>OU565276.1:15372544-16572544 GCA_913789895.3 Seladonia tumulorum | reverse complement strand
TGACGTTAACTTCGAAATATGCTTTGCATGTTTTAAGAATATTTTATCCCGGAATATGTACGCGTGGGAATAACTTCGAGGCGCCTTATACCGAATCGTTTAACTTCCCAAACTCCTTTCTCATTAAAGATTAAGAGACTTTTTAACCGAAATCGCATATTCATTTAGCGTAGAAAACGCTATTAATCTCCCGGCCAAGATAGAAGGCTAACATGATCCTGGAAACCATCGCGAATCCAATTTATTTTAAGGGTACTTTTTACCCTTCGCATCGTCCAGTTGAACCCTCACCTTGAAAACTTCGTTAAATCTCCTTCCCGTTCCACCCGAAAAATCAGTTTCCATGTTAATTACTAAATAGAAACCCGTGTTTCACCGAGCAATTGCCATTGTTGTGCAACTATTGTAACTTTATTCTAACAAAATTCGTAACGTCATGGTACTTCAATATTGTTCAAAATAGGGAGATTATAACCATTGTAATTATAAGTCATAAGTAGACTGCAGATGCTTATGCAATTTTCAATTTTTGTCGGCAAACTTTAGGAAAGTGGAAACAAATACAATTTAATTTTCAGTGGTAGTTTGTAGATCTGAAATAGATACGAATCGTACTAAATTCTGTGGAATTTTATATTATAGCATTTCTTGAAAATTTTTAGAAACCATAAATGCATGAAGATCCACAGTCCAATCATAAGACTGCAGATTTTTATGCATTTATAGTAGATGCAGATTTGTAAAATGCAAGGAACCGTACACACTGACAAAATCTGATAACATTTTTATCTTACTATAGTACAATGAGAAATCTTCCAGTGAACAACGGAACGGTTTTTCTACTGCTGACTGTGAATAAAAAAAAAACGTACGAAAATAAGACTTTTCTGGATATCCGAACAAAAATTGAGTCAATGCTTATCTTCGATGCTTAGTAGGTTCAGTAGTGATTGCCCCTACTTCGTCAACTTCTTCCAAACACGTTTCCAGTAATTTTTAATCGCCAGACGATTCGATCTATCGACTAATAATTCGAAAATCATCGGAATACCGAGAAATCGCGGCAGCCATCTGACTCTCACCATCGATTGCGGAAGGCCGGTCGGAAGGTAAACGTCTGAGCGTCGAGCGTGTTCGATAACAATGAAGTCGAATTATCGTAAGAGTTTGCTGTCGGGATTTAATTACCGGGCCGATCGAACAGGATGATCATCTTGCGGCGCCGTTGCCGATTTTACGGTCGCGCTACGTCTTAGCGTCAGAAAACCGACGGGAAACTTTGAGCTCCGACAGGGGGGTGGGGACCTGTTGCGAATCAGGCTTGCGAATCAGGCTTGCGAATCAGGGTCGCTCGGCTAAGCTGGCTCCTATGGCTGTGCAACAGCGCGCAGAAACCGCTGCGTGACCGTGCACGGCTAATTCTAAGCGCCGGCCAACCTAACGAGGAACGCTAATTGATCAGAAAATCGTATTGACTTTTTCAGGCTACCGTCCACAGACGTTAGGTTGTCCCAGTAGGGTCCCTCTGTGTGCACACTTAAAATTCTTGGACAACACAAACTACGCAATTCTCCGTTAACACTTTGAGTGCCAAACAAGAACCCTCAAAAATTCCATTTAATGAAATAAAAATTGAAAATAATTATATGCGTGACCATTGAGTAGTCTTCCAACGCTGACAACGGTACAAGCGATACCCTCTATGAACAATTCATAACGCATGCCGAACAAGCATGATCATTGTCTAGATTCAATTACGGCGATATAAATTACTGAAATAATATCATATACCGTGGACCTCGACGGTTTCTTCGGGTACGCGTCTCCTCATAAAATCCAGCCTTTCGATTGGATTTTAAGCGCGGTGCACCATTTATATCGTGCGAATAGCGTGGATGCTCGCGTCGCGACGCCCGCCATTTCCAAGAACACAGAACACTGTACCAGACTCCGACATAATAGCTTCGCTCGCGCAAGCCGAGTCCCGCACTTAGGATTACGAAAGGATCTACTTCCCAACCGATTGCCCACGGAATAGGAAAGATAATTTTCAAAGTTCAACCGAACTTCTGACAAGATTCACACCTAAGTAGATACGTACGTCTCTGGAACAGTTCTGGGAAAATATTATTTAACTTGTGTAACGGCACTAATAAATAGCAGACTGTCTTCTTCAAACACAAGAATTGCCATTTTTTGTCATCATTTGTGACAAAATTGTAGACCGTTTCTACCAGAATACAAATCAAACATAAATGTTGATAAGCTGCATCGTATTCAGTTGTAACGTGTGTTAGGTTATGTTAACACGTTGAGTGCCATGTCATGAAATTTTCATCACCCTGTTGAAAGGGGTCACTGATCTTTCAGTGAGGATAACAGTTTTATTGCATTTTTATATAACACCCACAATTCAATATTAATATTAGGTTCAAAGAACAGCTACGAGAAAATATTATTTGACGTTGCATGTAAGTAATGGTCCCAATAAATATCAGATTCTTTTCAAAACGCGAATTCTATTATGGTTGAAATATAAATTTTTGTCAGCTAAATTATATTGAGTCGTAACATAAATTCGTTCGGTTATAATCACTGTCTTTATTTATTAGTAATGTGCAGAATTATATTGAACCAATTGTATAATTCCTGACCGCAAGCAGATTCTTTTAACGAATGAAATATTCCATTTGTTTTCAGACTACAAATTACATTCTCCTACACAACATGTACGAACGTTTGAAACAGAACCTACAAAATTATTCATGAAAATGTCTAAGAGAACATAAAAAATGAACGATACTCTTTTAAAAATAATAATTGGACACAGCAGGAAATTCTCGGGGGAGCTGTACTTTAAATTTTTCGGGAAACGAATGCTAACATTTCAGTTTAATACTAATTTATATGTATTAGTAGTATAATTTTTGGTGTGCATGAATTATGGACTAACCAAAGAAATGACTTCGTGAATAAAAGAATAGAATTTCCAGCGTGCTGGCGGGTATCTCTTTTTACCAATTTCTGAAAGTTCGCAAAATTTATGCATGACAACAATTATCCGAGTTCATAATTTATGAGTAATATGTTCCGGTATATTTATGAGCGATTTAACGAAACTTCCCCGCGTGCGCTTTGAATTTCGTGTAGAGTTATTCCCTACCGCATGAAATTTCGTACAGGTTGTCACATAACTTCTGCACGCTACCTCTGTGTCACTTTCGAACATTGAGATCCCTCGAGTTGGGCTTTGAAGAAACTCAACGTTCTGCAATGAACAATCTAAAAATATATTTCCAACACAAATGGAGACGTCATATTGCCACTACTGTATTTAAAAATTCATGTAACAATCAGTTCAGAGAATTAGGACAAACTTTCATCCGACACTTGGATCAATTTGACTCAAAGCTTTTGAATTTTGTGCTGCTTTCGAAAGAGTGCTGTGTCCTTGCATATCGTCTTTTTTATTTTTGAACGACGCAAGTTATCTCATTTTAACGTCGAAAATTTAATTATTTATTAGTTGTAAAAATTAATTCGTAGCCATCACGATCAATCGGTAGTCACTTAATTTTAGATTCGAATGTTTTATCCGCCAAATTAAAGGAGTAAAAATACAAAATATAAAATTGAATTAAAAAGGAAAAAGCTACGAATTAATTTGTACACTTGATACTTTGCTATAATATTTGAGACCAAAGAATAAAATAAATTGGATCAGTAAGGAACAGATGAGGCTTGATAAAACAATCTTGCCTCTAACTCGAAGGCTTCAATTAATAAAACAATGCGAAACGTGATAGTAGTCGCTAACAACCACTGGATGTTCGAGTGGCTAGTAAACAAAGACGTTTAAGAAGAGGAAGGATGAGCAATTTCGTTCTGCCAACTAAAAAAGTTTCAGCTGAAATTGATCAGACCTTTAAAGTACAGAGGATTCTCACTCTCCCATAGCATATTGTTTTTCCAGTGGACGCGCTAACTTCGTAAGGGCAGCAGCTCGCGAAATTAGTCTATTTGGTTTATTCTATTTCTCCCAGGTCTCTGGGGGTTCTCTTCAGAATAGCTCCAGAACTCTCACTCGATGACGAAATAGGAGATAGCATGGATAGGATCACTTAAAAAGTGCATATCTTCAAAATCAAAAACAGAGAATAATGTCATTGTAATCTCGAAACGAAGATCACTCCGATGAGTAAATATTGTGAGATGATCTCTGAAACGCTGGAATATAATTTAAAATTGATGGGGTTTAATAAACAGTAATGGATCTGTCCCAGTTTACAAAGAATAGCAAAGAATGTATGGGGCCCTCTAATGCATGGTGTCTCGCGATGCATTGACTTCTACTACTGACTCCACGATCATCCGTGACCCTACAGACTTTTGTGTTCCATTCTCTGCTACAGAATCAGTCTTGGATTCCGTTTTCACAAGGTTCACAGTTTCTTTTCAATATTTTCTGATGTTCTTGTGGAACCTATATCGAGATCTTTTATAATTTGCTGAAGCTCGAACGTTTTTCGTAAGATGCACAATTTTTTACCGCAACACTCATTGGAACTACTGCTTTGGGCAGCTTCCTCCATGATTTTTTTATAATTTTTGCAGATTTCACTATTTTTCACGAACTCTAGAATTTCTTTCTACAATATTTTTTATTATAATCTTCACTGGCTCCAATATTGTTTGCAAGCTATACACTTTTTCATTAATTCGTAGCATCTACTATTTCATGTATGCCATCTTTTTATAATTTTCCACAGAATCCTATGTTGGTACATATGTGCTTTACAGTTGGTCTCGTGGATTGTAACATGTTTTAAATCTTTTCTACAATTTTCACACATCATAACAATTTTCGTAAACTTGGTCTTATAATTTCCACAGAATGTAAAATTTTCCCTAGGATCTACAGTCTTTTCTTCCAATTTTCATAAACTTTAGAATTTTCGGTGTGCCTCATAATTCTGGCATACAATTTTTACGAAATCCAATATTTTTCATTACAATATTTTCCTCCATTTTCACCAGCATAAACAATTTTGTAAAATTGTATGCAAAGTCCGGTCAAATACAACCCTGAACTTTCTAATTATCATGCACTAATGACCATCGATTACGCACCAAGGAAATTCAATTTAATCAAAAAATGTCAACCCATTCCTCGAAATTCGAATATAGCCAGAAGCTGAATAGATGGATAGATTCGTTTAATGTTATCTTTCGGGTTACATCAAGTTCCCTAATAGTGCATACAGCTAATTTAACCTATTCTTGCTGTACTAATCTTATAACCGCCGCCTTCTCTGCCCTCATTCTCATGCTAGTCCCTCCGAACTCGCCTGCGCGCATAACTTCGTCGCTCGCCATCTCTCTCTACTTATTTACTTAATTTACTTAGCGTAATCTCACTCTATACCATCCTTCGCCTCGTCATACCCTCACACTACCCTATTCATTCCATCCCCTCTTCTCCATTTAACCCTTATCGGCTCTAAATCCTTTATTCAATTCATCCTAAAGTCTCCAGATGAATTTTTAAACGTGCACGAAATATTCCATGATATTTGCACCATTGTGGGACTTATGGGACAATATAGGTATCAATCGTTAAGAAATAGTCCGCAATTAAAATAATTATATATTTCTACTAATAAAGAAGCGATTCTCACACCTGCTATGACAATGTTTCGAAAATAGGAAAGTTCAAACCGTTTTTGGAGCCGCCATATATAAACCACTATTTGCAAAAAGAAATCATATCATACACTTCGAAATTTTCTGGGTTTAAAGAAAAACCAGCAATCTAAATTTTGATTTTAAAACCCATTAAACTTTTATAACGTCGGTACGTAAGTTATTAGTGAAACCTTGAATAAAAGATTCATGTAACATTCCACTGAATTTTATTAATATACGTGACCTCTACATGTCCCGTTTCTGCAGTTAGCAATTACCATATTATATGAATAAATGACCGACAGAGAAGATGTTATACTAAAATTTGATATTTAACCGTATTCATAAGAAGTAACAATATATATACTAAAAAGTAATAGGTGATGCTGAACTAATATTAAAATGAAAGAATGTTTAAAATTCGTACAGAACGTAACCACAACTTCACCAAGTTGCGCCGGTTATCCAATATTGATGCGGCGAGTATTATTAAGTTCAAATGTTCTAATATTAAGTACTGAATTCAAGCACGTATTACGACTGTATTTGATACCGTGGATAAAGAAGGAAGTGCTACACAGACATAAAAATCTTACACGAAATTTTAAAAATTGTAAACTGATGACTACATTTACTTTTTTTCTTAATAATCTTAAAAAGTTGAAAACAATACTGCAGTATTTTTATAACAAATGCATAAAAACTATGTGATAATCGGATAATTGTAGTAAAAATCATTAGAAGCTTCCTCATATCGTTTCTATTTAATTCTTCATTTCAGAATTATTCAAAATTTTCCACACTTGATCGTCCACAATAATGTACAATAATGTACTAATAATGTGTGAGAATTACCCTTTCGAAGGAAACAAAACATTCTTGGGACACCCTGTATGTATACTATTGTATACGCAATAAAAGAAAAGAAAATCTAGAGAATCGTTCGACCAATTATGATTTAGTTTGAAATAAGTTTGAAATGAATCTGACAATTCGAAGACTCAAAGATTCCAAGAGCAATCTAATAAAAATTGAAGTGGTAAAGTTAAGGAAACAGGGTTTGTTGACTAGAGAGAAAATAACGAAGACCGTTGGAAAATTTGAGAAACTTTCGAGCGGAAAGAAAAATTGAGGGAACAAGAAAAATCCTTGAAACCAGGAGCATGATGAACCGGAGATTACCTACCCACAGTAATACTGAAAGATCGATCCGACATTTAAACTCAAGCTTTAAAACTGCAAAATAAGCACGATCAATTTTCGTTCGGTTAATAACTTATGAAAGGCGCACGTTAAAGTTTAAACTTTATAGCAGGAGAAACTCATCAACATTATCAGAAATTAAGAGTTTATTAAAAATGTTTCTCCAAATACTACAGACTTTTCTCATACGGCAAATAATTTATGAGAAATTTGCAGTAAATATTCACGAAGCACAGAAATGATTAAACTTGATTGCGGGAGAAACTGATTAACAGTATGATAAATTAAGAGCTTATTACAAATGCTATTATAAATAGTACATATTTTTCTTATCGATGAACAAATCTCGTAGACATATTTTTTCAATTTATGAGGCAAGCACAAAGAGCACAGAATGCACGTAGAAAATAATTATTTAATCCTCAGAATTCTGAAGATATATGTATATAATATCCAGTGATTATTAATTATCAATTAATTACTGCGATCACTAAAACAAATTAACGAAACGTGGTAATTGGATCGTTAAGGATTCGTAACTCCGAAATTGTGTTGATATTGAAATTCACGATATTTCTACGTTATTCCGGGCATAACGAGTCCTTTAGTCAGCGAAATAAATTTGTCCTTTATTCCAGCTTTCGCAAAAGAAAAAAGAAAAAAATCTATAGAATCCTGAATTAGCATAAAGGTGAGCGCGACAATTTATCGTTCCATTAAAACGCATACAAATTCCATCGAATCTAAAAAAGAATTCCTCGAAGACAAAGAAGTGTTCAGCGAAATTTAAATATCTCTCGACTCGGATTGGCCCCCGATGCACAATGGTTGTAACAGGGGAGCAGGGAGGAGGGGAGAAATGGGGAGGGTGGATGATAATGAACAGCAAGTTGATTGTCACAATGATACGGAAGAAATCGGCGAGCAACGGAGCACGAATGATTTTATCAGAGGAGATTTCGCATTCGTGCGAACGTAACAACGCGTAAAGATACAAGGAATCTGGAAAAAACGAATGCAGCCGGTGGCACGGGCTCGAAGTGAAACAGAAATTCGAGCGAACAGCGTAGGAACAATGGAATACCGACGAAGCACGAAACGACTAAAAGACCGAGAGACGTTCCCTGCCGACGTGACAAGAAACTTAACCTTCCTTCCGATCAGCTAAAAAGATTCTATACTGCCAGGTAATTTGAACCAATCCGTGATTGATTTTTTTCCCAACGCGACCCCCTGACCCCTGGCCCACCGCGAGCAGAAATTTCGACGCACAGTGTTTCAAAACACGGCAGAAGGTCAAGTTTCGAGTTTTTAACATCAATGGAATATGGTATACATTTCTAAATGTTCATTGTAGTATTAATTTTAACTATTTTCATGGTCAGTACATATTTTAAACGCTATTTATAACGCAGCGTTAAATTAATTTATTTCAGTAGACAATCAAAATTATAAATATTTTATTTGCCGAGTTTGCACCTTCAATTTACATTCATATTTTATACTATTTTATAGAATCACGATTACTTAAAATAATATTTAAAAAAAGAGAAAGCAGAAAGAAATACGACAATTATAAACGTTTATCATTTTTGTAAGATATGAAATATTGATTTTGTTGACTTAACGATACTGCCAGTGTTATACCTTTATTCCTTGGAAATTTCATTAAGAGTTCCATGAGGTCAATGAAGTTACGGAGTGGCTTTTAAAATTTTTATTACTCTATTCTCAAATTAGAGTCCTTAAAAACGGTTATTAATATTTCTCGGACATCTAATGGGTTAACTTCGAAGTCAGTGTAGAGATTCTTAATAGAATTACGTAGCTTTTGTCATAAGACTTTCCTTAGCATCATACCTAATTTTTTTATTTTTTACTTATTTTCTCAATTGAAGTAACCATCGCTTGAAAGACAAGCGATAAGCGAAAATCCAATTCTACTGAACTGTGTTTTTTTTTTTCTGTATTAATTTCTGTCATAAATCCATAAAATCCGGAGTCTAGTTACAAGAATGGTCCGCCGTTCGAGGGTTAACTCGTCGATTCCACGCATTCGTTGCAAAAACACAACAATTTCGCACCCGAGTAACGAAGAGTAAACGCCAGCTTCCGGCGCAGATTTCCCCCTATGGGACACAAGGTGGAGCACAAGGTGCTCGGCAAACACCATCGATACGGCTGATAACCGAGCGCAGTTGGGGTCCGTTCCGTTAAATGGGCGACAGCCTTTATACGCGTACTCGGTCAAAAATTGACGGGAAGCCAGCCAGAAAGTGGAAGAACAAAGAGCACGTGGCCCGTCGCAGGAACAATGGCCGGAACAGTAAAGAAGAAAACAGTGAAAAGACCTTGGGGGCTGGGGGAGACCACTCTAGGTCTATGCGCGGGTATGATTTAAAAGCTGACAACAAGAAAGTTTAGCGAAGGGTTCGCTCTGGCTCGCGCCGGAAAATCGACGAGCCTATCTAAAAGGAATCTACAGGTGCACGACAACGGAGTACTTTGTACGATTCTTTTCCCCACCCTGTCCGCAGTCGTTTCAGCCTGAAGGGTGAGCCTATGCTCTCCTCCCTATTCATCCGTTTCTCCCGGCATCTAGATCGCAGAAGGGTGCGTATATCCGTAGATACCCTACGAAATTGGCAAGATAACCCCGGCTCTTCCGAGCTGAAATTTTTCGCGACAACCATTCAATCCCCCTCTCCGACAGGATATTTATACGCGCCGTAGAGACCGCTAGCTCTTCTAGGGGTATGTCCTCGCTTCCTGTTCCGGTTCCGGGCACTTCTTTCTTCGCGAAAAGCCGGCCAATGATTTTATTCGCGACCGAAATGAAAAATATTTCGTCCGTGTGTGTTCTTAAACTGGTACCTTCTTCGTTTAGAACTGTAATATCCAGTAATTTTTATACTGGAAACAATATCGTAGAACTTGATTGATTACATTAAGATAGAGCGATGTGAAACCTTTTTCAAATTGCAGCTAAAATGTAGAATAATGGAGAAATTTGATTGAAAATTTGATCTTGAAAATATTCTTATAATATAACTCTCTTGGTTATTAAGGGGGCACGACAGAACAATACATTTTTGTCAAACTGTGGTTAGAAATAAAATTTGACTAATGTATCAAGCATGCGAGACTTCAAAGTTACACAGTGCAAAAAGTTACACTATTGACTGCACCAATTCCATCAGAAGATATTCGTCAGATTTTCTGTTTATTTTTCGTTGCTATACCAGCGTGCAAGTTTAGTTTAAAAATATATGCAGGGTGGGTCACCACATTTTGCCATCTAGATTTACGTTATTATTATTACGCGTAGCAAACAATTTTTTAGACGAACTTGAATGGTTTGGAGAGGGGCACATTCTGATGGTACATTTTTTTTTGTTGGTGCACGTGTAAAGGACATATGAAGGTCATTCATGTTTTTTTTTAAATGGAATCATATATTTTTTATTGCATCAGCTGATTCTCCTTCATATTCTTTACAAAAAAGTATCTAAAAAAAAAAAAATAAAAAATTGTTTGCTATGCGTAATAATAATGGTGACCCACCCTGTATACATATATATATATATATCGTCACTTTATCTTAATTCTGTCCGAGGTCCCACGATTTTATCGCAAAAATGTTGCGACGCTTGTGCGGGGCCGCGCCGGATACTACGCGCAATAATAATGCTAATGGTAATCATAACAATAAAGGGGACGGTAACTGCGCCACAGTGGTACGCAGAGTTCGATACGAAGTCGCGCGAGTTTCGTATACGCGTAATTGCGCGTGCGGTTCAGAATTTTCTACATGACCGCGTATAATTTCTGGTTCTTGCCTCCGCGACCGCGGTATGAATGAAATGCATTTCGTTTTGCATATTTAATGACCTTGACACTTTGCAGCTCTCGCTTCCGCAGTATTTTCATTCTTGAACGCGATGTTGCTTTGAATTTACGACTGGTCGCGCGATCAACGTTTCTTTTTTTAACAAAAAGTAACTATGAAAATGCAACTTACTACGGCTGCATATAGAGAGATTGCTACAGTGACCCGTACAAATATCGCGTTGATTTATAACTATTTGTGCGAAATAAAAATTGTTTTCTTTAATCGCAAGATCCACGTAGATGTTTCTTTCTTTTCTTAACATCATTTTGATCTGCAGAAAATAATAAAATTGTACGTTTAAATTTGTTTAAATGTATTTGCTAAAATTTCATCATTCCGATAGTGTAGAAAATTCGTTCAATTACCAAACAGACGAGAGCTCTAGGTTAAATAATATTACAATAAAAGATATCAAGTATTTTTTTAGTTATTTTGAATTTAAGTCTTTGTAGGTGGTGATGACAATTTTTTTTTTTAGAGTAAAATACATTTTATTTGTTGGCAGATAATCGATCAATTGGATAAGGGAAACATACACAACTTTGTACACTTTGTCATATGTCAAGAAATATTCGTGTTCAAAAAATTTTTCGTCGACAGCGAGGTGCAAAATGAGCCAGCCTCATCTACGTACCGGGTATGTCCATTAACGTAATAATTAATTGCCTAGTCTAGACACGTAATTGTGTCACGTGTGTATGATTGACGCGCCGCTGAATAATGCGACAACGCAGTCGAAGAGCTAAGACTAAAATTTTCGACGAATGCTTGATCACCTGAGCGCAGTATCCTTACCGATTGTCTTCGATCGATCGCTCGCACCGATGACAAAAGACGCTGTCGTTGCACGACCCCCCGCCGCCCGGTGCGATAATGTGACAATACTCGTTAAATTTCAGGCATTTCTCAGCTTTAAAGCACTCGGGGCATTCGCCTAAATGAGATTTACGTGTCGGCACCTGCCTCGAGGGCTGTTCAGGAACAACCGCACAAACGCGGGATTGAGATCCCGCAATTAGCGCGGCCGCGTGACGCGCCATCGCGTGAACTACCAAGTCAGTTCCAGAGAGCAGACTCTGCACGTCCTAGCAGGTTCTATACCAGGCAAGACCTTTCGAAATCTCTCTCTCTCTCTCTCTCTCTCTCTCTCTCTCTCACTATCGGCTGATCAAGCCGATTCCCGAGCCCAGACCGCAGCTCATTTGTCGAGGTGTCCCTATACCCAGCAGCGAGAACGCTCCAACACGAGGCAACCGAATTCTTCTGCTGAGGAAAGCACTTCCGAAAAACACTGCCACTTCCCCATGCTGATCTATAGACTGCATTTCGGATTGGCAGACTGGGTCTTGTCGTGGATCTATCCGTGTTTGTTATTTCATCGAAATCAAATAACCCTCAGAATACTTGTACAGTGGGGAACAAAAGTGTTCGTACACTTGGAATATAGAAATAAAAACAACAATGTTTTCTATATTATTAAGTATGTTCAAATATACGTAACTGTATATTATACATTACACTTGTCCCTGCAGTTTCTCGGCATTTTGTGAAATTTTTGCCATTGTAAGTTACGAAATAATGTAATTAAGTTTTGGTTTTGCTCATTTGTTGTTACAAGTGTTGTATACAATATAAAGCTACATATGTTTAAACACGATTAATAACATAAAAGATATTGTTGCTTTTATTTCTATATTCCAAGTGTACGAATACTTTTGTCCCCCACTGTATAAGAAGGGGGTTGAAAATTTGCAGGAAAGATGGCAAACTGTCCTTGATCATGATGGAGATTATATAATAAATTAAGAAATAAAATCTTGAATTTACCACAAACTTTGTTTTAGATTTCAAAATAATTGATTACGTATGGGTCCCTCTAATACGTTATTATTGGATAGGGTTTATTACACAGCTCAAATATTACAATGTATAAATAGTAACGGCTGCTCGAGCAGCTGATCACACAGTGAAGATATTGTGGAAAAATTGTACAATAAGTTCCACGCGAACAAGCAAACTATATCTAGCGGATATTCGACAAGTTTCTGCCGCGCGAAAAGTTCCCGACGATGTATCTCACGAGCATTCAAAGAGTTTTGAAAGTCTTTATCCGAGACAAGTCGTCAACCGTTTCGACACAGCGATCATAGTTAGATTCTTCCTTAACGTTTGGAGTAAGAGAGCCTAGTATACTTTCTGTCATACGGCAGAATATTGATGCCGTGACTCCACGTGCATGATAAATAACTGCAGAATATCGATAACTTATTCGTACATACAGACCGCGACAATACTATAAGGCACCGCTTAAAACGAAATAATTGTGTATTATAGGAAAAAATTTCATCGTCTTTCATGCAGAATGTTATTATTTACTTCTGGGGACGTCGTTCCACGCACTGTTTTCGTTAGAATAAAAGATATCGTAACCAATAAGGTTTTACAGAGACGCGGTTGTTGCTAGTTGGAAATTTATTAATAAAAACTGTTTACACGTACCGCAAGGCACAGGGACCAAGTAAGAATTTATTTCTCTCTTTGATAATATTCATGTTTCCAAATATTTTCCATATATACGGAAGACAGTTTGGCCTGAAAAATTGCGTCACGATCGTCGATCGTCGGCAACGAGCAAATATTTCTCTGATTTCAAGTTGGAGACAAAACTGGGGAAAATAGTTGGACAAGGAAGAAGGTAACTTGGTCGCACCTGGAGTTGCGTCTAGCTATAGCGGTGCCGGGATTGGAGCAGGAACCGGGTAAATTTTCTGTAAACTTGACCTGTAAGTTTAACCGGTGCCATAGGGATTGACAGAATCCATAGGGAAGCCTATCTCCCTTATTGCAGCTTTGGTTGTACTCGCGGGAACACTAGTGCAGAGATAGAGGAGCCCCGAAACGGAAGTTAGTTCAATGTTGTTCTAAACTCGCTTCGCTGATTCGAATACCACCGTGCATTACCCCCCGTGAACCAGTCAAGGAACCATTCTTTAACTCTTCGGTGCACGGTTTGGGTCTGTGAGATACATGAATTTTGAACTTGCAGCATTTGAATTCGATTTAAATGATCTTGGAGTTTCTCAATGAATTCTTGGTTCGCCACTACCTGTACATTAACGCTAATTAACTTCATTATTCAAGTGAAAGCAATCCACAATTATGATAGCAAAAAAGATAAATCATAACTAACCCCCTGGGGATTAAAATATGTTTATATTTTCAACCGTACGCATGCTATGATTTAACGCTTGCATATGCAAAGGTTCACAGATTAATAATTATGTCTCCTAAATAGTTGAAATTACGGTGTAAAAGATACAGTTTGCATAAATTAATTGGTCAGTGTTGGAGAGAATATGAAAATAGCTGCAGCGCGAGGAGTTAAATAACTTACAAAAGCAATTCAAGTAATCGTGGCAAAATAGAATTTGAGAGAATATGAATAACAACTCGTACAAGTATTTAAACATTTCCGTGTATTTCGTACGTGTATTTCCATCACGTTATTAACAAGAATATTTTAACTCGACTCTCTGCGCATTATAATTTAGAAACATTTCAATTTGATTAAAACATCAAGTAACCACGTGCATAAATGAAGTACCGAAAACTATTTCCTGTGTGTTGGAAGTTCTCAACAGTGTTGTATTATATTTTGGATCCAAAATTATTTTGTTAGTACACGCCGAGTTGGTTCGGCAGTATCATTTACGTTAATGGAGATGGTGCTTACCTGGAAAACTATGTAAGCTTTTCTAAATGGTTAGGAACAATTTAATGATCGTGATAGCGTAATTAGTATCAGCTAATTCGCTAATAATTTTCGTCTGAAATGTAGCGAGTGCAACCGCTAACAGTAATAGCATTAAAATTCTAAAACATAAGTGAAAAAATAATTTAAATGAGATTGAAAAGAATGTTCGCCTGCTTAAATAAACAAAGATACGAATATTACTTGTTTAAGCTTGAAAGCACACGTATTTTAAAGCGAGTTTGCTATTATCGAATCCAGTGCTGGGAACTCGATCAAAGTTCCTATTCCGGAACTTATTTCAGAACTTTTCGAATCTGTATACACGATTAGCATGAACTCGTGAGACGAATAGTAACATTAAGGGTAAACTATTACCTTAATCCTTCCGGTGATTGTTAAAGACTAATTGCTTGATTGCTAATCCACTAAAGGAAAGTTCCGCTAACTGTATAGCACACATACCTACGTCCGTGCGAATTCATTCCGTTCTCCCTTTCATTACAATCTTAACGCGCTTCGAAGGATACACCGGAACTTCGACAATGACTACGAGTTTCCTTGGAACTCCGAATTCTTTGAGGTGGCAGTCGAGAACAGTCGAGGACTAATTCCTCTAGTGTGCAGAAAAAATTTGCCGATTCGTAATTCGTCTTCTCGTTAGCCACGGACAGAAACACCGGAAATCGATTTGTTATGCAGCAATTTTAACGTAGAATTTCTCTATATTCATTCTTAAGGTTTACCGTGACGTAATAGTTTACCGTAAGTCAGAAATAAATCGTTTAATAGCGATGACATGTCCAATATTTCTTCATAGAGAAATATTAACGTTTTTAATATTACAGACAGTTTTGGAATAAGATCATCAGATAGAAGGAGTATTTAACATTCAAATACTTACAAACGTGTTCGATAATGTTTTCCATTAAGTTTGCAGACAATTCAGAACTTTTTTTTCATGATTTCATCATTCAGCAAGTACACCAAACAGCTTTAAGTTAGGGTAAACGACAATGTGTACATTACAATGTATACAATGTATACAATATGTACAAACAAGAAATATTGAAATTGAGCCCATCTTGTGCACGCGTTGATACAATTGACCCAAATTTTTTAGTTTTCCATGGGACGCAGTTAAACTAGGTAACGTAAAAATTGTTTCGAGTTGCACGGTAACGTGGAGGGACGCCCCGTACTGGTCATTCGAGAGCAAAAAGTTAATACTAAATGCCTACGTGGAACAAAATATTCAACAAAAATAGTACCGAGACAATACACACGAGGATTAGTGTACTGTTGTTAGAAAATATGGTAAAATGGCCCGAGAAAAGTAATATCACATTATGCGTTTATTGTACTAAACGTTAGAGAGCTATGTCATTCAACGGCATTTGAAAGCATGCGTATCTATCAAAAAGTGAAATTCGATTTTCTCTAAAAGCTCCCGAAGCTGCATACAAAGATTTCATTCAATATTTTCCATTTATATTTATACATTGCATCACTTCCTGTCCATTTGTGCCTCGAATTTTAGTCAATGCTCGCTACGCACGGTGCTTTCCAGTTCAGTTTGCCATACCTTTAATATACATATGTAGGCATGTATATATCGCGATGCAAAAAAAAAACAACATATATCTTTATAGCTGTAAAAATAAATGAGAAATATCCTATGAAACGTTTCAACGCGGTGCTTTGTGCCCGGTGAAAGCACGTTTGAAAAATATTAATTGATACAATCGAGACATCGGCTAAAGCGAATATTATATTCATTGAAAGTAACGTCTCCTCGACGCGTTTCGTTTCTATATCTTTTCAAATTCAAATGATTCTTTTCATACTGTTTATCCCGTGGAATTTCAAGTCCTTTTCGAATTTCACGACCGTAATGAATTGCCACGACCAGACAGCGGACTTTTCTGCATTTATAGCTCGTAAAAAGTTTCAAAAACGATAAAGCACGAAGTTTAATTTCATAAAAGTTCTTCGGTTATATCCTGCATATTTTATTCAGACAAGAGTCCATTTGCTACGTTCGTTCGTGGCAATAATTGCCGAAACTGGTAAAACCGTTTCACGGGAAAGGTGGAAAATACTTGAACGAGAGTAATATTACAGTCTCGCAAATAATTAATACTTACAACTCGGAAAATGCGAAACACAGAGTCGAATGAAGAATTAAAAGAAAGGTGCGCATAAAGAGAGACTAATCAACGAAGAGTGGATCAATTTTCGTGGAAAAACCAGCGCTTCTTTTTAAACAAAGTGAATAATATGCGTGAACTGTGTCTTGCACTGCCATTTTGTAGCAAAACAAGTAGAAAATTCTACGTCTACTATTTACAACATCAACGTGAACGTACGTATCACCACAGCGCAACACCAAAGTTAAAAATAAATTTAATAAAATACTCGACAATAATCAATCGCTATTAAGCAAGGGAACCTAATGAGAATATGCACTGAATATTTTAAAAATAGAAATTAGAACAGAAACAGACCAAATATAGGACCACTTCAGCTCATTCATATATTAATTAATAAATGCAAATAACAACAATTGCTGTTACATAAATTATACTTACGTAAATGCTCTGTATGCATAAATTGCGGTCGCTTATATACCCTAACCGGAGATGTAACATTGAATAAATAATCAACACACTACTGACCCGTGGCTATTTAACAGTTTGGAAACATTTACGACAGCTGAGATTCTTTCTTGAGAAATTATTCGACAGCAATGGTAGTTATATGTAATCTTTTTAGAATTTTGAATCGTTACGAAACCGGATGGAACACAAAATAATTGTTTGTAGAAATACCACGGAGTTTATACGAAAAACGAATGCATCAGTCAGTAAAACGGTAAACCAATTCTTCTAATTGCTCAAAAAATGTCAGGTATTTCGGTGCAATTTAAAAAAAAGTTATACTGTTTTACAGGACGTTCGAATGCTTTCGTGAGCCTGTGTACACATATACACGGTCTCTGTAAATAATTGTTTGATCGCGTTGCAAGAGAGTCCACTGTAATCGTTTGTGGATTACTTTCAAATCGTCCACGAACTTTGGCAATCGTTTAACATATTTGACGAGGCCAAGATGGACGGTGTACCCCGCGCGAGGATTCCACAAATTGCCCTAAATTACACCGTGTGTCACGGGGGGAGGTCTTCGTAATTGGTGTCCCGAACTAATTTTAATTCCCGGTTTCGCCCGGGAACTTTTAACTGCGTGACATCCGAGCCATCAATCTTTTACCTGTTGCGGTTGTTTGAATTCCGAGGTTGAACGCGTAAGAAGAGCGCGCGAATAGGGGTCGGAGCCCGCCGGAGGGTGGCAAGCAAAAGCGAGAAAACGAAGGAAATAGAAAGAAAGAAAAATTAGTCACGTGCCTGTTACGTATGCGCGGCAACGATTTTCCAGTGTATTCTACCAATTTCTGAGCAAATGAGTAAAAGAAGTCGTGACGATTTTAAATACAGCACCCCCTTAAATGAAACCGGTACGTGACCGGGTTTTTTTCCCTTGCTGCCCTCGCGAGGCTGAAGGTATAATTTTATAGCGGCAGAGTTCGAAACGGGGTTGTGACAAGACGCTCGAACCCGGCTGCGGAATTATTGCAACGCCCCGCGTGTCGATCCGATATGCGAGAAGAAGTTTCCGGGGATCCTTTGCATAAAAAAGGAATTGAAATTTCGAATCCGGTCCCTAGCTTCTTCTACCGAGGAATTTTTCCCGAGAATTCCAAGTTTTTTCGAACTGTGACGCGCCGCTGCAAACCCTTAACATCTTACGGGTCGGGCCCGAATATATACACGACATCGCAATCGGTCGCATAATTGATGCCGCACACTTTAGAATCAGAATAACTTCCTTATGCACGGACCATACGATTTTTTCTGCCCAGCTAGGATTACTAGACGACATTTAAAAACAAAATCCGCAATCTACATGTTCTTGGAACACATTTTAACGCAACGCAACGCAACAGTAGAGACATTTAATTTGTTATTGTTATCGATGAAGCACAGAACTGTGCAATCAATTGTACAATTCATAACTTCGATAATTGCAAGTACGCTCCTGGTGTTTCCTATAGATTATGAACCTTTAACTGTATCAACTACATAATATAAATATCCTCATATGTTCAGCAATAATTACAACTTCAATGATAATAATTCATTAAAAATTATGAACTGGACACACCAATCACCAGATTTGAACCCCCAATAAAAAAATTAAGAGATAAACTGGGCAGAAGGGTACGGAACTTTTGATCTGCTTCGAAAACACATTTATGGAATATTTTAGAACGAGAATGGAATAATATACCAACAGAAAGTAATGAAAAATTAATCACTCGGATGCCAAGAATAGTGGAATGACATTGTGATAACTAGACATCGGATGTTTATGCAATTTCCAATTTTTATAGAAACATTTTAAGAAAGTGGAATGAAATAAAATTTTATTTTTAATGGGGACAGCCTTTGTAGATCCAAAGCAAATAAAAATCGTGTTAAATTCTCTCGAATTTTATATTATAGCATTTTTTTAACATTTCCATAAGCCATAAATGCATAAAGATCCGATGTCTAGTGATAACAAAAACGTGGCGGATTCTTCGATAAAAAGAAAATATATTTTTTTACTTCTTAGGAAGACTTTTGATATATGAAAGCAGCATCATTTCTTTGATGTGTAAACCTTTAAATAAGAAAAAATTAGTTTGCATCCTTCAACGATTATTTAATTTTTACAAAGTTCAATACGAGTATGATCACTGTCCTAAGGCTTATGAGCGGCAGTGTACATTCACAACGACACGTGACTGAATCGTTAAAATTGAAACATATATTTACGGTCACAGCCGAACGAATCTCTATCCCACAACCGAATGATAACCATCATCTACGCAATTCTATCACGAACGTATAAAATTCACGATCTATTCATAGACCATAATGAAATAGAGCGTGGCGGGCCACTGTTCCATCGAATCGTTTCCCGGAGCCTAGAGCCAGGCCTGTTCATCATCGCCGGCAAGAAAAACAATAATAATTACTAGCGTTGGAGCCGTAGGTCTCGCGGAATGCATCAGCCGTCATACCGCGCAGTCCTATATTCATATTCGAGCACCAGAGAACCGAACTCATTTCGAGCAGAAGATGTGTAGCTACGGCGGGCCGGAGCTCACGAGGGAAAAAATCGATCGAGGTCGGAAACAAGGAATTCCCGAAAGGGGATTTCCTTCTGCCCCACCGACCTAAACTTTTCTCCCCCATCATCCCCTGGTTCTCTCCCTGGCTCTCTCTCTCTTTCTCTTCATCCCCCTGGTCCCGTCTTTTATAGGCACCAGCTATCGTATTCGTGTCCCCTTCTTCTTGTTCCTCAGCCCGCATTTCAGAAAATAGAAAAAAAAAGGAGGAACCGTAGGACGGCCGAACGTAGTGAAAAAGGTGCGACAGCGTGTACCGGGGGATCGTTTCAATGATTAAGGACGACATGGCCGGTTTTTTTCTTTTTTTCGTTTTTTTTTTTTTGTTCTTTGAACCGTCGTGAAAAATGATCCCTTGTAGCGGGATACGCTCGCCCCTCGTTGCGTAATGACAGCGATCTCTGATCGGCTGCTTCGAGCACTCGATAACGCGTTATTGCTTAATGCTGTTACAACCGACACTTCTTTTGTCGACGAGCTTGCTCCCTTTACGACGAAGAACGAATGGGGACATTTCAAGGGGACCGGTTAATGTAAACGCTGTGAAATTTAATCTCTTATTTCATCATAATCTTTTCTGTTTATTTCGATTCAACGTCTTACGTTGGCATTTTTTTTTATATGTATATATAATCGATTTAGCTACTCTTTCGCCGTACAGAACAATTTTTCAATGCAACAATTAATCTGTCTCTCTTGGTTCTATCTGGCCCGCAATAAAAACATGGTAAAAATCGTCTTTTGCTGGCGTACGTAATTAGAAGATCTCAGAGTGTACTCTAACAAAGAAATTAATATGATTCTTAATCGGTATGTGTATCGTTCAACTGTAAAAAATATAAATATTCTATATACGAATATCTAAAAACAAAACGATCAAACTGTTCGAGAATTCGATGAATTAAACATTATTTATTTATACCGCTGTCGGCTCGTTTCATTGTTAAATGTTTTTCCAAAAGACAGTCATGTGAATTTGTATTGACGCATCCCTACCTTATCAATAGTAAATGAGTTTTTCTTTTATCGTTTTGGCATACAAAGAGTGGGTCAATTGATACTATCATTTTGATTTATGTCGATATTATTGTCTGTAGAGAAAAATGGATTGAAAAAAGGTTGAACGGTTTCAAGGGTCAGATAAAATGATTGTAATCGAACTTTTTTTTAGGTGGGGTCGGAGATTTGAAGGCTACCTGTGTACTGTTTTTAATGAGAGTATGTACGTGACGGTTTATTCTTAACATTTCGTTAGTTAAAAACAGCTTAAAAATACGACTCTTTAAGATACAAGATGCAACAGATAATTTATTTCAAGGACTTTAGAAAATACAATATCTTTTTGCCGATTATTGTTTCTTTAAACATTTTAATGAGTTTCATTTTTACTAAACAAAGAAACACGTATCATAGAATAAAGATTACTAGAATTAGAAAGAAATTAATTACAAAATTAATTAGAAGAAAAAAACGTCTTACTAAACTCAAGAATCTTTTATAAATCTCTGAAGTTGCGCCACTTTGAAAAATTTGATTTGACCCATCTTATGTTCCCTTAGAAACCGTGTGCGCCTTCCCTATAAATCCATTTTTCTCTGCGGGTAATAATATTGACGTAAATCAAAATAATGTTAGGTGGCCCACCCTGTATACCGATAGAGTGTAATATATTTCTCATGCTCTTATCCTAACTCAGACCTGCCAAGATCACAGATTGGAAAAACTTTTATTCATGCGACACAAAAAATATTTATTGTCGGTACGATCGTTAGACTCCCCAATTTCAATTTTAATTCTGAAACTTCTAAACGAAAAATGTCTAAGACACTACCTTAAAAGGCAATTTGTGGTTTCTATAAATGTTGCATGATATATTTTTCCACTTTCTTAGTTACCACATATCCCTTTTTACGTATCAGCCTAAGCGGGAATTTTGTCTACATATTCATGAAGTGAAGCATGAAGCGAAACATAGTTAGATAAACGAATTCTATACATTTTAAATGAGTTTTAAAGTGTATCATTTTTCATTTCTCGATTTTTTCAAATGATATGCAATCTTTTTGCATTATGCGAACTCTTCAAACAAACACGATCGTAAGATCCACAAAACGGAATTTGTCATTACAAGAACTTTACATATTAGTAAACAAATTTTTTCACTTCTGCAAACACATCGGTCGTAAAATGTTTTATTTGAAAGTATATCGTTCACTTAACGATATTTTATTTTATTATTGGTAATGAAAAATAATCTCCAATACATTCGAAGAAATTAAATTATTCTATTAATTAGATTATATCCATCATTATTAAAGAAAATGGGATAAAAGATTTAAAAGAAAGGATAAAAGTTCCTGCTACAATCAGCTAAGTAGCATCTTATTTTCCATTACATTCAGAAACTAAAATATTAAGTCAGTTGGAAAATTGTATCCGTTTAACTTAAATTTTCTTGCTCAAGGATACAAAGGACAGATAAAAGATAATTATTCTGTCATTTCATTTCTTTTCCATCACGAAAATTGTCGTCCTGTGCATTGTGCCAGTATAATAAAATGAGGAACATAATTTATGTCAAACCCAGCTTGTGAAATTTCACAGAATTTTCCAGCAGACTTGATAATCTAATTTTTTGATACAATGCAAAATAAAATACATGTGCTAGCACATTCTAATAAGAATTCTTAATTTCTTTCAAATTTATGACTTGGTCATTCTTGTCTAAGATAATTTTTACATGATACAACAGTTTGTCGTTCTTTTTTCTTTTTGACATTTAAATTATTATAGTTCACAAATAATGTCAATTTCAAATACTTTTTGGATCCACTGAAATAATGAGTTTTTAAGTAATAATATTACTTAAACGTCAAAATCATTAAAAATCTCACATCTTTACACACGCATAACTTTTGAACTAGTGATCTCCTAGGATTGAAACTTGGAGTTTCGACATTTTCTCGCCAAAGTCAACAGGACTACGTAAAAAAAAGGTAAAAATCTCTAGTTTCCTGAGCTAAAGTTAAGCCCATTTTTGTCACAAATGTATAAAATCCGCAGCCCACGAATATTAGTTAATCCTTTGCGCTCGAAGCCATTTTAACTGCAAAACGAAACATTTCTTCCGACCTAGAATATTTCCCTTCTAAGTGTATATATTTTTTCATGCTATACATACGAAGATGGTACAATTTACTCGTACAGTACCGAAATGTTTAGTAATTCATTAAATACATAGAAATTTAATAATGTAAAAAATATTTTGAATAATGATACAACAATTTTTAGTGGCGCCTTACAGTCATGCGCCATAGAGCCATTCGAGTGCTAAGGGTTAACGAATGACTTTAGTCTCTTTAGATGAAAACGAATTCAAACGATCTGTAAACGTCAACGAAGGAGAAACATAATTTATACAGAAAACATATGAAACAATAAGCAGGATGAACAAAGGAAAAATGGCTGTTGAACGTGCGTTGATAAAAGAACATTTGAAAGAGGACCGTCGGTTTTGTAGCGCGCTGTAGAAAAATTAATCCGGCGTTTCGGTGGGGAAGAAAAAAGATTGATTAAAGTGCTGGGCTGCTAGTTATTCCCAAAAGGCGGTAACATCTGGGTCCCGGCCGAAGACTTGATTACTTTAATGGTAAAATCGATTGTAAAGAAATGTTATTCGCAAAAGGTACACATTCATCTGCCTCGCATTAACTCGTTCGGATATTGTATAGGCGGAGGAGGTTTTCGTGTCGGTAGGAATATAGGACAAACGTTACGCGTCGCCGATTTTCATAATGATATTGCAATTAACTTCCGTCTCTCGACAACGGGGGGTATCCATGAATCGTTCGCGCTCCTTATCCCCAACGGAGAACGTAGCCATTATAATTTCAGACGTATTTATCCACGAAGCCTTACCCTTGACGATCTTGAACAGATTGAATAATAATATACCTTCCGCCACGGTTTCTTCTTCTTCTTCTTCTTCTTCTTCTTCGTCGTCGTCGTCGTCGTCTTCATCTCTTTTGCCACAGTCCCAACACCCACTCCACCAACACACTGATCGCACCTAACGGCTGCCTCTTTCGCTTCCCACGGCTACGAGAGGAACACCGGACGAAAACAATCAATCATTCCCCGGTATTTCGCAATTTTCTGCTTTCGATCATTCCCATCTTTGCCCGGTGTCGTTTCTTGTTGAAAGAGCACCGTGGAACAAACTCCGGGTAAAAGCATTAACGCCCTTTCCGATGTGTTGCGTCTAATTCACAGGGAACACGCTCGAAAGACAGATGTAATGGAACTTGCGGTAACTACTACGCTGGGCCAACGAAAGTTATCAATTACTCGGCCGATGCCCGTCGATCGATCCAGAGAATTTTTATTAATGATTTACTCTTGCATCACACCACCCTCTATCACCGAGGTTGTTGGCTCCCGCGAAAGTTCGCGGAGCTCGACACGCGGCGAATAAATTCGACAATCTATTCGACTTGCCCCGAAAGTTTGTTTCGATCGATGCTGTACCGAATGGGTTTTTAAAACAGCAAATGGCCTGCTAAGTGGTAGAAAGTTTCGCACACGATGAAATGTTAACAAACGGCCGGGTACGGTTTCTGCATACAGTAACGTTTTGTTCGATATTTGTGAAAGAGATGTGCACGATGTTTGTAAACAATCGATTAGAACTTTGTCGATTTTAGTGATTTTTTCATTAAACTTTCACCGTCATGCTTGCGACACTTTTCTGATTGAAATGAGACCAAACACGATACAGTTTCGACCGTGTGTTTGTTCGTTTAATACACGATTAGAACCTCGATTATGCGAATTCGAGGAATCTGAATTTGCCATTGTCTCGCATGTAAACAGTTCAATCGAAAATGATCCAATATGCAACACAGTAAATCATTGTTCTGCTATGAGCATTCATGGTCCACAATTGGTACGGATAATGGAGGTTCCACTATATCATGAATTTAAACAAGTTTTCGTTATCCAAATTGTGTCGAAAATTGTCACAAATATGTTGGCAAACGTTTCACGTCATAATTAAAAACAATTACTGTTTCATTGGATTATTCTTTACATATATTGAGATATCGCTGTAATTACTTTTGTTGCCTAACGATAATAAACGTGTACATTGCGAAAACAACTTTTAAAAGGACAGTGTAATACGAATTTTTACAAATGTATTAATACCGACACATGTTTTTGTTAACAAATGGCAAAGTTATCGTTTCTAACAAAATTCTATTTGATTGTATGTTTCCTTTAAACATTTAATCTTTCTTTTAAAAGAAACTTGATGCAGACGTATAATTCTTCTATAGAATTAGTATTCAGTCGAAGTTTTGGAAAGTAAATAATGATTACTTTAATTAAATAGAGAACGAACAATATCCAATTATTTTATGAATAATCACACACACACATTTTGCTTCGATAAAGGTTTTGGAATAAATTACACCTGATAAGTGGACCCAGTGACATTATTAATAAATTAAATAATAATTTGTATCGCAGGAGTACTAAAATTTGTCATATTACAATACGTTATGCATTCAGAAATATTCAATGTTCACTTTGCATAATTATTATCAATCTGTCAATCAATTTGAATAGCCTTGTCAATTAATTTTCAAACAAATTTTGAATAAATTATGCACAATAACATTCTAAAATGAGGTAACATCAAAATCCCCTAGTAGCACAAAAATATTAGATAGATATTTTTTTCAAATATTGGGAAAATATTTCTTAAGCCACATTTTTTCATATGAGAAAAATATTGGATCTGAATATTGTATACATGTACAAGAAATATAAATTGTTCGTTATAAATTGTTCGTTAAGTGTGTTGTGTGTGTTGTTTAGTGATTGTTGTTCAATTATTCGGACCTATATTCTCGTGAGTGAATAATTGTGTGCTGTGGATCCGACGAGAAAAAATATTTTTCTCGTAACATGACATAGATATTTCCTGAATATTTGAAAAGAAATATTTGTTACGTAATATAAAATAAATATTGTTTGTATATTTGAATATTAAAAAAAGATTGAATCTCTTTTTAATATTATATGAATGTGTATACAATATTTTGTGCTACTAGGACGTGTTTATTTCCTTTAATTTTTCCAGCGAATGTGTATCCATGAAATATTTTAAACGATTAATATTAATTTATTAATTAATGAAAACCATTAACTCGAACGTGTCAACGTTTCCGACGATATTGCACTATCCACGCGAGCGTTTTTACTGGGGAAAATAAACATGACTGACAATAGGAGCGTGCACAATGGTGCACAAACAGAAAACAATCGAAAATCTCAGACAACTGTTTCTCTGGCATTGAAGATTAATCGCCCGGCGAGAAATTCTCAATGATAACATCTGTGAAAAAGGCAGAAACAACTGGTTCGAGTATTTCTACCTTAAAATGTATCGTATTGTACCTCGCCCGGGGACAATGTACTGCTGCACGGCCTTTTATCTGCTTGTACATACATACGTACACGCGGCGCAACACGGTTCTATATACACATATCCGATTTTCAAATACTTGAAAGACTGCCGACAGAGGGAAAGTTATGATGTCGGCGTTTCAATATTTCTGACACGACCAATTGTCCCGTAATAACGAATCACGAATTTTTTGAAAGCGACAGTCCTGACTCGTGACGCCGATGGATCAAACAGCCGTAACAATTATCGACAGCTATTGTTCCTGGTTACGCTGTTTCTTCGCCGTTTATAAAACCGTAAAGTAACAAAAATATGAATTATATTATATTCTGTGCATCGTCGGTTACTCGGATAGTTTACCAACTCTTTGCAAATAAGTCATTCGTCGTGTATATACCACAAAATTATACTCACTTAAATACATTTGTTTTGTGTAAGCTTTAATTTAAAAATTTCTTTAATAGATGAAATACATTAAACGAGTAGATGAATATATTAGAGGAGTTTAAAACGATTGTTAAACTATTTTTTACTTCTCACAATTGTCAAAAAGAAAAGTTTTTTTTTTATTACGTTTCTGTCCGTGACGATTGTCTTAGAAAATCACCGTTTGCCATAACGATACGCGGCCTAATCATAATAAAAATAAATTTCGCGACCAGATCACAGATTGGTGTCACCCTTACGTCATCGACGTAATAGTCCCCGTGTTAATTACAGACACCATCCGAAATCTGGCAACCAACGGACTCTAATAAATCAATGAAGTTTCCCAATCGTGCGAAATAAGAGTGGCAACCGAGCGTACATCAAGGACACGTAGCCGCGGATCCAATTAAATTCTCTTGGGTTCGCAAGGACCAAGATTGACCTGTCGCGGGACTCGTTTACTCGAACTGTCACTCGGAAAATTACCGTTCAGAAACTGATTCGAATGGAGCGCAAGTGGTGCTCGATGATTTGTGTCGGCCGATTTACATCGCAAATGCTACTACACGCAATAAATCAGACCGTCGCGCGAATGTTTGTACGCGGCTACGTTCTGTCGAAATTCTCGGACAATAGGACAGGAAGTTGTCACCTTTCTTCAGGTGTTCAAAAAATATCTGTCAAGTGTCGCTTCCGTCTCGCGATAGTCATGAAAAAATTTTAGAATAAAAAGAAAGATGCAGTGTGAAACTAGAAGCTTCTAGCTTTAAAATGAATCCAAAATAATCGAACTATGATTTTTCACGATGATTTTTCTCATTACAGGTTGAGTATAGACAATTTTTCGAGAATCGAGTATAGTTTAGTGTTCAATTTTTTGGATCGAATGTACATCGTCGATTACGACAAAAATTTTGCATGGAGTCGCAAGAAATATCTTTAAATGTACAGAGCAATTAGCCAATCACCATTCAAACGATTATACAATATAAAATAAAGTTTGTACGGAATTAACAATTATTTTATAATATCACAATTTCTGATATAGAAAATGTCTTCTACTTCGCGCGCACTAAAGTCTATGTACAAAAAGTTGTGCGTTTGAAAATATGATCGTTAAATTCAGAATCAGGTACACTAGATTTTTAGTTATTATCGTGAAAGAGGCAGAGTTTGAGATAGGGGTGGCCACCCTGTCTGGTCTTTACATCTTTTAATTTCCTAGGAAATGATCTCCGTCCTGTTATTATACGACAAGAACCATGCAACCTCTGCCATTCATACTGTATTTTCATCTTTAATATTTTCCGAGAGTACCTCGAGGCTGTACATAACATTTTGTGCTGCAATTTTAAATTTTCTGAAACGCGGACCGTGGCCACGGCTACGCGAGTACAGAAAAGTTTCTCGAAACGAACAGAAATTTCGAAAATTTAAATATTCCTTTGTGACAGAGCAAGATAAACAAGTTCCGCGAAGCGTAAGATAAAAATTTCCAGACGATAGTTTATACATAAAAAATGATATTGCGGTGCTAGGGATACAAGAACGTCACACACAACGCTTGCGAAAATATTTTAAGAGACCCCGAGACATCCGGATGCATGGCAAATACTCGCCACTTCCTTCCTCTACTTGTCAAGCGCACCTGTATCTGTGTCGATGTTAGCATAACGTATGTATATAGCGTATACGGATTTACTAAATATCGTATATCGGATACTGTTTGTCAGCAAACTCTACGACGTGTCCGTCCACAAATATTTATAAAAAGATTCGCCTCGTAACTGTCGGATCCCAGTCATGATCTCTCTGTTGAGTTGAATGCTAAAAAACGGAAAAACGATTTTTTCTAGGATCGAGCGAGGACAGTTCTTTTTTTGGAGACGTTGCCTGCCACCTGGCAGACTGTCAAATAAAGCTGTCTGCAAAATTAGAGGCTGGGACGCTAGACTTATACGTGTTTACCGAAAATGCGCAATGAAATTACTGGGCTCTACACTAACCTTCGTTTGAAGTCACTCTACTATTAAGTGACAAATACAGTTTGTAAAGAGGCATTTTAAGAAGGCTTGAAAATTTCAAAATCGTGATAGACATCGGTCACAGCTAATCTAATTAATGAATTTATTTATTTTGCTACTGTGAAATGCGATGAGACGAATACGAATATTACTGAGTCCTTGTCAGTCGAAGAGAAACATAGTAAACATTTTGTAATAAACATACAATAAATGTTTAATTTCTTTCTTTGTTGAAATGGCGTTCTTCGCAATTCCAGAAGAGAGTTTTAAGTAGATTTTTTGATCACGAATGAATTCCCATTCATTTTTAAATAAATTTATTTTCGTAAGATCTTTTAAAAAGACTGACTAGCGAGGAAATTTTTTATTTTGTCAACCATTCCTTCCACGATGTAGCTCGTTTTATTTTAGGGTTAGAACACTATTTTTGTAGCTAATACCCTAAGCCTACTATCGCTAAAACGTCGTCTATCGATGTCATGGTCAGCCCATAAAACTGTATACAGTATACTGTTAGGTTCACCAGAGTGTGCGGATGCGCTACGAGCATCCAGTGCACCTGCAGGCCTGTGCAGACATACTTGACAGGTTCGCCTTAAAGTGTATAGTCTGCTCAAGACACACCAGAAATCATTAATAATTTTTTAATTCATAATTTTCTATTTAACGATAGGCCTAGAACATATTATTTAATTGTCCTATTCGCAATGCATTTACCATTGAAAAATTTCCTATGAAATACTCAGGAGTTGATCTTTAATTTCAGAAAATTGTTAAGATGTTGGCGACCTTCTTCTTTATAACTTCCCCTTTATAACAACGCCCACAAAACTTAATGTACGATTTTTTTTTTTACAATACACATAACTAAGCTTCAAATATGATTATTATTAAATTTCCCCTGAAATTCCTCTAAGAGTAAATTTAAAATAAAATTATCATTCGATTTTCTGGAAAATTAAATTATTACTAGAATTTATCTAAATTTAAAATAAAATTATTAATTGAATTTTCTCAAGAACTAAGTTTAAAAGAAAATCATTAATTGAATTTCCTCTAATGTATACCAAGTACAAGTATATTGGGTTTTAGTGTCAAGATATTTTGAAGCCTCAAATCTCTGGTACAGTCGATTACGAAGAGTATTTTGTAATATTTCTGGAGACAAAAAAAAGTTACAAGTACTTCAAGGTCAACTCAAGATCATACTATATTAGGTCAAGCTATGGAAGGACGCCTTGAGTTTTCATTGAAATGAAACTTTTTTCAAATTCCTAATAATGTAGTTTGTAAACTATTGAAAACTGATTAAATTTTGTTTGAAACATTTTTTGACCAGACCTAAAGTCCTAATCGAATGCCTACAAATCGTGAGGACTAAATGGCAGACCACCTTGTGTAATAAGACAAAGATAAAGTAGCTCAGAAATATTTCCGGAAGTAAGTTGAAGATGATCTTCAAAGCGAAGGGTATTGATTTAGCTCGTAGAGACAATTTGTTTACAAGAGTTGACAAAAATTGCGCACGTACGATCGGCGAGTCAGATATTGAGTGGGTAGCGGGACTAGGACCGAGGTAGGGCAGATAAGTTTATTAAAGTCGGTAAATCGCTGCATCGACACGCCGCTGTCTGTTCGAAGCGGAAGAAAATATTTCCCGATCGTTAACGGGACAGCAGGGCATTTCTCTTATCTCATTCGCTTCGAGCAGAGATTCTTCCGTTTCCCGTTCATACCTTCATTTCTATGTGTCTCCATACTCGGCTGCTACCACGTCCACTCTATTTCTTTTCTCTTGTCGCACGCGCACGCCCCCGGTTGTGTTTCATTCTTTCAATCTTTCTCTTGGCACGACGATGCTTCTTCTTCTTCGAATTCCTCTAATACTCACGTGCGAACCGTTGACAAATATTAGCTACTTTTCATCCGTCAGATGATAACTAACCGAGGACCTAGCTCCCCATCTCACGGACTGTCGCTATTTGCCGAAAACGTCAGGGCCCGTCCGAGTTTTGCAAGAAAATATTTAAGCTGGAATACAAAGAAATTTTTGGATAAAGTCAGATCCAAATTTTTCATTCTGACTGTGCTTGGTAGAAATATGTATACTTAAATTGACGATAAATCTAGTGTTAAAGATTGTGTCTAATCCTTTATTAACTGTTAGAAAAATAATAGCCGAAGATTCAGGAACGTGACAGTTCAATAAAGGAAGGAAAAAATTCGTTCTAGAGTACACTTTTTATTCGCTTCCACGTATGTCCTATAATTTTGTCGCGAGGTGTAATAGACATTTATAGTCAAATTCGTAAAAATGTGCATGTCTGCAAGCTTTCGAATGGAGAGGCTCTCATTTATTTTACCAGCGACACAGAGTACTTAACCAGAGACGAAACTTCGGTCGGAACCTTTGATGTACACGGCCCCAAATTGAGGGATCTTGGGCACAATTTGAAGCTGGTGTTGCCTCTTCTTTACAGATCATATCTCCATCGCTTTTACGAGCCACAAAAGCGGTAGAAAATGCTGTATGCGAAGAATCAACAAGGTTGGAGAAATGCCGCAGTATTCGACGCACGCGCTTAAAATTTACAAACAACTTCCTCAACTGTGTCTTATCTTAAAAACTACTTTCAACGTCTATAACCCAATAGTGTTTTAACGAAAGTTTTGTAGTCTTACAAATAGACTGCGAATTTTTATATTTACGTTTTGCGTAGTATTTTAGCCCTGATTATTACAAACAATTTTTCGACATATTACGAACACGAAAAGTTTAAACAACTTGAAGATTGTGGGAACATTAATAACATCGCATAACGCCTATCGCATAAAATGAAATCGACGATTAAACGTTCTCTCCAAACAATTAATAAATCACTGAAACAATTACGTTGTTACAGTTCAGTAAACAATTTAAACGAACACCGTCTCAGCCAGTATAAATTTACAAATTCCGTACAAAGGTTTAACGCTTCAAGAAATTGAACTGGACCGTTATAAACTGTCGACAGAAGGAACTGTTAAATTCTGCAGCGCCACTGATATCGAGCCGTTTGTCTTGAACATAGCAGTTGATGCCATTTCTGTCACTCGTTTATGGTATCGTCAGACGCTGTGCTACTTTTTGGCACCTGAATAGAATGGACGAGGTCCGAAAGATACGTGCTATCAACAAGAAGACGGTGCTGTAGTAGTTGCGCACATCCAAAGAAACCATCAATCTTCTGCAGTCTGCGCATCTACGTCGACTAATGACATGGATGCGACATCGACTGTTCGACAAGATCGCCAGATTTCACGTATCTAGATTTCTATTTATGCTGTGCTCAGTCACGAACGTGTGACAAACTTTGACGATTCGAGAGCGTTGAAATATCCAAAAAGGTAACACTCGACACACTATTGTCAGCGTACTGTCCGAAATGCTTTGTCGGTAATAATAATCACGATAACAGCTGTAACGGGTCGTGTTCAGGAGATCGAAGAAAAGTGATTTTTCGGAATTTTTCCTCTGGAACAGAATGTTTTGGTACAATGTATTTTATTGATCGTAATGGAGAGAAACTTCTTTTTCAAAACTTGCAACTGTACCTGAAAGAACTAATTATTGAATTTTCAATTTGAGAAGGAACTTTGCAGCAAATACTTTTAAATAGAAAAATTATGCAGTACTGCCTAAAACGAATCGTTTTAAACACGGAAAGACTTCTTGGAGAAAGTCTTACAGTTTTTGAGAACAAAAGTTCCCAAAAATCATTTTTTTTTTTCGGTTTCCAGATCAAGCACATGACACCGTAAGGACACACGCCATTCTTGAATAATGTCTAAATAATGTATCAGAAGTTTTAAGAAAAAATTCGTAATGCACATTCTATTCGCACATGGTTCTGTGACAATCGTCAATGGTTTCGAAATTAAGTCACAAAATTGTCAATCGGATTTTGATCTTTTCCAACAGCAACACACTATTCCATCAAATTTACAAAAATGTTGTGCACCAGCTTCAACAAAATATCGTTGCAATAACAAAATCACGTTACTCTTAAACTCCAATAAAAACTGAACGCTCCCCGAATCTTCCAGCGAACGTAATTTTATACAGCTAGAATATCAAACGGATAAAATCGGAAAAAATTGCCTAGTACGTGTCCCGGTATCTGCAACGTGCCAGATTTTATTCAGAATTTTTGCATGCGATTAAATAGAGAGAATAAATGGAAATCCGATAATCCGAATTTTCTCTGTAACTACCCTTTCCTGGTCGAACCAAAGGGTTGAAACTCGGTGCAATGATTTTCCTTTGGTGAGTTACCGAGCGATCGATTTAATTTGTTTCGAGGGCACACCTTTGACCTCCATATTCGATTGTATCATTTAGATAACCAATATTTCAGAAATCGGCTGAACTTTAAAATCGCCCCCCCCCCCCCGTTCCAAGTTTTCGGTACTTGACTATCATTCTATTCGATGTTTGTTGAACACGAATGTGACTGCCGTTTTTTCACAGAAATTACGCGCACAAAAGTTGCACACTAACACGCAGAATTCAATGTGCTGGTAAGGTTTTTTTCAAATATCTCGCTAACTTGTAACGAAAGTCATCAACTCAACAAGTACAATGACGTATAACGAGTGGCAAAATCCGGGGGAGAGAGGGAGGAATTCGAAAGTCTTGACAAGAAATGACATAGATCTACAGGGTGGTAACTGGTGGTACAAGCGGAAAGGGGGTGATTCTACACGAAAGAATAAGTCGAAAATATAGAACAAACATTTTTCGTTTGAGGCTTTGTACTTTCCGACGGAGCGGGCACCTTTCGCGGCGTAGACTCTGTCGTAGAGTCTATGAGGAGGCGTAAATTCCTCAATCGAGGGTGTTTCGACGACGCTACTCGGCGCGACCTTACGATCCTTTCGGACGATAAGGATGGTAAAAGATAAATGTTTAAGTGAATACTGCAAGGAGCAAACGGAACTATAGCGGCTGGTCCGCGTGTTGACGAGTTCCGGAGTCTATTTTTATGTTGCTTGTGCGGGAGTTGCAATTAGACTAGACGTTGTACCCCAACTCTCCATGCACTCGGGGTGCGTTGGTGTGGAGTAGGGGTATTCCATTTCGGGATGGCAACGTCGCTGGATTTCGGCGGGCGAAATCACAGCTGTGGGCCCGATGTTAACCGGCCGGGGACCGTCGGATGGTCCCGCGATGCCACCTTTGTAGGTCCACGTTTTATGACAGTACGGTTGGCTGTTGAGGGCGCGAGGAAAATTCTAATGGGCAATTTAAGAAAGGTTTCGTGAAGGCGACTTTCTCAAAAACAGCCCTAGAGACCCGTGTCATAAAACGTGTATACCATCTGCACGCCAAATGTTGGGATGTGCCGATTTGTCAGCCGCGAGTGAAACTATAAAACTATTCTCTAAGGGATCGGTCCCTGGTCCCACCTTGAAATAGCGGTGCCGCGGATTTTCAAGGGATCTCTTGTTTGACTCGCGGCTGAACATCCTCCCCCCGTTGAGAGGATCCCGATCAAAATAAATCTATATAGGATTAAAGGTACGCTAGATTTAAAGTACTAGAATGAACAAGTAAACTATCTTATGAGCTAAAGCTTAGCGATTACGATATAAATTAGTTATTGTAGGTTGAGGGATCGCGCGTTTTTGACGTCGATGTTGGATGCCGTGGTTCCTCATCTGGCTGGTTCGGTAACGGTACAAGCCGTTTGACGCCCCGATCGAGTGTGGTTGTGGCTGTTCTCACTGTTGCAGCTCGAACTATGCCATCAGATCCGGGGTAGACCTTGATGACTCTCCCGAGCGGCCACTGCATCGGTGGTATGTTGTCCTCCCTCAAGAGCACGATGGTGCCCTCCTTGATGGGGTGTGTACCGCTGGACCATCTCGAACGACTCGTCATCTCGTTTAGGTACTCCTTGTACCATCGATTCCAGAAATGCTGCTTTAGTTTCTGGATATGTTGCCAGGTTGAAAGTCTGTTTGATGGCACATCTCTGAAATCGCGCTCGCGCAGACTCGTTAACGAGTCGCCAATCAGGAAATGGCCAGGAGTTAGGACAAGGGTGTCATTTGGGTCTGATGAAATGGGAGTCAAAGGACGTGAATTTAGAACGGCTTCTATCTCAATAATTAAAGTGTTGAACACTTCAAATGTAAATCGTTCAGCACCTGCGATACGCCAGAAATGACGCTTGAATGATTTCACGGCCGCTTCCCAGATGCCGCCGAAGTGAGGTGTTAATGGAGGAATAAAATTCCATGTGATGGATCGGTCAGCAAGAAAGGTTTTGACCTTCTCGTTGTGGTCATCGGACTGCAAAAGTTCGCGGAGGTCTCGAAGCTCGTTGTTGGCGCCGACGAAATTGGTGCCATTGTCAGAGTAAATGTTAATACAATGACCTCGTCTAGCAATGAAACGACGTAGGGCTGCTATAAATGCTTCGGAGGTAAGATCGCTAACCAATTCTAGGTGAATGGCTTTTATTGAGAGGCAAACGAAAACTGCGACATATACTTTAATGTGGGTTCGACTTCGGTATCGTCGCTCCTTTATGAAAAAGGGACCGCAATAATCAACGCCGACGTTTGCAAATGGGCGTGAGTCGGTGACTCGAGCCTCAGGTAGGTCGCCCATCACGTATTGTGTTGGCGGCGGTTGGACACGGTAGCAGCGGACGCAGTTTCTGATGATTTTCCCTACCTGACTCCGACCGTCGATGGGCCAATAACGGCGTCTAATCGCGTATAGGGTAGCCTGTGTACCAGCGTGTAATTGTATTCGATGCTCGTGTTCTATTATTAATGCTGTGATTCGAGCCTTTGGGAGGACGATAGGATGTTTTTGCGCGAATGGAATTCGTGAATTCTTCAGACGGCCTCCTACTCGCAGAATTCCGTCTTTGTCGATGAATGGGTTCAGTTGTTGCAGTTTACCCTTAACGCCTATTTCGCTTCTCGAGAGGCAGCGCAATTCTTCTGCAAAGTGTTGTCTTTGGATCAGTTTGATGATTACGCCGTGGGCGTATCTTAGTTCGGAGGATGTCAAACTTCCTTTGGTGGTGTTAGATCTTTTCCATCGGAGACAGCGCGCGATGATTCTTTGAAGCCTTCCCCATGAGGAGCAGTTGTCCAGAATCGTGGTGTCGCAAATTGATGCTTTGAGACAAATCGCGACCCTTTGTTCTGGGATTGTCTCTGGTTGAGGTAGTTCGGTAGTGGGCCAGAAAGATTCTTGTTCGTTGAGCCAAGTCGGACCGCGTTGCCAGATGGAAGGTTGAAGGAAGTCTTCTGGTGATTGACCTCGCGAGATAAGATCGGCTGGGTTGTCGGCAGTGGGTACGTGTCGCCAATCTGCGTTAGCTGAGCGCCTTTGAATTTCCGACACTCTGTTAGCCACGAAGGTTTTTAGGGTGTGTGGAGATGTCTTCACCCAATGGAGAACAATGGTAGAGTCGGTCCAATAGGTGGTTTTGTGTATTTCCACAGGTAGCGCTTGTTTTGCGGTTTCTACAAGAGAGGTTAGTAGAAGTGCTCCACATAATTCGAGCCGTGGTATTGAGATCGTTTTTAATGGGGCGACCTTGGATTTAGCGAACAAAAGAGTTGTCTCGGTGTGACCCCGTGAGTCGGTTGTACGCAGGTAGAGGCATGCTCCGTAGGCCTTTTCGCTTGCGTCACTAAAACCGTGCAGTTCGACCTTTCTTGGCGATTCAATGATTGTGCGTCGCGGGAACGTGATGTTGTTCAACGCTGGCAATTTATTATAAAAACGTATCCATTCGGTATGGATATCCATTGGCAGCGACTCGTCCCAGTCAACCTTTATGGTCCAGATCCTTTGTAGTAGCATTTTTGCGGTAATAATTACTGGCCCGAGCAGCCCTAGTGGATCATATATCTTTGCTATTTCTGAGGTGATACTGCGTTTGGTTGAACGTGATGGTGGAGAGCAAGTTTCGACTGCGTACGTAATAGAGTCGTTTGAGGAATTCCAGACAATCCCTAAGGTTTTGAGAGTGGATGACTCTCCCAGGTATAATTTTTTGTTAATGGCCTGCTCGGGCAAGCCAGTCAGAAGAGTAAGGTCATTGGATGCCCATTGTCGTATTGTCAGTCTTGCGGTCTTGAGTATTTGTGTGAGGTCTTCGCGTAAGGATAATGCCTCTTCTATGGTCGATGTACCGGTCAGAACGTCATCCACGTAAAAATCGCGCAATAAAATCTTGCCGGCTTGAGGAAAGCGGTGGCCTTCGTCTCGACTGAGCTGTGTCAGACAGCGAATTGCAAGATATGGTGCGGCAGATAGTCCAAATGTAACAGTATTCAGCTCATAAGTTTTAATAGAACCCGTAGTATCGCGCCAGAGGATACGCTGAAATTTCCTGTCTTCCGGACGTACAAGGAACTGTCGGTACATCTTTTCAATGTCTCCCGTCAGTACGTATCGATGAATGCGGAACCTTAATAAAATGTGGAGTAGATCGTCTTGAATTTTTGGACCGGTGTGGAGAGCGTCATTTAGTGATATGCCTGAATTAGTCGTGGCAGAACCGTCGAAGACTACGCGGAGTTTGGTTGTGTCACTGGTGACCTTAACTACCCCGTGATGTGGTAGGTAATACCCCTCAGGTGACTGTTGTTCCTGTGGCAGTTCGCTCATGTGTCCGAGGTCCAGGTATTCTTGGATCACCGCATGATACTCCTGCTTGAGTGCGGGTTCTCGTTGGAGTTTTCGCTCCAATGAATGGAGCCTTTTTTTCGCTTGTACCTTGGAGTCTCCGAGACGCGACAATTTCTCGTTGAAAGGTAAAGCCACGACGTATCTGCCGTCACGATTCCGAACTGTGTGTTCTTGGAAATGGCTTTCGCAAATTATATCAGATTCAGACAGATGCTGTCTTTGTGGGCCTTCTTCAACCTCCCAGAAACGGGTGAGGTCGAATTGTAACGCGGTGGTCGCGTGGCAAAGTGTACCATGAGCAGGAGAAGTGACTGGCGCGCTCCCCCCGATGACCCAACCGAGTTGCGATTTTTGAAGGTAGAGATCGGACTCATCTGGGCGTGACAAGACAATTTGGCCGACGCATAAGATTGAGAGGGCTGTTCCGGATCCTAATAACAAATCGATCGGTGCCGGTCGATGGAATTCCGGATCTGCAAGGTGCAGATTCGGCGGAATTTTTATTGTTCCGCGATCAATCTCTTGATCTGGAACGAAAGGCGCGATGTCGTTCACGATGAGGAACGTAAGCGAACGCTGGTAATTGCTTACACGCGATGATATAGTAGCCTTCAGTGCGTGGGTTGCTACCGTGGTCATAGCGTTCAGAGAACCAATGGGAACCGAGCATTTCATCCGCGGGATGTTGAGTTTTTGAGCAAGGCGTTCAGAAATTAAGTTAATCGATGCGCAAGTGTCGATTAATGCTCGACAATCTATCGGACGTCTATTTTTATTGAAGATTTGGATTTGTGCCGTAACTAAAATTTCGTTTGTAATTGCGTTTATGGTGAACGCTCGATGGTAGCCCGTTCCGTTTTGTTCTCTGTTTCTTAGCCGTCATTCTGTATCGGATTGAGCGTTTATTGTTCCGCTTGTCGACGCTTGCTGCTCGAAGTTATGAAGCAACGTGTGGTGTCGTAGCTGACATGTTCGGCATGAACCTCGATCGCAATTTTGCGCGCTATGCCCTGGGTGTAGGCAGTTGGTGCATAATTTGGCCCTTTCAACGGCGAACTTGCGTTTTTCGGGAGTCATTCCGCGGAATTTTTCGCAACCCCATGTGCTGTGATCTCCGTAGCAGATCGGGCACTCCTTCGGTTGTGAATTTGGATTTAAGTTAAGATTCGACGCGGTTTTTGATTTATTATCGGCGGTCTGACGTGTTCTACTCGTTACAAAAGCGTGTGATCTAGCGGGTGGTCTTGTTGACTGCGGATGGCTTGTGAAGTTCGCGCTGGGGCGTGTCGATTGCGGATAGCTTGTAAAATTCGGTCTAGGGCGTGATGGCACCGCAGAGGCACTGGATGGTCCAGTTTGTGCACAACTTGCGCGTTTCTCGAGAAAATCCAAGAGGTCCGTGTATGACGGCATGTTTTTGCCTTTGAGCGTTAGTTCCCAAAGCCATGCAGTGTCGCTGCTAACCTTGGATAATATCATGGATATTAAAAAGCCGTTACATCTCGTGAAATCTTCTCCTAGATTTTTCAAGGCTCGTAGATGTTGATTGACCGAGTTAACGAGATCGTCTAACGCCTCTGGGGTGTCCTTTACTAGCCTCGGATAATCCCTAATTGCGTCGCAATGTTTTAATATTATTCTCCGCGGACAATCGTACTTCTTTTTGAGCAGTTCTATCGCATCGTAATAATTCGCGTCTGTCGTGTTTAACGCGGAGATGCACTTCAACGCCTTTCCGTGTAAAGTTGAACGGAGGTACTGCAGTTTTTGTAACGGAGTCAGATGTTCATTAGAGTCAATCGTTGATTTGAATGTATCGAAATATGACACCCAATCTTCGATGTTTCCGTCGAATGATGGCAACCGCATTTCTGGTAACTTGATTGCCATCGGAGCAGTTACCGATGTCGCGAGTGACTCGACTGTTCCGCGACGTTGGGGCAAAGTTGGTTGCGCTTTTTCTATTATTTTGTTGGCTCTGACAACTATCGCGTAGTACTCGTTTTGTATCTCGTATCGGCGAGGTTCCTGGTTTTCGTCTAATGCCTCCAGCTCGGATTGTATATCATCGAAACGCTTCCAGAAGTCAATGAGACCGTTCAAATGCATTTTTATGAGATCTACGTCGGGTGGTTGTTCGGTATTGACGGAATCTAAGAATTTCGAGAATGCCGTAATCTGACCGATTACACTGCCGCGCTTACGCTTTAAAGTGCTGAGAGCCGTTGCTTGAGACGAGGATGGGTTTGACAGAGGCATTTTGTGATGAAGGAGATGTTTTGGGAGATTGACGAACGTAAAACGAGCCTACCTTTGATGTGCTGAATTCAGGATGGTGAACTGGTGTCAGACTCCTGGTGTTGACCCAAATCGTCAATTGCTTGGCCCACAAACTGCGACTTTCCAGATGCTGGTTGGTCCAGTCCTTGGTAATCCGGGATACTGCAAGTTGTTGGGATGCTGGTTGGTCCAGACAGGATCTCCCGATTGCAGGTGTTGTCCCGTTGTAAACGATGCGCAAGGCTGCGTTGAATCACGTTCACAAAGTCTTTTTGTCCACTGTAACTGTCACTCAGTGTCACTTATTTTGTGGATCACACGGCACTGATGATCCGGCTCGAAGGACCAATGTACTTTCCGACGGAGCGGGCACCTTTCGCGGCGTAGACTCTGTCGTAGAGTCTATGAGGAGGCGTAAATTCCTCAATCGAGGGTGTTTCGACGACGCTACTCGGCGCGACCTTACGATCCTTTCGGACGATAAGGATGGTAAAAGATAAATGTTTAAGTGAATACTGCAAGGAGCAAACGGAACTATAGCGGCTGGTCCGCGTGTTGACGAGTTCCGGAGTCTATTTTTATGTTGCTTGTGCGGGAGTTGCAATTAGACTAGACGTTGTACCCCAACTCTCCATGCACTCGGGGTGCGTTGGTGTGGAGTAGGGGTATTCCATTTCGGGATGGCAACGTCGCTGGATTTCGGCGGGCGAAATCACAGCTGTGGGCCCGATGTTAACCGGCCGGGGACCGTCGGATGGTCCCGCGATGCCACCTTTGTAGGTCCACGTTTTATGACAGTACGGTTGGCTGTTGAGGGCGCGAGGAAAATTCTAATGGGCAATTTAAGAAAGGTTTCGTGAAGGCGACTTTCTCAAAAACAGCCCTAGAGACCCGTGTCATAAAACGTGTATACCATCTGCACGCCAAATGTTGGGATGTGCCGATTTGTCAGCCGCGAGTGAAACTATAAAACTATTCTCTAAGGGATCGGTCCCTGGTCCCACCTTGAAATAGCGGTGCCGCGGATTTTCAAGGGATCTCTTGTTTGACTCGCGGCTGAACAGGCTTTGTTTTCGAGAAAATCGACTTTGAAGATCTGTCAGGTACGTGTGCTAGTAGTATATGCAGGAAGTAGATTTGGTTGGTCATGATCAGACGCGTCAGACAATTCCTATCGAATAGCATGCTGCATTTCAAACTCGATCCAAACTCTATATTTTCGACCTATTCTTTCATGTAGAATCACCCCCTTTTCGCTTGTACCACCAGTTACCAAACACCCTGTATATCAGGTTTTGTAGAGAACAGCACTACAATTAAATGATTTTATTTTTCCGGCTGGTTTCATTCTGCCTGAGAGTGCCTTCTGTTCTCCCAGACATTTTCATTTATACGGCTTTTTAGTCCGCTCAGTGTTACTTTCCCATTCTTTTCGTTTTCTTTTCTTTTCCCGTTTCTCTGTTCGTTCTTTCATTTTTTTTTCACACACGAGCATCACCTTTCGCGTCTCACTTTCTTTTTCGACGCGGCCGTTACTCCTTCTCCGTGTATCCCCGTCGGTTTCCCTCAGATAGCGGGGAACCACTCTCGCGACGTAAGTAATATCTAAATTGCTTCCGTGGTTTTAATCCGTTTTTGTCTCCTTTTTGCACGCAACGCTCGGGGACAAATTACAAGAAAAATGTCGGCGAAGGGCGAGACCCAGGCCGCGCCGCGAGAACGTAATATCCTTCCTGCTGGAATTAGTATGCCGTCATAAATGACAGCTACCATTCTTCCGACGGATGGTATTTGTATTCAGAAAGCCAGTGTAAAACGTGCACGTGGGGCAAAAACAGGGAACGAAGCAGAAATAACTGCAATTGTTTCGTTTCTCGAACGTATTCGTAATACGAATATGTATATCCTTTTGTTTCGAAATAGAAACGGCGTATACAACACTTTCACGTGCGTACAACAGACGTGGAGAGTATTCTCTCAATAGTTTTTAGTATATTCGAAAAATAAAGAATATGCGGTTGAGGATAAAATTAAGTGGATACCTTTTAAAAATCTTCAAGACTTTTTTTAAGATGTTGCAAGAATTAGCTTACTAAGTATTTTTTCATCCCAATTCTGGCCAATAACAGTGTTTTCGAAATTTTGTTTAGGCCGGTTATTTAGTAAACTTTTAACATGATATAAAAAAAAATTAAAGTCGTTTGATCAACTCTTGAAAACATTATTAGTTTTCAACATTATTTTAAGTGTATGAAAACCTCGGTCTTCACCTCGGCAAAAAAAAAATTTCGATGACCTTGAAATCTCAAAAAATATAACCTCGAATAAATTTTTTTGTCTACCATAATATTTGCCCTTCTGAACCAACTATTATTTTTCTGTGACATTTTCTAGTATACTCAAAAAATAAAAAATATATATGAAACTCTTCTAAGTATATTACAGCACATGTATGTTATATTCTTCTAAGTATATTAAAAAAAATATATGTATATCAAATTCTTTCAAGGTCATTGAAAAAACAAAAACTATATATTCAATTCCTTTAAGCGGAAAAAGTAGAGAAAGTGTATGAAGGCGCAAGGCTGGATAAAGTAACGTACAGAATCGGTAAGTTAATATGAAAATTAATTTCTCTGAGAATTTATACCTTACGGAGCAGCAAACGCAAATTTTTACCTGTAGTAATATCCCTTTAAATGTGTTATCTCCGTCGTAATTCAAACAAAAGTTTCAACAGAGAATTTTATCCATAATCGAATTACAAAGTTCCTGCAGTCTTTGATAAAGTTCGCCGCAACTTTGATACGACCAACATTGTCGGCTTAAGTGCGCTATAATCGACTTATTGTGAACCGGTTGTTCATTCATCGCAATTTTACGTTGAACTTTCCAGGCGTTCGAGGGTGGAAAAATTCAGTAAGTCAGCGGATGTCAGAATATATAGTTGGCTAATGGATGTTTCTGTACGGCAGTATGCATAATGAATTTATAGTTTAAGTGACGTTTCAGCTGTAGTAAAAATCGATGAACTGTTTCGATGTAATTGCATGTTTATATTGTTTCAGATCCGTACGTCAACTCAGGACCAATGTTCGTCACTCCTGTCGGAAATCAAACGGCCGCTATTGGCCGCGAGGTCATTTTTTCCTGCACCGTTCGCCACATAGGAAAGTACCAGGTAATGACGTAGAGAATGGACGATATAAAACCGCACGAAGTATAGCAATTAAATTCTCGCGCCTTGGTTGCGGCGTTATTGCGTTTCAAAATGAAACTCAAACGATTCTCGAGTGTCTACACTGGCGGGACGTTGAGGAACTGGATACGTGTGCCTAATGGCTTTTGTATTATTTATACTGTCGACGTTAGAAATGTCCTTTTATAATAATTATTAATTCACATATGTCACATGTGTCGCAAAAACATACATCAAAATGTCACATACATCGTGTACCGACCCTATTGGGTATCGACGAGATAATAATTCCACGATAAAACTCCTTTAGTTTTAACTGTTATTTTGTGAAACATTTACCGGACATATTCGTGATGATTTTCTGATTCAAATGACACCAAACATGACACAATTTTGATTATATTTGCTCTCGTGATGAAGATTCTGAACAGAGTCTAATAAACCGAATTATAATTCTATTTTGTTGTACTTGATGTATATCCATTGGAGAGAACATTGGCATACGATAAATATAAACTATCTTTCTTTTTCCATGAACAATTCTGAACGATGAAGAATTTCTAATGAGTATAATCACAAAATAAATAGTAGTGCAAGGGGTTAAGACTATCGAGACATTATATTTTACTAACATTATTGAGAGAAGAAATTCATCCTTCGATCGAATCGACAAAGGTCCTCAGTCTACTTATGGCAGGCTATAATACCAAGTTCCATTTTAACGGAAAAAATGATTTTTCAGTATCAAAAAACAGTGAGCATAGACAAGTTTAGTATAAATACACTCGAGGTATAAAAATATCTATCTTTCTTTTTCCATGAACAATTCTGAACGATGAAGAATTTCTAATGAGTATAATCACAAAATAAATAGTAGCGCAAGGGGTTAAACGGTTCCGACCACCACAGCCAGGAAATCCTTCGAAGAGTCCTACCAAGGTTCAAATAAAGAGCGACATAGCAAGAACGACACCCAAAAATGTGGCGAGCACTTCGAGTCCCCTATAGGATGGGTGAAGGTGTAGCAGGGTGACGTATACGAGACGGAATTGAATCACCGGAAACGAAAAATTGTCGCTCCCCTACCTCTTCTCGTTCTCTGTCTCCGTTGGTCTCGAAATCTCTTACATCAACGGCCACTTAATCTTCATACAACGTGGTACGTGCTCGCGCAACCGCGTAAAAGTCAAACAGATCGTGCTGAGATCGACTTAAATCGCTTGCACGCGGTACAGGTACGAAGACGAAAAAAAAAAAAAAGAAGAAGGATATCAAGGTAGCAAGGAAGGAAGGTAGGAAGGAAGGAAGGAAGTAGGAAGGAAGGAAGGAAGGAAGGAAGGAAGAAGGAAGAGTGATTTCGTCCGCATTCCGGCTGCTGCGTTTGTGTGTACGTGTTTGCGGAAAATTCTTCCTCACCTCAGCTTCTTCTCCGTCCTAATCCGGCCGAAAGCCGTCCTCTCTCGCGACGCCGGCTATATTTAGTAATAAGTTTTCCGATCGAAATCTATATATTCCGGGGGAAGAAAGATGGACGAGTCACGGGGCGAGGGTAAAGAGCGCGAGAATACGAGAAAGAGAGACGACGAGACGGGTAGAACGAGAAAAGAGGAAACCGGCTAGGCGGGTGGCAAAATCTCCCCGGCGAAAGTAGAGACGGAGACACATTTTCTCTAGCGACAGATTCCGCCCGTAAAGTATCCACCGAGATGAAATATTCGGTCTATAGAAAGCCACTCAAGGCAGCTTGGCAGGCAGGCAAGGATTAAGATAAGCTCGGCTGGGAGAGAGGTGTGGGCAGGGGGAGGGGTGGCCGTCTAGTCCAAATAGTTGCCGAGGATCTTTTCTCCGCGGAAATACTAGCCAAACTCGTGTTGTTTTACTTTCATTTTGTTTTGCGCCCCGACACTGTACGAATCAGAGAATTATCATTCCTCTAACCGGGAAATGAGAGCTCGGTCTTAACCCTGCTTCAACCCCTGGCTGTTTCTTCGCAGTGTCGATTTATTAGACTTCGGATTTTATCCTCTGTCTTATTGGGGCGAAATGTCTGGAACGTTTCCGATTATGTTTTCGAATAAAGAAGCGTGATTTAGGATTTGGTGTCACGTAGTAAAGACATTTTTCTACAATTGTCTACGGCTTTATCAAAATTAGGGTTCTATCAATTTTGTTTTCGTGTATACAATACCATAAGAAACTAGGCCGTGTCCGAGACATCTTTGTACGTCAAGGAGTTACTGGTCAATGATACAGAAACGTAACGAATGAAAATATAAGAGATTACAAGTAAAAAATAAATGTAAATATTCATATTTTACACTGAAAGGTAGCGTCAGAACATTAAGTGTTTTCGACATTTTCGACTGTTGTTCTTCGAAAAACAAAAGATATCCAGCTTTATGGAAGGAATTTTTACTATCGTAAAGTGTCGAATATCGACAAACTCTTCATCATCGATTGGTCCTATTACTCTCGACCGTCGTGATTCACGATTTATCGAAGACAAATTGATGTCCACTTGGAAAAGAATTAAGCTCTCATGAAACGTCCTACATCCCCACAAATAGTGAACCCCATAAGTAGGAAAAGCAGGGAAAAAACCGGCAATCGTTTCACCCGAATGCTTCCGGGAGCATAAAGGACACGTAAGTTGAATGGGTCGAAAGAATCGATCTCAGAAGTGGCTTCGACAATATACAGGGTGTTTCACCTAACTCGAGCATCTAAAATATCTCGCTTGTTTCTTTATGATAAAAGAAAATTTCAGAGGAAAACATTAGTTGGTTCGGAGTGGCAAATATTATGATAGGCAAAAAAATTTGCTCGAGGTTATATTTTTGAGATTTCGAAGTTATCGTAGTTTTTTCAAATGGAATGATATATTTGTTCGATAAAAAAACAAGCAAGATATTATAGATACTCGAGTTAGGTGAAACACCCTGTATATGAAACTGGAGGAGGACAATGACAAGGCATTATACGCTGTGACCTCTAGCACGACGAAATACAGACTAGTAGTATCATTAAACTGCAAAACAGATTTACACAGAAAGGCACATCTCATGATCTAAATCATGAAAATGTGATAGAAATATGACTAGACTTTTGACAGACTATATCATAAAAATATAGGAAGAAATTGTTCTGACTGAATAATTCCAAATCTCGAAAATACAGTACAAATTGTACTTTATGAAAAAAAAAAAAATGGAAAACCTTACAGGGTCGGTCTACTGTATACATACAAAATTTTTCGCGCTAGATAGACGTACGACGGTGCTTGTAACGCATAGAGATTTTTATGGTTATTTATGTTAAATTAAGTGTGTATTAATATTAATATGTGCCATTATTTCTCGCTAAGACCTTGCTCTTAGAAGTCATACATATAGACGTTTACATATACCCTATATTTCTAGCACACATTTTTCAACGAAAAAATTTGTGCATATTCCTCGAACGTGAGATAAATTATCCTAAATGTTTCACGGCGAACTGTTTCGTAGCGTCTTGAAAAAAAGAAAAATCGCAAAATTCGCCTCATAAGTCAGCTTGTTCAAACAGCTGTGCCAGACTACCGCCTTAATGAATAGGTAGATATGATAAACTGAATAACATTCGGGATCTCTGTTCTCTCTCTCTCGTCAACCGCGCGATACGGGGTGTATCATCTCGAAACTCCGGGATTTAGACCACACGGCAATCCGTCGGAGAATTTCGCGTGGCCGCGCGCTTCAATACTTTGCTTAGTTACTTCGTTTCAATCCGGTGGCCTGGCGGAACTCTGTTGAAGCATCGCGGGATCTGTTCCTAAGACGAGTAATCTTCGAAGTTATGTCCTTCTCCGACTCCAGGAGGTATCATCGTCTTGATGAAAGTCGAGGCCGCTCGACGTCTGGTTGACGATCTATAAGAAATTGTGTCCTAGAGAACGGTCAATCTTCCACTTCCATCTTTATTACTTCATACTTCATAGCCCCGGGCCAGTCTAGCCACCGGAAGGTCATGAATTAGGGGGTCTAGGTGACAGTCTTGCAGATCGCTTCACTGTAGAACATCAATCCAGGAAGCGACTCTCATAACTTTCTCACCTCCCCGGCCCACGGCCCCTAACAAAGTTCTCTATCACTTTTTGCTATTCCATGTCCACTGGCTCGATGTTTCAACTTTTTCATCAGGACACCGTCTGCGACGTAAAACCGGACGGCGAATCTTTACGCGAATTTGCATTTTTATTGCACCCTCGAATCCGGGGAAAAGTGGAATTGCGTTTCGAAAAGGAATACACGGCGATGTCTCGATTTGTATGAAAGAGACGCGCCCTTCAGGGGCCCGGAAGCTTTATCCTCGAGGTGTGTAACACGATGCCGGATCAGGTCTGTCTTAATTCAGTGGAAAAGCTTCTTGGGCTTTAATTAGTTTACGAAACTTTTACGCTCATATGTCTGACACATTTTTCTGAGTAAAATCACACCAAACACGGTACGCTTTGGATCGTATTTGCTTGTTTGATTCACGATACAGTGAATCCTCTCTATTATCCGAATCTAAAGCAATTCATGTACAACACAATTCATTGTACTTGGTTCCACTATATCGAAGAGTACACGCGTAAATATGATCGATACCGTGTCGTGTTTTATGTCATTTTAATCTGAAGAATGTGACGAATGTGCTAGTAAAAGTTTCATAAGGAAATCATTAGAATTAGAAAAATTTTGTTACCGAATTGGTATTGCAGTGTCTGTATATTGCGAGATGAAAGAGTAACGACACTTCGGTCCCAAATTTCGCACATATGTGTGTCGAGACATCACTGTGCAATTATTCTGATGTTTTTTCATTTGTCGTGTGTATCCGGATATCGTTGCGAGATTTTAGCGATCGCTGACGACGCGAGGAGGATGTGTAAATGATCCTAGATTTATCAGAGATGTAGCTACATTCCGCAAGTAAACTTAACAACTCTTTTCAACGCTTTGCCGATTGCCCTAATCCTAAGAAGGCTTTCGCTTGTCGACATAGCTCTTCCTCTAGCCGTGCACGTTCCTCTTCCCCGGTTTACTTCCAATCTCTAAGCTCCATCTTCACGGGAACCAAAGGGGACGGAAGCCTCCAATAGAGGTTCCTTTCGCACTCTTTTCAGCTAAACTATCAGCCACCTTGTTCCGCTATAGCTTTCATCAGTTGAATTACTTGATCTTATTTCGGACGGGCAATATTGCTTCAATGGAAATTCAGGGACCTTGTAACCGGTGGAATCGGGAGATCTTTATGCGTTTGTAGCCAACGCTGCTGACCAGAGTCGAACGAAATAAATGTTTCCACGAAAGACGCTTTATCTTTTACCTGTTTGGTGTGTTCATTCAAATCTTTAGCTTAACTTCTGTTTTTTGTTAAACAACAACATATACATCTGCATAAAAAAAGTCAACCATTAATACTCGAAGAATTGAACAAACGATTGTACTTTATTTTCGCGTGTCGAAACATTTTACCTGTTATGCAAATATTTTTTAATTGGTTTCTCAGTATAAGGAAATTACAAGTTTTCCTTAAATTGAACTACGCATCTAATTCTCCTTGTATAAACTTCAATCTTTGAGAAAATCAAGTTGAAAAATTTTATATTCTCTACTGCACCTGTTTATTTTTTACCAATTTTACTGGCGCTAATTTTTCACACAACAAATTGAAAGCTGTTACGTATTCGTTCTTGTAACAATTTATATTTCTATAAATTGACGTAAGCTAGACAAAAAGAATCGTGTCTTCTGTGAACAATTTGTGGCTCTTCCGGCCAAATAAAAATTTATTATATCAATTGCAAGACCAAAGGTTCACGGTGTTATCAATAGATTCTAATGAATATACGACTGCATCAAAATTTACAGTCCAGCAATTACTGATTGCATTTTGTATCGACTTCTAATTGGTGTTCGTTTACTCGATCAATTTTGCATTTGATACGACTGCCTTAAACATTTTACAGAAACACCATCTATTTTGTTCGTAAATTACTTGTATGTGACGTTACTGTTGACCATAATTAGTCCTTCTATAGTATAAATATTATCTTAAATTATTGTACAGTAATTTACTTTACTTTACTGAAATAAAATTAAATAAAGTAAAATGTTCAAATGCGTTAATGTTGAAGCTCACAATAAATGAACGTTTGCTTGGAAAGACAAGGACAAAAGTAGACCGGATCAATACACGCGTTATAATTAAATCTACAGAAAATTTAAGTCGGAGGAGGAATCATCTATTATTTCTTGACTAGCGCTCCAGTTAGCTTCACAATCAAGAATTACGGGATTTCAGATAGCTTAAATTTTAATGACACGTTAAAAATTCTTTGCACCGTTACGGTTACAGTTTCAATTCGTAAAATGACAGTCGACTTCGAAATCCTTTTAAATCGGTAAAAAGGTATTTTTACGAAAGCTTAATTTCAAGAAATGGCAAATTCGAAGCCTAAGGGCACTGTGTGTTCGTTGCAATTAGCTTCAATGATTAATCGCTGGGACCACAATGAAGAAGAGAAATCTTTGTAAGTTCGACCATGGATGGGGACCATTTTTCTAAAAACAGATCTCTTGTAATTACAAGCGATTAAGAACACGTGACGCAACTTTGATTTTAATTAATTGAAAGTTTTTGTGTAAGATAACTATTCCATCCGTAGTGACAAATATGTAGAATATGGTTTTAATGAGCCAGGCCAATTAAACCAGTTGCTGTAAATATTGTAGATTGCAATTAAAAGATTGAAACTTTTTAATTTTGCGTTATTAATTGTTGTCTTCGTTATTAATTGTTGTCCTTGTTACTAATTGTACACAATTCGTTGAACCTGTACGGTTTCTACAATTTCGGGACTTGTATAAAATCATTTTATTAATACTTAGCAATACAATGATTAAAAAAACATAGAAAGCTTTTGAGACCCAAAATAAAATATGTATACTTTTATATTATTTATTAAAATATCGTAATAAAAATATCCATTTATTATTGTAATGTATTAGAATATTTGTAAGTGGTACTCTAAATCGAAATTATTAATTAAAGTAATAATTTTTGTCGAATGTACTAGAAACAATTATTTGAAGTAATATTTGGTGACGGTATGCATGAGAGATACATAATTATTTCCACGAATATATCATGTTTTTAAAGGTACAATGCACAAACATAATTATGAATGTCAACAGTATCTTCTAAAATGAATTTGCAGTGCAGAAATTTCCTTAAACGAATAATAACAGAAATATTCATTTCAAACAGCTATTTTCAGCTCTTACTGAGAGATGCATAATTAAAATAAACATTGGGTGTATTGTAAAATCAAACAAGCGTTTCACATAGTGTTTATATAATAATACGAAAAGCAAATAATTACATCAAACTGATCAATGTAACGGAACGTGGGAAATATTCTGCGAAAATATTTTTAGTTTTCATTTCAAGTATCATTTGACCCAGCATTAGCACAAAATAAATGATAAATTTCTAATTTTCGTTTCAAATACAATTTGTCCCGGTCTGTTTTCTACAAGGAGTAATTATTTGAGATAACCGCGTCGCGGTATCTCGCTTTGCCAGCACCCCATTGGTTCGATTGGTGCATTGTCCTAGTCGAAATTTCTATAACACTAAATCCCAGGAGTACATTTTCTGCAGGCGATGCATAGCACCGGCTAGCATCTTCATCGGTGGTGGTATGAGTTTCAACGTCATTCCCTGTACACGGTCTAGTTTAGTTTACACTGTAACTAATTTCACTGCCTTCCGCCATACGACTGTGCCGAGATCCTTGCTAGCACTATGATAAATTACATTAACGGCGAGATAAGTTGACTTCAGTGAAAATATCGTTCTCGTATATCGTTGCAATCTTGATGTCCCTGTTCCAGTAGCTACATTAACGGTCCCGGGGCAACGGAATACTACAAATTAGTGCAACATTAATCTACCGTTCAGGAAAATTGCGTGTTCCTATTCGAAAAGATCTGCGAAATCTGGTTCCTATATTTATACGATATTCACTAGCAACCAACTTTTTCACGATTCAACACAATTCTACTTATAGAAATTTAAAATATTCTGCTTACTAACAAAATGCTCGCAAAATCGAAGCAACTTGTTCCAAGACAAATAATAAAAATAAAAAGATAAGATTTGTCATTTTTATGGACATACGTATTCGACATTTTTTTTTCTCTGTTCTTCCATATATTTTCTATTAAATGACGATTTAATTCTTTTATTAATGTTCATGGACTATAGGCGATCACTCTTTTCGGACTCGGATTTAAAATGTCCAAAACGCAATCGATTTTTCGTTCCTTCATTTTCGTACAGAATTCAAAGACCGAGGAACAGTCTCGGAGAGCTAAACCGGAAGAGTGATACGGGTAACGAAAGTGCACGACAGACAAGGAATGCCCAAGAGAAAAATTCCAGCGGCCAGAAGAATCAGAAGTTTGATCCGCAGAGGCGAGTTTTTATGGGAACCGGTGGATCCAAGTGGCAACCACCAATTGCGGATGTGTCGGATCGCAGTCTAACATCCGGAAGTGCACCAGAAGTTTCGGTACTCTAGTTAGTGGATAAAAAATTCACAAAACAGTGCTGTACTTCCGTGTATTATTGAAACAAGTCGGAATATCCGGGAATCTGTTTGGGCGGTTGGATTCTTCGCAAAAAAGTAAATACACCGTTCTGCTATTGAAACGGTCATCTTGCTTCAATAAAACTATGCTAACACTAAAGTAGAAAAAAATAAATTATTTAACATTAAAAAACCCATCGCAACTCGGATCTTTATGCAAGGTAAATAATGTTTGCTTTCGTTGCAAGACGCAGGAGGCAAATGAAAAATTCGATTTCCTTTAACTATCTTATTAAACCGAAACTAATGCGCTGAGATCCTTAAATCTTTTCTATATGGACGCTGCTTTAAATTCTGCGTACCCATTTTCGTCACAAATGTATAAAATCCGCAGTGTATTTTATTACACGTAACGCACGATATACTAACTTTCGTACAAAATGTAATATTTCGTTTCGATTAAGATGCGAGTACGGTGTCGAAGTGAATTGATAAATTACGAAAGTAACGCGACAGCGAATATAGCGATCAATTATAAGATTGGAGCATGTGCTGGCGTGATATTTATCAGCGTTAATATTCCCTAAAAGTTTTATTTTCATCCTTCTAGAAGCCGTTACAAGAAACGCTAACTGTACTTTTCGATCGTCTGTCGAAAGAAAGAAAGAAAAGAAAACTCCGCAACTCCGTAACTCACTTTAGAATGCATACTAAACAACTCTCGGCTATAAACAAGATTAAAACGTGTTGTCACCGGCAACCCCAGGGTGTCGTCCCATTAAATCCAGACCGTATCGAGCCCATACAAGCACAAAAAGAGCCTGGGATAATCTCGGTGCACCTATACATGTTCGTGCGTTTAGTAACAATTTGGACAACCTAGAACGCGCGTTATTACGTAAAAAAAAAAAGAAAAAAAAAACAAAAAGACTGAATTTAATGTAGCCGCGATGCTAGAGGCTGTCGCGAAAAGAGAAAGAATTTTTGCATGTAGTTGTCGGATGATTCGCGATCCCCCGCGGGGGTCGGGATGACAGCCGGGCGTTATCAAGCACACATCGAAGGCAAAGCGTTCGCAATTAAAGCGGCACGGGGGGCACACTCGAGAATCATTAAGGTTATCCGAGAGCAACTACATGGAAATATCTGTTGCGGGTAACGAGTTGGTCGTTGGCAAAGAGCAAGGCCCAGGGAAATGACAATGGATTTTCCAGGTTGGCTGGCTACGTGCCTCGGACCAGACGATTCTCTCGCTGAACACGAGGACGGTAACGCATAATGCACGTATCGCGGTCTCGTACGAGGCCAGCGGAAGTTCCGGGTCCGGCGCAGTATCCGGGAACGCCTTTGGGGTGACAGGAAGTAGCCAAGCCACCGAGGAAGTCGTCAACGGCACGTGGCGGCTTCATATTCGTCAGCTGAAGGAGTCGGATAGGGATTGTTACATGTGCCAGATTAACACCAGCCCGATGATATCGCAGCTCGGATGCTTGGACATTCTCGGTAAGAATATTCCCTTTTCAAAATAATACATCTCGCTTCCGAAAATGTTACACTCCTCTGAATGTTGTCTGCCGGTGATCATGAAAGTGGTGTCTAACAAAGGAACATTATCCAAGTTACAGTCACAGTTACAGTTTTAATTCGTTAAATCACGAAAGATATTTTAAACAAAGCTATTTTTACGAAAGCTTAATTATAATAATTTCAAGAAATGGCAAATTCGAAGCCTAAGGACAATGTGCGTGTTCGTCGGACCACAATGAAGAAGAGAAATCTTTGTAAGTTTTCGACCATGGATGGGGGCCATTTTTCTAAAAACAGATCTGATGATTTTAATTAATTGAAAGTTTTTGTGTAAGATAAATGTTCCATCCGTAGTGACAAATATGTAGAATATTGGTTTCATACTACGTTTCTTTACATAAAATTGATACTCCAGTCTTAATTCATATTTCAATCGCGTTCAATTTCACAATCGTATTTCGCAGAATAAGAGGACAGAAGCGTGACGATTTAAAAGCCATCGAATGTATGTGGAAAGAATATTTTTATTCCTGAAGTATAAAAGCATTATCCGGTGGTACTTTATATTTCATAATGCACGGATACTCTGCGTTCCGAGGGATTCCGAAGAGTTATAATAATCGTACAACGCGGGATACGTTGCATAAATTGCGATGATTTAGCAGGATCGGTGATATCAGTTCGCAAAAGAGTTTGCGTATTCACGTTTCAGATTATAACGATATGAACCATTTCTCAATTTCTCGCGGCACTTAATGCATACGATAGAATTGGACAGATTTTAAATCGTACAAATTGTACATATATTGCGGGCACGATGAAATATAACTGCAATTAGCGAGGCCTGTAATGAATGTTACTCCACAGAGTAGTGGCAGGTTAATATGGTAATCGGACACTTCATCTTTCCACTCGAGTATGAACGTAATTTGAATTGCGACGACATGGAACCGTCACGAGCAGAGCACAAAGGAACCTCGGTAACAAGTTTCCATTCTTGATCATTAAAATCCTTCGTTTCTGCATTTTCGAAAGTGCTCGAAGCTATGGAAACCTAGTTTAAGACGATTACCTACCGCCAGTCCTAGGATTTTTCGAACTTTTCTCGTCCCTGAACCTTCGAGTCAGCCCTTTGAGTTGCCTTCGTTCAATGCTGCTTACAATTAACCTGAATTGAAACATGCGTTCTCTGTCTATTGTATTCGCTTAACGATGCGACTATCGTCAGTCTTTTCGCGTTCAAATGAATCGAATGAACTAAAAAAATAAAAAAGCGAAATAAATATTTGATAGATCAGTTGCAAGCGACGTGAACCGAGTGGAAATTTCTTGATATCTTTAATAGTTTTTGTAAGCTCAAAATAATATTTCTAAGAAATAAAAATAATCCGTACTTATCGTTACTATCAAAATATTATATTTCTAATGAAATACAAAAATCCACATAACATATTTTTACCTTCAACTGTGGTAAGAAATTAAAATATTCTGGAGTTGTGATTATACAAATACATTTAATAATACACGAAAAATCACAGAATCTACTTTTACCTTGAAATGAATATGTCGATATTGGAGAAATGATTTTCCAATATGAAGGAGGTAAAACAAAATAAACATCTTAGCTTTCTCTGCAACATAAACAATTTCAGCCGCGGAGCAAATACATAAAAGTATTTTAATATCGTATGATTATCTCGTTATATCGATTAATACGTGATTATTGAACAATATTTACAAGGAAATTGCAAAAGTAATTTTCAATTTTTTTCATTACTTTACAAACGCAATGCAATAACTTCTATAAATGAATCTCTCATGAGATCACGAATATTAATATGAATACTAATTTACAAATCAATTACGGCATAGCGATCATTAATGTACGTTTAATACCACTGTATTTATTTTGCTCACATCAGCTATTAGTAATTATTTATAGAGGATATACGTAATTATACACCCATAGGTACTGTTAATATGTAACTAATGCGCTAAAACCGAAAATTAGCCAATTAAACTATTAATACTCGGAAAATTGAAGTGAATGCAAACATGTGGAAGTAACTATTACTTTGAAAATGTCTATTGCAAGACTTTTCTGATATTAAACTTTTCTTTTAACATAAATGTTGAAGCAATTTCTGTTATGTATACTTTTTTCAACGGATTTTCCAATGTGTCTCTTGAATTTTATTCAATCTTTCATTTTATTGTTACCATTGGCCTTGTGCGATAAGCTCATGAACAATGTACATATCTCGTGAATTTTATTCGGTCTTTCATTTCACCGTGGTCATTGATTTCGTATGATAAGTTCGCAGACAATCATGGGCCAATTAACCGCGTTTATCGCGGTCAGGACACTCAGAAATATACGGTCACGCGGAAGAGTTACATTTGAGCGCGCAATTTCACTTTATTTTTACACGAACCATCACCTCATGTGAATTTGCACCATCGTTACCGGGCGCGCGTTCTGTATACACTATGTACAACCGCACGCTCGCGCGCACAGCCAGCATAAAAACTGCAACAGTTTACTGCCTTATTTCCAACCAATTTGCTGAAGTTTTTCTACTGTATATTTCACCGTATTATATAGTTTCCATTGGCCCTCGCAAATCTACGAGTTTAATGCCGCCGGCTTGATACCCGCGCCCAGTTCCCGATCGATAACTTCTTCTTGATCTTGGAAATATGCAGATAAGATTAATCATAAACTACACTTTACGACCTAGTTTGGCTAACTTCATTTCCGATTTATTTCAAGCACCCTCAGCCTTCTCGGGTACAGATAAAACGAGCAAATTTCAGATATCGCTCGAAATCCTCGCGCTACGAAACAGAAAGCTACACCGATTCCTTTTTCCCGACGGATCTTTAAACATGATTTTGTCGAAAAAAAAAACATTTTTTGCAATAGAATGGTTTTTTCAAGCGATTCAAATAGCACACAAAATATTTTTTGTACCCCCACAATTAGAGAAGATATTTAGGTGGCCTTACTTAGGTGGACCACCCTGTATACAGTGACCTTTGATGTGACAGTAAACCTTTCAAAAAAGCCCAATAGTGGGGATCCTTTTTCATGAGAAACATTAGTTTTAAGATATTAGAATGGTCACTTTATTATGCCGGTCACAGTAGTAAAAAGTTAAATATTTCCGAGTTGCCAAGGTGAACTTGAACCGTACACTGATCATTTGTATGGTTTCATTATAGCGTCTTATACAATAGTACGAGAAATGAACTTCGAGGAACGCCTCGCAAATATTTCTTTCTTAATGAACCGTGGCGAATTCGTGGATCGAAAGGGCCGAGGCAAGCGATCTCTCAACTCGAACCATCATTATGCCGAGGAATTTGATAATGTAATCAGCCGGATACGTTTTTCCGCGCGTCCGAGCGGCCATGGATTCCACGAATTGTTCCACGGCATCGGGAAAATTCCAGCTTCTTTATTTTCCCGACCGAGAGAAATGTTTCCCTTACGACTGCCTGCTGCCGGTCGCAGTGCATCCTGAGCCCGACGAACAGAATAAAAAAAAAAAAGAAAAAAAAAAAAAGAGTAAAACCTGAGTCATTGGGCACTCGCCAACAAATTCATCCATCTATTTGTCTATCTATGTTCGCAATTCTGGTTTGGCTGTCTCTCGGCGCAAATTGTATATATTTCGTTTATTTCGCTGACGAATCGATTTTGCCGAGAAATTGGAATCGCAGTCGAATGCCTCTATTGATTTAGTCTTTTTAATTCTTTGTAATGAGGTACGGGCACGTGTTCTTACCGCAGATTTTACTACGATTCGCGGAATTTAGTCCATCGTAATGCCAAATATAATCCCAAATATTGTGAAAAATTTTTATACCATTAGTTGTACCGTAAAATTTTTATAAACTCCTTGATTTTATAAATTCAAAGAATATATATGTATATGGGATTGGAACGGAAGTTTGTGGCGTTTTTAAATTAAAATTCAAAGATTAAATTAAGATATTTGCTTTCCTATTTTTGAAGTAACATGTCACGTTATCGAGTAAATATCTGAATTTTATCATTGAACTTTAATTTTCAAACGCTACGATCTTTCGTTCCAGCCCAATATGTTAGTTGCTTCAACGACACTTTCCTATTTGAATTGAATGATTATTTTAATATTTCATTTTATCGTGTACATATTAGATATAAAAGATTACTCGTTGAAAAAATTTGAGAAAAATGTAATTCTCTTCTACGATTTTTTATAATTCGCGCCGACTATTAAAATTTTATTTATACCTAAGGACGAAATGCAAGATTTATTCAAACTTGGCACAGAGGCGACAATGTGCCCACTATTTTTCACCGAACGACACGAACTTCATATATATTCAACGCTTTTTATCCGACATAATGTGCACTATAACGAGTAACGAAGTGTACATCTTTCCCTTCTTCGCCAGCAGTCCCCTTTTCTTTTCTAACTGCGACTTAATATCGAGGGGCGTGCTCAGTAAGGGTAATTATTATGTTCCCGAGACGACCTGAACATTAGCAATTTCTTGCCCAGTCCCTATCTCCCTGGCCCTAAATTGCTTCTAATTATACTGACTAAACATTAAAGACCTTCTCATTACAATGCCTCTCGCCAAGGACGTGCTTACCTTCGTGAAATACGTTCGTGAAAATCGTTTGCCAATTACATACTGTTCAATTCTTTCGTTCATAATTTGATAACCGTTGAACAAGTTGTGGTTGCTGTTTGTGATAAATGAACTTTTCAAAATTTCACACCAGATACCCTCGTATTGAATTTGTTCTGCATACGAGGTATTCTGTAATTACCGATGTCACTGGAAGCAAAACAAATAAAAAATTGTAGAATAAAATCTAAAATTGTATGTGTAATAAAAAATTGCAATGGAATTGGAATTTAACTGAAATTGGACATTTCATATGCAACGATTTACATCCCAGATAGCACTGGACGGCTTAAAGACGTCTGTTTTACGTCCATTTTTGGTCTGAACGTCTTACGTCCTGAAAAGACGTCTTTAAGACGTCTTAAAGACGTCTCGTAAAAGACGTCGTTTTTACGTCTCATTTCAGACGTCTTTAAGACGTCTTTTACGAGCCGTTTTTAAGACGTTTCATTTCTTGACGTTTCAGTCATTCTAAACTGCTAGAGAAAAGCTTTACAAACTGCACACACGCAACACAATATAACGCAGTTTTCCATCCTTCGAATAGGCGTTTATTTATTTAGGAAAGTTAAATAACTAAATTGTTAATTTAGTACTATTATAATATATTACATATATATTCGCAATAGAATTTAGCAATAAATATTGTTTAATAATAAAACTATACATTATATATCACAAATCCAAAATCCAAAATAATATATCAAAATAAATAGATAAATAAATAAATAAGTTAAATAAATAAATAAAGCATAAAATGTTAATGTTCGCGGATATGCTGAAAAACATTCTTTTAATTTATTTTTTAATTTATAAATAAATAAATTAATTAATTAATTAAATAAATAAATAAAGCATAAAATTTTAATGTTCGCGGATATGCTGAAAAACATTCTTTTAATTAATTTTTTTTATTTATAAATAAATAAATAAATAAATAAAGCATAAAATGTTAATGTGCGCGGATATGCTGAAAAACATTCTTTTAATTTATTTTTTTTTATTTATTTAATTTTTTTGTTATATCAAACATTCAATTTATATTTCTTGTACATGCATACAATATTCAAATTCAATATTTTTCTCACAAGAAAAAATGTGGCTTAAAAAATATTGTTCCAATATTTGACAAACATATCTATCTAATATTTTTGTGGTACTAGGGGTCTGTTTCGGGACGTCTTGAATACGTCTGTTCGAGACGTCTTAAAGACGTCGAACGGACGTCTTAAAGACGTCGAACGGACGTCTTAAAGACGTCTTTAAGACGTACAGTTTTTTCACAAAGACGTTCCAGAGACGTTCAGAAGCCGTTCGGAAGCCGTTCGTAGGACATTCAGACGTCTAATAGACGTCTGAACGTCTTTGACAGACGTCTTAAAGACGTCTTTAAGACGTCTCTGTGCTATCTGGGATGTCCAATTTTTCTTGTATATAAACGTTATTCCAACGTCCATCGATGCAACTGTTATACATTCTTTTTAGGTTCCTGGAGAAACAACTTGTGCACGCAGGGGTTCGAGGGTTAAAACGGTGCTTGCTTTTATCAATAAATAGATTTCGCTAAAAGATACGTTTCGTTAACGTTACTGTGCAAAATCGGACATATCGTATGCAACAATCTCGTAAAATGTTCAAGAAATACAAAATAACAAGGTGTTACCGACGGTGTAAAATGAAAGCGTGTTGTTCCAGGATTAATATTGCCGGTGTAAACAGTGACGGCAATTCCGACACACCTTGCATTCCTCGAATTCTCTTGTCATAGACGATCTTTTACACGGTCACTTGTGTGACTCGCGCTGAAAGTGCTCCATTTTGTAAATCCTCGAGCTCTCACGCATCCCTCTCAAACTGGCGCGACCGCACACTTGTACGCACTCAGTTCCCCGCACTAAACGGATAGAAATCTGAACGGCAGAACACTTACGGGCAAAACAACTCTCGTCGCTCGTGAAACAAAAAAAAAAAAAAGAGGCAGTTCCGCTGCCATAGTGGTCTCTATGTGTATGTATATCGAATCTACAAAGCAAATTGAAGAACACCGAATGAACCGTGACACTACACCGCGATAGAGATAAAACTATTTGCTTGTTCAGGCATGTTTGGTGGTCGGGTCAAAATTAACGATCGATAAACGGTCCAATAAACTCGACAACAGTTAGACTTTCATGGTAAGTAATCATTAGACTGCGGATTTTACAATATTTGTAAGAAAAATGAGCCGATCCAATTTCAAACATTATAACCACTACGGATATTAAATACCATTGTCCTATTATCTTCCAAGTATCGCGACTCTAATATGCTTCCATTTGTTAGACAATTTTTATTTTGCATGAAGATCCGCAGTCGGGTAATGAGTTTCTTCATGCATTTATGATAAAAATCGAACATTTAACACTGACCGTGTACCAAGCACTAAAATTGACCAAATGTATTGAATTTACTAAGACTTTTCGCAATTCGTGTAATTATTTTAAGGCCTTATAACAAAAATGAGCAGATGAAAAAGAAAACTATGAAGCCATTAGAAAATTGTAAGAAAATTATTACATAACTTTCGACTTGCTAAAATATTTAAGAGAAAAAGTTTTTAGTTAATTGCTATTTAAAATGCGTTCCTTTTGCAATCAACCTATAATACTCTTATTACGCATGAAAATTCGTAAGTTTATTCAACAATTTTCAATAGACACGTCACTGTAATTTCAATAATTTTGAAATAAAAAATATAAAAACCGATCATTTAGTGTTAAATTAAGTGTATTTCCATTTACTACAAACAGATATGAGTGACGCAATACATATATACACTACATGACAAATACTTACAAAAGCACATACGGATAAATATAAGGTAACGATATTATAGAATTATAATGAGATTTCATCATGAGATTGATAAAATGGAGGAAACATTGACTTAGTGCTAACAATACCAAATTTCTAACAATGTCTACGACCTAATATAATAGATAGAAACTTGCTCGAATTCATCGTAGTCGTGGCAGTAGAGATCAGGGGTTCAACTTGGGTCGGAAAAAATCAAGTGGGATCGGTTCGGAATCTCGACAGTATCATGCTATATACCAATTCCCGGAATCTCGACAGTATCATGCTACATACGTCTTCCTGAGATCCCGAAAGTTTCGTGGTACATACCAATGCCCGAGATCTCGAGATTTCGAGACGCGATGAGCCGTGTTCATTGCGGCGTACACTCGTAGCTGCGTCAAAATGCGTCATATCAACTCGTACGTATAGTAATTAGAATGATTACTTGAAAGAAAGACGAAACAATTATTCACTCCTCGTTAGATACATTTATTGTCCTACTTTATTCGGAATCCGATTATTCAGGGTCCGATCCTATTCCTTTTACGGAGTTATTTAATCGGTTTAGTTACGTGTCTTAATTTTCAAATTGGCATAAGTGATTACGAAGTATTCTTATTTTAAGAATTTTTCCATTTCTCCTTTTTTTTATTATTTCTTTTTTCCGTATCCAAATTTATATTTAATTCATTTCTTGACGCGATTCAACTTTTTTAATAGATTTTAATCGTTCCAACCAATTAAAGTTCTTGAGATTTGGTTCGTGAAATCCCATGGTCAAAAATGTCATTTTAACCGACACAAAAATAGTTTTACCTGCGAACTAAATGAAAAACTAAAATGGAAAACTAAATAAGCAATCACTTTCCCCAGATTTTCGCTTCACAATTAACCCACTTTCATGATTGCCGGTATACGTAATTTTCGCGCCAGTAGCAGGAGTTACAGGAATCGCGTTTGCGAGAGTCTCAGAATCGAGAAAATGCCGGATTTTCCGTGTCTAAGAGGAGAACCGAAAGATTGAATTTAATCGTGTTATTTGAATGAGAATCTACAGAATTAACGGATTCGCGACACAGGATCAACGTGCACACCTAGTTCGCCAGAAGTATTAAATGTTTATATCTCGTATAACTCGCAATATATTCGAAGCGAGCAAAACGACGACGGGCGTAACCCGTCCCCTAATTTTCAATTTCATCAAAATCCCTGACATCGCGCATGGAAAGAGGTCCGTCTGGCATGGTACGGCTAGAATATCCGACGGAAATCTGTTCCGTTCTATTTTCAGTTCAAGTTCAAACCGCAGACCGCGGATGCCGGGTCACCACTGGTCCGTCACCGTTGAATGTCTTTTGTTTCGACCGAGATGCGAAAGAGAATCACAACCGGACTACCCTCTTCTTATTGTTATGCGTACAAACGCGGTGGCCGTCGAACGAGCAACGACAAAAACCGATTCGTTTAACGTTTCAACCTGATCGCTTGAAAGCGCTCCATAAACTGTCTAACATTTTCCCAACTTATTTCCATTGGAAGGAAATATTTGAAATACAAAAAAATATATTTCATTTTATCTATCTGGTTATCAAAATAAAAATATTTGATTTAAAGTAGTATCTTATTTGAACCACATTAAATTATACTATATACCAATGATCGTTAATATACGTTGCAAAATATGATAGAAAACCTTGTATCCAATATTTCACATACGAATACTAATCCTACATTATAAAATATTAATGTAAAGTGTACTTACTTCTGAATCTTCTGTACCTCCGTCGGATCCACAGCACACAATTATTCACTCACGAGAATAGGTCCGAATAATTGAGCAACAATCACTTATACACTTTACATTAGTATTTTATAATGTAGTTTGTAGTACATTAGTATTATATTTTATTATTCGTATGTAGAATATTGGATGCAAGGTTTTCTTACATATTTTGCAACTTCAATGTCCCTTTAACACTAGATTTACAAAGCACTAAAACTGACTACTTAACATTATTTTACAAAAATAACAAGGACGTGTTTATCCACATTTGTATCAATTTTTTAAATAATATATACCCCAAAAAATAATTTTGTTGAATAATTCCCTATGGATACGTCTTCTCTAATGTAAATACCTCTAATGTAAATATTTACCTTCAAATCTAACCCACACCTACTCCGATCACTTTTTGAGAGGTTAAAACTTTTTTGCGAATATCTCGGAAACTAAAGTAGAGCGGCGGTAACATGTATAGGAAAAAGTTGTTCAGAATGATGACCCTGACAACATATTTCAAGGACATCAAAATCGGTGAGGAAGCCCCTAATGTAAATAATTACCGAATACTTTCCACACCGACTGTATATCATATGTGGTGTCATTTTTTGTACGAAAAATGCCACGAATATGTTGGTGAAGGTCTTGGTAGAAAGTTTTAGTTCAAGAATTTGCTTTTTTCCGGATTCGTTTAATTTTTTGTTCCGCGTCCCATTATTACAAAGTTATATAATATTGTACTGGAATCTTTACTCGTTGATGGATCCTGAAATACTGAGCAGTTTCTAAACGTATTAACAGAGTGTGCTATCATTTCGTCCTTGAGCGACACGTTGGCCCAATAGAAGGGGTGTCTGCGAGCTTCGCAGAGTGAAGAGACCTAAAATAAGAGCAAGCTCGCCGGGTTGCCAAAAGCCGGGCGAATTTGTTAGCGGCGTTGCACGCCGTCTCGCCCCGGTCGGATTCATCTCATTGTCATCCGTTTTTCATTTCTATCCGACAGTACCACCGGATATCGTTTACGGGGGCGATACCAGCGCCGACTTGGCAGTTTCGGAGGGCGAGAACGCGACTCTAAGCTGCAGCGCGACGGGACGACCGGCCCCGAGAGTGTCCTGGAGAAGGGAAGACGGCAAACCCATTCTTATAAGGGCCTCCTCAGCCCTTAAGCCAGGTATATAATGACACTATAAAACTCGCGGATATCTCCGCGGACAGACCTCTTTCACTTGCTACCCCTCGTGAAAAAAAGGCAGAGAGGCGTCAGTGCTTTAATTTCGTTTGCTACCCGTTACACTCTTTGTCCGCCATTCCGTTACACCTTTCCGCCTAGCTCTCCAAACCCTCTAACAGTAAACGAATAGACTCGGGTGAAAAAAATTTCTGGATACAAACCGATACGTCCACCATCGCTGTATCTTCGCGGATGTTTGCGAGGGAAGCTTCATGGACCACCGGTTAAGCGGGTAAAAAATATCAACTTTTTATTATTCATTATTATCTTTATTTCTGAGCCTTCCCAATCATGAAATTATATATCTTGGTTCACAATGCCCCTACTCGTTATTTTTTTATTAAAAATACTATCGCATTAATTAGTCTGAAACCTTGTACGTATTTTTATATTATACTTTCATGAAGTTATCGAATTTTTTTCACTTGGATTTGTCGAGAAATACGATGAATATATTTTTCAAAGTTTTCACCGACATTCGTACGTACAGCACTTTCGAGAATAAATGCGTCTTCATTTTCCTGACCGCGCAACATCATGAAAAAATCTTGGAATAAAATAAACTGGATGGATTGTGGAACCCAGAAGTTTCTAGTTTTAAAACGAGTCCGCATTCGTTGCCGTACGATCTTTTTTCTTTACGAAATTATCGCTATTCGGATATAGGCAATTTTTCGAATACCGAGTGTTTATATAAATATTTCTATGACCGAATGTAGGTGAACCGCGTTCGAAATAAATTTCTTCTGTCCTAAAACAGCGATTACAATGGTCCCCGCGTAAAAGGATCCACGAGCTTTTTCCACCGGGGCCATTCTGTTCACAGTGTCCCGTTGTGTTCCTTCTCTGTCCGTTTCCATCGGAGGCCGTAGCGCCGAGCTTTATTACAATACTTATAACCGGTAATCGTTGCCTTGGCTCTTTGTGTCACCGACACCGATAACGGAATGCGGAATGTGCAACATCTATGGTTCCCTCTTTTTTTTTCTCCTTCGTCGTTCCCCCGTTCCGCCAGCCCGCGGATTTTTTTTTCTTTCTTTTTTTTTCCTCCACCGCGCCGCGTTACACCACCTCAATCGCGCGAGCTCTCGCAATACTTTATGCTTTTAATATCGAAACCGTACACCGGTCACGCCGACGACGACGCTCTGTGCCCGATATTTTCACCTGGTTCACGAGGCTCGCCGTGGCTCGGCCACACAGGCTTTTATTTTACAAATTTCCCAGAGTTCGACTTGCATGTTTTGTGGACTTGTCGTCGCGACATTTTCAATATCGCGACGTGTCGCCGCGCCGCGCCCCTCGATCGTGTCCGTTTTTATATTTCCTGGCTTTTGTCCGAATGTGTTTAACGGCGGCGGTGCTGCCGTTCGTTCGAATATATTTAACGCCGACGTAACACGCATTGCATATGCATCGCCGGAACACGCTCGCGCGACCTGTTAACTTGGAATTTTTACGCTTTTGATTGCTAACGGTTTTTGATTAAACCTGCTAAACCGGGTTTATTGCATGCAGTAATATTTTTACGCCGCGATGTAAAAGATGCACGTGGCTGTCGACGTGATAGCATGTACAGTGATTTCTAGTGGCAGACCTACCCCGTTCATTTCTCAAATTACGACGATTACGGTCGACGGAGTGTTTTAATCATTTTTCGGGGTTTCCACGGAGATCATTTCAAGTCATTTTTTTCTTTGCGAAAATGTTCTACGCGGCTTCGTTAAGGAGTTATTAACGAAAAACTCCGCCGAACATTTTCGCTGAGGAAAAAATTCAATTGCGTCAGGAATCAGCCGTTTCAAGGAAATACAACATTTTTGGGACAGTCTGTATACTTCTGGATCGGTGGAGACCTGCAAAAAGTGAATCGCAAAATTCAGCTCAACCCATTCCCTTCCAAGGTCAAAATTTTGTTTATTGCATCGCCAGGAATAAAAGTCTCAACGGAACTATTGTCTTGTATTGTATTTGGTCTCAAGTCAACAACCGTTCTCTTCAAAAATTACTTTGAAGTTGCCAAGATCAATTTTGCGATCCATTTGTTGTAACAGATCTCGAGCAATTTTTATACTCCTTGTACAGCATGGGCCATGAATTGATCGCTGTGACGTTTGAGATATTTTTGACAGTTTAATAAATCAATGTTCCGAATAATACCATAGTCGTATCGAACGAAGAATTTGTGAAGATATTTAATCATTTTTGGCGGTTTCTTCGCACAGGATGGTTCATTAATTGGTTGCCATGATGCCATCTTCAACCCCTTGCCTTAAAGCGATAAACTTCTCAGAGACGTCATGGATTTCAAATGCCAAGCTTGACGGGTTTTTAACTTTCCTAAACTGACTTATAACGTGACAGGTAAGGGCAACTTAACCAGTTGATTTTAAAGTAATATAAATTAGTTTACTTTCGAGAGAGCGTCGGGCAACATTAAACAGTAAGTTCTAGTCTGAAAGCTGAAAATTAAATGACAAGGCAAGGGGTTAATTTATACTTTAAAGGCTTCTTGTGAACAAGTGATTTTTGAAATACAGGCGTCATTTTTCAATACAATCCTTCCTAATATAAAAAATGAGGATTAAACTTGGATACTTTAACTATGACTCATGTAATTTTGATTATTCTCGCTTCCATAAAATCGCACGTGTACTTCAAATACCAATAAATGTGCGCGCAAAATCCCAATGCAAAAGGTTCAACAGTTTCTCCGAAAAAAAAATCGTAAATCTTCATGTGAAAATGGCGAATATCCTATTTAACACGTTGATTGCCATGTCACCCATATGTGGGTGACGGAATTATTTGTCCAAATTTTAAAACGAATTTTTACGTTAATATATTAATCGTTCCAAATTTGATTAGGATCTGTAACATGCAAGAAAGTTGGAGGACCACTCAATATCATACATATAATTTTTTTCAATTTTTTATTTCATTAAATAACTTGCATTAATTTGATGGAATTTTTTAGGTTTCTAGCTTGGCAGTCAAAGTGTTAATGTAGAACGCTAATTGGTAATCCTATTGTGATTGTCTTCCAATAAACAAAGCGCTAATACCCATAGCGGTTGCTTATTTGTCCCGATCGATTTGTGGGACTGATACACGGAAAAACAAAATGGCATTCGATATTCGGTCACTTATATTAAGTATAATTTCGCGGTCGTGTAAACACATACACCGAGTTTGCACATTCATGGGCACGGCTGTTAATTACCGCCTGATAGTACGTATGTAGTTTGAAGTTTAACTACCAGGCTGTTCGGTGCCGTAAGTACCAAAGAATATTCGCTATTCACCGCCATATGACCCCACATTAATTTGGTATTAATAGGGTAATTAAGCGGCCCTAATATCCTAGTTGAAGTTCTATTCGCGCAACGAGGAGGATTTACTACGGTAATAAGACTACACACGCCGGGACGTAACTTAAGATTCGAGGAACGAACGAGCGATCTTAAAGAACAAAGAAAAACGTCCAAGCCCTGGAGCAATTTGTTTTCTATAAAAATTATTTTTATTATAATTTAAATAATTTTGATCTCGGTCGAAATTGTTTCACGTTACACTACATGCAATTACAAAAATACAGAGTATCCATCATGTGTCGGAGATTACGTTTTTGTCTTATTATTGTTAAGTTCATAAATTACAAATTTTTACCAAGTCCTCGAATACAATTTCGATAAATCCCACGGCCTTGCGAGTGCAATTTTCTTAAATATCAATGTATCAGATATGATTGTAAGCATTCGATGCAACAATATAAACGTTTTGAATGAAAATTATTACGCTGCAAGCGGCAATTACTTTCAAACACAAAAATAATTTGTTCAATTTATTTTATTTACGTTGGAAGCATTCCAGGCAGAGATTGACGTTTTTTAACGAAATTAATTTTTAACGTTACATTTATTTGTCCTCGTTGTTTGCATGACTAATGGAACTTTTTGAAGCTGTTTTATCATAAACGAAACGTTTCGTTGAATAAAAGGCATATTAAAGATTTGTATTATATGTGTTCTATTCTATATTTGTTCTACCGAATTTGTGAAAAATTCGTATTCACAAATTGATTTCCTTCCTTCGTGTATATATTTTTATTATTTTTTCGTGTCTGTAACATTTACGGTTGCATAATCTATCAAGAGCAATACCCGATAAATATTATACGAATCAAATTTTAATAAAAAAAAAACTGTCCGAATTATCGATAAAAAATACCTAATGTTTTTGTGATACGCAAGTAATGTAACATTTGAGAGCAACGAGCTGTAGGTTTAAATAGCTAATGTCAATCCTTCGGTTGTTTCCGAAACGAGAAATTACTGGCAAAATAAACATTAATTTTTAGTCCAAGAAATATTTTATTAAGGAGCATTTGGTTTTCTTACGATGCAATTAATATAACATTTGAGCATATTCCGAGTGCACAAATGGCTAATGCAAATTGTCAACGCTTTGTCAAAGTTGCCGACAACAGAGCGAGCATTTTGTAAATGAAATATTCAGAATGATAAATACGATGCAGAATGTTTATTCATTCAAATTGCACGATTTAGCTGTTAGACATTTTTCTATTTTCGAAACGTGCCAAAGGTATGTGTAACAGTGTTTCACAGTTTTCGAAAAAATATTCGCTGTCGAGAGAGAGTTTATTGGCGAAAGGAAAAATGATTGCGCGCAAACACGTAGCGTAATATAATCAGCATATAAATTTCAGAAATATTCAGGCTGTTTGGTACGTAAATCGATGTTTCCTTATGCGACTACATAACGTATCCTATAGAACGGCGTGTGTATGTATGTATATTCAAAGTACAGCATGTCAATTCGGAACGTGTCTGAAATCCATTGGGGAAACGTGTAGAAGCCTGCATTCAAATGAACGGTCAACACTTTGAAGATTTGCAATGGTAAATATTTCATGCGATTCGTGACAATTGCGGAACGGACGATTTTCTTGATTCGCAGAATGCAATAAGAAACTCGACAACCATTATTTTTGCCGGCATACATATTTCTCTTTTATCGCGTACGAATTTCCCTTTAATTTTTGTTCTTCGATTTCATTATTTAGACTCGGTCTAAAGTATTAAAAATTGTTCATTCGAAGACCGTCCGTGACAGTGAGAACATCTTTCTTTTTCATTTTCGAACTTTAATAGATTCGTGTATATTTAATTCTTGTAATTTGTATGTCACCTGCTAGTTTCTGTCGTGAATGCATAATAGTCCGTAAAAATCACTATACTTGAAGAGAACATTTAAATGGCTACCTTTCGACGGACCACCCTGTATGCTATGTTTCTTGACAAAATCACTATGGGAAGAGAAGCAATTAAAAAGGAGAATGGGAATTCCAACGTCAGAGCGGGTCAAAGTTTCCGGTAAAATAAAATCAGCCCTCGTGACGTCTTGTTCCAGCATATGTTGCGTCATGTGCTTCTTAAACGTCCGCTACAAAACCCACGTGTCGTTCTTTTTCTTGCCTACCAGCAATTTAAATAATTGGATAGTATTCTGTGCAGACGAAACAGAAGGATGGAGGCTGCGAAATTCATGAGCTTGTAGTGTAATTAGTGTTATAAAATCCACTTACCTCATTAGGGCATCTGGAAAAAAGAAATTATTTTCCAGACGCCGTGTAACGAATGAAAGGGACGTTAGTACGAAATTACGTCAGTCAGCGGACCACCGCTCGGATAAAGTTTTTTTCACGACATGTGAAACTTTTGGTTTACGCAGTCCGGTCACGTATCTTTCTATATTTGCGAGATTTTTCATCGCGTCTATTAACCTTATTTCGTTAATTAACTCGAGGAAAGAACTTTCCTCTGCACTTCGCGCGGAAAAGTTTCTATGGAGATGATGCGCGTATAATTCAACGTTATATAGTTAGCTTTTATTTAGAGATTTTGTGTAATCAACACTGCTCGACTCAATTGTTAAATCGCTCGGGATCTATTCAAACCGTTAACCTCTTTTACTGGTAGACAATTGAACTCGTGTATACAAAATTTTCTGATAATGAAAGAATTGCTCTTTTGATAATCAGTTTAATTTTTTTTAAGGCGAACAACTTTGGCAGATTATTTAAATTTTAATAGACCCAACACTTTTTTGCTTGCTAGGTTAGATCAACTTTTAAAAATGAACATTATTCATTGTACATTCAGTTTCTTTAAACAAAAGAAGTCTTTATAAAGAATTAAAAAATAAATGTTAGAAGCTTTCTTCGACCTTTTAACTTTATTGTTTTATAATTGTAATAACTGAAAATATATTTGTTACACATGATTGTATACAGATTTTGAAAGTTCTATATAGTTACATGAAAGAAATTTTTATCAAACTTTACTGTGTACTCTAATTTTAATTATTAATTATGTGTGCTTCTTATACTAAAACCAATCGCCTGCATTATTACTTAATAACTTGACAAATTCACTTCTATTTTGGTAATGAATCGGTTGATCGATATATTAACTGCTAGTGTCGTAGCTATCGAATGCTGTTTTATTGTGACCATGCACTCAATACATTGATTGACACGCCAAATTTAGTAAGCGACAATTAATCGAACACATTGTCCTGCATTGAACATGACTAAGAATCAACTGCACGAAGGATGTCGTGAATTTATTATAGCACGATGTCATTATATCGAATAGCAACACAACAATACGGACAAGCATTAAAGAAATGTCAAATTCGTCGACAAAACTTTCGGACCAGCGTGAAAACAAAATGCTTCCGTCACGTGACTAGTGTGCTCGTCTAAAAAGTCACAACGTGTATGATGTCAAAGTAAGTGGATGAGAAGTAGCAGTATGCATGCATGTTTGCCACAGAATTGTTTATGCTTTCATGTCAACGCTTAATTACCTTGAGCTCGGTTGGTTTATTCAGAAAACTGGAAAACGTAAATATTTGGCTCCCAGAAGTCTGCATTCATCTCAGCTCGTGCAGCAGTTTAATGGAAGTAACCAACAATAAAGGAAGCTCCCCTGAATATTCAATGGAAACAATGAAAAAATTAACATTCAGTTTATATTTATTCGTAGCTAAAAACACAACACGACAAAAAAACAACAGATTTTTAGTTTTACATTTTAGCATGAAATCGTACAAACGATTTCATCGATTTTTGTTTTACCATCATGAAAAATAGAAAAATAGGATCGAGTTTGTAATTATTCACTGTAAACAAGGATGCAGTTCTACAGAGTGGTTCACGCAATTTCATTTCTGACCCACGGCCAATATTCCACTATTTCTTTCGATACAAGGCAACGGCTCGGGACTGGCTTTCGTCGTATTTCGGATAAAGAAGAAGAAGAAGAAGAGGGGATAGCGGTGTTCTTATTTCGAAATAACATACATTGACGGTCGTTCGAACTTATCCCCACCGCTACGGATCACGAAGCACTCTGGCATAACATATGGAGAGTTGAATCTCTTTCCTTCAAATGAAATAAGAAATAAATGAACCAGACAGCTAGTGTCGATAGAAGAAGGAAACAAACGGAGCGAGTGTGTTCTAATCGAGGCTAATCCCATTATGTCCCTGCATCGATGATGAGCAACGGTGAACAGGGTAACCGGGACCCGCGGAGAAAGTGTGAAAGCCAAGAGCCGGGAAAATTTTCGGACGTGAGCACACAGATTGGGCGTAAGAACATGGCGGAGTGAGTATAACGAGGCAGGTCGTTGAAACAAGTTTCACCTTTTGAACTCGAAGACAGGAACAGCGGGCGCGCGTGTAAAGAAACAGAGGATGAGAATTCTCTTCATGGGTGTCTTGTACGGGCCCGCGCACACAACCGTCCAAGGACTTAAGGTCGTGTATACGGACACGTACAACGAACCGCGGCAGAGAACGTTTCTCCACAGTCCTATCTAGGAGAGGAGAGTACACAGAAGCCCCCCTACCCCCTACCCACAACGCATATACGTGCAATATCGTTTGCACATACATCGAGGACGAGGCAGGTGGTAGTTTCCGCTGCAGAGACCCGAGTTAGCAAAACTTTGACCGTCGTAGTTCCCGCTGCCGTTCCCGCTCTCTTCACCACCCACGCACCCTGTTTCATCCCCCCCCACCCCATTTGCCACCACCTTTTCACTCCCCCCCCCTCCCAGTTTCTACCCCCTGGCGACGGATGCGGCTGGAACGCTCTTCAAGGCCTCCCTGTATTTGTCCTTTCGACCGTAGATATTTTTCCCCCGGCCGCGGTAGTTAACGATTGTCGTCGCGAAGAATGCTATTAAGATCCAGCTGAATGCACGAATAGGCATATTCATGCTTATGAATTAATGGAGGAGGGCCAAAGTGCAGACTCATTACGAAGATAAATCGCTCTTCTTCGGCAATGGCGGTTCGATTAACCGGTATTGGCTACGCCACGTACACTCCCGTCCATAAGTCACCGGACACTTAACCGTTTTCAAACAAAAAAGCTCAAAAATTCCACGAAATCAAAGCAAGTGATTTGATAAAATAGAAATTGAAAAAATTGAATGTACGATATTGTGTGGTTCTCCAACTTTCCTGCATTTTACAGATCCTAGTCAAATTTGGTACAATGAATATATTAACGTAAAAATTCATTTTAAAGCCTGAACGAATAATTCCGTCACCCATATGTGATTTAAGATTTAAGAATTTTTTTCATTGTTTTCTACCGTAATAGACGCTATTCATGTTCATTGCTCAATGTTTTATTTCGTTGAGAGCTAAAAATTTTCGGGTCTTCTTCATTTTCGAAAATCTTCTATCATTTCGCTGTCTCCGTTTCACAAGTTCCTTTGATTTATTAATAAATCTACTACAAGCTTCAGCTTTTGCGTTTAAGTATTATGCGTTATCAGAATTCGGAAAATTTCAAATCTAATTCGAACATCTTTGAGAACCTAACGGCAACGCGCAGAGTACATCTACGAAAATCTCCTACTCGTATTCTATCCTCTCAATTTGTGTGATTAGGGGATTCGAGAAATACATATATCCACATCGCTGAATTGTTCATTTTTTTTTTTTTTTGCAGATCGACGTGAAATAAAACCGATTGGAATTCCGTTATTTCCACGCTTCGATTGATTTTCAGAGGGATATCGTTGTTTGAAAAATTCCTTTGTGCGTCCAAATATTGCTACGTGTAATAAAATCATGTATGCGATTTTGCTCGTCCATTGAATCACCCGAAACATCACTGAAATAAAAAAAAGGCACTCGGATTTGAAAGAATAAACTTGCATTATTAGCGTATAAATTTGTGCCGACTTAATAACAAAAATTTAATTACTTTTTATTGCAAAGCCGGCTTTGACCGTACGCGAATATACTCGCCTGCAATGCAAATTGGTGAAACGATTTTCAGAACTTTGGCCAGGCGAGCGAATGGTGAAAAATCTGGCACTTGTTTCAGCAAAATTTTCGACGGGCGGTTGTATAAAACATAATCTCATAAAATTGCGTGCGATCGTTTCTAAAAAATTTTTTTTAAGAAATATTTACTAGGCTTTAGATAGAACAAATAAATTAGATAATATTTTCAAAAATTCATTCTTTAGTATCGTTAAATTGTTATATCATAAATTAAGAAAAAAAATTGTTGGAAATCTGTAACAGAGAATGAAACTATTTTACGATGACTTAGAATGTATAAATCATGATTTATGTACCTCTAATTTTGTAATTTTCTTGCTGTTTAATATTTTGCTCGTTAAGCCTTTTAACATTTCCAATAAACAGTAATTAACCGAGAGCTGTTATCTTAACCGCCGAATTTGACATATTCAAAATTACTATTTGCCTTTGTCCGGCTCTCGGTATACACCGTACAAACTAGAAATGATCAGTGCAAGGACAATGAAGTTCAATTTAGAAATAGACGTACACAATACACAATATGATTCTATATCACCGCAGTCTTCATAGAGCAGATAATGAAAATGTTAGATAATGAAAATTCAAATAATGACGGACCTCCAAAATTGAAATCTGGGTCAGCGATAAATTGTGCTACTGGCTGTCAATATTAATTAATAAATTGTCTAGAATATAGAAACAGAAAGGAATACGTACGATACGATATCGGATACAGAGACTGCAAAAAATTCTTTCATTAATTTTCTCAAATATATTAATGTGGTAATTATAAAAATAAAATTCACGTTATCTGGGAAAAGTAACAATGGTAAATATATAGGTTCATTTTTATACGAACAAACATGTAGTTTCGCGTTAAAACCTTCGCTACCTTATAGCTGGTGTTAGTTTGATTTCTCAGTTCAAGGTTACCCGGAGGTCACCTCAAGGTCATAGTTTTCTAAGTCATTTAATTCGTCTTGACGCCACCTGCAGTGCTGTACAATTAAAAACGCACAGTGTCGTTTAAAGTAGCAAAGATGATTTTGCATTTTTTCTTGTTAAACGTTTAACTTGTGAAAACCAATTTTTCGATCGTCCAGTAATTTTTGCGAAACCAGAACAGCATCGTAACAGTGGCCAAACATGAGAACAAAGCTCGAAGGGGTGAAAATCGAAAAAGAAGGGGTGTCCTAAAATTTCGTTAAACATTCGCGCTCGCGGTGGGCGAGGCGTTGGCAATCCTGATACTTCAATACTGGACGCGCGAGTCGCCGCGGTTGTAAAACACGACAAAAGGTAGAACGTAAAAATTCAATCTCCGGAGACAAAGGTCGCGAGGCTTCCGGGTAGACGAAAAATTCCCCGAGCGCAAATTACAAAACGGTTTCCCGGGAAGGCATTGTCTACGCCGCTGGTTTTCTTTTAAACCGAGAAAACCGCGCTGCACCCGGTCGCCATGCATCTCGCGTTGCTCTCACAACCGACACGATAGTGCTTTTCTTACGAGCTTTGTAAACTCGTTAGCGTTCGTTCACTTAAGGAACTCGTTAGCCGGCTAAGTAGTGAATTAAGCATATATCTTCTCATCTTTTCTTTCGCTTTACAACGTTTTGTATCGAGTTTCCGGCCTCTCTCCTCTCGCCACGCCTACTCTTGTTTACCCGTCTCTCTCTCTTGTTTTACATGCGACATGCCTCGCAGAAGCTAGTTCCTTCGTTCAATTGCATTAGCCTGCGGTTTCGACCTGGTTAAAAGTTCCCTACCCGGTTTCGTTTAGATCAAAGTTTCCACCGGCGACGGAGAGCTGTAACTTCTTGTCCCGAGATATGTTCTTTCCATTTCGCGGCTTTCCCTCGGCAATCTTTCATCCTCCCCGCCCCGCCGACTATCGTTGCCACCGCCTTACTCCTCAAAGAACCACTCGACGACGTTACCCTCGCTTAGCAATTCTATTCTCGTTTCTTGTCCTTCGTACACAAAATAAACGCCCGGCCGCCATTCCGAAAATGATTTAGCGCCGCCACGCGGAATTTATAAACGGATTATACGCTCTCACTCACTCGAATGCCACGGGATTTCGCTGTATCGCGTATCAGCCACCTGCCGAACCTACAACTCGAACAAAATGCTGTAATTTGTTTCGTATACCAAGGTAAATCTCCCAATTACCGACCCTATACTAATTACAGTGATTTCCCTATACAGGGTGGGTCGCCATATTTTGCCATCTAGATTTACCTCATTATTATTAGAGATGATTATTTAGATGAAGTTGAATGGTTTTGAGAGAGGCACACTCTGATGGTACATTTTTCTGTAGGTGAACGTTTCAAGGACATATGAAGGTCATTCATGTTTTTTTAAATGGAATCATATATTTTTTATTGCATCAGCTGATGCTCCTTCATATTCTTTACAAAAAAGTATTAATCTATTTGTGTAAAAAAAATCATTTTCTTAAGAAGCGTCGTCTTGTATCGGAATAAAATTGTTACATATTGACGGTCGCTTAGTTGTTCTTATCACGCAGTATACCGGTCACAAACAATGTAATATACTACTTGAAAAAATCTGAATACCACTTATTTGTATAATGTGCTATCTTTTTGTAGCGGAGCGTTAAATATGAAATTTGTGTTAGGAATGGATTCGTGAATATTCAAAGTACCATTTTTATATGGTTTCGCTAATGTACGTAACAGCATATGATTAAGTAATTAATAAATGGTTGGCACGAAATTCAACATTTTCAATATAATGGAAACAGACTCGGATGTCATATTAACTAACAAGTCTTGAAGCATGTTTACAGTACTATCCATTACATGCCACACCATTCCAAATTGCACAGAAGCGCTATTAGTTGTGACGTCTATTAGTAAACAGCAGAAACTTATCCTAGTACTGTCCGTCCGCTAGATGATGGCTAGGTAACGTGTTTACGTTCTCAAACTATCCTGATTCCCTTACCGTCGCGCGCGTTCTTGCTATTGGTCAACGACGATGAAGAGCGACAGTGGTCATATCGAGAAGGAGTGTGCTGGAAACCCGTACTTTGTAGAAAAGTGAATACTGTTCTACTTTTATTGGAAACTTTTACTGCTCGGTACTCTTCAAAAGTATTTGCAAAGATTAGTTATATAGTTGTGTAGCTAGTTGTTTATTAATAATATTGAACAATCTTAATGTTATTCAAGCACGAGCATTAAAAAATGTAGTGTATGCATGTTGATTTCGCGGAGAATATTGAAACAATTTGTTGCAAGAAAATGATTTTCTATTGAATTTTTCTACTATTCATTGGTTGAAAGTACATCGAGTTTTTATCACTAAAAAGATTTTTAATTGGAACAAAACGTCTTGCTATACCAGTATCCTTATACGTGTATCAGATGTATGTGTGCCAATGAATTATCAATGAACTATATAGGGTATCATTCCTGCAATTCCAATTTTATACCACATTATTTTTTTATTCACGTTATCGAGGAAGTGGGAATATTCTATTAATAAATCACATCTGGTGAAAACCTGGCCTAAATACGTCAAGAAACCACTTCAATTTTCATTAAACCAAGCACGATAAGCATTAATTAATCGTGTGTAAACTTTAATAATATTATTCGGCATAGTACCACTTTATTATGTAGCCATTTTGAACACTTCAAAAACTTTTAGGGTAATTACTTGTGCTGTCTAAATTACACTCCTATGTAGCATGAACTTACTGAAAGCAATAGGAATTTTAATTATCTGTTAATTTTCATTACAGTCGCGATGTTTTTATGCTGTAGATTAAAAATAAACTGTTCATAGTTTTTGTGTGTTGCACGATGTTATAATTTTCAATCTATTTTTAATTCAAAGACATAATATAATACATACAAAGATACCAATAAACGCTAAACGGACGTGATTAGAACAATTTGATAAACAATCTTCACAAAAATGTGATTCAAAATACGAGTGAACATATAAAACTACATTTACTCGAAGTAATTAGTAATTATTAATATCTGCCGCTATTTCTTGTACAAAACATTGTGCAAGAACATCTTGTACAAAACATGAACTAATATTTGAAATAGCGATGCATCAAGCTGGGTCTTGTATTTATTAATACTGATTCGTATCAGTTCCCAAGCACCATGTTCGTATCAAATGCAACTGCGAGGTAAGTTATTGGCTTAGCAAGACGGATTTGTTCGGGTTTCTTACGCCACGGATGCAGTATAAATAGTACCATTACGAATCAAAACGAAATATTCTATATGTTAATAACTGCTTCACGCCTTCTCGGATCAAATGGGAAGCTGAATTTGAAAAGTATCAATGGCAACAGAAGAAAAGGATCGGCCTGGGAAAGTAAAGTAACTTTCATCAAATTGCGTTCACGTTTCAAAGTGTGCTCTATTCATTTGCATGCAGCTTTGCATTGGCTTGCTTTCCAGAGGGGTTACTTGCATATTATATTATAATAAAAGTGGAAAGGTAATATCCTTCATCCCACTGACCATCCATTTGCTGTCTGTTCTCTTCCTATTACGAGATGTTACGGAATTATACTAATATATCTTCATGGAAACATTCTGTTGTTCCAAACATTCGCGACGCGCGACGGTCACTACATACACATACCAACATATGTACATACATAGCGGCGCCCTTACCCGTCAAAAATGCTGAAAATCGCACATGTTCACACACGTATGACTTTTGAAGTAGTGATCTCCTCGCATTGAAACTTGAATTTTCGGAATTTTCTCGTAAAAATTTACAAGATTACATAAAAAAAAACAGTTAAAAATTTCTGGTTTTCTGAGGTGAAGTTCAGTCGTCCAGTGTATATCGGTTTAAATTGAACTAATGATGATCATCGATTCGAATGATCGAGGCTCTCCTAAACCGTAAATAGAGCAAGCAAACTACATCATGTAACTCTCATTTTAACTTAGAAAATGTCATAGACACGTAGCTGAAACTTTCACGAAACAACAATCGAAAAAATCTAGCTGGCAATAGTTAACTCCTGACAATCCAAACAGATCAGTCAGATACATCTAAAAACTACATAGAACCGCACCGTGTTCGTCTCCCATAAAACAAAGCGGAGAAATGGTTCAATTTGCCTCGGAATCCGGCGTCGTGCGCCCCAAAACCAATTTATTCAAGTCGATTTCCATAAACCATCGTCAAGTGTACACTTCGTGGAATGAGTTACCGTACGCTAAAGAGCGGAAGAGTATACGAGGGTGCACGGAGGCAGCATTTTGACGTATAAAAGCGCCGAGATAGTGTGAAACAAATCCGGGGCATCGATAACTCCGTCCCCAAAGTCTCCCATCTATCCCGATAGAGAGCCTGCAGTATCCGCAAATTCGTTGTGAACCTTCACCGTCGAAGACAGTACATACACTGGTGGGACAAAATGACAAGGCACCTCAAAATTTCTGGGAACGAACATCTATTATGTACATATACGTGTGGAACATGAATACACAATAAAATAAGGTACTAGTTTTGACATAATATATGAAAAAATGAAATAAATCGTTCAATACTATACATTCGCTACTATACTTCGTCCAACGAGTCGAGTCGGTAAAAATAAACAAACGAGCCTGTTCTATTTGACCGATAGTGTTTACATCGACGCGCTCTTTCCCCAATATATGCTTCCGTCGGCATACACATATTGACTACTACTAGAATGAATCATAGTTTGCGCGTTTTTTATTTCTAGCACCTTTTATATTTTTGAAAAGCAATGCGAATCGAATAAACATGATTATGTATGCACCGGTGAGAACAGAATGTCGATGAAAACATGTAAATACATGTATATTGGGGAAATAGTGTCAACAAACACCGCTTGTGTGCTACACAGTGGTGAAAAGTTACATTTGTCGGACAGTTACAGCGTAGGAGACGCGTCCGCTGGTGCTTTGTTTATCAACACTGACTGGTTTCGTTGGATCGTGTATAGGTAACGGACGATCTTCCGTGCGGCCTTGAACAAGGTCAGAGAGCCGTCTAGCGACGGTCTAGCCTGTCCGTGGGGTAAAGATTTAAGGATGTGGTGGGTTGGAGGGTAGCGATCGGGGGTTAATTTTCTAGAAAATATGCAGACAGAAACCGTTTTCTTGGGTGCGCAGGTGGGAACACTTTCGAGGAGCACGAGATCTACAACGGTTCCCTGCTGCAATTCCATCGTGTCGAGAGGCGACAAATGGGGGCGTATCTCTGCATCGCCAGCAACGACGTGCCGCCCGCCGTTAGCAAGCGAGTGACACTCGCCGTGAATTGTAAGCACGTTTCCCTCCTAATCCCTGATTGTATCCGGCAGAAAGGCTCCGAACCGACGACAAAATGCGACGCGAAACCCCTGTCGTCGTCGTCGTCCTCGTCGCTGACGTAACGACACGCTCTCCGCAGTGACGAATCACTCTGGCCATTGGCGCAACCGCGCCTGACTTCCACGGGCTTTACGATCCACCTCGTCTCCGGTAAACCGCTAAGGATCGTCTATTACCGTGAATTAAAGCGATTCCGTTCCCCTCTCGAAGGAACCCCCGGGCAAATCGGCGCGGCGCGGCGCGGCGGACGGGCCACGATAGGCATGTTAACTCGAAACTCCAATGAAACGAAGAGTGTACCTCTCTCGCTACCGAGCTTTCTATGCCTAATAGGCAACGACGAGCCGCGCTCGTTACGAATTATTGCCGAATAAACCGTTTAATAAGGCCAATTTTCGGGACTACGAGACTACTGTGCTTCGCGCTGCTCTATAAAACTGACAAGTATCGTCGCTTTATGTTAAAGCCACCCAGCACTAAAACTGATTCTTAGACCGCGGTTATTTATTCGAAATAGAAATCTTTTGCCTCGATCACAAGTGAGTTATTTTTGGAAATAATACGGGGTGTTTGGTAACTGGTGGTACAAGCGAAAAGGGGGTGTTATTCTACATGAAAGGACAAGTCAAAAATATAGAATAAACATTTTTCGTTTGAGGCTTTGTTTTCGAGAAAATCGACTTTGAAGATCTGTCAGGTTTGTGTGCTTCAGTATGTGCAAGAAGTAGATTTGGTTGGTCATGAGCTATTGTAATTATGCAAATGGTCTTTATGTGATCCTTGTATGTGATCGTACATAGCCCAAAATTAGTTAATTATCATAAAGAAAGTATCGCGTGTCTCAAAACAATCGCTATAAAATTAACAATCTTGGAGGAACCCTATGTCTCAAAGCAACCATTTGCTAAAAAATGTTTGGGTCCACCTAAACTAACGGTTTTTCGATAAAAGAAGGTTAACAACTTTTTATAGGAAATAATGAACTACGTCGATCGATGTATGAAAGACTGCATGGTTCCATTAGAAAAATTGAAAGTGACCTTTGTATGCCGTCTATCACTTCACCTAAAGAAAAACTATTAACATAGAATTCTGACCCCCTCGAAACCATGTGTTTGATATATTTGACGGTATAGTTAATAATTTCTAAGACATTCGAGTGGTTTATTTCAAATGGGACGCCGTGTATATTTCAATCTATAAGACTACATGTAAAAATTTGTGGATTTAAAAGGACTAACAGTGCCGTCCCGTTTAATATTTAGCAAGCGTCGAGCTTGCGTAGCCAGCTCACTATGACCGCCATTATTTTGTAAGCAGCCCCACTACTCGGGCCTCCATATTGCCGCGAGTCCGTTTATGAAGGACCGGCATATTTCGTAACCGATGAAAAGCTTCGTTAATGCGGGTTTTCAGCTCTTGCGCCCTTCTTATTCGTTGGCCCGATCTATAGACAAACTCTTTTCACTGTGCTGCACTGGAGAAAATCAAGTGGATTTAGATCTGGTAATTGTGGGGGTCTTATACGTGGTGCAGGTATTTCACTTTAAAACCTGCTGCTCTTGTGTACAAAGTCCACCTAACAACCTTAACCCTTTGAGGACGAGGATTTTTTAAAAATTTTATTCCTCCGACAAAGGTTTTCTACCAAAGTCAAGTCTTCGATAATCGGAAAAACGAGGGCACTGGTCTTTTTTAATGTACATTGTTTGAATTGCATGTTGGCAACATCAAGGATTAGATGTACAATCCCGCTGTTAATATATCGACATTCGACTTCAAAGGGTTAAAACTTCTAAAGAAATGACCTTGCTTTGAGACGTTGGTTCCTATGACTTTTTTTACACGTCATTTTTACCAATATAGTTGATGCAAATTTTCTTTTCATTTTCTCCGTGAATCAAGAGCTCGTCGTATACATTAACATTAAATCAAGGAAATGAGGACTTTATTAGTGAAACTTTGGTGAACTTTCTTGGAGCATAATAATTTTAACGCATTAGTATACTTGAGATTCTTTGCCTAAATCTTAATTTTTCAGATCGGTCATCTTAAACGTTGTTATCGTTGCTATTCTATTTCCTAAATTTTTTTATAATATGGGGACACAAGACTGATTGAAATAAACATATGCGAGTTTATGTTTATTTCGTTTTAAGCAATTTGTTTTCCGTGGTAGCTGACTATAGGGGTAACTACTCTAATTGAAATAAGCCTCCTCGATTGAGTGTCCAAAGAATGGAGCGGTTTTATATTTTTCAAACATAGAAAATTGTTAAGGTATCTGGTTGCCAACATAAAAGGCGGGGTAAACGGTTGGGCGACTCATAGAAGCAGAGCACACGGCAAAAAGCAAGATCCTAACACGAAGAAAACTGGCCGTTACAACGTATAAAAACTTCGCAAGCTGACTGAGACTGCTGCTTGAACTCAAAGCGTTTTTTAAGAGTTCATATTTCCCGAGAAGTGGCAATATTTCTATAAGAAATAAACGTTGACCGTGTCTCGCCTTGCCTCTCTCGCGTCGCCCACGGTTGATTCTTTCCTTGGTCGATTCTTTCCTCGGTTGTAACCGGATGCAAGGCATTGATAATCACCGGGGTTATCAGATTCCGCGCAGTTTCATTCGGTTAACAGCCGCCGTTGAAGCCCGATCCGCCTCCTCGGTTTACCGACAATGCTGCGAAAGAGATTCCAGATTGCTTATCAACTGTAATCAAAGCGAATTAAACCCCGGGATATAGAGAAAAGCTTGCGGGGCTGTTCGCGAATTTATTGCGCGACGCAATAACGTTTATATCCAGGATAGAAACGCTTTTGTTTCTCCATAAACAATGAAAGCGACCGGCGTCGCGTCGCCAGGACCGCGCGTACCCGCTGTGAATTTTAATAATGCTTCGTGGTAGATAATTTCTCCGGGCAAATACGATCAGTAAAAATTACGGTTTTACAATTATACACCGCGACGAGACGGGCTCGGACTCCTTCTGCCGGGATATTAAAGTTCGACAGTGTTGCACGCGACCGTTCCCTTCTTTTTCCAGAGAAAGCGCGGCGATATTTGCGGTTTGTTTTGCCCACCCGTGTAAGCTTCGCGTGTCGACAAAGCTGCAGGGATTAATAAAACTTGGGAAAAGGGCAGCGAAATTTTTTCGAAGCGTGCGTCGCCGTTGCTGGAAAAATAAGGAACTCGCACGGATTGCTTTTTCTAGGATAATTGAGAAGGTCTTTAAGTTTATTCGAAGCCGGAGTCGCTTGAACGTTTTTAATAACAAGTCTGGCGATAAGAGGTCTGTTTATGCTCGAAAATACACGCTCCGTGACAATGCTACAAGCGGATTACGGATTTATGCGGACACACTACCTTCGGATCCTTGGAACTCGATCTTGTTAAGTGTTTAACAAGAATTTAACCCTTTTAGTGCCAGAGGCCGATATATCGGCTCTTGCTACACTGGCGAAAAGTGCCGGAGCCGATATATCGGCCCGCGCCTTATAGCGCTTTACTATTCGCATTGCGGGAGAACTCTATCTCAAAATAAATTTATAATACGTTATAAATGGTCTAATTTCATTACAAGAGAATTAAAAAAAAATAGTTTTTCGATTTAACTCTTTGTGGACGACGAATTTTTCCTATTGCTTGGGCCAACGAAATCTAACATAAACACCGATGGTCGCCGCTCAGGCGACATCCGACCTGCGGCGTGAATCGCCGTGGCGTTGGGCCCTTATCGGCAAATGTCGAGAGCGTTTTATAAACAACTGTTTGAAGACTCTCACGAGACGTAGGATCAGTTAGTTTTTCTTCGATCGTTGTCGTGAGCAGTATATTTCGTTTTGTCCCAGTGAGAGTCTGAAAGCGTCATTTTTGTTATCACCGTTGTTTTCCGCTTGTGTCAAACATTTTTGTTTTTGACAAACCAACAATTACAAGACAGGATTTCTAAAATTTTACCAGCAACCTTCGGAAGAGATAATCCGTCTGGCGCTTACCACGTACCTCCGAGTTATTTTTTATGTAATATTATTTATCTTGTTACAAAATATATCGGAAATGCAAAGTATATACTTTGTAATAAATGGTTTATATAAAATTATGATGAAAAGATGACTTTTCGTATGTGCAAATACGTTTTGTAAGAGAGCACTGGACTTTTACTTTCTTTATGATCTTTTATACCTTTGTTATTTATATAATTTCCAATGAATATTGAAAAACTAGCGACACTGTTTTGTTCTCTATTTCGTCCTTAATATACTGCTTTTTGAATCATGTAAATATTGTTTCTCGTTTGGTTTTTATGAGCATTTTCTCAAACCCTTGTAAAACCATGAAATTCGGCCGGTCTTTTTCGCATAGGCACCGCTTTTTCGCCCGGCACTAAAAGGGTTAAGTATGGTTTTTAGCTTCTTAGAACCACTAATGCAGACAGAGCAAATTATTTCCAATTTTTCGAAATTAGTGTACAAGAAACTAAGTTTGCATTCAGATCTAACAATGAATTTCTACAATTGCGATAGTTAATGTAATCATTAATAGGAATAGTAAAAAGAATAATAAATGAGTAATTTACATCACAAAGATTGCTTATATTGAAGCAACAAAAATAAAGGTGGCCGAACATACTATTAACAAACAATAAATACAAAATATTCTATATATGTACTCGATTTTTCTAATGAATGTTGCCTTATACAGTGGATCCACAAAAGCATTTAAAAACTGCATTTCCGATTTCCGCAAAATTGGCGATGGTATTATAGTGTTGGTTATAGTATTGTCGCGGAGTGTACCGCGATATATTTCTCACGAAATGTTGTAATATGCATGTGCATATTTTCAGAGTTTAAATTTTTGGCCTGTACTGTTTAATATATGATGAAGCTCGAAGTCAATAATCAATATGTTGTAGCGTCTCGTGGAGTATTTAAATTTAATACGGAACCGTACATACCGAGCATGATGAAACTTTGTTTTTGTATAGACCAATTTCAAGTCGATAATTCTGGCTTCCTTGTTGCACTCGGAGAATTGTAAATCCATTTTTTCTGAAAAGTAATCGACGAACCAGTAGAATTTTTAATTTTACCTGAAAAGAGTTTGCAACATCTTCGATTCGGAATGTATTTATTTACAAAAACTCACCTGGGAAATCATGATCGATTTCTATGAAATTGTAGGTTACTGGAGCAATCAGAAGTAATGAACGAGCGTAAATATAGGTTCAACGATTCAGGTTTAAGGGTTGAAGCTGCTCCACAGGTTTCATCCCTCCGGAGCTATTTCAAAGATTGTCGAATTCGCCAGAGAGACGATTTTATTGAAATACTTCATGCGTAACACGATAGACTATAATCGAAAAGAAACGTGGTTATTATTATACTCCAATGAAAATGACTATACTAGGGAATCAGAAAATTACAACAATTTGCGTGCAAACTGTTGCGTGTTCTTCTTATTAATTTAAATATTCGTAGTGTGAAAGTTATTCTAGATAAAATTATGTTAACCCTTAAGAAGATCTTCAAAATATATTTTACAAACGATTCTGTCAAATTACATTTAATGTCCATCTTTATCGAAATGATATCGAAATAGGAACGTAACGAGGAAGGATATCTCAATCCACGAAAAATAATATTATTAATAACTACAAATTGAATAATTATCACCATAAGGTGATTCACTTAAGGGTTGATAATATTTAAATTTAAATAGCATTTATTCTTTAATTTTCAGCGAACATATTGGAAATCATAAATTAATTTTGCATTTTTACCCTTTTTGGCTGCATTACCGCAAATATCATTCGCAATTGCTTCTCGTGTATGAACAAATTGAAACATGGGTATAGTGGTAACAATAAGGATTGGAGATCTATATGTTACTCGAGATGCAAAATAATGTGTGCCGGTACGCAGTTTGCATAACTACCATCAGTATTAATTATCTGAAAACAGCAGACGCGGCGGAGAATTAATTACGTTCAGCTGCGATAATGCGTTTATACGTTCCATAGTTTTGTTCTGTTGTACAAGTAGTAACAATAGAGGAAAACCGTCGGTGGTATTTTAATTCCGGTGCTCTTTTAACGCCATCGCCGACCGCGATAATGGAATAGAAAATATTGATTCCTAAATGGAACGAGAAAATTACAATGAAATCGCAGTTTCGGTTCAACTTCGCAAATGCACGCTGCCGCAGCAATACTGCAGTCGAGATTGTAGATTCCGCTGGACCGTAGGAAACAACTAATTCGTCTTCCGAATAATATAATAATAAAGGGACTAACGAAGCGAATCGAATGACTTGATTCACTTCGTTGCAGTGAATAAACGATGTTGGTACTCTTAATAACTATGAAATTGCGAGAAAGGAATATTTAATGATAATAAGCGTAAGAAGCTGCATCGAAGTTTCTTCGAGCGATCAAATTGTTATTCAGTTTACACGCAAATGTTCATTTTCAACATTTTAATGTGACTTTCAAAACCAAAATTAAAAGATTAAAATTTGTCATAGCGAGTACAACATCAACCCATTTACATTCCACGAATCCTAATCAAATTCGGTTTGTTCGAATAGAACGCAATAAAAATGAATTGCTAACAAGCCACGTGGACGAATCGGTCATACTAGCAATCATTAACAACTTATCTCTCGGAAGAAAAATATGTTTGATACATATGCATATAAAGAACTCTCGTCCGCGAAGGGTGAGGACCAGATGATTCATTCGCGAGGGTGCCAAATAAAAATTTATGGAATTTTTCACATCTGCTCGGGCAACTCTAATTGGTACATTAAATCACGCGGCCCCGCTCAGAAAACCATGTAATAGAGATATGTAATCCGGACAAATTATGGATGTCTATATTCTGCTGGCGAGGACATTAATCAAAATCTTGGTGAACCGTGTGTATCGCGATAAATCGGGCAATTAATTTGAAACCGCTTCCACAGTTGTACCTGTCGTCAGTGTACCTAATCAGCTTTTGGGAACACCTTTGGGTCCGAACGTGCTATTGCAGTGCATGGTCGAGGCATTCCCGAACACAATAAATTACTGGGTGAAGAACCGGCAGGGATCGGAGGACGAAATGCTGGTCGAAGGGTGAGATCATTATAACCCTTCATAACGCGTCATTTTAACCCTTCTGTTCATGACCGGGTACTTGGAAATTTAAGCTACAAATTTTTTTTTTTTTTTGGTGAAGTTAAACAATTCCTTTTCCTAAATAAATTTTGTTCGCCAAAGCAAGCACCATTGTAATCAACATGCTATGTCAATGAACTACAAGTTCCTCGATTATGTTGTAGAATCCCAATTTCGAGTATTTTCTAGCATCGTGCGTTCATTCACTACCCGATTTTGATACCAATCCAATATTTCCAATATTTTGTACCTCATTTTGATCATAACGCTGTCGTCAGTATATCGTTATTTTTCCACTGAATAATAAACATAAAATCGCTTGTGGGTTATGAATATGAGGGTTAAAATGTCTCGATTCGTCTCATTTTTTCTTTTTTTTTTTTTTGCATATGGTAATACTTATGGCTGTGTTCGACGCCGCAGATCCAAATACAGCGTGCGAGAAGAACGATCCGGATACAAAGTTTTGATGTCGCTGTTAATCAAAGGGGTAACGGAACATGACTTGGGCAGCTACAGATGCGTGTCGACGAACAGTCTTGGCAAGGCCGACGGCAATTTAAGGCTGTACGGTAAGTTCTTACGAGACATAAAACGGAACCGAATGGTCCCTCCAGTTTACTGTTACCTGCGTTAGCCGTACTCGCTTCAACAATGACATAACTTACATTGTTCATCCCTTTTCTCATTAGTTGCGTTCTTTCCTTTCTACGTTTAACATCTACGGAGCATCGAACCCCTTGCCTTATCATTTCATTCCAAGGTTCCGGGTTAGACCTCTTGCCATACGATTTTCTTCGTGGTTACAATAATTACAACTTCTTTGTCTTCGATCATTTTACTCATGAGAAATAGAAATGCGAACATATTAAAATGGATTCAACCAGTAGTAAACATCATTTATATAATTTTTTGATCTTTGATGACAAAGAATGGAAGACACAATGCCGTGTAAATTTTAAAACGAGAATTCTGGTCCATTTTCAGAAATCAAAGGTGGCTTCGACAGGTCGTCACGTGGGAAAGATCATGTATCAATCATCGGTGGTAAGTTATGCTTTACAAAAATTTTTAAAAATATGAAAGCAATTACAAAACTGATGAACACACTCGTCGACAAAAGTTTCCTCACGAAATATTTACCAACATACTTGTGACAAATTTTTCTTATTGAAATGAGAACAAACATGGCGTAGGTCAGAGTATATTTGTTTGTTCGTTCAGCAATTTAGTTGACCCTCGGTTATCCGAAAGAATGATATCTGACTTTTCCATTATCCATACGCAATATATGCAACACATTTTATTACACAATTCAGTAGAGAATTAATCCAGCACTGTAGCTAGATAACTATCATATTGTTCAAATACTCATGCTGTACTCACAGCATCACAGTAAAGTCTTGATCTTCCGTTTGTGGCTTAGATCAAAACTTTACTGTAATTTGTATGATCGAGGTGCCACTGTATCGCGAATGAAACAAATAAATAACTGTATCGTGTTTGGCATCATTTCGATCAGAAAAGTATGACGAATACGTCAGAGAACATTTCATAATAAAATTAGTAGAAACAAAAACGATTTGTTATTGAATCATTGAAACATTACTGCAATGTTTTCGACCTAAAAAAATGATCACCAGGAAAACGGGATCCTGCTTTTTGTAACAGATGTAAAAGATTTTAATTTTGCATAAGGGTTCACAGCCACCTTATAACTTTTGTCGGCTCGTGTGTAGAATTTTGTCGCTGCTGTCAGGGGACTCGAAGATACTAAGAATTCAATTTCTCGTTTAGGTTTAGCCGAAGCTGCGCAAAGTTCAGGCGCCAATAGCCGCAGCAGAAGGTTCATCGGACGTAGCAACAAATTATCACATTTCCTGTCTATATTTCTGTTTATACCGGTGCTGCTCTGGCCGCGGTGAAGAAGGCATTCGTTGCTTGGTCACTGTTAAACCGAGTGCCGGATAACTTTGTGCCAAAAGGACAAGAAAAAAGAAAGCAAGAATGCTTGTGCATGTATGTGTACGGTGTCGAAGGATGTCGGAGTGTGTGTGCGTGTGTGTTGCGAAATTATAATTAAAAAAAAGAAAAAGATGAAAATCGTTCTGTCTGACTAAATAAGAAAAACGAGCGGAGAACAAGTATTGTATCGAATGTACGCGTGTGCATGACAAAAAGCAGCGAATTAATGACAAGAAAAAAAAAAGAAACAGAAAAAGGAAAAAAAGCGAAACAAATAAATGAATTGGAGGCTCGCGTTCTCTACACCTTCCTACTGCCCTTTCCTACTGCCGAGTGTTAAAAAAACATTTTTAGAACAATAAATGTTGTCAATGTATGCGTCCGTTTAGATTCGCAATCCGTTTCGTTGGAGACCATCGACGACGGATCCGACGGGTCATCGAGAAAAGACGCGCCCGCATGACGAAACGACAAGAAGCGTGCAAGCAGCTTGGCCCTTCCTAACGATGCTTAACAAGTCGTCAATAATATTCATAAGTTACGATCATTTTGTCATTGGTATCCGCATTACAGACGTTAGACGTCGGGGAACTCGATGTTTCGAAAAATAAAAATATCAGATCAAACGTTGTACACAATCACGGCCGCTAATAATTTATATGACCTACATACTTCACTTCTGCTCCCTTTCGTACATACTTCGATATACAGGCAATCCAAGGCTTCTGGCAACACGATCCGGCCCTAACAAGGTTAGAGAATCGGGGAAACTTCTGGTAGACACACGGCATTTTCGCGGGAAGCAGCGCAAAATCTGAGGTAGAATGTTACAGTGAAAAGCTTCCAAGCATTGGCCGCTTACTACACTCAACTCTTTCTTCACACGGTATCTATGTTCCTCCAAACACCGTGTTAAATCAAACTGTGCAAAATAACTGGATATCAACTTTTAAATAATTTAAAATATTTGCTACCCGTAAACAATTTCAAAAAGAAGAAGTTTGTAGTCTTTTTTTATCTATTGATCGTTCCGTTTCAAAACGTTGCACATAAGCTATTCGAATCTTTGAAGCTTTCAATTTAGAATGCGCAGGAGGTTTCATGGAATTTTTTGTTGCCAAGGATCTGCAGCATCGACATCGTAAAAAACAGGGATCTTAACGACCTATAAGGACAAAGACGAGATACAAGAATAGACCTGACATCTTATGAGCTTCTACGGCCGATATGACTACCTTATTGACCTATAAATTGAAAATTGATTAGAACCTTCGCTTCTCCTGAACGACAATCAGTTAAGGAACGTTTTAACAAAGTAATTCCGAGAAAAGGAATGTGTGAGTCTAAACGAACGTAAGATTAAAATGAAATAATTTGGTAATACCCGCATACGAATTCATGCATTATGTTCAAAATATTGCAATACTTTTATACTCACATTTTACGGCATAATAAAGGCCTCTAAATGTATAATAGAGGCCTCTAAAGCTTCGCAGTCCTTTTCTACGAACGGCGTGGATCAAAGAATAGTATCTCCTGGCCAATCAAATATCGACAATTTCTCGAGAATGGGACATTTAGCGTACAAATACTTTTAGATCTAATATATATAAAAAAATTGTTAGCCAGTGTACAGTTAATGTTCTCCAAATAGTTGACACCAACAACGAAGATGGTACTTTAATTTCACAGATTCCCAGCAAGTCGCAGCACCTTCCGGGATCAACTCGCTTTCACGACATTATCGTTTGAAAATCATTCACGATCATAATCTTGATTTAGTAGTCCAAGATATTAGCACAGACGAGGAATAGGAGTAGACCAATCATCATATGGGATTTTCTGTCTCACACAAAAACAACTCGTTTACTTACGCCCTCTACGCTGACAAACAATAAATGTTGGACCTATACCCCGTCGGTGATATTAGTAATGTCATAGACGAGGTATAGTAGACCAATCGCCGAATGTACTTTTTTATCCCCGTTTTATCCACGTTCATGTTGCGCTCTACATTACCGATAATTAATGAATTTAGGCTTGTTAGTAAGAATCGAATGTTCGACATACTTCATTTCCCCAAATGTCTTTGACAAAGAATGATTAATAAACATTTTCGACATGTACGTTTATCGTATATATTACCCTACATATAATTATAGATTATAATCCCCCAGGTGATTACATAGGAATTCAATACAATAGAGAAACTCAATCACTTTTCTCCGTGTTATCGATCGTTATTTATCGATTTTTTGACATAATCTCGAATTTTTCTACAAATCGAAATGTTCGACTATAAATCGCGATCTTGCAGATTTTATTTGCACCCACAAAAGTCTCGGCTCATAAGGGCCGGTCTTCGTAGATTCGCGATAAGGTAGAGTGACTACATTACCGTCAAAAAATAGAAAGCAGGGAGCACAACTCTCTATCGGTGCTTTCCCTAGGCACGGCCTGGGGGAATGATGTACGCATGGGATGAATTCCCAACACCTCGTCTGCGCTTATGCCCTCTGTGGTCCAATCCAGGCTAAAAATTAAACTAGTGACAGAACTATACCGGGAACACCGAAATCACGGGCGTGAGTACTTTCATGTCCTCCTCTCTGGACATGCAATGAAGAATGGTTCACATGCACACATTACATATTACATCATAGTGAGCTTGAAAGGTGGGGGTCAATTATTCAATTCCACTCAATTCTATTTGTATCGCCTATTTTCGTAGGCGAGTTGCATATAGTTTCTTAAATTGACGATCTTATGAGATAAAAACAGTTTTTTAAAAGACGGTCAGTAATATTGTGCAAATAGTTTTTAATAAGTTCTCCTAAAAAGTGTTTAAAAACGCGTATTGATTGTATTGTTATGATTTTGGAATTCTAACCTATAATATCACTGTAAACAAAAATCGGAGAAGATAGAGTAGCGAAAGATTAAATTTCAGTTCGTTACCTTTTTCATAGAGTATTAATCAAATTTTTATCTTTCTTTCCCATATGACAGCATGACAAAACTCATTTTACACTTGTCAATGGAGGAGCCAGAAAAGGTACAAACATCAGAATGGAAGAGGCCCGATCAAGTAATGCAGTTACATAGACTAAAGATAAAGAAACGTGCACTTCAAGCACGTATGAACAATACACGAGTTAACAGAGAAAATGTGGAAGTTGAATCTACAGATATAGGAAAGGAGTGCAATGTTAATGCTAGTCAGAGCATAGCTCAAAAACGGAAAAATCCTTTTGCAAAAGATGAAGCCAAGAAAAAGCCAAATATAACTCCTACGGAATTGGAAACTAGTAGCGATAACACATTATTTGAGCTTTTGAAAATCGAAGCCCCAAAGAAAACACTTGGAGACCCAAACCCCATAGAATCCCCATTGACATTCTCTAATATACTTTCAAAAATAGAAGGGAATAAGATTAATCTAGATGTGGAAACACCAAAAGGTGAAAAGTATTTTCCAATAGATTGGACGCTAAAGACAAAGATGAGATTTATGTCTCCGAAAACATTTCCATGGAATTCTAAATTAAAAACTAGCGAAGAAGCGTCTGGTACAACTGGATTTGTAAGATGTTTAGATATTAGCGAAACAGATTCAACATTAGACACTAGTCCAAATGCAAGGTGATACCTGACATTGTTTTCACATTATAATCTCGAAGAACTGTTTGTTTCAATAATTGTTACTAGTGTTTGCTTTAAACAGGCTTCATAGGTGTTGCTTAATATGGCAGCATCCTTCACTACCGTGGTTAGAATTATTCCCTCGCTCTGCTGGCAAAGTGAGTGCTAATTTAACAAGTAATCTGCCTATTGTGAGTAATGTCTCTATCAAAGATGCTTTATACAAAGACTGGAGCGAAAGCTTTAGGTCCCTTTTCCACTTACTACGAGCAGGTCAATGCCCATACTTTTATGTCTGTGCAAATAATTTCACTGTATTATTTCGTGCTGCTGGAATTTGTGGAATATCTGAAGCTCATGCACTCTTGACACCCACTACACGTGGTTTTCGACAATCACTGAAGCAAGAAGGTATAATGAAATTTACATATGTATATGTAGATGCATAAACTTAAGGGAAAATATAAAATGTTACTACTTTACACAGAAATAGAATATACAATGCCTCTGAGAAAAGAGTCTAAAAGACGGTCAGATGTAACTGATTCTGGCTGTGACACATTGGATGTGTCTACAGTGAATGGCATAGAATCAAATCAATCAGAAAATCAAAGTGTTGACGACGACGAGGATGAAACCCAAGATGAGTGGCTGCAAAGTCTTGGAGTTGAAAATTCTGAGATTCGCAAAATCCAGAGTTCTCAGGTACTTTTTGTTTTAAATAGTTCGTTTACTGTCTACTTTAAACGATCTAATATTTTTTAAATCTATAACAGACAAGAATGACGTTAGAAAAGGAAACCGAAATAGATAACATGAAACAGTCTCTCATTTTCGTGAAAGGTGTTGAAGCACAAGGTCTGTTTAATTTTTTAATTAACTGTAAATCCGCTATTACAACCACTGGACCATTAGCAGGAGTGCCTCCAACTCTTTTAGCCCCTGTAGCCTTCCATGGTGCCTCTCTAAGATCAATTAAGGTATATAACTTTTATATTAAATTTTTTTGTACATTATATACATTATCCCCAATGTTTAAAGGTGAAAGAAAGCACCGTACGTGTCGATAACGAAAGGTATTTTTCTTTGGAACTCAAGGGGCCATTATTACCGCATGTGTTACCTTCTCTTTGTTCTTTGATGAAATCTAGCCAGCTGGAACAATATTCTGCAAGCTGTGCGCAACTAGATTCAACAACTGCATTTACAGCAGCAAAACACGGTTCCGGTAAATTTTGTGTGATATCGCATTAAATTTTAAATTAGTAATAATTACTATATAAACAGTTTATCTTTTTGTAGAACAAACGGAATCAGACGAAACGCTAAAAATACCGCAAAATATATTCGCTAAGGAAAATCTCAGTGATTGTGGATTTAACGATGAATTATTGAAACATTTTTGCAACTCCGATTCGTCGCACATCCAAATCATAGAAAGTATTAAATACTCAAATAATTTGTATACGTGGTCTTGACGAAACGTTCCAAGATTTTTATTTGTACTATTTTAACTCATGACAGTTCCGAATTTAATTTAAATCCTTCACCCTATGTACATACAATTGAAAACTGACATCATACTTTATTCCAACATCGAAGGTGTTCTCATATTATTTTTTAATCGTGTAATGGAAATAAGAAAATGATGAACAGTACAAACTATCATTATTGTCGTAATCATTATCAGTAGGGTTTATTATTTTTATCGATATCATTATCATAACTTTTCTACGCGTCGAGAATGATGACTAGCTTTGTGACTAGCTTTTGCTTTAATTATGAGAAAAATCGTTTCAATTTACACACTTAAAAAAAAAGACACTTTTCAATATAGAACAACAATTTTTTTGTTGTAAAATCAACACGTAATGAATTTTTCTAATGATCGAAAATTGATTATAATTACTCTTTACACTGTTAACAGCATAATAAAGAATCTAATAATTGTATGATACGATATTTGGAGAGATGTACACGGTCAGCTTATAAGCGACTATAACAATTAGACTGCGGATCTTTATGCATTTATGGAAAATTTATGAAATGCAAAAAAGCATTTATATTATTGAAATATAATAACATTTTTAGTTCAGCCTCTCTACAGTGAAACTCCCAATCAATGAAAGAGACTTATTTTTCAATTAAATTTTCCGAAAATAAACTATGAAATTGAGAAATGGCACAAAGATCCGCATTCTAATAATAATTTTTTAAAGATATTTTATACACGAAAACTGTATTTTTCAGCTTGTAACGAGATTCAATAAAATGTTTAACGTTCTCCATACGCCCCCCTAGATAAGGCTTTGTTCGTCGTGCGACTTTGATCGAAACGAAGCGGACGCGTGAAAATTCTACACAACCGTAATTCATTAGAGACAAATTTTCGATCTCGCCAGCGGCGAAGGTGGGGTCCATGGATAGACTGCCCCTAAAAATAACGAATCGATATTCGCTCACTGCCCCCGAATCGTCGGACGGTCACCTCAGACGCGAACAATCAATTTACTGTAAGAAGAATCGTTTCCCATGTTGATTCAACGAATCCAGAATTTTCTGCAAACTCAAAAATCATATCACAAATTCCTTAAAGAAAAAAAAGATCATCCGTTCATATCTGATTTTGAACAGTCGCTGGAACAGAACGCTTTCAGACGACAGAAAACTCCAATTTCGTGACAAAATTATGTTTACCGTAGCAGCCATCGATAGCAGTTGACTGTAGCAATTCTAGTACGGTGTACACTGCGATTCATATGCACACGTGCAGCCACACCGAGCACAGACATAAATATACACGTACCCATGTGATGATTACGTCAGTAACCGTTGCAGTCTGTGCTCATCGTATTGCGACACTCCTCAACGAGCAGTTTCATGTTCCAAGGTCTTTTATACGAGTTCACTTTTCGAAGTGAACAATGCGCCGGTAATATTGCCCCCTCGGGCCTCGCTGAGAGCGACGCTACACAGTCACAGTTCGCCAGGAATTTTCTGCGCTTTCCATTTGAAAATTCAACTTTCCCCGGTAGCAGAGTATTCGTTTTCGATGTTATCGCCATCGTTATCGTTCTCGAGATGCTCGTAGATAAAGCCCGTGTGTCGCAAGTCTAGGAATAAGTGAATGAACACACGTAACAGGTGCAGAGGATGCAGAAAGGCGTCCTCGATGCGTTCATTCGCTTTTCCCGATGCCGAGGAGCTTCGCTGAAAATTGCAAGGGGGTGGGGGGGTGTGTGAACATAGAGCATTGCAACTGTAATTCCGTTGTAACGGAAGCAGATGGTTTGCCCCCGTGAGTCTCTAAATATTCTTGTAGCCAAGAACGGAGGATTTCGGAGGTGCAGTAAAATTTTTGGCTGAAACAATCCCGAATCTGATAAAAAAAGCTCCGGGCAGGGGCAGAGAAGGGAAGGTCCCTTCTTCTCGCAAACGTCCGATCAGGCTACCGAGAAGCAACCCCTCGTAAACGGGAGGGTTCAGGGTGGATAAAGCTGCTGGGTACGCGGGTGGTAAGGGGTTCGTGGCTAGGGAGGGTGCCAACGAACGGAGGGAAGGAGGCAGAGAGCTAGAACAGTGTTGGCGCGCTGGCGTGCTGTGTTCACGAGTGTGCGTGCATATGAGCAAGCGCGCGCGCGCGTGTGTGCGTCGCGTATGTACAGGCTGTTGACTAGAATGTGACCAACGCGAAAGAGGGACAGACGTTTCAATATAGCTCGCCGAGCTGAACAAGGATGGGGATTCAGGCCGGAGAGAGAACGAGTTCGTGCGAGGAACGAAGAGAGGAGACGGCCTCTGCGTGGAAGGCGTGCGTAGAAGGGAGACGAAGACAGAGCCAGGGCCAGAGAAGATGCAAGGGAACGAGAGAGCGAAAGACAGGATCGCGGGACACGCCACGCCGCGTTCGAAGGAGAGGGAGACAGAGAGAAAGAGAGAAGCCTCTCTCCCCATGATACACGCGTACACATCCTGGTCCCTTATTCCCTGTACGTGCGAAGGGGGTTTCGAGAGACCAGCAACGGTGGAGCCACGACGACAACGAGCCACAACCACGACGGCGAACACGACTACTACGACACCGCGTGGGGGTTGCACGAAGACCCCCTGGTGGGGTTCTGGCTGCCGACCCCACAGTCCCCCGCTGGAAATGATATCAGTCGCGACTCGGTCGAGGGAGCCCCAGCACGCGTCGTGCCCCTCGCAGAGTGACCCCGCTTCTTGCCTGCTCGTTGTTCATTCGCGTTCGCGTTCGCGTTCACGTTCACGTTCACGTTCACGTTCACGGTTTCTTATCGGTGCGCCTGTGCTTCTGCCAGCTTATCAGTCTTCCGGGGGGCAGGACAGGGTTGTACGGTGACCAAGGTAGTACCAGCGAAACTTCCACGCACACTGTCGTTTACCCATCAACCCGAGCTACCCCTTTCTCGGACCGCACCCGGGGACACTTCTATCCAACATCCTTTCCTACCGTCTCAACAAAATCGCCGGAAGGTGAGTGGGACCCGGGGGAAAAAAAGGGTGTACCGTTCCTTAGGGTGTCGGAGAGCACTGGGACTAGGCGATTTTGCAGTTCTCTGTTTACCGACCAGCTCCTCCTGGATTGTTGTTGTGTCGTGCGCAACGGTTGCGTCGTTGGTGAGGACCCGCTGCAAAAGTGCGCTCGCCTCGCGTTGTTACGTGAAACGAAACCGACGACGATTAGTAGGTGTGTTTTGCGATGACTCCTCCGACGGGTTCGAGAGACCTCACCACGACATCTGTGGGCTGCTACGTTGGAACTGGAACAGTTTCCGCCGTTTCCTTCTTCTGTTTATGATAACCGACTGACTGGCCGCGGATCCGCGTGATACCCCGGGCAGACACACTGCTTTAACTCGTTCCCAATAGCCTCCAGTTGGGAGCATAATTGACTGCGAACGCACTTGTACGACATCTACGGTGTGTCCTGCTCGAACTACGCCTCCTTGCTGGCTTTAAATGTAAACCCCCCCCCTACCGCCCCCCGCCCCCGCCCCCGGTTAGAGTGCTTCGGGGCGACGACGCGTTTCATTGTCATCGGACTCTGATTGAAACGAAGAGCCAGGTTTTTCTGTATTTAAGTTCGTTTCGTTCTGGTCCACTCCTCGGGAAAACTTTTGGTTCGATCTCGCAGGGCGTTGAGAGGATGGTTCCGCTTTTTGGCGAGTCCTCGAGCTTAGACGTTTCACGGTAGGCTCCAGGATGAAATGTAGCGATCGATGCGCGTGTCTTGATCGATCAGTCGTTGAATTCTGAATTCTGAATTTTGAAAGAAGAAGAACGAGCGTTTCCTTCGCGTTCGTGTACGTCTCCGCGACGATGCGAGCGTTTTTAAGGCGCGACGACGAGGCGCGGGTATTAATAGAGTCACGCTGGGACGGGTTGGGGCACACACAGTTTAAACCGTCTCTGCTCTCTTGATCTTCGGCGTTCTAGAGCGCTCTAACCAGCCACGGGAGATCTCGCGCATTCTTGGAGAACTTAGTCATGCGAATCAGCGACCTCGATACGTCACATTGAAAAGTTCACCACTTTTCGCTGTTGTGTTTTGTCCCTTATCGGATGCGACGCATCGCGGCCCACAATTATCCTAATTAACAACGTCGCCGCCACCTTTTCCGAGAACCTCGGTCAAGCGCGATGGAAAGTAGCATTAATTGCGCGACGAAAGCGCAGAGAAAGTGTTCCGCGTTATAACAAATTACCACTTTTCAAAAATCGAAGTTATCTTCTGTTTCTTATTTTGTTGAAACTTGGATGCTTTGCTTGGGGAAGCTCTTGTGGAATTTTTGTGGAACTGTTACCCTCGGGAACTTCTTTCGAAAGTGTCCTCATGGAACAGATGTTTGGCGCAACGTAAATGCTGCTTGAATAACTTGCAGTTGCATTTTTGTTATAAATGTATAAAATTCACAGCCCAATAATAGAATTCTCATACCGACAATTTATTTACAATGTTCACCAAAATAATTTCTATGGGAGAAATACGATCTTTGAGGTCTGAATTATTTACGCAAACGTTACGAGTAAATAACAGATTCAAAATATCAATTGAACTGTAATAATTGTAATGTAATAACTGTAGTATTGTTTTAGTACTATTCATTAAATAGCATTCTGTATTTGTACTTGTTTCTGTATTTGTATTAGGATTCTAGATATTGTAATGATATTCTTATATTTTCCGAATATTCTTACCGATTTGTATTTCATCTATCCATTTTTGTCATAAATGCATAAAATTCGCAATCTAATTATAATTTAGAATTCTTGCTTCCGCTATTTTACCAGATAAGTTAGCAAACAATCATACCTGCTTCTTGGGGCAAATGTAGTTCGTTTGAAGGTTTCAATCATTGGTATATCAATAGATGATTCTTGCGAATATATCCGCTTTCGTGATGGTAGCCAGACGAGGTGAATGGGCACATCCGCTTTTGAAGTAAATGGATTAAGAAATAAATATTTATGAATGTATTCTTAAATAGACCATTTACAAAAGATGTAGAAAATTGTACATGCTACGTACAATATTTTTATGTATAACGTAAATGCAATAAATGTAAGAGACATTTTCAAAACTCTTGAGACAAAAGCAAATTTAAGACAAAAGCAAACTAAAGCGCTAATTAATTCGCAAACTGTGCGTCTCACTGTAGGTTCACACAGGCGATAACAATTACTGTAATGTGACTCTGCCAGGTTGTCAATGTTTTTAATGGAAGGAATGCATGATTAACAAGCAATAAAGTGATTGAAGAACGTAATCCGCTCGTTACGTGTGCCGAGCAACATGCAACGTGCTTTTAAACTTTCTATACGGCTCGTAATTAAACTTAATAAACTTAACTGATCCACTGGTTTCGTTCTTTCCGATATATACCGTCGTTGGCGTGTGGCTGATGCTGCGTGCCATTAATCACTGTGTCACAGTATTATAGGAAACAGAAGCGCGTTTAATGGAACAGGTGTATTCAATTCTGTTTATCCCTGGGTTATGTAATTAGAAAAATACCTCGCACGTTGATATTTGTTTTGCGTAAAAAAGCAAAATGGAAGCTAACCGTACTTCACTATTGGGGCGAATGCGGCCCTACTCGAATTTATGCTAATAATGGTTTAATATGTTACTGTCGATAATATAATTATCTGTGGATTCAGATGAAATTTTTTACTATTTCACTACGTTTCTAGTCACCGCTTTTCGATAGAAATGAAAATGAAATATAATTCACTTGAATCGTTGCGTTTTTCAAGTATATTTTGAAGGGCCACTTAATTTTTCTTCTATTTTAGTGTCATTAATTGAAGGAAATCGTTCTATTTAATGGTAGAATGTTGGATGAAATAGAATCAGATTGTTTTTGGCGAACAGAATAGTCAATGCTGACAAAATTTCTGTTCTCTTTGCGGTGTTATTTTGGTAGCCTGTCGAGCGGATAGTTTTGGTATGTTTATTTTCCTTACACCAGAATACAGATGCTACGTCGAAGATAGCCGCGACATTCAAGTGTGAATGAAGCTACTTTTGCGAATCTTGCAAAGTAGCGAAGTCTTTCATTAGATATATTATTTCGTACCTGCGATGCTTGCTGTTTAGACCATTTTACGTAAGCTGCAGAAGTTACAGTTACTTTAAATTTATACGAGATAACCGCGAAAAATGTTCTCGCTTTACGTATAATTAATACGCTACACTACGTCCTTAATCTTTTCAAAAAACAAACGTTACATAATTATCCATAATGCTAAATACAGGGTGATTCACCAAGATGTAGCCACTTACATATCTCCTTTGTTTTAGATGACATAACAAATGTTTTTAATGCAATGTAAATAGTATCACAAGGTGAACGCTTTGAAAATGTTATTTTTGTCTTAAAGTCATTTTTTCCGTAGTTTTCGAGGTCTCGATATTTTTTTCTTGTAAATGTATATTTTTCCCTTGTGTATTCTAATTGACGTTAAATTTGTATCAGGTACTTTAAGGTCATATTATTAATATGTCTAAATGCGTTTGAATGCTCGTGATTATTATCAGCCTTTCGGATATCGTTATTGTGTTTTGTTTGCTGAAAACTATTTTGCTAATAGTCAAACTCTCAAATGAAAATGTATTCCTAAAGTTATGAAAATCTTATGGAAATGCCCTATAGAATTTTTGTAGTAGCTAAAATCTGAAATAAAAATGTATTATACCTTATGAAATGCAATGATGTGTACCTACAGACATGCAACCACGGTCATGAATTTTTTAATTATAATAGTTGAATGGGATTTTTCTATGTATGAGATCATTCTATATATCGACAACAATGCAAAGTGACAATAATTGGATGTATAGAATAATTTTTAATTTTTCATATTATCCAAATTATTAAACATAAATCAAGAAAATGTTGCTTACTGCAAGACATTGAAAATAACGAAAGATATAGTAAACATAACAAATGATGCAAAATAAGTCATTAATTATATATTATTTCTCTGTTTATCTGTTTTAAAAAGCAAAGTACGATAATTGTAAAACTTTTAATTAGTTTGGTAACTGATCGCTTATTAACGGTGAGATGGTAAAACGTGCCAATATCTGTAGTACACAAAGCAATTAGTAAAATTAACACATTAGCATTTTAAATTTTATAAAGGGAATAAATTCAATAAATGGTACATGATTTTCTGTTTTCGATTGGAAATTTAAGCTTGTAACATCGTTTCACGATACGCCCGGTATCGATCACGTGTACTTGATATCAATCTCCTTATCAGCGCGCTGTGCCATCGTTATGATTACACCGAACTGTCACAACACTCACGTAACTCTAAATATTAACAAATTACACAGTCTGCAATTTACAAACTAGTACACAAATCTATTGTATTCGCATTTATTTGCATATAACACTCTATCTTAACACTCAAACATGATTATGTTCTTCCATGTAACCTGATGCCATACTGTCATTTATGAAAATAATTAAAAGGAGAAAGAAGTCTATGCAATTCTTATTTCTCAAATTTCTCTGAGCAAAATGCTGGCGACCAATTTTTCTTTCCTCGAAAAAAAATCCGTGGCATAGTAATTACAATATCTCGTTAACGCAACTGATATTTGCTTGATTTCGCCTGCGTATCTGCCTGCGGCATCTGCAAGTGTTGCACACCAAGCGTTATATCGTAAATTACACTGGTGTCATAGGTTTGACGTCACCTTACTCTGTGTTATCTTTGCCTTAACTTGGACTATACGACACGTTTTTTCTGTGCGCGTGGCTGCACCATTAAATAATATGCGCCAGATAGCAACAAAAAGTAGAAGAGGGAAAATCCCGTTGCAACAGGGTCCGGAGCAGAGTTGGATAGTAATCGATTATTTTGTGATCACTTATTTGTGATTGATTTCGGAAAATAATCGTGGCAATCGTAATCATTAATCAGTTAATCGTTGCTGTGATAAATCAGTAATCACAGTAATCAGTAAATCAGTAATTACAGTTAAAAGAAGTAATAATTTTGTGATTAATAATTAATAAATTAACCATGTCCCTGATTACATTTACTTTGACTACTGAAGCTACGAATCACGATTAGTATTAGGTTGGTGCAAAACTAATTGCAGTCTTTGTTCTTGATTTTCAAAGCTATAGGACAAGGGACCCGTTTACTGTGCCTGTATTAATTATACTTATCTTTAAACCACAATGAATATTAAACAAGAAATCTATAACATATACATGTTGACTGATTTTAATGACAAAATTTTAACGTCACTTTTTTAATATTCATTATGCTTTAAAAATAAGTGTAATTAATATAGGGGCACAGTAATTGGATCCCTTAACCTATATTTTGCTTTATTTTCCACTTTGAGCTAAACGTCGAATAACCAACTCGATGATCAACTTGTATAATCGACTTTTAATTGCTTTTGCAACCTGGCGAAATATTATTCAAGGTATTCGTGTTTACATCATTATCAGTTGCAGAAGACCTCTTCGTCTACGAGACTTTTATCTCTGTCACGGAATTTTCGAAACCATTGTTGAACTGTTTAATAATAGTCCGCCAGCGAAACGCATTGTTAGCCTAATCCGAACTTGTATAATAAGATTGCACGAATTTGCTTTTTCTCTGTTTCCACTTTGACATAACCCAATTAAACTGTTACGACAAAAGACAGAACACTAATCGATAGATGAAGCTTTGCGCTTTCCGTCAATGAGTAAGAAGATAAAACGTCGCTTTTCAGCAAAATCGTGGGATTTTTAAACCGATGAAAATTGCAATTATGTTTGCCTCATAGAATATTTACTATTAAATGATTATTTCACGTTAGTTAGAATTCGACTTTGCGGATCTTTGTGGAAACTAAAAATTTTCTACCCGAATTCCGACAAACTGGAGTGAAATAGAAATTGGAAACAGTAGTAGAAGAATTTAGAAATATACTGGCATATTATTTTCAACCTGTTAAACGTGTCAAGAAAGAAAATAAATTTTTATTTCAAATTTCTATTTCACTCCGGTTTGTTGGGTAGAAAATTTTTAAACGACACCTCATTTTTATCATAAGTTCATAAAATTCGGTGTCTAGTTCTAATCGTAGATCGCGAAATAGATTAGTTTTTGCCTGGCCCGTAGCCAGGGTTCTTGGTAAAATCAAAGAATTGATTTTCATCGCGGAGTGCCTCCCACGTGGCACTGTCTCGTTAAGCTTTCCAGGCCACCATGACCCATACGTGCGATGTTACTGGCGTGCAGGCAACGCCGAGAGATCCATTTCTGCGCGATAGTGCAAGCAATGTCAAATTATGATCGACCACAGCCGGCTTGTAGCAAATCTACGTCGAAGTCCTGACATTTCGTCTCTCGGCTAAGTGTTTCAGCGCGGTTCTGCCATTCCGCGGAGTAACGAAATAACATCGGTGCATTCGACCTACCTATAATAATGATCCCGTATTATTTCTACTACACTATGGCACCGTGGCGCCCCGATCAGTTCAATTTAATTCGAAACTTAATTGGGTCATTCGATAAGGGACGATTTATATTAGCTGTGTGCATAGGTTTTGGGGTCTCGTTAAACGTTCATTATGTATACAGCGAATCACAGTAATATTAAGACGCATTTAAAAGAACCATAATTTCTTTTAATAACTGACTATACGACTTGGATGTTTTTGAGAAGTTGGAACAATTAGTTTACTACATTATGTGAAAAGAATTTTCGATCTCACTTTTTGACGCGAAGAATAAACACACGAATAATCATCATGACAAGGCGTCTAACTGATTAACTTTATGAAATTTTACAAAAACTAGTGGACCCATTTATTTTTCGTGCTGTTGCATTCGACGCTTACAGTGAACGCGCATAGAAAGGTGCGAATGTTCATACAGATGCACATTTTATTACAATAAATTCAGAGAAACTGGGGCACAAATTCGTTTCACTTTTTAGTGATACATTCTTTATACCGCATAATACCTGGCATATAAATATTCGTAACCGTACGCGTCGCATATATATTTACATGTTTAAATTTGCATACGATGCATGTTCGTCACGAATTATTTTTTTATCCAACTCGTGTTGTAGATATTTGCATATGTTTTGTAAAAAAGTTTACTGATATCCACAGGCTTTTCGTCGACTCGATGAATGAGTAGTTTAAATATGAATTACTGTTGATCTCGACGAATTAACGAAGAAGTACAGCGCTGGACACGTGTAGAATTCATCACAGTATGCAGAATATGCAAAACACATCGGATTATGCCGATCAAGTCGGAATATGCAAAACAAGCCGTAACGTGGACTACGTTGACATATACAAAGTTATATACATACAACGTCTTACCTCATTTGATCAAAATGTTGTATTTAATTAATAGTTTTTATTTAGTTTGCATTTGTTATATCGGTATGACATATTTTTTCACAAATATATATTTCTACATTCAAAAATTTATTGTTAACGTACATATACAAAATTGCACAATGTAGCGTGTAATAAACAACTTGATCGGAGAGTAATTAAATTCAACTCTGCCAACCCGGTCACCATTTTCTGAGATTATGCGAACAGTACCGGTCCCGGTGGTCGGCTATTGAAGACCGGTAGTCAGCCATCGTAAGGGTTGTTATTATCGATACAATAATTTTTAAATTTATCATACGAGTACACGAAGCTGGACCAGCGAGGAATAGGCTGACCATTGTGTTCATTCGAATATATTTGCTAGGCGCATGTGGGCTACCATATGTTAATACTATTTTGCAATTCGACCAGGACAAAACACCATAAACCAACGACAGGTCTAGCAAAACTCGAACCTGCTTGCTAAATCAGATTAGTCAGGGGGGGTAGATCGAGGGCAACTCGGTCCCCTGTCGCAGCCTGCGCGTTTAAAGGACATTTACAATTTTCCACGTGGGTAGGAAAGGCGACGTGTGCTTTTTCGATCGGTCATTTAAACTCGTTCCGTGCGCGACGATCTTTGGGAAGACGGCTTGCCACGGCAGGGGACCGTTCCTCTTTTCGATGGCCGACGATTTTCGTGGCCCCCTGCCCTCCGCCGTTCGTCGCCGCAATGTTCGCTGCCATGAAACGGGAGGAAAAAAGGGTGCGTGCAGTCCACACACGAACGCAAAGCCTTTGGTAATGCGTGATGGGGTCCACCAACGAAATTATGGATCGGGCCTGGATACCACGTCTGCGCATGACCATGGTCGGATCGCTCTCTGCCCTTCTTCACCCTGTACCCCTCTCTCTCTCTCTCTCTCTCTCTCTCTCACCCTCTCTTTGCCCCCTATGACCCCCTCTTGCCCCCTTCTACCCGTGCATGTACTCGCACCCTTGCATTGTATACGTATTTGCCTAACTTTGACCCCCTGCTTCTATGTTGCCTTCTTCCGTCGTTATGGATTGCGATATTTTGTAAAGTATCGTTATTGCTAGACGCCGGATTTGATGCGTTTTTGAGAAAAATTATGCGCAATCTGAAGCAATGGACAGAGCCCCTTGCCCTACAATAACGAGCCGGACTCGTGATGAAGGTTCTGAATATAGTTTAATAAATGTGAACGTTATTAATTTCCTTTAAATCGAAATAAAATTCTATTTTGAAATGAACGATTTGTTGGAAGCTGCAAGCTTTAATAAATAAATTGCACTTAAAAGAGATTCCCGCGCGAAAATATGCCCACGATGTTGAAAACCTTGGAGACAAACTGTTTTTCTAACGTGCGAAACGCTAAAATGCTTGGCTTTGTTGCATTTTGACAAGGAACTTGCAAAATAGTTATCAGTTAAAAATAGCCACCAATCGGGAATATTTACAACTGTAGAATTTATGCAAACGAACCGAGAACAAAAATATCTGACGTTACCCACTGTACTTTGCTTCTACCTCTATGGTGGTTGAATTTGACTTTCAGATGTCAGTGACCACTTTTAAAGTAAAATTTAATTGGATTCTAATTAGATGGATCTGGTATGCTCGTTATGGAAAGTTACATTACTGCAACATGTTTGCAGTTAAACATTGAAGAGACATTTTGAAAATTGCGTTTTCTAGTTTGTAGCATATTAGTTAATTTTAGTAATGAATTCCATATAAATAATTTCAGACAATTATAACACCGATATGAATATTAGCATTATACTATTGCTTAAAACAGTTTAAAGCAATTTCAGAACAATAGATACGAATTGTTTAGAATAAATACATGGTTATATCATTTCGAAAAAACAACAAAGTATGCTAACATTATTAAAAAATGCACAATCATTGTATTTACCAGATGTTCGAGCAGTATCAAATTTTCCAAGTCACGTGCAATTGTTATGCTGTTCAGTATTACATGAGCGCCTCGACGTAGAAAATTAGAATAATTGCGCGTAATGTGTCAATTAAAGCGACTGTACCATCGGTATCGTTTAGTATTTCAACTATGACGTAACTATTGTGGGTAAGCTGGGAAATGTACTACAGTCCGTAATTAACCATGCTGAAATAATATGCAATTTGTCAGTGTATTCTTATTTTTAATGAATTCTCCCTGTTCACAGAAGCAACAACTGACCCGTCAATAATTTCGATTCCGAAAAAAATGATAAAATATAATTATTTACATGTACAGATCATTTGTACGAAAGACATTTCATTGAGATTTCTCGTTAAGCAGTAATTTGTAATTAACATTACGTTACAAATATTTGTACTTATATTACAGAAATATTTATATGCCGTCTTTGTTCCAAAAATCTGAGAATTTTCCAAAAATAATCTAATCTAAATAATCTAATTAATCTTCTAATTCGATTAAAATTTTTCAATAATTGTACACGAAAATAGTGTATTTAAATAAACCTCAATTTATTATGAAACACGGTGTGTAATACGTGATAAAACAAAATTAAATTATTCATAATCAAATTACAAAATGGAAATATGTCCCTGATAAGCACGAATATGGTAGCCTTGTGGTAAATTGTACTTCATTAGACGAGCTCTATGTAATTGTTCTTGCTGATATGACAATACATTATATTATATAATTGCACATTTAATTTCACCGTGTGGCTTTATTCGGACCAAATTATATATTGATTTAGTGTTAATTACGATTATTATACATTTCGAATATAATCAATGCAATACTGTTTGTGCATATAAATATGAATGATATCATCGTTACCTGCTTAGCAACTCGACTATTTGCCTCGCGTCTCGCTTTGCGTACAATTTCATTGTGATGATACTTCAATATTGCAGATAATCATTTCGCGATTGTTCGAGGAAAAATTTCAACTTAAAAGATAACTTCTAGTACTATAGATAACTCATTCTAGTTTTTCTGCTTGCATCTGAAAAATAATATTTCGTATTTTGTTTCAGAAGGGACCTGAAGTGTTACAATAATGGGTGATAACACGTTCAAGCTTACTTGGAACAATCATCTGGCAAACTTGTCCGGATTGTTTGAAGGGCTATATAAAAGTGGCTCTTTGACTGACACGACCTTAGCCTGCCAGGGCGGTATGCTGAGAGCACACAGATTGGTCTTGGCAGCATGTAGCCCTTACTTCGAAAGAGTCTTCAAAGAGCACTATGGTGAACAACCGATTCTTATTTTAAAAGGTGAGCAACCAGTATTAATCTTAAGTCTGGCTAGACTATCGTACAAAAATGTTTCATCTGAATAAACTACGAAAATCCTATTACAGACGTGTCAAACAATCATCGCGTTTCACCAGAGGCCACCGTCGGCTGGCCACTGGTTATTAACATTAACATTCGCCGTTTCTAAATCGAGCTTAATGTCGTCGTAAATAAACATAGATTGAGAGACGCTGACCGCAGTGACAGACAGCGGGTCGCGTGCTACAAATTAGTAGTCGGGAAAAAGGGGAACGTTAGCTAAGGCCGGGCCTATGTACGTCTGTCTAATGCTGCCCGCGCTAACAATGAGCGAACGCGTGCTGAAAACGTCGCTTGAAACACACGAAAAACTCAGATTTCGTTGAACATCCCCTAGTCGAGGTCCAAGAATCTTGAGACTAGCACGTGGAAAAAGTGTTAGGTTCGATGAGAGTAATACACCGAGCAAGTTGTAAGACTTGGGGCGCTTACGTATACGTAATAGTCTGAACAGAATGTTTAATTACTTTCGTCGTTCCCTCTTAAACATTATACATTTTCATATATCACAGAAGTTTTCAATGACACATTAGTTTTCCTTCGATACAAGGCGATGGGTGAGGATCGCGACTTTCGTCGTATTTCGGATGAAGACGAAGAAGAGGGGATAGTAATTTTCTTGTTTTGAATTAAGAAGCCTCGTCTTATACAGGGTGGTACACGCAACTTCCACACCCATATAATTTCCAAAGTCTGCGTTGCAGGAAAAAGTTTTGTAAACAGAAGTTCCTTGGCCTGAAGGGGTACATTATGTAATGTATTTATTTTTTTTTTACAAGTGGAAGTGTTTCGGAGATTTGAAGGTCGACTTTGTTTTTTTAAATGAAATACTACATTTTTTATTCCAAAATATGGAAAAATGTCGAATTTGGAGTAAAAAGGTATTAACCTTCATTAGCCCTAAACCCAGTAATTAACGAGTAATTATAATTAAACGAGGGGCCACAAAGCTTGAATGGCCTCGGTCGCCGAGGAATGTAAACATAATACGAGTCGGGTGTATCGGTGCGAGACCAGGAGACCACCGTTAATGCAATAACAAAACTTCATTAACATAATTGTGTTTTTGTTTTATAAACAATGTACAATTACATAAAGAAATATATGGTTTTCTAATACTATAAGAGGTGTACGAATACTTTTTACACTCGCTGTAAATGAGTACTGTGACCGACACAATATAGTAGCAAGCTAAGTGACCCCAGTCGGAGTAAAAACATAAGTCTCGTGTTTACTTGTGCCGGGCATCGGACGAGCAGCATTGTGTCGCGAGATGACACGTCTGTGACCTTGTACAGACAGTATATCGGTGTCGTGACATAACAGGTCCGTGGGAGCGAAGCGGTCAAGGGTTAATAAGAATGTTCAGGATAGGTTGTCCACATGCTAAATTGTGATCCGTAGGTGTGGCGGTGGAGGAAATGGAGTGTCTGCTGGACTTCATGTATCGGGGTTCGATCGACGTGGCAGAAGAACACCTGCCATCCCTGATTAAAACAGCGACGGACCTCGAAGTCCGCGGACTATCGGGCGACGACAGAAACCAGGAAAACAGCCGGAGCCCTTACACGAGGGTTGAAACGCGGATGCAACGGTGTCACATAGAGACAAGGGTTCACATGAGCGATTACATGAAGGACCCATCCGTGATTCCGTTTCTGCCGAAACAGTCTTCCGTGGAATCGTTGGGGGATCACATCAAGGTCGAGGAGATCGAGGTGGAGGACGATCCGATGGTGATCGACGGCCACGAAGACACGTTCGACGACCCATTACGGTCCTCGGGTACACAAATCGTGAGTATTCCGCACCCCGAGTGCCGAATAACAATCCCGACTCCTAAGAAAATAGTCACTCAACCGATGTTTGACAGCGGTGCAATTGTCTGCACCGATCGCTGATAATTCAACAACAATTATCACACCGCTTTTGGTTTTACTTGACAAGATGCTGACAGTGTGGTATCAGAAAATAAGCTGAATTTCATCCTATCTTATTTGCGAAATGTCGGTTCCAGGTCGGATGAAATATATCTTCAATTAAATCGGTGGATTCCGAAGTTAAAATATTTTCGTGGAAGTAAAGAGATTTTGATTTCGATGATTTTCACTTGACTAAAATTAAAAGCTCAACAATCCGATTTATAAAGTTGTTCAGTTTTCATTATAGATATTTGTAACGAATAACCGAAAACAAATAGGTCCGGGATTTTTGCAAATGGTAATTTAGTAATTTAATTAATTTTGGATATTGTCGCTGATGTATTAATTTTGTTTTAAAAATCGAAAATGGTTCGATTTGCGATTGTCTGGAAAAATTCATTTCGTTCGATTTCTCTCGTTTTATTTTTACCCATACTGTTGGTGAAATTGCTATCGTATTACATTTTTAGTTACTCTTTAAATTTACACAAGGCAATATTGTATTCCAAACTTCATTGTCGATATTGCATAACTAAAATATATTAACAGAGGAAATTGGAAGACGGGTAAATATATTGATTCTGCTTCTCAGTAATAGTACATTTCAAATAAAATCATTTTTTAAAGAATTCGTTCATGTTTTACTCGTCGATATAGACATATGTAGACGGAGACCATTTGAGTGAAGTATCCTGTACTCTCGATTCAGATAAAGAGCGAAATTATTTACTTCCATAAAGATTTGGAGGCGATCGGGGCGCGACGGTTTATCTTATCTCGGAAGGAAACCCACCGAGCCCGAAAATTCAGATTTCAGATAAGTTCAGTGTATCGTGAACATAATTTGGCCTTTTAACCGGTTAACTGCATTCGACGTGTATACGCGTCGATCCAAAGCTCCATTGCGGTGCGGTTGACGTGTGTACTCGTCGTGTAAATTAACAAATTTCCATTCAGTTTGAAAACTGGAAATTTCAATAAGATGTAAGAAAAATATCATTCGGTCGTATGTTTCCTTCATACCACCAATAAAACTGTAATGCATTTTTTTTTTTTTTTGATTTTTCGATTTGGTATATTGGGTATTGCCCGTACAATGTATTACTTTTTACGAGATGATTATTTTTTACCTTTTTTTAAAACACTGAAATCAACTAAACCTACAATTATTTTTTTCTTCTATTGTTCTTGTTTATGAATTTTATTATTTCTTGACAATTTTTAAGCTTTTAATAAGAATAATCTTTTCAATAATGAATTGTTAATGTTTCGAAGAAGCGTTGATTTAATCAAGACGCGTTCGCCGCTCGTTTTGCGTTTCCTTTTCTACATCGTCTAATAATTAATCAAGGCCAAAGAAGGGAAAAGGAACTCGAGCTCGTTTCGTCGCCTTTGATCACTGGACCAACGAGTTTTCAAGAAGTTCCCGGACAGGTGCATAGAATTGCCAAGTTCTGACGTGTTCGAGACACGGATAGGCTAACGAAGTTTGCCAAAAAAAAAAAAGAACCGCCGAAAGACTTCTGTCTTAAGTTGCACCAATCACCCTAATTCAGCGATAAAAATTTCGGACATTCTGCTATGAAAACACCAAAAGACACGACACGAAAAATATTGTGAAACATTGAGCGGTTCTAGACAGCTTTTCCGATTGATTTCATTTTTTAATTATTCGAGCAAGGCAATTTTGGTGTACGCCTGAATGTTTTAATTATCGACGGGAAAAGGTTGACAGAGATTTGAAAAAATTGTTATAAAACAACGTCCCGTTCTGTCACGAATAATCTATTTTTATGTAATTGATCTGTTGGCGCATGCACAGGGGTATAAAAACGTGGAAAACTTCTCGCAAAAAGATGACTGTACAAAGTCATTGAAATTTTTTGTAGATCTTCTTGCATCCTAGAGTCGATGCTGCGCACTGTTACGCGGAAATAGTGTAAATGAGAAATGTCAATCGATCCGGTGATTGATCAAAATGAGTTCAACCGATTATTTTTTATTTCTCTGGTTTATTAACTTTATGTCGAAACGGATCGACGAAAATTATTGGATTTAAAAATAAGTACATCAATGTTTAACCCAATGTTGTAATTCGAAGGATTCATTAATGATTAATTGCAAATGTACACTTTACAAATGTACAACCCCGGAATATGTAAACGATCGTTCATCTAATTTTTCAAAATAGCTTTGCATTGTTCAGATAAATGCCGCTAATGTGAAACCATTTTGTTCTAAACGAACGACTGCTTCGGTTAACCTTCGGTGGCTGAAGCGAATGAAACTCACTCTGTAGATTTATAATGTTCAAAGCGTGAATTTCGTGGATAGTTTTCTAATTATTTTCAAATGGCTTTGCACTGTCTAGAGTCGAATGCCGCCGCCAATGTACAAACGGGAAACGAGATTCAAAGGACAGAAGAGAGTCTCCGTTGGCCGCACGTCAAGGAATAGCGAACCACAGGAATACAGGACGAAGGAGCGTTTAGTTCAGAAAGAGGACACTTCCAGGGAAGAAATGTACGAGGACTCGGCCACAGTGAAATCGGAGACAAATTTTAACAACGGATCTACTGACCCTACGGTACCGGACATACAGATGAACGACGACTTACAAGAACGAGACGAGAGTATGGTACGATAAGATGAATACAATTAACATTTTGCTTCTTCGTTTAGGGTCGTTCACCAGAAGAATATCGTTCGCCAGAATTCGATCACGAAAATACTTGTAACATCTGCGCTTAGTTTTGCATCTTATTCACTTCCGGTAGACGGATAATGATTTGATCTTTGTGCAAAATCAAAATTTTCCAAGTCAATTGTGAAGAATAGAAGAGAGATGTATTTTCCATAGTTCAATATTTTTATTAATCATCAAAGTTGATTCTTAACAATTTAATTCTGTTCTATTTAAAATGCGTCCAGGCTTACGGCGGTACTATTTTTACAAAATCATCACAATTTAAGTATCGACAATTTTGAGAGTCGGAAATGTAGTATTTAAATATTTTTTGAATCCACTGTACATAGAATTTTTGCGAAGTTTGGCAAGAATGTTATATGTAGTGTTTATGTGTACGTAACATTGTTTCAAGCATTACATTGTCTCAAATCTCTAACATTGTTTCAGTTCTCGTCTGTATTTACAAACACCGATAAGGTTCTTATTTACATTCTAATGTCTACTACTATGTTATCAATATGGGTTAATGAGAAAACCGCTTCTTAAAAGTGTGTTCATGTATTAGAAATTCAAATTTGCTGTTTGAAAAGATATATTTTACAATGAAGCAGTACAAATAATCTAAATGGGCACGACCATATTGATAATTTTACAGAGAAGTACACAAAGACAGCAAAAGCGTTAAAAGATGTCAATTTTCTCTATGGTGTCAAAGCTCGTATGTTATATACAATCATAAATGATTAAATTAGTATTAGAATTTACACAAAAAGAAGAAAGGAATTATTCTCAATAAGAGCAGAGTCGCCAGATTGAGATTCGTCTCCCCACTCTACCTTCCCCTTGTACGTGGCCCGGCCACGTGACTTTCAAATATTGAATTCACATTTTTTAAATATTTACTTTATATTTTTTAAATATCTAGTTTATATCCTCTGAATATTTAGCTTGTATTTTTTAAATATTCAATTTATATTTCTTGTACATGTATACAATATTCAGATGCAATATTTTTCTCGTATGAAAAATTCTGGATTAAAAAATATTTTGTCTAATATTTGAAAAAATATCTATCTAATATTTTTGTGCTACCAGGGTTATTAGAGGCAGCATGAATTATCCCTGGCCGTTCTTGTAAGTTCGGAATCGCTGGCTGTAGCAGTGTTTCGTTGACGTTGCTGCCATTGTTGCAGGATTCTTCGAGAAGCGCGGACGAGAGTTCAAGGTTAACGGTTAAGAAGAAGAACGACATCGGTTCGAAGAGAATGGGACTGAACGAAGGGAAGGAATCGAGGGCGTTGATGTCGAAGTCGGAAAGGGCTCAGTATAAACCTTTCTCTTGCGATCTTTGTACTCTGGCCTTTACGAGGGCTTCTCATTTGGCCAGACACAGGAGAGTACACACGGGAGAAAGGCCGTTCGCGTGCAGCGTTTGCCCGCGAATGTTCGCCAGGCAGGATAAGCTGAAACAACACTTGGATTCGCATTTGCTATGGTCGAAGAGGAAAACCAACATGTCGAACACCAGCTACCAGTCCACAACCTCATCGTCGGGCAAGGGGAAAAGGGGCAGACCACGGAAGGTTAGAAACGACCTATATTTTTCTTTTCTTAACACTTTGACTGCCACGTCAATTCAATGTTTCAAAAGTTATGCGGGTTTAAAGTTGAACCAGTGAATTCCTCGCCTTAGCACTTCGATTTTTGGCATTTCCTCGTCAAGATGTGCAGGATTGTATAATAAAAAGTTAAAAATTTCTGGGTTGCCAAAGTGAAGTTAAGGCTTTTTTTTGCCTAATTTTTATGGAGTAATTTCTTCAAGTGGCTTTTGCTGATATTTCGTTTTCCCTCATGACAGAAAAATATTTTTCTTCGATTTTTTGCGGAGTGACGAAAGTTGCGAAAAATTCGTAGTTTATTTAGGAGAATAGAATAGACAATCGATGATGGTTCTTCAAGTGGTATTTCCCGGTAGGTGAACTTGGAGCAGTCGGCAATCGAGGAGATCCTGAAATTCGGCGAGTTCAGTTCTCTGCTGAACAAATCTCATTCGGCCAATTCGACGGACAAAAGCGAGGAGTTCTCCGGAACCGATAGCGAAAGAAAAATTGAAGATCAGAAGGACGACACCACGGAACAAAGGGACGAGGGGAAGGACAGGGACGGGGACACGGACACGGACGTTGACAAGAATAAGGACAATTACGATTGTCAGGCCGGGAACGACAAAGAAGACACCGTTTAAGAAACTTCCTTCGATCCGACGCGAAACTTTCGCTAGGAATATTTTTCCATGAGTAAGGGAAAGCACCTAATCCATACTTATTGTTATATGTATAGAGTGTTGGAAACTGTCGAACTTTCTTCGATCGATGTCGCTATCCAGGTACATACTTTTTTTTGTTCTCCCGATTCTTTCCTTTCTCGCGCGAAAGAGTAAAGCGTTATACAATTGTCCTGTTGCATTGTTCTTTGGAAACTGAGAAACAATTTCAACTCGTTGAAGGTTTCACTATTTACCGTTCAACTGTCGAGTGAGTACTCCATATCAAACATTCGGATTCTTTTGATTAAACGCGTTTGGAACAATACAAACTAAACCATTTGTATATTTATAAAAGAATTATCATTGTTAGAAGATAAGGACGCATTTTGCATCAGGTTCAACATTCGGTTTCTTATTATGTCATATTTAACAACTACGGGAAGTATGTATACATACTGCGTCAGTAAGAACTATTACCTCAAGTAACTCGGTATCTATTGGTTGTATCAAAAAACTTTTTATTGAATCATGTAGCATCTTAAGCGTCAAATAATTCGATTTTAATATAACATGTTTTTTTCTAAATATCTGTGCATTGACTTTGAAAACCTCAAGGTCACTTTGATATCTCAGAAAAAATGAAACATAAAAAATCCAATTATACTCATTGCACGAGTCCCTTAAAATGCTACATAAATCATTTAAAAAGTTCCTTGATACAACCAAGAGATTGCATTCTATAGTTATTTTGGATAGCAGTTATTACTGACTCACCCTGTATACTTATAAGAGAATTATCCGTGCTGGAAATACTAATTAAAAGATACAGACTCATTTTCTATCAGGCTAAATTCAATTTCAGATCGTTGCATATTTAACAACTCCAGGAAACATATATCTTATAATTCTTCATTCTTTAAAAATATCTTAAACCTCTGGATTTTCAATTGGATTTCTAGACTTGTCATTCGTAACATTTTTATACATTCAGTTTGAATGTCAACCGACAAGTGGCTAAAATTATAAAATGAAAATTCAGTATTGTTGTTATTAACTATCTGCGGATGTTATGCATTCACCAAAATCAGAAGATAAAATATGGAGCACATGATTACTATTAAAAGAATAAGACTCTAATCCAATTTAAACGAATTAAGATTGAAGATTACAACAATTTGGCACTATCGCTGAACTAGTCTCGACTTATTAAAGTCTCTAGCTTAAAATTAGTGCAGAAAATTTTGCACAAAGATCCGCAGTCTGGTTATTGATATTTAAAAGACTATGGTCAGAAATAAACGAGTTTGGGAACACGGTCTCGTTTCCGAAAAGTCTCGTTCGCATTTTCTATTTACCGTTTCACGAATGAATCATTTCGTGTAATCATGTGTTATCTCGCATTACGAAAGGTCTCGTTTTTGGAACATTCAATTTTGTCCCATACGTATACGTCGAGACTCATTATACCGATACCGAGCTCTCCGAAAAATCAAGAATATTTATTCGAATCAGCGACGAACGTCGCAAAAAATCCTGTTAGTATACATACCTATGCTGTACAGCGTCGTTCACGATGTTTTCAAGGAATTTGAACTGTACAAACGAATGGAGAGAAACACGTGTTTTTTCTACATTTTAGTGTATTAATCGTGAATTTTTGAAATGATCCACATATTACTGCATTAGCTTACAAACGTGCAACCGAGAAATACAGGAATATTCAATGATTTTTTATGACTGTTGTAAGTTCCAACAATTTTGGATGGTTTAATTATATTTAGTCTTTCTTAATATTTTCTCTGTTTAAAATAACACGGGAGGCGTTTGATTAAATTGTTCCAAATTTGTCTGTACTATAACAATGATAAGAAATAGTGTCGAAATTATCAGAAGATGATCGATTCAAAAATAATTGAGTCCACTGAAGCTGCCAGTAAGGATTTGAAAAATGATACCACAAAATTCATGAAATTCGTATGTTTCTAGCTAAAAAGTTCGATAAATCGAAAGGCCCATGACAATGGAATAATCGTAGCAAAAAAAAAAAAATAAGTTGATCAAATGATTGTATAACCGCTCCGGCATTAATTTATTTATCGAGATACAAGACATCTTTGTTGTAGACGCAACAAAAGAAAAAATTCGTTCGACAGAGTACCTGAAAGCACCCGCGTTATAATGTATAACAATGAATGAATTTAAACGAATGAATTTAAACAAATGGGTGAGACAACAGGCCATGTAGGGGAAAAATGTAACGAGTCCAAGACGACTGTTTAGGTACTGATAAATTGAATTCTGTGCGACGGCGATCCGCTGTCGCACGAAAGATATTTATATCGGATGATAAGATTAGGAGAAAGAAACTTTACGTTGGGAACTCGACCAAATTATACTTTAGCTTGGAAGACTGCGGTATGGTTTGCATTGTGAAACACATTCTGACTGACCAAAGTTTAAATTATAGTGACTCTTCCGCCGTAAGCTTACGTGAAAAATTTAATTATAGGATATTACATAGGATATTGATAGAGGTTTATTTTTTCTTTTTCTTTTTTTTTTGTTGGTAATTGTGTAAGTTCGTCCAAACGATTGTTCTAATAGACAGGTTTATTCACACTGCTTTACCTAAGGTTTTATTTATGTAATTTTACTACCGTGTCTTTTGCGTCCACTATACAAGCAAAGAACTAGGAATGTTCGGCCATTTTGTTGGGCATGTAGCACAGTTATTACGTTTTCTTGTTTTTCCTGCTACCCCTGACGACAAATACTTTATAAAACATAATATACTACACACGTCCACTGATAATGAACATTGTCTTTATTATAAATAAGAATTCGGTGAAAGAGATTTTTATGCTTTGGTATAACATTAACGCGTCGTATTGTTATTTTCTTGTAAATACTTTCTATTTGCGTGTGTGCACGCAAGAAAACTTTACACGTTCACGAAAATAGACATGCGAAGCAAACAGCGCTTAATCAGCACAGGCAACTGTAATTTATGGAAATTTTACATTATAAAACGTAGAAGTTTATTGTCACGTTTGTTAGATTTCTTCCATTTCGATGCAAGACTGACATCTGCTATTGCAAAGTATTTTGCGTCTCGTACTCTAGTGTAGGTATTTTATATTCATCCTAAAACAAGCTTATCAACCTCTCGACTTTTCGTACGAACACAAAACAGACGATAATATTTGCTATTAATACTAGGCAATATTTACTTCAATGTGTACAATGGTGTCAGAGAAACACTGAGACGTGTCTGTACGTGAAAGGGTACACGAATAAACTAAAATCTGTCAACGTTTCCACTAATTATAAAAAAAACATGTTCATAAAAATTAGATCATTATACATACAAAGATGTTGATTTGAGGCCCTGTGCTGATTAAGAATTTTGCAAACCTTTAAGGTCAGACAGAAAAACCAAAGAAACCTAATCATTGACGTGTGTCCTTTTAATCTATTATTAATTTATATTGATAAATTTTTAATCTATTGTTAATTTATAATGCGTAGAACACGTACGTTTGCTATACGCTTTATCGAGGATTTTTCAGTCAGGGGTGGCAAAGGGTAATGACGGCATAACGCTGGAACAAACAAGTCACGTTAGTTCGTATACGTATTTGTTACTATAAGGGATGTGCACCTAGATGTACGACAGTGCAAACTATACCTACGTAGAAGATACCCCGGGTACTCGACAGGGGTTGAGAAAAAAAAAGAAAAATGTAGCTTCGAATATTTTGTTATACACGCGAATTGAAATACGTCAAGTACAAATGTCCAAATATTTAGAGTATACGTGTGCGTAAGTGTGCATGTCTGCCATATATAAAAAGAAGAAGAAGAAGAAGAAGAAGAGGAAGTAGAAGTAGAAGAAAGAAACGAATGGGAACGATACACGCGTGTATCGCATCAAATGGTTGACGTCCACATGAACGAATGTTGTTGATCCGTTTCCTCTCTTTTATACGAATATCACAGCTTCTTGAACGATACTTCGTTTTAACTAACGCGCTTGGTGTATTTGTTTTCCTTTGTTTTCTGCGATTTCATAGGTAACCATCGAGGAGGTATGCACGATCGCACAGACTATTCGATGCTTAAAATATGGAGTAATATTTTACATTCAAGTTTTCTTTGTTCGTAAGCTGACAGATTATATCGATTGTTATTTTATTTAATTCGTATTCATTCTTCTCTTGGTGTGACAATGATTACTTCTATTTTATTTCATCCACAAAGAATCCGACAGACACGCGGTTGAAAATGTCGGTTCTTTAAGCATTGCGAATTTGAAGTTCATGTTGCATCGAGTCACAGTACTGGAAAGGTTTGTTGCAATACTAGCTCGGCATGCACGAATTTCTCAAACACTTGTCTTGTAATATCTATGTTATCGTTAACTTATCAAAATTATTAAAGAAGAAATTAATTTTTATTTTGCATAATGATCTACCGTAGTCTCTCTAGCTGCAAAATAAATCGCAAGGCAAGTGGTTAAGGATACGATCGACGAAGTATTTAACGACATTGCTTCTCCAAAACAATGAGGTCACAGTTTCGTAATATTTGTTGTTATTGGTAAAAGGGAAGTTTCTAATGTCGATTGAGCGATGCGATTAACGTTTCCAGCACTGCCTACGCATCATTGCGATTTTGTTCATGAGCTGATTTTGTTCGAATTCTAGAGTAACTTAAACGTGTACAGTGTTTTCTCGATATATGTCCACAACACGTTACTAACCAGTGACATATATCGTCTAGTAGATACTATTCTTTGATCCACGCCGAACGTAGAAAAGTACAGCGAAGCTCCAGAGCAGTGATGCGCAGCTAAGATGCGCGCTGTACGAAAGACAGGTTGGTGGGGGAAGCAGGCAGCTCAGGGGCCCCTATCGTCCCCACCACTGCTCTAGAGTCCTAGGTTCATGCCCCCCACTCCCCACGGGACATACCCCGCGGCAGTGGGGATAATCTTGAGGCATTTAACGGCTAGGCATTTGGGACATATATAGAGTAAACACTGTGTTTCGTAGCACGCGGTAGTGCTATTCAAATAGTGTTTTTTTCTTTCTTTCTTTCTTTCTGTAATATCGGTTGTTGTTGTTGTTGTACAAACTATATTTTGTTCCGTTAAGTTCTTGTTGCTCGACCTATCAGCGTTACATTGTGAACTTCTGCGACGGCGATGTGCAATTTATCGTCGGTGGCATGATTTTTCGTCTGTCACGACGAGCTGCGAGTGAATTTCGTGCAATCCATTGGGACGGCCACAAAATGGCCGCCCGTGAGTCTTCATATCCTTCATAGTGTACATTGTGTAGCCTGTGTAAATAAATTGTAAAGTCAATGTCCTTCTTAATTGATACCTCTTATTGTTGCCCCTTGTTGTGTCTTTATTTATTAAGATATTTGGGATGCCTATTATAAAAAATTTAATACATACATTTTGTTTCAAATGAGTATACTTTATTTGTGATCTAGAGCACACGCTATAAAAACTTTAATGTTCTACTTTAACTTTAGTATACCGTGATATTTTACCAGAAATTTTTGTGCCAATATTTTCATAAAAATGCTTGTTTACTTTCGAATTTTTGCGCAATTAACTGAAACGCACTTTGTAATTATACTAGAATATATTAATTTTCCAAAATTACAAATAGTTACTATGAATGATAAAATATCATTCATGATGCTTGGAAAATACAAAAATCGAGGCTTGTCTTCTGTGATAATAATTTGTTAAAACAATTGATCGTTTCAAGATATAGATATTGTTTTACATCAGAAGGGCCAATGGGCAGGTAATTGAAACTCTTCCAATTTCTGAGATCACTCAACATTTATTTTCACAATGCTGTAACAGACTCAAGTATTTTTACAACGTAAAACAACTAGAAAAGATGATGGGAACATTCGTACGTGACGCACGATGACGAAAGAAAAACGGTGAAATCAATCGAAGAGTTTCTTCCCGCGTCAGATTAATCGCAGTTATCGTTACGTGTATTCATTGACATTATATATTACATTATACATTAAGTTTTTACAAATTACATATACATTACGTCTTTACAAATTAGTTTCCGTTTATACACAGACTTCTTTTGTTTCTTTTTGTTTTGGGGGATCAGGTGGGACAGTCACGGATTTCTGTTTCCGTTCAGCGTAATCACTAAATCTCTCGTGTTCGTCGCGATATACACAGGCTCACGAAATTATTCGAACGCCCTTTAAAACAGTATAACTTTTTTTAAATTCGACCAAAAGACCTGACATTTTTTGAGCAATTAGAAGAATTGGCTTACCAAACGACGTGCAAAAATGATTTTTAAAAAATTTCAATTCAAGCTCGGAATTATGAGAGGAAATAAAAAAGGAATTTTCCAAAATTTTCCAGGTTCAAATAAAAAAGTTGTGGGAAGTGCTATTATTATTTTCTCATGTAATTCTTACCAATTGCAATTTTTTCAAATTTGGAAAACCAATTCTTCTGATTACTCAAAAATATTAGGTTGTTTGATTCAATTTAAAAAAAAGTTATAGTATTTTAAAGGGCGTTCGAACACTTTCGTGAGCCAGTGTACGTAATACTAAAACGTATCTTACAGTTAGCTTGTCAACAGTTCCGATGTCGGTAGCTGAGAATCACGATCGATGGATTGTCCGTGATCGAGATCGGCCTCGAGAGACGTCTCGATTGCAAGACACCGTATCACTTTCTGAATCGGCATATATTTTCTCTCGACATTAAAACACGCCTCGGTTTCGCTTCTTCTCTTCAACTAACTAAGTCAAGTTACAACAGCAACATCGAAAGCACAATTCCTTCTGCAAATCCTCTCTTCTCGATTTATTTGTGACTTATACCGAAGTAGGGACGACGTACCTCTTATTCACAAGTGTTCTAGTCGACAATAAAAATTCGCGACGGTTTTCTAATAGTCAAAGCTGAACGCGCACTGCCAATCTCATTATTCAAACGATACGCAATTTCGTATGTTTTTTGAAAACTGTTTGCTCGGACTCCTCGCTTCTTTTATGTACAATATGTAACAAAATACAGTAACGTCTCCATACATGTGGAAACTTCGATATAGAAATGTCAATTACATCGTAGTCTTATATGCTCCGAATTATGTCATGTTTGGTATCATTTTAATCAGGAAAATTTTACAAACATATTAGGAAAAGTTTCGTTAAAAAAATAATCAAAAATTATTAACTATATGAGAATGTTTAGATATTTTGATAAATTGACCAATTTCGATTACAATGATCGAAAATTCTAAAGATGTTCCGTTGAAATATTCAGGAAAAATTATAAACCAGTCAATGTCAAAATTAAAATAACACCATTTCATAAAAATCGCATGTTATTTTATGAAATTGCCCTTGCTCGTCGAGCTCCGGATATTTTTGGATTAATGTCATCCCTGCTTGTTTCTCGCAAATTATGATTACCATTGTAGGATTCTTGAGGAGACGGGGAATTAAATAACGCCTTCTAACTAATAATAAGAAGTATATTTCAAAATGATCCTACGCTAACACGCTCGCTGCTCATTCGCTCGCCAACTTCCACTATCTGATTCACTCTTCCGAACTTCCACGCATCTTATACTCTTTCGACCCCTTGCATTCGTCTCGCTTGCACTCTGTTTCTCGCTTACACTCTGTTTCTCGCATCCATGGCTTACATTCATAAAAACATATATACTTTCCTATCGCTCTGGTCTAAACACTTTTCGTTCGCACCTCAGTCACTCGAGTGTCCCAAACATCCTGGCGCCGGACCGTCGCAACATGATCCGGTCGCCCGCACGCACGCACAACGAACCATTCATCCTACACTCGGCCGTCCTGACAAAAAATACCTGACCTCAGGTATCGGACCCTGTAACATTGTCAAGTTCATCCGCATCCGCTTCGCTCAAATCTTCATTATCGCACGCCCACCACTTCAAATGATCCGCCGCAGTTGAAGTCGTTAATGGACCCTCGTGGTCACCAATCTTCTCCACGACATAACGGTCGTTCCGCAATTCCTTAACTATTTTATAAGGCCCTAAAAATTTATTAGCAAGCTTCAAACCTGGGCCTTGCTGAGTCCGCTTTATTGCTACAATGTCGTTAACGGTATATTTTCTCGCTTTCTTCCTCCTCCTATTGTAGGTTCTACGATTTTCTGCTTGAATTTTTTGAATACTCGCTTTTGCCTGGGCGCGGATCTCATCTCGTCTATTTTGAAATTCAGCAAGCCACTCAGTCTCTAGTAATTGTCTGATTTCATGATTTTCACGCAACCGAGGGTGGGTGCCAAACAATATGCGAAAAGGAGACGCGCCCACGCTTCGACATAGAGTGGTGTTTAAACATTGTTGCGCTGAGTCTAAATATCGAAACCATTCTTCACGCTTTGGGTGTGACATTTTCGTAAGAACTGGTATCAAAATCCTATTTACGCGTTCTACTTGACCATTCGCTCGCGGGATGCCTGTTGTTATTAATTGTTGTTCAATCCCTTCGCTTGTGCAATAATGCCTGAATTCTGTAGACGTAAATGCCGATCCTCTATCTGAAACAATGCGACGCGGATTACCAAAAATTGCTGATTGTTTCGTTAATCGAGATATGACCTCACTTGCGCTCGCCGCTTTGGTTGCATATAGCCAAGTAAACTTTGAAAATCCGTCAATCACTACTAAAATGTGTTTATAATTCTTCTTTGTAGACGGAAGAGGCCCTAAATAATCTATGTGATAGGTATCTAACGGCAGTTCTCCTTTATCCACAGAATTCAAAAGTCCCTCCTGTTTCCCATGCTTTCTTTCCGCTAAAATACATGCTACACAATTATTAACTACCTTCTCGATTTTCGGCGCTGCATTAGGTATGTAGTAATCTCGCTGTAGTAATGCTAATGTCTTTGTTACTGAAAAATGTCCTCTCTCATGCGCTTGACGAATAATTTGCGTTACCATACTTTTCGGCACTACCAATAACAACTCGCTGTCCTTCTCTTTGAACAATAACCCTGAATTTACGCTGTAACCGTTGGCTTTTCCCCGTTCTACAAGTTCTACAATTCGCTTTATATCTAAATCTTCACATTGCGCTTTCCGTAATTTGGCTGTGAGAGTATTCTCAGAAACGGTAAATAAACATGACGACACTGGAGTACGACTCAATGCGTCAACGTGACGCATGCTGCTGCCTTTCCGATGCTCAATAGTATAATTAAATTCTTCTAGCAATAGTGCCCACCTAGCAACGCGGACGCAGAGATCTTTTTTGTTCATAGTCAATGTGAACGCTCTACAATCAGTTATTATTCTGAATGGTATCCCGAGCAAGTACACGCGAAATTTTTTGAGTGCTTTTACTACTGCTAATATCTCTAATTCATAGCTGCTATACTTTGATTCAGCCTCTGTCGTCTTGCCGCTAACATAGTATACGGGGTGCAATTTCCCATCACTACTATCACGCTGCATTAAAACTGCCCCAAAACCGAACATTGACGCGTCTGTATGTAATTCTGTCTCCACATTAGTCTTGTATAATTGTAACACCGGTTTATCGCTCATAATCGATTTCAATTGGTTAAACGCAATTAGCTCTTGATCACCCAAATTAAATTTAACGTTAGCCTTAAGTAAATTTGTAAGTGGTCTCGCGATTATAGAATAGTGAGGAATGAACTTCCTAAAGTATCCCGACAATCCCAAAAAGCTCTGCAATTGTTTCACGGATTGCGGCTCTGGAAAACGCATAACAGCGGCTGTTTTCTCTTCGGATGGACGCACAGTACCGCTTTCTAAAATATGTCCCAAAAATTCAACACGCGACTGTAAAAACCGACATTTTTTCCAGTTAATAATTAATCCTGCACCCGCGGCGGTGTCCAAAACTGTTTTTAATCTGACTAACCCTGACTTTGAATCTACGGACGGCACGATTAGATCATCCATATATGCAAGCATTATATTTTGCGATATTAGTTGCCTAAACACATTGTTAATAAATTTTTGGAAAACCGCTGGTGAATTCGCTAATCCAAACGGCACGCGACAGAACTCGTACTGGCCGTCAGGTGTTATAAACGCTGTATATTTGCGACTGGATTCATCGACTTCTACATGAAAGAAACCGTTTTTGAGATCTAATGTACTAAACAATTTTGAACCTTGTAGCATATCTAGTTGATCCTCTATAAGAGGTAGAGGGTAGCGGTCCCTGATCGTTTTCTTATTTAATTGTCTATAATCGACACACAGCCGCTTTGAACCATCCTTCTTTTTAACTAATACTATGGGACTCGCAAAATCTGACAGGGACGGTCGTATAATATTTTCATCTAACCACGAGTGAACTTGTCTGTTAACTTCTTCTCTGTCAACCGGCGGTAATCGTCTTGCACGCTGATAAATCGGTTCCTCATCCTGAAGAATAATTTTCATGGACGATCGAGTTTCTGGATTTCTACGCGGTTGATAGTTGCTTATCATTTTTTCTACTTCGCGGCGATCTTCGCGATCTACAATGTACGAGGTATCTACTTCCGAGGAATCACACGCGACAATATTGAAAACCTCCGGGACGCTTTCTGCTGTCGGAACATCTTTATCCATCTTAGATATAGAAACGTGATTATTCCGAATTGAAACATTTACATTCCGCAAGAAGTCAGCGCCTATAATTAATGCAGGTTGCATAAGCCGGTCGGCAACTACGTGGACTGTTATCGGATACAATTCCTTATCAACAATAATTTCAGCGCTAAAAACACCCCATGTCTCGTTGTTGTTCGAACCTACTCCACGAAATCGTAAACCCGTTCGCTGTAGTCGCGGCGCGCCTAATTCTGCATGTACCGACGCACGCATTAAACATATATCACTTCCCGTATCAATTATAGCTGTTACTCTGTGACCATTTATTACCGTTTCTTTCTCGTACTTCGCCGACTGGTTCACGTTGTAACTGCTGCGGGTTGGCGGTAGTTTTGTCGGACAATGGGCTGAAATATGACCGTACCCTCGGCACTCGAAACACTTGACGCCTTTTTCCCTGGTCGGACAATCCAGAAGCTGGTGCCCCATTAGCCCGCAACTTGGGCATCTTCGTCCCGATGCACCTGGCTGCAGATGTCCCTGTGGCTGGTACCTCCTGCTGCTTTCTTCCTTGACCTGGGGTCCTCTGCCGCTTCCCTCCTTTACCGGATCTTTTACAGCACTTTTGTTTACAGCACCTCTGCTGCTGTAGCTCGCTCCTCTCAACGTCACTTTCTCGAACGCTTCCATCAACGCTGCTGGCGACGAAAATCTTTGAATATACGCCTGATTCCGTAGCGTTGCATCAGGAATTCCTTCGATGATGAGGTCGACTATCTCATCTTCGTCGACGGGCACATTATTTCCCAATATCACCTTATGGTGGAGGTACTCGCTGAAAGATTCGTTTGTTTGCCACACGCGCTCTTCACATTTTCTTCGCCTGATGGTTTTGTTGACCCGTCGATAGAACATCTCACGCATCTTGTCCATCAAATCGGCTGAACTCATTTCTATAAATTCGGGCTTAGAATAAAACCATTCCAAGGCTTTTCCGCGCAATCTGCTACCTATCAGCACCTTGCACATCTCGTCGGACAAGCCGTATGTAAGTGTCAGCAGATTCACCTGTTTTTCCCATCGCTCAAACTTCTCACCGTCGCCGTCGAAAAATGGAAGGAGGTCCGCAATCCTGGTAATGCTTATATTACCTACGGGGTTTCGGCTAACCGCTGGGGTAGATGGAGAAATCAGGGGATATTGCGTAGCGTTTAATGTTTGTTGCTGTAGTTGTCGTCGCATCTCTTCCAGTTCCGCCATCAACTGGGATTCTCTCGCTGTCATCGCTGGTTCGACCTGGTTGTTACTGGTTCCGTTTTCGGAAGTACCTAAATTATTTGCCGCGGCCATTATCCTGGCTATCAGTTCCACTTTCGATCCGTTGGTGCGCAGATTTAACTTTCGAAGTTGTTCTTTCAACTGAGTCACTTTCAATTTGCTGAGATTCACTTCACTCATCAGCGCGCACGATCTTTGCAATGTCTCACTTATTGTCAGTGTTCTAACTGTCACTTATGCAGTCGCTGTGTATTAACGCTGATTTCACTAGCTCCTTCAATCCCGGCTGAGCCCCCAAATTGTAGGATTCTTGAGGAGACGGGGAATTAAATAACGCCTTCTAACTAATAATAAGAAGTATATTTCAAAATGATCCTACGCTAACACGCTCGCTGCTCATTCGCTCGCCAACTTCCACTATCTGATTCACTCTTCCGAACTTCCACGCATCTTATACTCTTTCGACCCCTTGCATTCGTCTCGCTTGCACTCTGTTTCTCGCTTACACTCTGTTTCTCGCATCCATGGCTTACATTCATAAAAACATATATACTTTCCTATCGCTCTGGTCTAAACACTTTTCGTTCGCACCTCAGTCACTCGAGTGTCCCAAACATCCTGGCGCCGGACCGTCGCAACATGATCCGGTCGCCCGCACGCACGCACAACGAACCATTCATCCTACACCATCTACATGTTACTTATATCGAACATACTTTTTTTCACAGTGGAATCGATGAAACGTCTCTACGAAATTCATTGGAACTATGTTATTCTTTGTTTTGCAATAACTGTATGAACTTCTGCTGGACAGAGTTGATTGCATTGTTTCTGGAGGGGGTTATATCCCTTTGAGAGGATTCATTTTCTTTTCATCGACTCGACCGGCTGATCACTAGCATTATGTTTATCCTAAACTTCTTAAGCGATAACAACTCGGCTAGTTTCGATTAACGCCATTCTACGATTAAGCTACTCGTACTTCCAGCTTGCATGCGGACGCATTTATATCGCACGTTACTTCTACTTCTCGAGGCAAACTCGATCCAGACAATCCGCAACATTAACGTTTCTGTTTTCCATTTTCCTTCGACGGCTGGTAAAAGTTAAATATTTTTCAAGCATGTACTGCTCTTGTGCCGAACCTCTAGAACAAAAGTTAGAGTCGAATAATTTTTGTTTCGATGAATATTATTACCAACATTTTAAGCGAGCAAAGAAACAAAATGAGACTTTCTCATTCTTAAATCGTCCACTAGTTCGAAACTCCAATATTCGAAATGATCACATACGTGAAATGAAAATGTTGTAATTGTACGTGCAGCATTTTAAACGAGTCTGGGTAATATACAATTTGCTTAATCATCTGCAAAAGTCATTTATACACAAGGTAAACGATGCTTAAAATTTGCAAGGTGCCCACAACAATGTCTCTAATTTCATCCTCTTAATTTTAATGGAGCAAAATGTGGAGCACATATTATTCGTGTTTTACATGTTCAATAAGTATTTCATCGATGAAAGTAAAAATCTTTTCCTTTGTGCATCCAGTGCAAATCCACTTGTCTTTTTTTTATATCGTTTAACAATTGTCCGTTACAGAATAAAACAAATTACAAAATTTAGGAACTATATGTTATGCAGGGTGTCCCAAAAATGTTGTACTTCCTTGAAAGGGGCGATCCCCGAGTTCATTTAAAATAAATTTTTCCTTTGTGAAAATGTTCTCCGTGGCTTCTTTGAGGAGTTATTAAGAAAAATCGCGGACCAATCAGATTACATTATAAATTTCAATTTATTTTTATTCAATTATTTTTGGGACACACTGTAGAGGCACAAGGCCATTTGTTAATATTACAATGGATTCACTGTATTTGTTATTATAATACCCTCTCTTTTATTCTTGCTATCATCGTATTAGCATCGATTACATTATACATTTCAATTGTCGCTAATAACTTATTAGGGGATGAACTTGGGCTTAAAGTTGAACACCTTTGCCCTACAGAACGATTGTTCCGGCAAACGAATGAACAATTCTAATGAACATTGTGGCTGGTTGTTCGCGTTCGAAGGAAAAACTCGTCGAAAGAAAATAGAGGAATAATTTTCTATAGAATCGATTGAGTTGAACGGTGACGCCCTAATTACAAACACGGTTTGACGCCCGTCAATTAGTCATATAATCAACAATGACGATATATACGATTAATATCCTTAGACACAAACAGCGATACGTGTTGGCCGCGGTCAGTTACCTATTGTAATCACGTCCACAGTGGAGAATGTAAACTCCTAAAATGACGCCGAACGGGGTCGCTGCCTAAATTCATTCGCAATTCAATGATCGCTCTTCCGGCCATTGCTCTTTTATCTATACATGCTTTTATTAAGCTCGGCAGACTTGTACGAATAACCGTTGCCATTGAACATTCCGTGTACTTCGACACGATACGTATTTATAATTATGTTATCCAATAATCCCAACCGTGTGGCAATTTTCGCTCACGAATGTACAATTTCTCCGACTGTTTGCTTGCTCTATCGCCATAATCTCATTTCCTAGGTATATGTATATGTAAAACCAATTTCATTTGTTTCATCAATTGATCGCATGTTGTATCAACTCACGAATTCAATAACATTCAATTATAAACTATACTTCGTTTGGAAAAATATTTTAAGAAGTTATCGAATCATGAACAAGGCCATATGTTACAGTGACCATTTTTATAGCGTTTGAATGTCTGTAGATATTTTAACAAGGAGCTACAAGTAATCAACATCAACAATAACAAATAATTATTAACGTCGACAATTACTAAAATATTTGTTATCTAACGCTAACCGTACCGAGCACTAACATTAACTAGTATGCGTTGCCTGGTAAAAATTACAAGATTGAATTTAGATTTTCTACAATTTTTATAACATTGGAGCGTAGAAATTTATTTAGTAATTTTCAACGAAATCATCTTTGCAATGTTACTGATGGAATAGAAAATGTGACACCGGTCGTTTGATCGGTACGTTTAGTGTTAAGCAACATTTAAGATTGCAACAGAAACTTATAAATATTTCTGCGACATCAAGAAATCGATTTACATGGATTTTCATGTGTACAAAATAAATACGTCTCTAGAATTTTTGGCAATAAATTTTCTCAGACAATAAATATTCGCTGCAGCATATGCGTTCAACAAGAATATTTTTCGTTACGAAATTACAATGGGAAAATCGAAGAAAGTTATAAATCACGCTGTGCACATACATTGCAATTTATTTGGACGTAAATGTTGCACACGATGCAATGGATTTCGAGTATTACGTTTGAAATGAAACAACGTAAACGAGATACTTCGAACCGATGGCTAAAGAGGCTTTTAGGTGAAAGTTTATTAAAAGACTGTGCCACTAAGAAATGATTTTTCTAGTGAAAAAGTAATGCATTGAAAAATCCATCGCACTCGAGCGCGTCCGTCAACGCAACGGCAAGTAGACCGCGCACCGCTAACATTGTCAACGTTAAAATTGCCACACACAAGAGCACTTAACAAATAACAGACGCATCAATTACTTAGCATGCGGAATTTTCAGTGATCCGAACGGGAACTCAATGAACGTATCGTTCTCGCGATGATAAGTCGTGAGCTTCTCGAATGATTAGTAACGAGAAAAATATCTTAGATTGTATCTTATTGTCGTATAAAATGCGAGTCCGTTATGACGTATTCCCAATTTAATTTTACGGTCCAATTCATATAATAAAATGCTTCACGTGTGCTCGTTACTTATCGATACTTTGTGCGATACAACGATTTCTCTTAGTCTTTGTGTACTTTCAACTGTCTCGTGTCCGTGCCTCTTTTGATTTCGAAAATCAGTATACTAAATTCAAACGATTCGTTTTAAAAATCGTATACCCTTACTCGGAACGGTTTCTAGCAAAAGGTGAACGTAGATCTTGTTTATTTTCCTCGTCTTTCGATCGAAATGAAATAAAACCAGTCGATAGAAACGATTTACAACACAGAGATATCTTTATGGAAACCAAAAAGACTTTTTTTTTCTTGTTCATTCTCATACCCTTAATTTTTACACACGCATCGAATTCGCAATCCGTTTGTTTTCTGTTCGTCGTGCGATATTTTTAACCGTTTAGAAAACATTGCTTTGCGAACGACACGAGCTCACACTGTTCCTTCGCGTTTTCAATCGAGACGTATACTTTCAGGTTTGTTTTTCAGTTCTTTGGATTTTCGTTACGTAAAAGTTACAGAATTTATTCGATAGCATAGAAAACATATTACCTCGGTGGCCCGTTCACGGGCGAGAGAGAGAAACGTGTGCGATGTGCGATAATCGTCGACTAGTTCGATATATATGTATGATTCTTCAGTTGTACCATGTGTTGTTTACCACGCTATTTCATGTTTCGTTTTGTTTGTACGCTGCGATGGCGGTGTACAGTGACTCCAACTAATATTCGAACGCTCTTAAAAATCGCATAACTTTGTCAATATTGGACTATACTACTTGAATTTTTTTGAGAAATCAGAACAATTGGATCACTACATAACGTGAGAAAATTGTTCGATTTAAATTACAATTGGATGAAATTACAGAGAAAGTATTGAAAGTTGTATTTTGCAACTTTTTTATATGCGGACTTATATTAAAAATTTAAAAAGTACGTTTTGCACATCTGCATTAGTTACACGTATTCTGAATTTTTCATCTAAATCGGTCAACGTTGTACTGAGCTACATACGTTTAACTTTTTGATGAAAACGTTTTTGATGAAATTTTCAGAATATGTATAATTCGTACAGATCCACAGATCCTACTTTCTAAATTATCAATTATAAGTCCACATTAAAAAGTTGCAAAATACAACTTTTAGTATGTTCTCTGCAATTTCGACCAATTGCAATTTTTGTAAAAAATTTTTTCACTTTATGTAGCAAACCAATCGTGCTAACTTAATAAAAAAATTCCAAGTCGTATGGTGCACTGTTAACAAAGTTATACGATTTTTAAAAGCGTTCGAATGTTATTGTGAGTCACTGTAGATATCTTGAAGCGAGCTTTGTCTGCACCGGCGGAACTTTGCCAAGTGAAACGGTGCAAGTAAACGCTATTCGATTAGAAATTGATCGTTTCGAATCTTAGTCGGTACGCGCTGTGATATGATTTTATTCGTCGACGTAAATTCACGTAAAGACACGGTTGCTTGCGAAACGATACCGTGTGACTTTATTGTCAGTGCTCTCTACGATGATATCTTTCGATTATTTGTGCAATTTTCACCCCTTTTAGCTGTGGTCGAAGCACCAACAATTCTTCAAAATCACCGATCGAAAGGAACAGGTGTCGTTCGGTTTCAAAGAACAAACCTGTAGTCGTTGGAACATGCAGATACTAATTCAATGACAAAACTTCTGTTTTCGAAGATTTTGTTATGCAACCTTTACCAACACATTTTTCTGATTAAAATGGGACCAAACACGATACAATTTCGATCGCGTTTACTTGTTTAATCCACGATACAGTAGAACCTAGATTATCCGAACTAGTCACTGGAACATTATTGTTCAATTGGTTACCTAGCTACTTTTTTAGTATTGTATTTTCGTTTATATTTGAAATACGTATTCGGATGTTGGGGAATTTAGATATCAGTTCGGATAATCGAGGTTGTACGTTGTTGTGGATCAAACGGGCAAATATACTTCAAACGATGTCATGTTTGGTATTATTTTAATCAGGACAGTGTCACGAATATGTCGGTAAACATTTCATTAAAAAAAAAAATAGTTAAAACTAAGAAAGTTTCGTCATTGAAATATATAAAATTAAAAGACATAACAAATGTACGAATCTCGTTATCTTAAATGATAGGTAAAACTTGTACATGAAGCAATTAGCATTTGATCTTTCTAAAGGTCACGTTAGTGACTCAATTTGAAAAATTATCGATATATTGAGTTTTTATAGAAGATATAGAAGAGATTTTATTAGTGACGACACCAACGTAGACAGTACCGGCAATAATTTATTTAAAGGGCTGCATTAAAGGGCTTCGTAATTTATAATAGTTATGTATCAAACAAGTGCAGAATCATTCATTTGATTCATTGTTCGTGACAAAATTAGCGAGATACGGTAAAGTCTTGATCTAAGAAGCCTAATCCATGGGTTTGTGTTGTGACATAGATCGAGTAGGTTTATTATTTTCTCGTGTGCGCACCACATATCGTCAATTAAACCACTAAATACAGTTCAAATTATATCGTGTTTAGTGTCGTTTTAATGAGAAAAATTTCACAAGTAAATTGGTGAAATCCCATAGAAAAATAATGAAAACACTAATGAAGTCTCGTAATTGGATTAATAGTGGTTCGACCTGATATCGGATTACGTGGTATGTTTACAGTTTTTACACTGATCGGCGACCGAGTTCGACATAGATCAAGACTTTACTGTAGTATTGAAAACGAAAATCGCGAAACACTGTGTAAACCACAGAATGAACTTGATTAAACTGTCATGTAACCAGACTTTGATTAGTTACAACAAACTAATAAAAGGAAATGGCAAATATCGTTAAAGTATTTGTTGCAAGTGTACTCGGAACGAAATCAGAACACTGCAACCTAATAAACGATAAACTAATCGATTAATCGTGGAATGTTTGAAGTAGCTTTAATCCATAGTTTCATATTCACGGATCGTCTTCATTATTTTTGTTTGATAGACTTCTCGGATGTGATGCCCACGATACTGTAAAATTACGACGATACTCGGCATAGAAATGAGCCATTAGCAAAGGTTTGCTTTTAGAATCACACGTGTAAGAGTAGTTTTATCGATTACTGGATATATGTTTGGTAATTTCGGTGTCTGTTGGTGGGGTAACACAAACGATCCTGCGGTGAAGTTATATGAGAAAACGTTGTTATCAGAAAGAAACGATACGAACTTAACGAGTTAGCGTTTATCGGTAACGGATTTAGTTATTCCGGTGTATAGAAACACTGGGTGTCGCGTATCCATCTAGGGGTACCATTTAAATTTCCTTCCTTTTTTCTGTTTTTTTAATTGCACGACCGCACCTCTGTCTCGTTTTACCATTCTTCTTAGTGCACTGCGTTAGTCACAACCATATCTGCGAATCATAGTAATATTACTAACACCAGACCACCATTGACATACTAGATGTCATTCTAGATAGCAAAATGTGGCGACCAACCCTGTATATCGAGAATTCACTGTACTCTAAAACAGAGTAAGTCGTAACGATTGAACGTATCTTACCTCGTCACTATGTAGTACTAGTCAGACATTCTCTCCTGTCATTACTATATTCTCTTGCTGTCCATTCCCCTGCGCCTCCTTCTCCTTCTCCTTCTCCTTAACCTGTTCCTTTTTCGCCTCCTTTTCCTTCTCCTTCTCCGCAACTTTCTCCTGCTGCTTACCCTCTTTCTCTTTCTCCGTGTCCTTCTGCTCCTGCTGGTCTTTCTCCTTCTGCTGGTCTTTTTCCTTCTCCTTCTGCTGGTCCTTCTCCTTCTCCTTCACCTTCACCTTTTCCTTCTCCTTTTCCTTCTCCTTTTCCTTTTGCTTCTCCTTCTGTTTCTCCCTCTCGCGTTCCCTTTCCCTCTCAGCCTTCCTTTCCTTCACGATCTCCATCTTGCGAGCCCTGTGCAAGCTCCCAGAGGGGAAAGTTGAATCCTCGACCGCGACAGCCGCGGCCGCACTCGCCCCTCGCTCCACAGCTGTCTGCTCAATAATTCACTTGACTGTATTTTTCAATCTGCTTCCGGTCCGAAGCCGCGATACAACCGACAACGAGCGTCGGGACGATATAGTCGACAACACAGCTTAGATACATACTTTCAATATGAAACTGGCCGTCGAGCTTTTCGCGATGGGACTCTGCGCCGAGGACGGATGCGTGTGCCCGTGGCCGTGGGTGTTGAAGTAGCCCCCAGCCTTTGGCTTCAGGTGCCGGTTGTACGTCTGCATGTGCACGATCTTCATGTACTCGATTTGCGCCGCTAAATTTTGTATTTCCTCCTGTAATCACAGTTTGTACAGGGTGTAAAAAAGGTTTGGTCTTGGCAAGCGTAGGCGTATTCTACATCTTCGGATCGATGAAGATCTGTAAAAAAAAGTTGCCGCAAAATTGTCCTTGACCTTGAATTTCAAGGTCAAATTTTTTTTTTATTGCATTGTACTCTACTCATCATGAGGATAAAAAGTGTCAAAGGAACCACGGGTCAGAACTTGACCGTTCTCATAAAAAATAATATTACAATTATTACTAATAAAGTAAGCAGTTACTATTATTATTATTAATTACTAACGTAACTGATCACAATCAATATTACCTTTCAAGTCATGAAAGATGTTCATCTTCTATTTCTTCTTCTAAGCCAAAGAACCGATCAATTCTGAATAATATTTCTTAACACATTAAGGACCGCTCACGAGTTTTCTCGTGTTTCGCTGGGATCGGTTCTTTGGCTTAGAAGAAGAAATAGAAGATGAACATCTTTCAAGACTTGAAAGGTAATATTGATTGTGATCAATTACGTTAGTAATTAATAATAATAATAATAATAGTAACTGCTTACTTTATTAGTAATAACTGTAATATTATTTTTTATGAGAACGGTCAAGTTTTGACCCGTGGTTCCTTTGACACTCTTTATCCTCATGATGAGTAGAATACAATGCAATAAAAAAAAATTTGACCTTGAAATTCAAGGTCAAGGACAATTTTTGCGGCAACTTTTTTTTACAGATCTTCATCGATCCGAAGATGTAGAATACGCCTACGCTTGCCAAAATCAAACCTTTTTTTACACCCTGTACCTCTATCTGTCTACGAGACATTAGTAGAAGAATTACGTGGAAATAATTTACTTTGAGTTCTTCGTTCTCCTGAGTTAAATCCGTGGTTTCCTCAGGTAGCAAACCAGTTCCATTCAACGAGAAGCTCGCTGTAACTCCTCTTGCTCTCGCGCGGCTGTCCCATTGGTCTCCCTGACCTCGTAATACTCGAATCACCTGAAATCGTACGAAACGTTACAATTTGTAGAGAAATGAAAATTGTTAACCCTTCGCTTCGAAATTGAAAATTACAGTACCTTGGGACCGAACACGAGAAATATGGTTACAGAAGTGGAAAGTTGTGTGCGCAAGAATCCCAACAAATACTTGATATCCGGCCCGGCGTGGGGGAAAATGAATAGGCTGCAAAGTTCAGAGGATTCAGAATTTCAGTTATGATGCCACGTGTGTGTGCAGTGGCTTCAAAAACTGCTTTTATTTACAGTCTTTAAAATGAGCAATGCCGCGAGTGAACAGCAAATGTTAATCCATTTCTGGTATTTGAATAAATAGCAAAAATTCTGATTTATATGAAACAATCTACAGAAGCAAGTTGCTGCACGAAGACTTACAATCTAGTTATAAACATACCATCATTATATCGATCCTTCTGTAAATATATATGTTGAAAATCATAAAATATATTAACCTAATCTGAATAATGAATATTAAATGTATATCAAAAGTCGACAAAAAGGAGAACGGAAGAGTGTACGATAGATTATTAGTGCAATGCATAAATAAATTGTTACAAAAATGATAAGGATGGTAACATAAAGATGGTGACATTATAGCGTGGAAAAATTCAACAAACATGGTAGCAATAAACGTTAATGCAGAATGTCGAGTAAAAAGTTCGTTTGTACGATGTGATCGATTAAAAAAATTTTTTGGAGCCACACTGTACTTCAGGAATGTAAGATCATACTGAATTGCGATCATGGTTATATTCACAGCTGCTATGTTGTAGATTGCGTAGCTTATTAAACGGGCCTCGTTGAAGAGACTTTCTGCGTTGCGAACGTTGTAACACACTTTAATACCCCAGGCAAGGAACATAATCTCTCCTGCAAGAAAATAATGGTCGACAGTGCATTCCACATTATAGTTTATTTAAGATTAGGTACAGTTCAGTATTTTTATCCTTAATATTAATGTTCAATTTAACACGTTGACTGCTACAACAATGCTTAATCAACAACATATGAATACAAAAGACAAGATTTATTATAGCAATTACTAGATTGTTAATTTTATGCATGTACGGCAAGAATTATCAGATCAAATGCAAAGCAATAAGGACTTAAAAATACTATTATTTTATTTATAACCTTCTTGTGCCTCGTGGAGCCTAATCGAGTTTGGTTTACTTAATGGATTGTAATAAAAATTAATTTTCAAGTTTGATGAAATATTGTGTGGTCCGTGTATGATTGACGTAGCAGTCAAAGTGTTAATAATGTTTATAAAATGTTATTACCGATCGCTAAACTATGGTCCCACCAATTGAACGAACATTGATAAAATTTTAGACCATAGTTGTCCGCTATCACTTCGGCATATGGCGGCGCACTTAGCGTCCACGTGCCAAGGTAAATCAACATTACTAACAGTATTGGAACCATCCACTGTAACAACTGTTTGTCAGTGAGCTTGACCTTGTGCGCGCTTTTCACGCGATAGGTAAGGGACACTCTGCAAAAATATAATTTGCAAGTTTATCCTGTAAATATACATTTCATCGTTATCCGGTGTACATAAAGGAGATTTCCAAAATCGTAATGTTAGACGTTTAGGGTGAACACAATTTCATAAAACTCACTGTAAAAATAAAGCTTCGTCAAAGCTAACAGACTTGGGCATATTTAAATAGGTCTGCGTTAATACAACGTCTTCTAAACAAAATTTTGCGGAAGTAGCTCGACAATTAAGTTTATCATAAGTTATTGTCGTATTCCTTACCGCCATGTTTTCATTAACAACGCTGTATAAGAAATGCAAAAACCAAGATGTCTCGTCCACTTTGTGGCGATGCAGGCGTACATATCCAGGACGGGAAATATGGCGGCCATCTGGACAGGAAGTAGAAGATTGTGTATAATATACTACACAAACGGCTCAACATTGTTTCAACAAGGTAAACACAGGTGTAGAAAATCCTATACGTACCTCGAGGTACATAATAGCGCAACCTAAAAGCGTGATGGACAGAAATATCGGTGAAGCGACCTTGAACACTTTGAGCTTGCGATGTTTATACATATAGGCCACCAGCACGATGGTACCGAACACACAGAAAATGGAAAATGATAAAAGGGTGATTCTGAAAGTATACATTGGATTAGTTTTTTTTTTTATTTGAAACGAGCTTGGTAGATCGGTTAATTTCATTCAGCGAAATTCATTTAGACAACATTTATTCACTGTGCAAACGTTTATATTCGAAACCGTGAAATACGATTGAAGTGTAGCAATATAAAATATATCGATAAAATTTTAGAAATGTTTTACACGCATGGTAAAATGGATTTACGATGTATAATATAATATTGTGTTAGACTCGTGATACAAAAAAAAAATCCAAATAAAATTTTATTCTTCTGTCAACAACATTTAAGCTTTCAAGTAAATTTAGATGTACGATGAAGAGGTTAAAATAAATATTAAATGGAAAGAATAACATCATTTTATAAAAATTATTGCAAAAGATATGTAGCTTTCGCTTCAAAAATGTAACTAGTTTCTTATTGTTATAATCTGTGGATATGCATAGTGTAAATCTTTAACGAGTAATCACATGAAAGTTGTTCTTTCGGGAAAATATAGGGTGTTTTAAAGCTACTAATATCGTTAAAAAAAGGTTGTGATTCTGTATGTAAAAGAACCCGAATTTTTCATTTGTTAATTATCTTAAAAAAAAAATGTTCGAAAACAGCACATTTTTAAATAGTAAAGTTGTCTAACCTCTAAAATCTGAAAAGATGCGATGAGTCTTTTTGGGCAACCGAATATAATATTTCATGGTGTTATGGTGGGTATTATTATTGTTATTATTATTTCTGTAGCATACGTACCTAAATGGCCAATGGTAAGTAGCTAAACACGGCTCAGGCCCTTTACACTTGGCACATCCGGGCGCGCAACGCAAGCAACGAAACACCTTCGCGTAAGAATCACTCACATTTTCTTCCATCTCTTTCCAAGCGGCTGAAAATGTAACCTTCCTCAAAAAACCGAACGTAATTCTAGAGCAATTTCATAGCAAATTCGCCCTATAATGCTCGACGACGACCTATACTTCATTCTTCTTTCTAGCACACTCGTTGAGACCTGTTTCATCAAGTGTATTCCCAACACAGCTGCATGACACGCCCAATATTCAATGTGTTGTCATTCCATTTGTACTTTCCGAAAATTTTTTGAACGCTCCGCAGGTTACGATATCTATTCGAGTTACAAGTTTTAACAGCGAAATTGTACACCGATTAATGAACGAATCGTTCGTTTATATCAATTAAGGGCAAACGATGCAGAAATTATTCAATTAAAATCGAGAATACGATTGTTCGAACAATCGTTTGTATACTGAAAACGAAAAGTTAGTTATAGAAACGTTAACGATGTTTCGAAAGAGTATTAATAGAACGATTAAAAAATTTCAATAACACCACAAGATTATTAAAACATTTTCTAACACCTTTTCGATATAAGAAGGTTAATAATTTTTTAAAGCGAATAATGAACTACATCCGTGGGTGAATTAAAAAGGACATTGTACCATTAAGAAAAATTAAAAGTGATATTCATAAGTCCTCTACCGGGCCAACTATAAAAACACCATTAAAATAAAATTATGATCCTCCGTAAACGACATAACTCTTGTTCGTAATATTTTTCGAGATTCCAACGAACGAAAGAAAAGCTCAATTCAAAAATTATGTCTGTGTCACTTTTTCCGTATTTTCCAAGATACTTTACGATAGGGGTTGTTTTTATGCTGCAGAATAAAAATTTGCGCATTATAGGGCGAATAATTATAATATTAAAATTCGCTACTGACCTTCAACCAGAATCCCATCGAAACCAGACTGATGTTGACTCGGGCTGTAATAGCCCTTCCGACATTTGCAGACGTACGCACCCTTAGCCCATCTACTACCAACCCCGATCTTTTGGACTTTATGGACCGAACCCACATTATGTGGACTTTGATATTCACACTGAAAACCGTGCACAAATCATTTTGACGGTTCAATCGTAATCAGAGTTGCCGATTTGGCGCATATGACAGAGACAGTTCATCAGAAGAAGAATTGATGTACGATTTTTATTTAGTTGGTTTATCCGAGTTTTAAACGAGAGGTGTGCCGCTAACTTTACAGTGATACTATAAGTTACACGAAGGCTTCGTACGACCAAACTTGTTTTCGATCCGTAAAACAAGGAAAAAATGGAAAGTTCTTGCAGAAGTTTGAATTTTCAGTATTTTTGAGAAAAAATGGATCTTCAGTTTCCTACCAGCTGCGTCATGTAAATATATCCCTAGAGGAAAATGAACACTGCTTTGCAGTACGCTGTAGTGGCTGAAGTTTTAGAATGGCTCCAGATTTATGGTTGCACTACTTATTTTTACGAAATTATCAGAATTTAAATATCAACAATTTTTTCCAGAATCGGAAATGTGTTTAAACACATTTTAGATCCACTGTATTTTAGTTGGAGAAAAATGTCAATAACTATCAAAAGTCATTTGTGGACACTTCGTGGTAGTATTACCTGCGTCGTGTCGTTATGACACTTATGAGTACCCTTAAACGATGCTATCTGATTGCTGAGAATTTCATTTTCGTATTGTTGCGGTGATCCTTCGCATTGATTCACCTCCAGCCCGCTTATGTCAAGGTCCACGCTTAAAAATTCTCGAACCCTTAAAGCAAATGAAATGACGACGGAAAGTGTCAGTGAAATACAAATAACAACCATCATGCGCTCCTCAGAAATAGTTGCAAAAGAAGATCCTAGGATAATATCTCATTCGCTTTTGCTTCGCATTTTAAATCAACAAATTATGCTTCATTTATAACATATTTTAAAGAAATACATCTCCCAATACGGACACAAAGAAATCAATCGTTCTACAGTCTGTAAAAAGTGGGTGAATTTTTACCCTGAGGAACGGATCAGCGTTGAGAGGGCAGTCTCGTGTGAACGCTGAAAAATTTAACAATTTTCATGTATCTTTTTCAAAGTGCGTCGTACGTTATAATGTTTCTTATAATTAATTTAGCTATCAATGACAAAATGTTGAAAAACAAATTTTTGGCAAAAAACTAGAAAAAAATATCTAGATTGCCAAGATGGATTTTAACCAAGTTGATTAATCTATACTAAATGCGAAGCAAAACAATATTTTATATAAATATCAAGTAACGATATCGTATATGGGTACCCTAAATACAGTGGGGGACAAAAGTGTTCGTACACTTGGAATATAGAAATAAAAAGTCTTCAAATCCAGTCTTTTTTTAACAGTACAGGATAAAAAAAAAAGAAATCGATTTTTTGATTTGTTCACACGAGAATGCCCCCTTGCGTTGCTCGTTGGTGCGCATCTAATGTAAAATAGTAATGTAACTTTTTACGAACCCGTGTCGAGCGTCCAACGGTAGTATATTAACGCTGTAGGAGATCAACCAGCGATGACTTTTGCAAGAGAAATACGGGATGGTCCACCAACCCCTGTAGGATTCAATCGCCGGTGACTGCATGAATTTCGGTGACCTGAGATAACACGCAAACGCCACAAACCGCCATAGAAACTTCGACCTTTCGGTGCACACGCGGTTCGTGCAACAACCCCATTAATATAAGTTGCTTCTCCTTTAATTTCGTGGTCCTGTGGCACTTCACGGTCATCCGATAGACGAGGATTAATCGAATTTTCGTCCGCATTCTCAATTATCGTCCGAATGCGTCGGTATTCGAGGATTTCTGCCCTTTCCGCGTATGAGCCTCGTTCGTACGTGACTCGCATACGTTATATCGAATTTGTAATCGAAATCACGGTATCGCGGTAACGAGAAACACCGATAATGCGATACGGGATCTCGTTTCGCACGGTATACTTATCGCAGCTGTCGCGAAATTTTACTGCGCGATAATCGATTCGCAATTATAACTCGCTAATTAATTCAGAGATAACACCGCATCGCGATTTTGTAACGATAATTGCGGAGCAAAAACTGAATGAAAATGGCAAGATAGAGAGAAAAATGGCTAACGTACTCATGCGACAGAAATAATTATCTAAATCAGATAACGAACTATACACTAAATGCCTGAAAAGTCATTTCATTCTTTCTAAACAGCAGAAGTTCATATCATTATGTCGTTCACATCATTATCAGAATATCATTATTTATTGCATTTTTTGAATATGATGAAAATTTTGAGGAAGTTCTGTGACGTTTATTAACTTCACAGCTAATTTCAGGTGAACCTAGTTCTCTATTTGTTGGAATCGTTCTGTGTTGCATTCGACAGTTACTATACGATGCACGCTATAAATATTCTCGGGTTGCACACACATGTAAAAATCCTCTAACGGTACACCGATAGCGTATTGATTATCGTAAATGTCTGTTTAAGCGTTCATATCCCCTTTCAAAATGAAAGTCACGTTCACAATTGTTGCATCGAATGAGTTACTGCTAACTCTCTTGATTATGCTATAACACGTAATCGGTAAATCTTGCTCGCATGGCGATTTTTTATGGAATCAATTTATGAAAAAGTAGAGTATGTCATACACACATATGTTGTACCTTCTTTACAACAAAGTCATAGTTACATACTCGTTAGTCATCGTCGCATTATCATTTATAATGTATGAATACGACGATGATTACTAATGTGTCGTTTTGAATTAACTTTATGTCAAGAGATCCGATTTGTTAGTGTAATAATGGTCGACATTAATGGAGATCAAATTCAATGAACAGTCGCGAAACTCGTACGTTCATACTTTGAATCTTGGAAGTTGCTGTTCTGTATCCAAACTGTTAGACACTTTATTACAATCTACGTGTTTAATTAAGTACTAAATTATTTTGACATCGTAATATCAAAGTGATTTTTATATTTCTCTACTTGCTACAAGTTGTGACTTAATAAAATTGTGATTGAATCGCTACGACGTAACAGCTCAAAGTTCATTGTTCATGCAAATGTAATTATCAGTGTAATGTAGCAAATGTAATTATAAATGTGACGATTTTTATTTTTGCATGGAGATCCACCGTGTGTAACTACTACTTATACTGCGTACTAGATAGATATTACTAATGTTATTATCCGTTAGAAAATTTATGTACGTATATCGTTCAAACTCCAAAAATCTCGGCTGTCTTAAATCCTCGAATTTGGAGGCATTCGGACAGCACGGTAATCATCATCATAACTGCGATCATTTTGGCGGAAGTAGGAGGCCAGACCTGAAAACGTTTACCGTTTTTGCATTTTCGCGAATCGAGTTTCTATGACTTGACGCTCTTACGGGATGATGAGGGATGATGAATGATCGTGGAGCGCCTACAAAATGTTACATCTCTTTCTGGCAACAGGTAAGAAATACCTTGATAAATAAATTTAAAAAAAATTAAATTTTACCCGAACAACATTAATAAATCATAATCATACGCAACGATGTTGGATAGCGATTGTTTTAATTGCTCGCTGGGTTTTGATGTCTACGATTTTGCCATCGCCTTTGTTCTTTGTTTTACCAGGAAGAGAAAACGAAAACCAAGTATGATCGGTGAGGTGCAAAACAGAAAGGTTCTTCGGTGCGTGTGCGTGCGTGCAGGTGCTAATTTTAACGAAGCTGCATGTAGAAGAGCATGTTATCATTTCTTAATAAAAACACTATCGCTTTTCAAGTGCTGAATCTGATTTACAATAGTGCATAATAGTATCGAATAGATTAAAGTAGTTTAAAAGTTTCTTCTAATGAATTCTCAAAATGAAATGATGCAGCAGCAGCTCCCGCAAATGCTGTATTGCGTCACGAAATTCGACATTTTCGCTGTAACGAAAACGCTTGCTGTACGTCCAAGTCTCGAGGACTGTTTACAGTACTATCGCGTATGTATACACTACATCGTCTAAAGTTACATACAAGTACTATATTAGTTCTGACGTCTATATCGGTAAACGGCGGAAACTGTGTCAAGAACCCATCAGATTCGGAATGTGATGCGAGTTAAGCTATCGGAGGCATGCAGAATTCCATGGAAATGCGTTAAAGACATGGGGGTGCTGATTTCGAAACCATGTAATTAGTCGAGACCTTAATTCGGTGGTGGCACCGGCGTTCTCGAACCACGGTAAACTCGAATCTGGAATCGACCCCGGCTGGAGTGCATGGTTTTCGACCTTTGAGGGCTCGCCGACGCTACCCGGGCTTCTTTCCAACCAAATCGCGTTGATCACCGTACCCGTGGACGCATTTAATGCTATCAGCCTTGTTTCCACGGCGTCGTTCACCGACACCAGCAAAGATTTCGTGATGGCATCTAGAAGCACTGTGCAACACATTCAACCGTATTAATGGAAACGGCTCGCTCGACGCTGTTTCATTATTAACCGGTCAACTGTGGAATTTAATTTTAAAAATCCCTCGCGGCACGGAATTAAAATCAAACAATGACGAACATACACGTCGAACGCAGGCCAAATACCGCTATTATAAACTTTACGACAAAAGTAAAGCAAAGTGAGAAAGAATCAGATTTTTATTCGATAAGAAATTAACTATTCAATAACGTAAACCGCACCGCAATAGAGATTTGGTCCGACGTGTATACACGTCAAACACGCTTAACTGGTTAAGGTAAAGGCACCAGTAGTTGACCACCATGTACCAGTAGTTGACCATTTTATAGAAAAACATAAAAAAGTAAGGTTTGAATTGTTCTTATTGTTTCGAAATTTAAACAACAGACGGCATGGCATCCGAGGTTCGCTTTCGTCAAAAGTGCACTTATAAGTGATTATTCATAACAGTGTTGATTTGTTATAAGTTTTGTTATCAAGTTGGTTGTTCCAGTACTTCCTTCTTAATCGTGTTAACTAGCTGCAAGAACGTTGTCTCGAGAAGAACCCTTTAAAGTTTAAAGTCACAACTTGGAATATCCAGCCACACAAAAACTTCAGTAACTTCGATAACACTTCAACAACTTCGAAAATATTCTGAACTCTAACTTAACATTTTCCAGAGACCTTTCTACAGAGTTAAACTACAAGATTCTGCAGATAAAATCAATTATTATTGCGAAAGAAAAACGAAATTCCCCTCTTCCATCAATTTCTTCGATTTTGTGGGACTCTTCAGGCTGTTTATTAATTTATGGCCATTTATTTCTCCAGAGTTAAACTAGAAAATTCGACAAATAAAATCAATTGTCATTTCGAAGGAAAATCGAAATTACCCTGTTAAAGAAATTTCAACGATTTTGTGAGACTCTTGAGGGTGTTGGCTCGGTAGTGGCCGTTCTAATGGATTTATATCGGAGCTTTTAAAGCCCGGAGTATCATAATACGGGAGCAGCGTGCAGGAAGAATGATTTCTCGCCTCGTTACACGGCTAGTTTCCCCGCAGCCTGTATAAGATCGCAAATGGCTTGCACACTTGCTCGCCGGCGCGTTACAGTCATCAATGCGCGTTTAACTGACCATTCGTTTCCTCCGCAATTCCCCGGCTCGCAAATCCTTTTTCCGGAAAGCCCCCGGGGGAAATGGCATACGGTGTTTCAAAGTAGCCGGTACTCCTCTCTACGGCGTTATTGAATTTTCGTCGGTTCCACGGCAATCCAGCCGGCAGACGTAAAATCGATTTGCCCAATAACCGACGCGCGATGACGGACCGCATTGTCAACAGTCCAATTTATACACAGGGCCTGCCGTATCATCGCCTAACCGAATTCCATGGGCTGGAATGGCAACGAGAGTATGCGCGACGTTCGAGCACATCGATCGTTTTTGCACGGAGATTGTTCACGAAGACTGTCGCTGACGATACAAACGAGTAAACGGTCCAAGTGTCATTTTTCGAATAAACTAATGGGAAAATTTATCGATAACTGAACTGTAGATAAACTGCTGGAAATGAATTGTTAAAACATTACGAGAATTTAAAACCAGATGGAAAAAGGTCATAGAACAAAATATTGCTTGGGAACGTCCTGTACGAAATACAGGGTGTTTGGTAACTGGTGGTACAAGCGAAAAGGGGGTGATTCTACATGAAAGAATAAGTCGAAAATATAGAATACAATTTGTTCATCCGAAATTTCGTTATCGAGAAAATCGAGTTTGAAATGCAGCATGCTATTCGATAGGAATTGTCTGACGCAACTGTCTGATCATGACCAACCAAATCTACTTCCTGCATATACTACTAGCACACAAACCTGACAGATCTTCAAAGTCGATTTTCTCGAAAACAAAGCCTCAAATGAAAAATGTTTATTCTATATTTTCGACTTATTCTTTCATGTAGAATCACCCCCTTTTCGTTTGTACCACCAGTTACCAAATACCCTGTATAACTTATGTAATTTTAATGATGTTTCCTCGAAGAAAATCATGCATCGTAAATATGTGTACAGACTCCCAAAGCAAACGGTTTAATATTTGCGCTGGACAAAAAATTCCTGAAAATTGGAGATAAACTGCCTCGAAAACCAGAACACCCCTTTAAGCGATTTTTCAAGATCGTGCAGGCCTCACGCGTTTTGTTCGGGCTGCATAACAATATCGATTAGGTGTCCACTATTTATAGAGCGAACAGAATTTTCCATTTTCGGTCGGGAGAAGTTTATACATTTTCCTTTCACCGATGGAACATCGAAGCGGTCCGCTTGCTTTAATCGGGGGGTCGGTTTAAACAACGGTCGATTGAAAAATTACAATTTGTTCGAGTGAACAAATCGGGGCTCTCTCCCGGTGACCCGAATAAATTAAAAAAAAAACTGAAACTCTCGCATGTAGATTGACGCGCAACAGGTGCTGTAAGGAAATGTGATATGTAAATTGTTTGGCGCACGGTGGCCACGATATGGTTCGAGATATGCGAGATGGGCGAGAGGGGGTCGGCTGGATTGTTTCCACGGAAAAGGTGCCAGCTCGGGCGTCGAACACTTTAACGGAAACTCGCTGGAAATTGCAATATGAGTTTCAGACGTGTCCCTTTCAATTTACCGGCGTGTCTTCAAGTTTCCGAGATAGTATCGAGTTTCGATTTCAGTTGTTTTTCAACTCAAGTTTTCAACTGATAACGCTACACCGGCCGAGGAATAATCGCATTCACACGGACGGGATTTATTTTCGGATCTGTATCGATTGCGCGACATTTACCCCCCCTCTCTCTCTCTCTCTCTCTCTCGATGTTGCTCAATTTTTTCTGGCCCACAATATTTATTTATTCAATGCTCTAAACCAGACGGTTTTTTTTGTATAGCAAATACAATATTTGCAGTTCGAATAGTACATAATTATTACATTCTTAAGTAAGGTAGTGGATAATACATGATTTCTAACTTCTTACGGAAAATTGTATTTCATAATTATAAATAATTTTTCGACCTTATAAAGGAGCATGTGTCTCTCAGGAGCATTGTTAGTATTGCATTGTAATATACTGTGTAGTGATAATGGTTCAACGAATAAGTGGTTTAAGGGACAGCGTCGTGCAGGTATCAAATGGAGAATTTACAGACGTAAAAAAAAGTATAATTTTTTGGCTAAAAATTAGTTTGCATTTTTTAAGCGACACTATATATTTTCCTCGTTAAATTCAAGAGCAACGAATTTTCGAAATTAATGTTTGCAACGGTTTCTACGTTTCCGTTCTTTGGTATGTGTGTTGGGTACGGGCCTCGGATAATTAATTGCAACTCACTGTTATGTCTTGATACTCCCATTGTTCCGGAATTTTGGAGTATCAGAGCTGTCATGTCCGCTTTCTGACGTGCGGTGTCGTAACGTCTTGGATCAAGGGCTGCAGCAGCTGGTAGAGACTTGAATCCAGCTGTGGTGGCGCAATATTCACCCAATGATCCGGTCGATGCTGCTTCTATCACATCCAAAGCTTCCTCGATGTCCATCTTAGTGGGATATGATGTTCCATTAGTAGCAAAACAGTTTCAAAGCTATTATACAAGGTGTACCAATCGTCTTGACCCCGCTTCAAACACGGTGGCTCATGAGAATAAGAGACCATCGCGGATTAAAAATGATGACTATATTCACCTTTTTTGTGTCGACAGCATCGTTGTTGGCTGTCGTAGAGGTAAACGACATCGAGGTGGGAGTAGCCGTAGTTACGGTGAAGTACGCCATCATGGTCATTGTCGTCATTGTCGCAGGAAACAGGACCAAGAGCCAAGGTTTGCCCATCCCGCGACCTGCTCATTTGTACTTCATAATAAATATATCTTTGTTAGTGTAATCGGTACCCATCCACACAGTGGCTGTGCTATCTCGTGTAAAATGATATTACTCGAGCTCAATTTCATCTGTAACGCCAGACAGTTTAAAATCATTAGTACGAAAATAGAAACTTACACTTTGCATAGCTAATTCTTTACATTAATCGTTAGGTTGCGGAGTTTATGCATTTATAGCATTTTTGGTCTACTATAAATTTGTGTCTTATCTCAAAAGAATCATATGACAACCTTAAAAACCTTTTAACGTTTAACGAGTAGAGTACTAGCGTGAGTAATCACTTGTATAGTTTCGCCACACGGAAGCAAGCCGCGTCTAATCTGATCTTTAAAAGTTTCAATTAAAAGTTCTTTCTAGATGGACCGATTAGTTTGATGAACAATTTGTCTGGTCGAAACGTGCGCCAGAATTTAATCGGAAGCTCTACAATCCAAAGCGGATTTGCACAAGATTGATTCGGTTCGTGACACAAAACATTCTAACGCAGGATTTAATGCAGTCCGCCGAACACGTTCTCTGCCATCGTTTGTTTCCATAGCAATCTTCGTAACTGTAATATTTCATTCGATGCCAATTCACTTGCAAAACTTGCGCGTCTTTCAGAATTTTAAATACATAAATTATTCGATGCGCGAAATGTCCACTTATCGTTCGATAGTATTTTGACGAAAATATTAGGAAATTTTATGCATTTACGGCAAGGACAAAATAAAAAGGACATTCAAAGAATTTAAAAATATATTACTTTTACCTGATCACAAATATCATTGGTTCTACCTTTGCATAATAACGAGCAGATAATCGATCGGACTATCTCGTGGAGTACGTGTGAAATAAATGAAAAGAAATTAATCTTGACACGTACCTTCTTCTTTCGCATTCAAGTGGTGCCGAGTTTTAGCCCCGGGTCCATGGGGCGTTCATCCATTCCCACTAACATTCCCGACATTCTGCGTGACGGTGGTTCTTGCTTTCGTTTGATTATCCGTCACTTCCAGCGATTACTCATCGTGGGGGAATCGATTCTGTAAAACGAAAAGACGAATGGCCCTTTTAGACAACAGTCGTAAACATCGGTATCAGAAGTCACATTTATAACCCGTTCGTTCTTGCAAAATCTCTCCTACGATCTCGAAAGCTATTTAGAATTCCATAGTGCTTGTTCGAAGATGTAATCTTGTGATACGCATGCGATTCTATCGCGAGATCGTATCTTATCGTTGGACTGCTGATTTTCTGCGTTTATGGCAAGAGTGAGTGGGCGAACCATTAAACAGGGGAAACCTTCGTGTATGATTTTTGTTCACTGTTTTATCGAACAAAAACGAGGAACAATTTCAATCAATTCTCATTCTTTCACAATTCTTTCAGAATTCTCATTCGAAGCTCGATAAAACGACTGAAAAAAATCGTCCATCAACTTTGATGGTGTTGTTGTAAAGAGGAATATCAAGATATATGAATAATCTGAAAGCTAAAGTATTTAATATTGTTTGCTGAAATTTTGAAGAATAATGTCCACAGATTGATGCAGTAGCGTCGGTTTTGTGATACTTTGGGAGGAGTATAAAAATCATTAAAGGAAACGTGAAGAATGAATAGCTGAGTATACATAGTTGGCAACATAAGGGTTGAATTTTCGTTTCTCGGTACTAATACTGGCATAGGGCCCCGTCTTTCCTTGAAGCTTTCACAAAGGAGAAGTTTCAATTTCCTTATCGACACAGATGTATAGATTCAGCATTTGTTCCTTTCTCGGATCCTGAAACGCGTCAAAGTGAGAAATGTATGGCCAAGGTTCTCACGGGAAAAGTCTGTTTGATGAGCATTCCTCATCGTAGGACCTCGAACTACTTTCGACGCCCTCATGAATCCTGTCCGTGACCAAGCGTATTATGAATCTATATCGTGTAGACCCGTGCATACTGTACGCATCGTTTAATTTTTTCAAGACAGATGGCTCGTATAATTAACCCTGGAGGCCGAGGGGAAGCCTTTCTGCGTCCTACGGTCAGAGAGTATTCAAATTTGTGCATTTTGCTAAATCGATTTCACGTCAGCACATTTATTTCAGTGAGAATTCGAACGGAGAATTCGCTGACGGGGCAGCGTTTGAATTTTAACGAGACCAATGTTTCGTAAATGTTAAATTATAATTTGAAATCGGAAATTGATTACATACATATTTTATATGCGCGACGACAAGGCAGAAAATAACATACGTTTAATTGAACCCACCTACCAGAATTTCGTAATAAACGATTCCAGCAAATTTTCCCCTTTCAATACTTTTAATAAACTGAAATCCATTGACAAAACTGTTTTGTTTCAAATAATGTCTTAATTAAACGTTTACCAATATATTCGTGACATTTTTTTTTTTATTAAAATCAAGTGAAACCTTGATTAACCGAACTAATCGGTGAAAAGAAAGAAATAATTAGTATTCGGGAAATGGAATAGTTATTTAGCTACAGTGTTACACATACATGAATCGGTTTAGATATCAGTTCGGATAATCGAGGTTCCACTAAATCAGGAATTAAACAAATAAAAATGTGATCGAAATAGTATCGTGTTTGGTCTCGTATTAATCAGAAAACCGCTGCAAATATGTTGGTAACAATTCAATAAAGAAATAATTAAAAACCGAGAAGGTTTGCGAACTAATGCTAATTTATTCGCAAATAAATTCGTCGGTTGTTTTTGATGTTACTGTCAGTTTATAAGCACCTTGTATATTCACAGAAACTGGTTCTATGATATAAAACCGGTGACTAGACTTTGAGTGACAAGCTGCGAGCCGGGTGTCCTCGAAAAGCGGAAGATGAAGATTTGCAAACACTGCTCGATAAAGACCCGTCATAAATGCTGAAACAGCCTGCAGGTCAGTTCGGAGAACGCTTTATAACTGTGTCAAAGCGATTTCACGTGTCGGCGTGGACATAAAAGATACAAAAGCGGTCTCGAAATTACATAAACATAATATTGAACCTGTCGATTGCTTAAATCAATCATACTGTAGATATAGACTGTAAATCTTTAAGCAAAATTAATATGTTCTGCATCAATTGCAATAAACCTCCTCTCTTTAATAATTTTAATACATTTAAAATAATATATCGACTTCAATTATTCAAATTTTTTAAGCTCTTCTACTATTTTAAATTTCACGTTTAAATACTTCATCTTGAATTATATATTAATCTGTTCCATGATTTACGTTTATTTATGTTGAAAATGTCAAGGTGAAATTGTTATTTTAATTATAGTTTATAGGAGTCTATTAATTAGTGTAATTATTAGAAGATGCTCAATTCCTGTTTTTACAAGCAAAGTTTCGCATTTAATTAAAAGTTTCAAAGCTCCAAGGAAAAACCGCAGAAGTCGTGAATTAGTTTAGATCTTCATCTTAGTGGTTTCGAAGATGGATACCTTTGCTTTTGCAAAAGAAAATCACATCTGACCTTTCACATTTGTCCATATAATTACTACTTCGAAATTCTCTGATTTACCTCCATTAAATTTATTAAATCGAGACTTTATATTTATGAAACTTGCACACACACTTGCACACAGGGATCCATCCTCGCTCCATTTCGAACTTCCTTTTTTTTTCACTTAACGTTCCCAGAACCTGACCTGTATTCGTGCTATACATTACGATCGTACAATGTTCCGTTCTTCGCCCTTCTCAGCCGAACGTTGCTTCTCTTAGAAAATCCGTAAAACTCATTTTAAAAGTTTCACTTCTGTTATTAGTCCGATCTCGGCAGCCCCCGAAGCTGCAGGTGCAAACTTTAATGTCCCTTCAGACAAAACGCGTTCGCCAGCTTCGATATACAAACACATACGTAGATATACATATATGTATACATACCCGTGCAGCTCAGGATCATTTCAGGGAAAATCTGTGAATACACCTTGGAACCAGTTGGAAGTTTGAACATGAATAGTAACCTGACCTCGTGTATTTGCAAGGTACGGTAAATTTGCTATAGAAACTGTACAAATTAAAACCGGGATTTAATGTAAAAATTGATTTCATATGTTTCTACTTCAATTTGCGAACCAAATCGTGACATACAATAACACAATAACTCGCATATTTGTTTACGTGTACTTTCTATATAAATATTGCTACGGTGTAATAGAAAATATTTATTAACCCTAAGATCGAGCTTCGTTTGGATCAATTCGTGATGTACGATTACAAACTGCAATGACTCACACATCAAAATAAGCTTACGATATTAACATATTTATCAATTATTATTACTAAAAATTTTGGCTATACAGCTGAATCACTCGTTAATAAACATTATGCTCTGACACTACCTAATTCTTGAGTCTACAGACATTAAGTTTGACAGTATTTAATTGCATAGTGATATAGTGCAGTTAATCGTAAAATGAAAGAAGAATTTTCTGCTTAAACTTTGTTGCAAAGTTTTGTAACTTGTTACACGTTCGAATAACATATTCGCTGTTGTTTTTCTAATTGCCTTAAAGTATGGATTCCATAGTGCGGTCATCGTAGGTATTCTGTGAGCCGCCATTTGTATGCGACTCGAGGCATGAGCGGTCAACGTAAACTACGGAGGCTGAGAATTCTACGAATGCCCTGAACTTTAGGGGAGTGCATTGTTCGAAAAAGTTGGAATTCCTAAAATGAAATGTCGTGCTTGTCAACTATTTCCATATTTACTCTTTCAAGGGAGCCGACTCAAAAGAAATTCTTAAATTGTTACAGCCATAAAATTCCTTTGTGTCTTTAAATATTACAAACCGATTATTTCCATCTCAATATTTCGTAATCCCCTTAAAATATAACATAAATAATATTAATAGTTGTTCAAGGTATACAGTGAATTACGGAACTTTTTATAGTAGATTCTATTTCAAACGTGAAACGTGGAAATTATTTCTAAAAAACATCCCGATACAAGTTTTAATGAGAATACACAAAGAAAAGTTCTTTGAAGTAAAAGTTTTAGCTTGAAACGGAACTTATAAAATATAAAAATAACAATTTTGCTGTAATAGGGTCAGATACTTTTCCATTAATATTAAAAAAGTTATCGATCATTGTAACAAACACTGGATACTGTTCAATAGATATTGTACTGTAGCAATATTGAATAATTATCGAAAGTAATATGATATTTTTAATGTTGTATTTATTTGTATAACTTATGGATCTTTGGTTTTTAACCATTATTTATTAATTATTATCTTTCCGTGTAAAAAGTAATAGAGAAACTAAATCGGATGACGCTACTTCAACTATTAGGTTGTTATATGAAAAATGACGGATTGTCACATCGATCAAAATGTGTCAAACTTTGAATCAGTATAGCAAAAATAAATAATATAAAATTAATTGTCAGTGTATGTCAATTCCCGTTCCGTTCTGATTTCTTGGATGCGATATTCGATTTTTAACAGTTATTTTTTGGTACGTGTTCTGGTTATTCGTGGCTACAGTGATCATAAAAAACTGTAATAATATTTTTGTGGAATTTCAGCTTGAAATTTCTGCACAAAAACGCATCAAACCGAAAACCGAAATTACTTTCGAACCATTAAATGTTATGGTTCATTCTACATGGTATTATGGCTATTTTATCGGGAAACCGAGCAATATCTGTTATACGATGGCATAACTATATATTTTAATAGGATAATCGAATTACGGCACGACCCGTTAAATTTTATTCAAAAGTGCATATTTCTAATATTTAAATGTTACTTCGCGTAGAAAGATTTCGCATACAAGTCATATTTTAAAATATTAAATTCATCGATTCGACCACTTCCAGTTACATTTTTCATACATAACTTCAAAACCAGTGAAAATTTGATAGTCATAAAATGTAGTTTGCGATATACAATTACTCGACTGTGAATCTTTCAGCAAAATAAAAATTTTCTGCATCAATTGCGAAATTCAGGTTCCAATGAAAACTTTTTTTTATCTCTCTAATAATTTTAGAAAGTTGAAAATAAGCGATGGTCGTAATTCTCCTTTTTTCCTTTTTTAAATTATAGCTACTAATTTCTGTCACGAATACATAAAATCAATCTAAATACTTAAACAACCTAAAATTGCAACTATATAAAATAATACATTAATATTGTAATTTAATGAAAATGAATATCTTAGGACGAGAATTATGTTGTTACTTATACATGCACAGCTCAATCTACTACATCTACTCCATCTCTGGTACTATACAAGTATTATTACGACGCCTCGAGTATTAATAGAAATTAAATTTCTCGTTTCTTCGTAATAAAATCTTCGCACCGTGTTTACTAATATCGACACGATCATAACATGTTTGCTGCCGTTTATGTCACGTAATAAAATTATTACGAGCATTAGTAAGGGTAACTACCCTTAACGCTTCATCAATGCTGCACGGGAGTTGACCTAGAACGTAGAACCCTTTATAGTTGCGAACAATTGACTCCATTTCTTGTGCGCTTGATCCAAACTTCAACCCTTCATGCCCTGAATTATGTCATTCTTATTTTTCACTGCTATTTTTACTCCCGGACACTTCAAGATTGTTGAAGTAAGACATTAAAAGTATAAATATGTTTTAGAAATATTAAACCCCATATAGCGGTGCGGTGAATGAAAGTAAATCAAAACATTTTATTAATAAATACTTATTTATCTACGGCATTATCGAACTTTCGAAAATTCGACAAGACTCCAGGACAGTGCAGGTTACGAAACAGTGTACACAATTCCCTTATCTTAATCCGCCGATGTACTCTAGTGAATTACGCCAGAGTGTCTATGTTTGCTATTCCTTTTCATCCGACATGTCCATAAGCCACATTGTTGACAAATTACCAGATATGATACCATGTTTCCCTGTACGACTACACACACACACACACACACACACCCATTCTCAATTCTAAACAACACTCGCAAGATGGACACATACAGTGGATCTATGAAATATTTCAATGCTAAATACCCCTCTCGGAAACTTGCTTATATTTAACCCGTTGCACTACTATTTGTTTTGTGATTGTAATGACTAGAAATTCTTCATCGTTCAGAATTTCAAAGAAAAAAAGGATAGTTTATGTTTATTGTATGCCTATGTTTTCTCCAAAGGATATATATATCAACTGCAACAAAATAGAATTTTAGTTCGATTTAAAGGAAATTAATAACATACATATTTATTAGTAGACATCGGATCTTTATGCATTTATGTCTTATGGAAATGTTAAAAAAATGTTAAAAAAATGTTAAAAAAATGCTATAATATAAAATTCGAGAGAATTTAGCACGATTTTTATTTGCTTTGGATCTACAAAGGCTGTCCCCATTAAAAATAAAATTTTATTTCATTCCACTTTCTTAAAATGTTTCTATAAAAATTGGAAATTGCATAAACATCCGATGTCTATTTATTAGACTCTGTTCATAATCTTCGTCACGAGTCTGACACGATATTGTAGGGCAAGGGGTTAAACTTAGATATAATATTATTCCAGGGAAGAGGGATTCAAATCCGTATAATTTTAAGTCTCTCTTACGCTTTTATATTACATAACATAAATTGAACACGGCTGTAATAGAAGTATACCGTTTAGGCAAGGAAGGTTACTCGGAGACACGCTTTTTAAGAGGATATAAACTTGAATAAATATACCGGGGGCAAACTTCTACAACGTTTTCCGAAGACTGAATATTGTTTAAGAAGTCTATAAATGCTTAAGCGATTATTATTAATAGACAGCTTAAAATTTGAGCAGCTAATTCTTGGATGAATCTTGCAAGATAAAGTGTTGGAATCAGACGGCCATTAAAGTGGCTGCAAGTGGCCACGCGTCGGCACGCGGTCCGGGATGAAAAAGAACGAGTATCGAGTGATTATCGGGATTTATGATATTTTTTCGGAACGGAAGACGCATCGTTCGCACAAGGACGGGTCTACAGCGCAGTAGAGACGATCGATGCAGCAACCGGCACAACCAGCTACCCCCAGATCGCACTTCCCTGCTCCTGCTTGCTCCTCTGTGCTCTCCTCTCTTGGTCATGGCATCTCTTTGTCCCCTCTTGCTCATCGTGCTACTTTTCCCACAGTTTCTTCCTGTCACCTTAACTTCCACTACTCTTTCATTTCCGCGGCTATTTTTAACACTTTCTTCCGTGCCATTCTTTAATTTGCAAATGGCTGCGGGAAGGCTTCCGACGAAAGTTGAGGACCAAGCCCCCCGGAGTTATTAAGTTCCAGTTAATGGAGATCGCTCCTCTATGGACTTCTGCCGTCCAGCCAACAATTTCTGCAATAATTATTTCGTTTCGCCGTCTCCATCTATAATTTGTTCTATTCTATTTTCGATACCACACCATGCACCAATTTCATGTTTGCCTCCATTTTGTTCGCCTACTAGGAACCGTGTAATCGCGGTTTCAATTAAACGCCAATTCCGATTAACCTATGGGATAAATCATCTGCCGTAACGTATTCGAATAATTTATTTTGGAGTTGTAAAAATATTCTGGAAAAAGATTATCCGAAAGAACAATATTTTAAGCTTTGTACACGGTTTAATTAGAATTAGTGTTTTACAGACTTAACTCTTTGCACTAGAAGTTATTTTAACTCCAAAACGAAATATTTCTTCCGTCCTATTAATATTTCCCTTCTATATATATTTTTTTCTAGTTACACACGAAAATGGTGCAATTTACTCGTACAATACTGAAGTGTTTAGTAATTTATTACATACAAACAAATTTACTAGTGTGAAAAATGTTTTGTATAAAAATACAACAATTTTTAGTGACGCCTTACAGTCGTCATTCGAGTGCTAAGGGTTCAAAGTCAACAGTGCACAGATTATGAAAAATAAACGGGGTACATTATGGGGACAATTAAAATATGAATGTTCCATTTTTCGTGTTATATAAAAAACTTTGACTTTGTGATTTCGATTGAAAAGGTCAAATAAAATATTTTCAGATCGAAGGATGGAGGATTGAATTCCCTAGGTGGTCCAATTGTCGAATTTCACACCGTTCGGGTGTTTCCTCGGGGGAGCGCTAAAAAATATCGTGTTTCAACGTGTACTGGCAAAAATAAAGGACAATGGATCAGCGCAGGCTGTACTGGACAGAATCCAGAAACGATTGCGCCTGTAGCTCTAAGCTTGTCTGATACTGTAAAGCTCCGCCACACATATAAACACTTGTTCGCTTAAGCTGAACTCGAAAATTATTCGAACCGTCTATGTGACAGTTTTGTCGCGTTAAAAGTGGAAAATAAGAAATACTTTCGACGAATTTAAGAACACTTGCTCGAACAATCGGATAACCTACATGTCACGTAAAAAACAAATTTGAAGTAAATTGAACAGTAATCTCTGAATAACAATCTCTTTCATCGCCATGCTTCGTATTAATTTTTGGTATGATGCTTAACTGTTTTTAACCGAAAAGTTGAAATTGTTTGTCATTATAGGAAAGATAACAATGAAATTAAATGGTCCTGTAGTTATTTAAAGCGATATACTTTATTGTATAAAATTGTCTATATTTAAACCGAGATGATACCATAGAATAGCATGTTTTTATTTTATGTATGTATTTCACAATTTAGTACTAACAGTGGCATTAAAAACGGGAATAAAAATTACTGAAAATACGTAGTGTAGATCGTTTTATCTTTGAGCCGAGCGACGCAATTATTAAGCGGTTTATTTTTATGCAAATCGGATTCCGTGACATGCTACACTTGAAAATATGGTATAGTGAATTATTGTATACATGGGCTGTAGTTTAAATGTAAGGTTACGAAAACGAAGCATTTATTAAATTTGATTTAAAGCTTCTGTTAATCGAAGTCCGTCGAAACAGTAAACTAATAAACATAGAACGGCACAGTGAAAAGTGAAAAGTGATGAAATTAATAAACCAATACGCTCATACCTGTTTATTCTATAATGAGTGCACACTATTGCATCAAATCATCATCATCATCATAGAATTATAGAACAGTTTGTTGCCAACTAAACCACATAATTAAAATCCTATCGTGTATCAGAATATGTCAACACAGAAAATGATTTCACTACTTAGCACGAATGCATTGCGAATTAATTATATTCAAAATCACTTCTTGAATTCTCATTATATTGCAACAGATCGATTGTATGCAAGTTAATTGGACTGCACATATTATGCATTTATGACAAAATTGGGGAGATGCTATTTAAAACAGTAGACAGATCGAAAGAGTATTAGAACGTCGATATAATATTTTTGACTTACTAAAATGACTATAAGAAGAAAGAACACTGATATATAAAAAAATCAAGGCACACAATAAAATAATTTGTTTATATTACGACTACGAAAATGAGAAACGCAATTAGCAAAAATTGATTATGCAAGCTGATATTTGTGTCATATAATACCGAGGTGTATGGAAATAAAGAAAATTTTCCGTCGGGTTACCAAGCTAAAATAAATTTTAAACTGACAAAGACTACCAAATAATTTCCTTACATTTTCCACGCAATTGGTTACGACCGAGAAAATGAAAAATGCTAACCCCTAGCGGCGCAAGTTGAACGCCACAGAGAACGTAATAAGCCGCCTTGCTGCTTTCCTCAATTAGGTTACGATTAAGGGAAATACGGTCTAGTCACGCGAATTTATTACCAGTCGCTAACATAATAACACGCTACTTTGAGATATTCTATAGTCATCGAGTGCTAAGCACGTACTTTTCTTCGCATTGTAACAAGACTTCGTGGAGATCATTAAACATGTCGAAGAAAGAGGAGTAACATTCATCATAATTTCTTGGTCTTTAATAGTGATAAATGTAAAATTAATGCAAATGCACAAATAACAGTGAATGTATAATAATTGGTATAACAGCTTGGTAAATTATTGTTCCAGTTAGGAACGCTTTCAAACATGTCATTAAATAATATTGATAGCTAACAACACAGTTAACATTACTTCTATATAAACGTTATCGACTTTAATTTTCCAAAAATATGAAACGTGAATATTAACTAGTTTATATTTAGAACCATATGAGGTATGATTGTAAGAAAAATTACAAGTTTAATTTATTGAAAGTACAAGAATACTTCCACCGTAAATCATTAAATAAATGTTTTTATCCGAACACATACAATGATAAAAATTGTGTAACATCTGATTTAATTCAGTCCTCTAAGTTTTAGAATGCAACACGTACGTCTTTATTGTTAGAACCAGTTAAAAGGTAACAGCATTAAAAAGATTTGTGTTTCATCAAGTAAATTACTTCGACTTTGAGGAATTTTTATGGCTACCGAGTCGGCAATCAAGGTGTTCAATGACGGTGATTAATGGTTGTCCCGTAGGTTAAAATAATGGAGAGGGTGCGTGGAAAGGGTTGAAAAGCGTCGACTCTATTTTGTTAGACGCTGATAGTCTTGGGCTGCCTCAAGGGGCGAATAAGGATTTGTTGCTATACATAAGTTGCTCTCCGGAGACTGTTAACATTCAGTTTAAGCCGTAGACAAATTTAATTTAGAGCCCAGCCTAAATTAAATTGCCAATTTGTACTGCAATTGAACCGCATTGGTCGTTAATCTCCTGATTACACTGATTTGAATATTTAGTTTATTAATTCTCTGTACATAATATGTACATCTCGCCATTATGTGAACAACAAAGACTTTACAGTTTAATCCACTTATAATAAATAAATGTCCGCGATGTTGTCGATAACATAAATTACTCTCTATTGAAATAATTAACAGTTTTCGTTTTGCGTAATGGTTTCAATTTCAGATATAGTAAATCTTGTTTATTGAAATGATAAATAAATCTTTTCACGAGTAAATCTCGGTTACATTGTTCTAAACGTCATAAATTATTGATGTATCTAAAGTCGATTTATACTTGTCACTAGCTGTTTACGCTTGTCACACTAACTTTAGAATATTTATATATTAATATTCTTTCCTGAATAACCGAAATCGGTTGAAAAGAATACAACAGTAATTTTAAATTCTTCAAATGTTTTTACGATTTCACATTTGGTCTAGTCATTTTTTCCACGAATGCATAAGATCTGTACTAACGAGTTAATCTATTATGATCTGCTCTTATTATAAGTGTGATTAACAAAATTCGATTTCTTCTATTCGGAAAAATCTCGTTTATTAATTTTTCCCTCGAATTGAATTTTATAAGACAAATTTGATGGCAAAAAAAAATTACTATAACAGACGTTAACCGAATTATTTCGACAAATGCCAAACATATTTCAATATCGAAATATTAAATTCTAAAAATGTCAGGCGTCGTTGAAACAAAAATGAAACTGATCACGTTCCAGGGTAATTCCAGCGTAGTTCCCTCAGCACGATGTTCAATACAGGCTCTAAATGATAAATGAGGATGTGATCGAGTGTTTGAAATGATTGCAGTGAAGGGATCAATATTAAGGGGGTTTATTAACCGACGTGTCGCGGCAGCTGGCAAATCGGCGGCTTTGATCACCTCCGCAGAGATCGTTAAAAATTCAAAGCCCTTAATGAGACTCCGGAGAACAAGTCCCGAAACATTTTCGAAGACTCGTGGTTTCTGAGAGCAGCCGTTTATAGCTGGCTCGTCTTGGGCGAGTTAATTGCATCAAAACTCGGCTCGTTTCGTTTCAAGATCGCTGGAAAATTAATTTCTTACGTAACCGATTTGCTCGATGGAGTTTGCACAAATAGATTTCATGTAATCCTGCTCATCGTTATTTCGAACTTAATTGGTTGTTGGAGCGAGTTGTGAGGCATGGAAAATATTCGAGTTTTCCAAGAGCCATAAAAGTTTTCGCAAATGATTATTAAATGTAAATGGAAATCAGACTGCTGCTGCAACGCTTATGCATCGATCGAATAAGTCTATCATTTTTCAATGTTTAATAAAACAGACATTACAAATACTGTTTATATTTAAATCATTCAATTAGGAAAAGCGGCGTGCATTTATCGATTTCAACTTGTACAGGGTGCTCCAAAAATGTTGTATTTCCTGAGAAATGGTGATACACATAATTTGAACTAAGTTTTTCCTTTATGAAAATGTTACCCGCGGCTTCATTAAGGAATTATTAACGAAAACACGGACCAATTGGAGCGCGGCTACAGTGAATAAAGCATTAGTAGTATTATTATCTATGGAAATCATTCAACTAGGAAAAGCAGTGTTTATTTTTCCCTTTCAATCTAATACTAATCACCAAACAATAACCATGTTTCTAAAGGAAATAATGAAAAAAGTAAGTGTAAGAGCAATTAATGTCGGCGTGATAGAAAAATAGTAAATAGCAAAACAGATTGTCTAAAGGAATAAAATTATAAACACTGCTCTTTCACGACAGGTCTGTTAAACAAACCGTTGTTGAAACAAGTGATAAAATCATCTCCCCGTCGGATAAAACGAGTAAGCATTTCGTGAAACAGTTTTCAATTTTTCGGAACCACTACGACGATAGAGGAACCGCGAGATTCAGGGAAAAGTAATTTTCTTGAAAGACTTCGGGCGTCGTCTCAGCGCGTTCTATTTGGGCTACGGAACAGGTAGAACTGACATATTTTATCTATGCTGTATCCGTCATATGTACGTGTTATTTTGCAGGCATTTATTTCCCACGTAGAACGGAAATGATTGTTATCCGACTTCACACAATTTCCATGAAAATTTGAATGGTATCTTTGGCGATGCGATGCTTTGCATTTACCTTTGCCTCGACTATGCTCCACAATTAATTCATAACAGAATGGTTAATCTTTTTTTTTTTCATTTCGATCGCGAATTCCGTGTTTCTCTTGCGATCGGAACGATTCCTACGAGTTACACAGATACTGTGGGGGACAAAAGTGTTCGTACACCTGGAATATAGAAATAAAAGCAACAATATGTTTTATGTCATTAATTGTATTTAAACATATGTAGCTTTATATTGTATACAACACTTATAACTAGACAGCGGATCTTTATGCATTTATGGCTTCTGGAAATGTTAAAAAAATGCTATAATATAAAATTCGAGAGAATTTAACACGATTTTTATTTGCTTTGAATCTAGAAAGGCTGTCCCCATTAAAAATAGGATTTTATTTCATTCCACTTTCTTAAAATGTTTCTATAAAAATTGGAAATTGCATAAACATCCGATGTCTACTTATAACTATACAGTTACGTATATTTGAATATACTTAATAATATAGAAAACATTGTTGTGTTTATTTCTATAATCCCAAGTGTACGAACACTTTTGTCCCCCACTGTACTTCATACTGTTTGTCAGAATTTCGAAGCGATTTGCGGTCCTCGTCGGTTCATCCTCGAACTGCTCGAAAACATTTCGGATTTATCTCGACGGCCTTGTATTTATGAGAAAAAGGATCGCAAAAGTATGGTGATATTGTTGAGAAAAATAATTTCAAGAACCGTAATCCCGACGCTCGTGAGAAATGTTGCGTGGTGGATGCATTTAAAGAAATCCTGGGTCGTCCGAAGGCGAGCCGGGATGAAATAGCGACGGTAGCTCGGCTATTAGGGTCAACAACGGATTTCAGGAAAAATCGATAGACCGGATAGCGCGACCCTCGATGGATATCGGTCTGTTGACAATCAAGGGCTGCATACGAGACCCGGGGGTAAGCCTTTTTTTTTTTAAATTCCGTTCATTATCTTCATCTAAGGCCGCGGTATACAAAGAGGCATCACCGGACGTACGTTGTTATTCCGACGGGCGTGTTTTCCTTTATTCCTGGTTTTCAGAGACAGCTTCGTACAGACGCGCGCATTCCTATGTACGTAAAGCGATATGCACATGGCAACGTCGATTGCTCTTGCCCATCCTGTTCCTGCTCGTAAAATTGCAATGCATCACGTTACCCAAGCTAAAAGAAACACCGCGGACTCGTTCGCGAATTTTGTCGCGATCGAAACCGTTTTTGTTTATCGATTCACGTTTAATTATCGACTGGACAGCGCTCGATCAGGTTTACCGATTGCTCGGGAAACGAGATAGCAATGAAACAACACGGTAAACCGATTCGACTATTGAAGAGATTCGAGAATAAAAATATATCAGGGGGACCAAAAGTAATCAATTATTCGGAAATCTAAAACAAACTTTGCAGTAAATTCGGGTTTTGATTTTTTAATTTATTATATAATCTACATCGTTATCAAGTTCGTCCGAAAACTGGCTGCCTTCCCTCTTCAACGGTCGATACAGAACTAAAGGCAAAACAAATTCTTTGCAAATAATTGATTACTTATGGGGACCTCTAATATTTATTTTCTCAGACTTAATCGAGACGCTGCGTTAGCAAATTTTTCGGCAACAAGCACGACGAAACGTTGCTCCTTTGAGCGAGATCCAACCTCGTAGTTGGCCAAAGTGCTGCAAAGGGAGACCTGCGATTCTTCCACATATCCGGGACGTCTGCAATACTTTTTCATCTTTCCAACAAACGCGGAGACTGCAAAGGGAGGTTGATCATTTTCTTGGATGTCGATCAAGCTTCCTACGACCTACCGAGGATACTGCAAGACTCACTCGTTCAAAGGCTAATTCATATATTTTTCTTTTGTATTTATCAGCAACAATTTCAATAACAATAGCCAGCAACAGCGAAGACGCAGCCGACGTATGTACATACTTCGCATTGGAATTTCTTGAGGATACTCCCGAGAACCAATTAACGACGGCTTTGGAAGAATTCGCGAACGATGGCGGTCGTGAAATTTGCAATAGGAAATGTACAGTGCGCCAAAAGAGTACTAGTGGATACATCCAATTTTCTGTGACTAAATAATGAGATGTGGCAATGTTTGTATAGGTGTACTGTACATATTAATGAAAATGTAGTCTGGAATTATAATCGAGTAACTGTTCTAATATTCGAACAATAAGGGAACAAAATATCTCCCTGTTTAGTTCAGATAATCGATGTTCTACTGTAATACGAAGGGGAAAACGGCACTTGCCTTGATGAAACTTATGCGAAACGCATACCATTCGCGTGCCAGCCAACGTGTTAATGGGTTAAAGTGAAACGTCTGTATGTAGTCTCGTAATTGATGGCACACACGCACGCACACACACTTTAAATCAGAATAAATTTTTTTAAATTGAACCAAACGAATTTTTTCTGCCAAGCTAGATCGATTAGTTTACTAGCCGACAGGCAATGAACATTTTCTAAAAATTGTGTTCAGTCTGTTCTGTGAAAAAAAATAGTAAAAATTGACTTTTACGACTTTATTTATTTCGGCTTGTAAGGAAAAATTAAAAAATGTGTTTTGTAAATTCGTAATCATATTGTTTCGCTTCCGACGCGGACAAGTTGGAAGTATCGGTTCAAGGTTGTAAACACAAGGTTACACGTTACACACGTAAGCACGTAATTGTAAACACAAGATTGTAAACACAAGTCCTTGTACAAATCTTGACTCGCGTCTACGAAGTGTATAAACTTTAAAATAAACGAAGAGAACCAGTTATGACATGGAACAGTAATAACAATAACAAGAGTTGATTTTACAGAGAAATTATTGCTCTTAGGACCGTTGTTTATTAGATATGTTTTACTCCTACCGTTGAATATCGTACGAGTTATAAGTGTCGGAGCTTTTTTATCAGCCTGTATACATGCTGAAAATTTCATCGACATCGACTAATTTGTATACCATTAAAATGACAATTTTCCACGATTTTGCACACTATTTTTGCCGTTTTATTTTATCATTCAGTGATGTTCAACATTTTTCATCGTTTACACTTCGCGAACCAATCGATAAAATTTTCAGCCTGTGCATGACAAAACTTTTCCTATTTTTTCCGCAACACGGAATAAATTTTAGAAAATGTTCATTGCATATCACTAGACATCGGATGTTTGTGCAATTTCCAATTTTTATAGAAACATTTTAAGAAAGTGGAATGAAATAAAATTTTATTTTTAATGAGGACAGCCTTTGTAGATCCAAAGCAAATAAAAATCGTGTTAAATTCTCTCGAATTTTATATTATAGCATTTTTTTAACATTTCCATAAGCCATAAATGCATAAAGATCCGATGTCTACATATCACCTAGCAAAGTAATCCATCGAGCTATGCAGAAAAACTGAAGTCGTTTGGTCGATTCCCAAAATATTTATTTTGATTTAAAGTGTGTGTGTCTGTGTGTGTGTGTGTGTGTGCCATCAATTATGAGGCTGACTGTACGTACTGTTAGAATTTGCGTGATTATAGGAACGTAAGGTTGAGATCCACTGTGTACATTCACAGTCTGTCGCGTGCTGAGTATTACCAGTAGGGAGGAGCAGAGTATTGACCTTGGAAATGGCAAAAGATTCATTCCCTTGCAATAGCTCGGCAAGGAGGGATTCAGGGTCTCTTTATCGGGGAGGGGTGGTGGTTCTGTGTCGTTGCCAAAATTCTTCGCCATTGAGCATAAGACAGGTACAATAAGCGACACGAAAGCCTGCCCCCTTGAGAGAATTGTAGCTCGTTTTACGGTTCTCCTTTTTCACGGCACGCTTCTGGTTCTCACGAAGCTGACAGCGCTTCAAGTGCGCCACAATTTTCTCCGTCCTTAGTCTTTCGTGTCACTTATTACACCGTTGCAGCCCCTTCCACGTGCAGAAAACATTTTTGATCAAGTACTTGGGAAACGCGTTAAAACTTAAAACCCCCGTTACATGAACACCTCCCCGTTACGTGTGACGCGATATATATGTACATATTCATTTACTAAACACGCCCAGTCGTGTACGAGCGTCACGAGTCATTTCCTACGCGGATCTCGACATAATTTCTTTTAATTAAACGGGATAGCCCGTTACTCCCTTAGGGTGAAACAAATTTTTCCCCCGGCCGGATTCTGAGAAACCTTGCTATTTGTTCAGGTTAATTTAGTTTTATCTTCGGAACGCGTTACTCCGAATTTTCATTGTTTAACGTTTGGAATCCAAGTCCCGCGCGCTGTCTTCAGATCTATTTAAATGTTATTTAATGTTTTAGAAACTTGATAATTTAGTTTTATCTTCGGAACGCGTTACTTCGAACTTTCATTGTTTAATGTTTGGAATCCAAGTCCCGCGCTGTCTTCAGATTATATTTAAATGTTATTTGATGTTTTAGAAACTTGTTTGTCCAAACGATTGCGATATACAGGGTGTCACAGAAATGTAGTAATTCCTTGAAGGAGCCGATTCCTGAAATCATTTAAAATATCTTTTTCCTTTGTGATAATGTTCGCAGAGGAAAAAGTTATTCTAAATTACCTCAAGAATCACCCCATTCAAGGAAGTACATCCATTTCGAGATACCCTGTATACCATTTGCTTTTCAAAAACATATTTTCACCAGCATAATCCCAATAAAACGAATAGCCCTTTATGTTTCAGAAACAAGTTTTGTAACAAATCGTATTGCTTTCGATTCCTTCGAATATATTTACAATCGTATATATTTAAAATTTACTCATAAATTTTTCTATACTCTTTTAGAAAAATATGAAAAATATTAATATTATTAATATCAATATCATTATCTTAAAATATAAAGTTTTTACTGCTGGCTTTAACCTAATTTCCTAAAATTAGTCCCAGCTACACTATAATTGTCTGAATGTTCATTTTATTATAATCTCGTTAAATGTCCTTTAATTGAATTTCACTTCGACACAATTTAATTTAGACTCTCGTTAGTTTGTACATTTTATTTACGAATATTATTCAATTTCTTGAGTGATGCGGGTACGATTGAACGAATGACAGTTCAGAAGCATATAAAATCACGAATACATACACTGTTGTATTTTCTTGAGCTATGGTAAATGTTTGTTGTCATTCGTTTCGAGAGGCTCTCGCACAAACCGAATTACATCCCCGATTCGCTCGATTATAATGAAAAATTTGCCGAGTCAACGATCAACCATTCAGTCAGCACCTGAAACGCAGAGATATCGGGGTCATAGTAGTTGGTTGTCATCGAGGAACCACGGAACCATTCAGATTTCCATTACTCAGCATTCACAGCGAGTCATTCAGAGCGATCTGGGGCAAATAGGCTTACAATCTGTATTCGGTCTGATTAGTTTTAGACGCTGACAGACTTCATAGAATTTTAGGAAGCACTCGAGCCTCGCCAATCAGGATAATGATTAGCTCCTGTCATTGGATAATTAGCCAACGTTCGAAACAACTGCGTGGCGCTCGTTATCCATTAATCAGACGTCTCAACACTTTCGCTGCTTCGTCAACTCCCGCACGCGTAACCTATATTTCAGCGCAGCTCAAAATCAATATTTATGATGAAACGTCCGGTAAACAATTTATACACAGGACGTTTAACGCTGTCATAAGACGAAGACTACCAATCTCGCGAAAATTTGGAGAAAACAAATAATTATAGTTATCATTAAGAGTCGTACAATTATGCATTTCTCGACCCTAAAAGTTCTTTAAAAAATTACAGTATAAAAATTGTGCACTGTATTTTATACTTTCCCGCAGTAATTTTCATTTATTGAAACCATTTACAATGAGTAAATCTAAAATTGAATATCTTCGTACACCATTTGTAAAATTATAATTTTGTAAATCATAAAATTATAGATATTGAATAGCAGATACTTATACATTTCTAGCCCACAAAAGATTTTTTAAAATTACAAAATATACAAACTGTGCTTTCCAATATTGACTTTCATTTATTAAAAGCATTTACTGAATTTTATGTTTTGACGCCGCAAAGTCTAGGCAACGATTAAAGCACTGTCACGCGACAACCCCTAATTACATTTTAATTGGCGTGCAGAGATTCCGCCCAAAGCTTGTTGAGGATTGACAATGAAAACGGGAAAATATTCGAAAGTAACCAACTAGTAAAGCGGATCCCAACCACTTTTTTTTCAACTGCGATAAAATTACACGGATTAATCACTTTGTCGCATTAAAGCTGAGCTTAAGCCCGCGCCGTGAATTGGGTCCAATTACACGGACGAGTTCGTTTCTAAACGTCCAACAGAACTGGCCCTTTTTTCGCCTAATTCTTTCGCGTTAAGTATCGTCGAAGTACTTTCGCTGTAACTATGAGAGCATTTTTATTACGACTTACCACTGTAACGTGTAATATTCGCGTTTCATGCTTTTCGATTTCTACAAGTCCAGAATATATTACCTTTTTACATACTGATTTTTTTGGTTTAGCTTTATAATAGGATTTACATTTAATATTTATTTGAATGAAATAAAATAGCAAATTAATTCGCAGCCCTTTCTTTATGAATTTATTGATTATTTACAAACGACTAAAATACATTCTTGAAAATAATTTTCATCACTTTCTATGTATTTACATCGTTTACAAAATATAATTAATGAATCTTCCAAATGATGCTGGAAAGATTTTGTTCCGAAATAAAGTTATAACCTATTAACTTTGAGATCCACGAATTAAATAATTATTTTTTCTTGGATTGTAAACGACGAAAAATATTTACCTTCTAAATTAATCGTGCTAATTGTGCAATTTAATTGACGTTTATTCGTGTTTTATGAAACAATAAGATGATTCCGATGATTACGATAATTCATTGATAACTTTTATAGTTCTCCAAAGGCGTAACGGTGAAAGAAGAGAATTTATATTAATCAAGAAAAGGCCACATTTACGGATAATAAAAATTTGATTCTTTTCATTAAGAATGGAAGGCAACTTCGTCCTTATATTCCTAATGAATTCGAGCGTGAAATGATGAAAAGTAGAGGGGGGGATGAGGTGGACAAATTTAATCATTTCCAGAGTTCTAATTACAGTTTCAGCCATGGACGAAGCGGTGAAATTCTAATTAGAGTTGTTTAAGCGTCGCATTTTCAGGCAAATCGATTTCTCTGATCGAGTTCTATCAATTAGAAGGTCCCGGACGCAGTAAGATAAAAATGCGCTGCCAGCCGATTTCAATTTTTATACAATCAACGATCCACGTTTCTATTTACTAATCGGATTTATTCACTGAATGTAAGAAGTAACGGGATCATTTTTATTTCATAAAAATATAACTCTCGAAGCGTTTCAATAGATTTTTTTTATTCGGGTTTTCAAGTTACATGAACATTTTCAGGGTTATCATCATAAACGAAGAATTTCAACTTGTTTCAAGAGTCTCAGTATATTAGAACGTGCATCCTCCTATTTGCCGCTTATTTATAAATAATATAAAAGCACACACGTATTATTATATTTGGAACGTGAAAATACCGTTCTTCGTTGTGTTTGCGTTAAGTGAACAAATTTCGTTTTCAAATCGTTGACCTCTCGGTGAACCTCCATTATTGTGCAAACACTCATTAGCCGTCACTGCCACTTCAGGCACATGGTTAAAGTGATACGAACGAGGTACGTTCGCAAATATTGATAACACATTTTTTTTTAACGACGAACGGCTAAAACGATGAAAGTGGTTCACGAGGTACGCGAAAATATTTTCGCTTGAAAGGAAATTGTGTATTTTTAGTTGCTCGTAAGATGAGAAAAGGATAATTCGATAATAACATTAGAAACGGATTACTTCTATGTTTCATTTGTTGTGCAGTAACGTAATATTGTTTATGAATTACTTAAAAACTGGGACATGTAACAGAATAACAAAACCAAAATATATCCATCAAGAATATACAATAATTTTCATAATTCATTACTGTTTAAACGAGACGAATATTATAATGTGTCACATTCGAATTTTCATATAATAATCATGTAGAAAAAGTACTAAAACATTTTTAAATAGGGAGAAAAGTAAAACGTACTTGTTCTCGTCAAAATTGAATAAATTAATATTACTCCTGCGCAATTAAGCGTTATCGATCTTATTGTTGTTTCACCCCTATTGTCCGATATCGCTTCGTTAAGGTTACAACGTGCCTTCATATTGTTACCGTGGGCGGCGAAAATAACTTCATCCACCGAAGAAGGCTATAATCCCAATAATAGCGGCAATTCGAAATTACCCGACGCTAATGTCGTGAACTGATAACAAGACTAACCGGCGATCGTATCGAAGATCTGTTCGATCAACTTCCCAATTTATAAATTAATTATCGTCTCCCCATTTAACTCTTCAGTTAGTGTGTTCAAATAATTCACTTAATTGGGCATGTCGCAACAAAAATTAATTTGCAAAGTCTGGCTAAATAAATCCGCATCTCACAAATTTTAATGAAATTTAATTTACTCAACAATGTCAAAGTGCAAATTAATTTTCAAAACTTGGTTGAATGAATAGTGTTCTGTATCTTTCAAAGTTTAATCAAGTCTAATTTACTCGAATATGTCACGACAACAATTAATTTGTAAAATCTGGTTAAACAATAGTGTTCTGCATCTCATAAGTTTCAATCAAATATAATATACTCGATTACGTCACAATAACAATTAATTTATGAAACCTGCTTAAGTAATAGTGTCATCGATTAATGATCGACATAGCACTTACTATGTTAATACCATTAGGTTACAATGAAATACATATTTTCTAGGTATAACCACGCCGCTATTCTAATGTATGTCAACTGCCTCCAGTTTCTGTTCCATGTATAATTCACATACGGTATTCAAGTACCATGACTTGCACGCTAAAAGAGTGCGTCTTTGATGTCCACGGACTCTTTTCGAATTATTGATTGCGATACTTTCTTGCTTCGCTGGTTCTAATTAAATTTACATTTTTATTCGATAATAACTTTACGATTCTTTAAAATGCATTTGCATCCGAAGTTTAACGACACTTTTAGAAAGTAATCTTATTCAAGTTTCATCCTGAAAAGTGAATTTCCTCCTTTAAAATTCTATTCATCCAAGGATAAAGACATGCTTTAGTAAAATGATAATGTAGATAGTTTTCGAGAACGAGTAAATTGACATTTAATAATAAATTTATGGCTGTGTAAAATCTATGTGCATGTGAGCTTGAACCATAAAGACTAAACTGTCGTTTTGCTCTAATAAACTATATTTTCCTGCATTATTTTCTATATTCACTTGTTACTAGAATGACAGTAGACAACAATACACATTTTTAGAAAATAATAAATACCCCTTACTAAATTATCATTTTGCAGTGGTAAAGTATATTTTCCTTGATCATTCCTTATGTTTCGTTGCCACTGCAATGACACTAGACAAAAATACATATTTTTAGAAAATAGTCCGACTTGAGAAATGAATTTCACCCCGTGAAATTCTTTTCCTGAAAGGATAAAACCGCAATCATAATTTTCACGCTAACGAACTGCATTTTCCTCCACCGATCCTGCATTTGTTTGCCACTGAAGCGACAGCAGGTCGCGACAGTGCACATCTCGGCCCAGGAGCCAAATATTATATTCCTCAAGACAAGTTCACCTCCGTCCCAGTGAAACCGTTGTTGAACCACCGGATCCCGAACGAATCTTAATTAAACAATCGCTCGAACATTCGCCGCGAGCGTTCCAATTACCACGACACAATTGTCGCCCGAGGCTTTCTCGATCGCGAGGACGCATCAGGTGTACAATATCCATCGCGAAGGCCCGAGAATCAAGATATATATTACGCAGAATTAGAAAATAATGATCGCGGTTATTATTTTATAACGAGAACGTCCGCGTCCGTTAAAGCGGAGAACGTGTTGCACTCGCGACTAAATCGCGCGCCTAGCAACACGATTAACATCGGACCACAGGATCGGTGGGGGTGTTTACAACAAGAGCGCTGCGCGTCGTTCGAGAAAGTCGTTCGCGTAATTCATTGGGTTACGATTTTGAAAATTCGGCATTCGTCACGATTTTGAAAATTTTCGAGCGACTTGCACGCTCTCGGCTCTATCGATTCACCAGGAAATCTCTGAACAGCAATTTGCATATTCATCATCAAAGCGCCCCGCGCGCGCCTGCATCCTAATTCACGGAGCCTGTCGGGAGTATCGCAATCTCTATTCCGGCTAATTGTAAGCGAATTCAATAATCTGCACGCCTACGAGACCAAGAGAGAGAGAGAGAGAGAGAGAGAGAGAGAGAGAGAGGTGGAGAGAGAGAGAAGGGGAGAGAGAGGGAGGACACCAGAGTCGAGCCTTGGGGTTGAGTCTACGGGCAAGAAGGTAACCTTCTGTCATCCCTTCAGGATCATTCGGAACCTGGTTCTAAGGGATCCTGACGAGACTGGTTCCGGAGGGACTTTGAAGCTCGGGCGGACTTACTTGCGATCGGGGTTGCTCCGGGTTGTTTCTCGTCCAGGGTGGCAAATCGACAGGTACAACTTGGAGTGGTCACTGGCACACTTGGCAGGAGGGTAGCACACGCGGGATTAAACCAGTCCAAGGCTCGTGTCGGAAGGAGGAAAGCTGGCGAGAGGAGATAGCGACCGTTCGGAGCAAGAATTCCTCCCCACGGCTGCGACGAACGAAGGCTCGTTCGTGACTGCTTAAAGACCAGTCGGTTATGCAGCTGGGAGCGGGGCGTGCGCCCTCCACAAAATCAAACTTTGCCTCCACTCGAGGAAATCCACCATGGACACGCAGGCTGCGCGGCGCGCCACTCTTACTCACTCGCTCTCTCTCCCTTCTCTCTTCTCTCTCCTCTCTGTTCGATCTCCCTCTCCCTCCCTCTCTCACTCTCTCTCCCTCTCTCTCTTTCTCTCTCTCTCCTCGTCTCTGTTCGATCTCACTGTTCGCTCTCCTGGACCCGTCCTCATGGACCCGTCCGCCGAAACGGAACTGGGAACGGGACTATTATGGCTCTCGCCACACACGGCCTTACCCCTGCCCGATATCCGTGCACTTTCTACCCCGCCTGTTCCTGATCGCGTAACCAACGCCTTCGCGTCGAGCCCCACTTCTAAATCAATTAACTCTGTACGGGATCAATTAAGGAGAGCGGGACTGTCTTCCGTGGAAAAAGTAGCATACGCAGCCAGCCATGTGCTTACCCCGTCGCCAGGCGTGTGCTTGCAACGATTTCGTGGGAGACATGCACTCCCGCTCTCATAAGTCTTAGGACAGTGATCATTAGACATCGGATGTTTATGCAATTTCCAATTTTTATAGAAACATTTCAAGAAAGTGGAATGAAATAAAATGTTATTTTTAATGGGGACAACCTTTGTAGATCCAAAGCAAATAAAAATCGTGTTAAATTCTCTCGAATTTTATATTATAGCATTTTTTTAACATTTCCATAAGCCATAAATGCATAAAGATCCGATGTCTAGTGATCATATTTGTATTCAACTCTGTGAAAATGGAATAATCGTTACAGTATGCCCACAAATTTTTCCTCATTTAAAGGTTTACACGTCAAGAAAAGGATGCTGCTCTCGTATATCAAAAATCTTACCAAGAAGTAAAAAAAATATTTACAGCGACTCCAACTAATATTCGTGCGCTCTTAAAAATTGCATAACTTTGTCAATATTGGACTATACTACTTGAATTTTTTTTAGAAGAAAATTACAGATTCAAACCATTTTGGTAAAAAAAATTTGTTTTGCTTCGTTCTAGTTCACATACTAATCACATTCATACAGATTAAGATCACTTTGAATTGTTTTTTCGAATATGAACAGAAATGTAAATCCTGGCAACCACTAAATGGATACGAAAATAAATATCCGATTTAAATATCCAATAGAGGCGCCACGTATTAGATGCAAATCTAGTTCGCCGGACCATTGGCCGAGAGTTTTCACTTAACAAGAATATTGAGAATTATAGACCTTTTCATTTATTCGCTATGAATCTTGTCTATGCACTAATACACCAAAACGCAACATACATGATTCATAATGCCCGCACGGACTATAAATAACGTTTTACTTCCTTAACAATTTTTTCAATTTCGATGGACCATATTTCTAACAGTTATGACACGGTGGGGTTATTATTTTTATGTTAAACATGATCGCCAACTGGATATCACGTCTACAAGAAATTACATTAACCAGTTGAGTTTCTAAATTGTGTCTGACCACAGCACGGAATATTCTACTAACTTTCTATATTTGTAACTTTCCACATATGTGGTATAAACATTACTTGCACATTAAACATGATCGTCAACTGGATGTCACGTCTACAAGAAATTACATTGACCAATTGAGTTTCTAAAAGGTGTCTGACCATAGCGCAGAATATTCTACTAACTCATCTTCATCTCAAATTTTCTACATGTGTAGTATAAATATTACTTTCACGTTAATCATGATCGTCAACTGGATATCACGTCTACAAGAAATTACATTGACCAGTTGAATTTCTAAGCTTTGTCTGACTAAGCGCGGAATATTCTACTAACTTTCTATAGCGCTAACATTATCTTCGTATGGGATACTATCATAGTATGTAGCCGACATAATTCGATCGTTCTACATGAAATTTTTATAAAAGACATAGTCACCGGCAAGAAGCTCGCAGGAATCTGCGGAACGCGTGCTCATACTTGTGGAAATCGATAGTTCCAGTTGCAATAGCTCATAGGAATTGTATATTTATCGATCGGTTCTACTCTGTTAGGGATGAAAACGGAGGGCGGGCGCGATAAATTCTGTGGCCTTCAATCTTGTTACGCGTATCCGTTATGCCCGATTAAGGGAAAAGGGATGAGAATACTTCCTACGAGGGGAGGTTATGACCCGGATGAGCACCCGCTGTTTCGATAGAATCGAGCTCAAAATCTGGAGAACCGTGGACCGGAGGTTTAATGTTTCGAAACAAATATTTTTTACTCGATCAATACAATACCACTGGAGCGACATATTTTAGGAGAATGACCTCAAGTAAATCTCTTTTATCGATTAATGCGACATATTTTTTAGGAACGTTTAATCGTGCGACAAAAATGTTTTTTGCAAAGTCGATATCATTGGAAACCAAACTACATTTGATTACTAATACAATATATTCTTCCGGAAACATTAAATATTCCGAAAAAATGTTGTTTACAAAATTAACGTCGTTGGAATGAAATATTTTAGAAAAACTACCACCAATGAATCAGTTTTATTAATTAATAGAACACGTTTCCCAAGAATATTTAATATTTTGAGAAAAATGATTACAGTGAGAAAGTTTTAAACGTGAAAGAAGTTTTCTTAATAAACGTGATTTAGTACGAGTTTTCGAACGATTGAAATTTTAATGGCAATAATGGGTATACACATCTTCGCGAAGCGTAATACTATTTTTCCGAGCACCCTCTGTCTAAACGTTTCACTCTCGGATAGGCAGATGCGGTGTACTTTCTCGAGCACTGTTTATTCTTAAGAGCGCTTAGTATTCGCCGCTTTTACAGTTCCTTGCAAAGATGAGAGACAAAGCCAGAGGGTGCTTGTAAAGCTACTAAGAAACGAATGGCGCTCTAATTCCAGCACAACTCTCCCTGATTTTCTCTGACGAATTCATTTCTAGGTGATATTTATATTAGCATTCGCTTCGTTGCACAGGGAAACTAAAATTGAAAACACAAACCTACCCGAAAGACAATGAACAAGCTTACAATCACAGAAATGCGAAAACAATCACAATAATACAGTCACGCAATAACAATAATGAATAATAATTTTTCAGGCTTTAACGAGTTAATGAAAAAACTTATAAAACGTTGCTAAGTTTTACGATTTTTTTAAGTGCAAGTACTGTTTATGAAACAGCTCTTATAATAAGTACAAACTCTTATAATAAGTACTGTATCAATGAACGTATAAATTAAGAAACTATGATGAAAAAAAGTTTTCAGTATTAACAATTTCATTTGTAGTGTTCCACAGGCAAGACAAGAGTAATCACGTCATGCGACTCTACACTCGAGCCTGCAAGTGACTTCTACCGGTCAAACTTATTAGAATTGTCTGACTATAATGCGGGATATTCTACTGACTCTTTTAGCACGTTTTCCAAGAACACGCTTACCGATGGAGGAAGGTATAAAGTTAGAAAATAGAACTTGGCGAAATTCTTATTTCACTTTTATGGATCTACTTTCCATTGCATCTTTGCACGTACTCATTTATTGCATAATTCTATTGCAAAATCTTTTCAGTTGATGTTATATTATAGCATTCAATATTCACCGTTTTGTGTTGATTCATTTAATGGGAAATATTATTTTTCAGGATGCACTGATGGTCCATTGCACGCACATTTAACTTTCTGTTATTGTTTTTCTTGGGGAAATCGTTCGTTGTTTGTTTCAGTGTATTTATTTGTAAATTGAGAGAATCGATCAGATAAAAGATTAAATTTCAATTTTTATCATTCGATAACACTAAACCTAATCGCTAAGAGGATTCATTTTAAAATGTCATCAAAACAGTAGCTTCTGTTTGTTGCAACCGAGGTAAACAATTTTATTTTTCAGCGGATCCTTCTGCAGAATAAAATTTTTCGCAAGAGATAAAATCCGAAGTTCCGTCCTTGTTTAATAATTTGAATAGATTGAGAAAAGCGTGTCGACATAGTATGTGCCGCAAATGCAAAAAAAAACCCGCGGTCAATTGATGACAGATTGCAGCTGATCTGATTCCCGTACACGCGTCCTGCGATTTTTAAATTATTTTTCGGTTTCCCGCTGCGAACTTCAGCACTGGCAGCTATATTTGGAAGACAATATGCGAACGCAGAGAGAGAGCAACATCAATGATTAGGAAGTTCAAGTCGCGCCCCGGGCACGCGTCGATCGCAGCCTTGTGCCGCATGTTGCATCTGAAATAGTATTTAGGGTAAAGCGTGTCTATAGTTGAAAATTCGTAACCGGCCACGGCATTGTACCTGTGCAGCCTTTGCCCTAGAATAGCGACAACAAGCGATACAGAGCATCAAGTCATGATCACCGTTCGGACATTGGCCATCATTCGCTGCTTTCGAGACAACGCGGACAACAGATCAACGCGGACAACCTTTCGCTGACTACCTGATCGAGCTCACCCTCTTCAGAGTTCACCTCGACGGATTCTTCGGATTGCCGAGCCATTCAGGGTGAGTGCGCGGAATTCTTTTCCTGTTCGTGTCCTTGCCTGAAAACCTGCTTGTGTCTGTCTAAAGAGAATTTTCTAGTTTTTTCTTTTTTTTTGCAAAAATGAAATCGACAGAAGAAACGTCAAATCAAACGTCCTCGTCTCGCACGAAGAGTATTCAGACTTTCTGCACAAAGTATTTCATTCTTATTTATGTACAAGCTCTTCGATATTGTGAGAAAGCGTTATTAAAGACAGAACAAGAAACAATTTAGGCGAAACTATTTTGAAAAATCTAAATTAAAACAAAATTTTTTAAATTGTTTCTTTTTTTTGGTAAAAAATTTCACGATGTTACTCAGAGATGAAATTAATTTATCATGTATCACTGTATACGGACCGCTGGAACAAAGTCGGACGACTTGTTTTTTGGTAAAATTGTTCTCGCAAATTTCAATTAGATTGCCATAATTTGGGCACAAATCGGTGAACTAAATTCGGTTGAAAACGTTTAATAAATTAAGTAAAGGTGAAACGTGTCGGAAAGAATATTTTCGAGTACTCTCCGAACGATCCATTTTCTACAATCTTTCTGTATTTCATAAATATTTAAGTTTTTAAGTGCTCTATTACTGGTAGACGTTGTAGATTTACATCTGTTGTGAAATTTAGTGTCCCCATTCCGTTGAATGTAAAGTCGATTCGCAGTTTTAACAAAATCATCCGAAACATGGAATAGAACTTCCCGCTTGTTTAATTCGTCACAGCATTTCGGACGACCTTCTTTCTTCGTCGTATATCTCTTAAAAAAAAAAAACTGTGAAACTTTTCTATACGGTCTATTCCCGTAGACATCGAGCGAAGTTGGGAGATGTCTTTTCGACTAAATCCGAGATTTGTGCTTCATCTCCAACTCGCGTATCGCTGAAACTTTTCATTCGCGCTGGCATTAATACGTTTCTGCATTTCACGCCGGAAACTGCTATTTTCCTAATAAAAGCAAAATTGTAGCACTGCTGTGAAGCGATGATAACTATGAATAAATGTGTGAAATTATAATTTACACTGTTACGTTTTTGTTTACAGCATTTTTTATCTAAACACGTAATGTCAGCCATGGAAATAGTGATTCCACTCTCAAGGAGTGACAACCAACCTTGGGGTATTCGCCTATCTGGAGGAGTTGACTTCAGCTTTCCCCTAACTGTTGTCAGGGTAACGCATAAATAAATAAACAGATAATACCAAATACTTACGATCTTTATCGAGCATTGATAATAATTAGATCAGTTGAGAAATTGTGTTTATAGTGGAGTTACACTTTTTATTAGAAAAAGAAATTTGATCAGCATCGTATGAACTGCAAAATTTCAAATGTTCTCGAATTTATGAGACATTAATTATGTTTTGTACGGAAAACGCGGCGCATGCTACTACCAACCGAGGAGTGCATTAAACGGAGAATCTCTTAATCGATTTACGATGTAATATGGAGGATGCACATTGGCAGACGGTTCGCCGATTTGGAAAATTAAGGGGACGATTGTTTAGCAACGCCGGACACGTTTTCCCGGGCCATCGGATTCGAGACGGTATCGACGGAACGATAATTGACGCGTGAAATATATTCGCATTTTCTTCTCTCGCGACTTTTTATCGCCGTTCTCGCTCGTATCGGATCGCGTGACCTCGTTTCCGTGTGGCTTGAATCCTGCGGTCGGGTCCGGCTGGATATCGATCTGAACAAAAGGAAGTCATTAATCGAATCGCAGATGAGACTATGTCGCGCGGTCGTGGTTTTTTTTTCTTCAAACTTCCCCAACGATGATCGTTCCTAGTCATTTAGCCTCTCTCTCTCTCTCTCTCTCACTCTCTCACTCTCACTCTCTCTCGTTCCCTGTCTCTCCTCCTCGAATAGAGAATTTAATCTGTTACCAAGGGAAGCCGGGGGTTACTCGTCGCTTGTATTCAACTGCCGCTTTGAAAAGCATCCGGACGCTAGTTTATTTTTGGCAGAATGTCACTTCAATGCCAGATGAAGGTTCCAACTCGCGATTCTTTCATTGCCATGCTCAACTTTTCTGTCTTAATTATTTAATTAATACGCTCCGACGAAATTACCCTTAAACTGCGATGGCGGGTCATTTGTGCACGGACGATTTCGAACGATTTTTAAAAAATTCCCGTAAATACACTGGCTCGCGAAAGTGTTCGAACGCCCTTTAAAACAGTATAACAGCCCCTTAATAACAGTTATAAAATGAATTTTTACGTTAATATATTGATCGTACCTTTTATTAGGATCCGTAAAATGCAAGAAAGTTGAAGGGTTATTCAATATCATGCATTTAATTTTTTTCAATTTTTATTTCATCAAATAACTTATTTGAATTTTATGGAATTGTTGAGATTTCTAGTTTGACTGTCAAAGTGTTAAATTGGACCAAACATGAAAATTGGCTTATCAAATGACGTGCAAAAATGAATTTAAAAAAATTTCAATTCAAGCTCGAAATTATAAGAGCAAATGAAAAAAGGCATTTTCCAAAACTTTTTTATTTGAGCCTGTAATGAAAATTTAAAAACTACATTTTGTAGATTTGTGCTTGTTGTATACTGGAAATTTCATCGTTTCACTGATTTTTCATATTTTGTTTACCGATACTGTGTTCCACAGTATGCGTCGATTTATTATGTCAATTTTCTGCACATATTTGTAATTTAAATTGTAACACTTTCGCTTCTTTAACTGCCACCTGTTCTGTCTTCAATTTGATTGAGATCATCCGATGAATAAACGAGTTAGTTATATATACATATATCGTGACGAAAATAAATGATTTTATTTTTATTTATGATGATTACAACTCGCGTATTTGTGTCGAACGTCGGGGAGGGATTCTGAGAAGAGACTATCGAAACGGTAATTTTGCCTAAATGTTTCTTACGTCACATTGTTGAATCACAGTGCAATATTTAAATTAATATGTCATGCTTTTAAAATCACGTTACGATGTACGAATATAATTATTAATATCGAGGAATATATTTAGCTACCTGATGGGCGAATTTCATTCATGTCGACAAATAAGAAACAAAAATTTCATCAATATACGCGAATAATGAGCAACAATATTTATTTCAAATGACTATTTGAAGTTCATACTGGAAAGTCCATATTACATGTATCTATAAAATCAACTAAATATCTCACATATTATTTCCATTAAAACGAAAGAAAAACACGATTTATTTATACAATATTTGTATCCCATATTTCAAATACTATTTTACCTAGCGCCGAAGTATTCAACAGCGGTAACCATGATTGAAAATCATGTATTTCATGTATTTCTTTGTTTTTCACAAGCTGACTATCGGAGGTCTGGCCGATCGAGCTGGTGTGCGTGCTGGCGACCTGGTTGTCAAAATAAACGGAGAGACTGTACAGCACTTGACACACAACGAAGTTCACGAACGCCTCATCAAAGCCGGAAACGAATTTAAATTAACCGTTCTGCGAAATTTAAAAATCGAACGAGCCCCTAAACAAGAATAATACGCTCCTCCGTCCGCCATTTTCCTTTCCTCGACTTAACACGTGTATCCGCTAATTAATGCTCTTTCGAAAGATGTTCGTCCAAATGAACGATTCTACGATTTTCGATATCTATGTACGACTAAAAGATGCGAAATATATCTTTGTTAATAACTTTATGGAAATTGTCATGAAAAATAAAATGATTTATAATTACTGATTCTTCTGTTATTCAGAACCCTGTTACCTGTAATTATTCTGTACAAAGTATAGAGGCAGTGTTTTAATGATTATGTACTATCTAAAGAGAGTTTACTAATTTTATTCTAAATAACAATCTGAAAAGAAATTATTATGAAGTGAATTATTCTCAAATAACATTAGTCAAATGAAATACAAATCTGGTTATCAAAATAAAAATATTTCATTTAAAGTAGTATCTTATTTGAACCACATTGAATTATACTATATACCAAATCATTAATGATCGTTAATATACGTTGTAAAATATGATACAAAAGCTTGTATCCAATGTTCCACGTACGAATACTAATCCTACATTATAAAATACTAATGTAAAGTTTACTTACTTCTGAATCTTCTGTACCTCCGTCGGATCCAAAGCACACAAGTATTGTCACTCTATAGTGTTTAAGAAAATGCAATAACACTGATTTACCAAACGCGAAAACAAAATACTATAAACAAGAACATGATCGAAAACTTTTCGAAACATGTTGGAAGCGACCTCGATACCGTTGTAAAAAATGTCGGGTACGCAAATTTGAATTGGTAAGGGTTGAAAAAAATAAATCGCAGCTTATTACCTTTTTTATTTCCACTCGACTGGCCTACTTTGCGACCCCAGTTTCGCTGAAAACTGAAAAGAGAGGTAGAACTCGTAGAAACAGGATTGTTTAAACGTTTTTGGTAGAATGGGGTTATCAGGTTACACGTGCACTGCCACTTCTGTTTGACGAACTGTAGATTCCAGAGAGAGAGAGATAGAGAGAGAGAGAGAGAGAGATGCAGAGAACCATACTTAAACATTTATGGAAGTGGATGTTGAAAAAATAATTTGTGTATACGCAGTCTGTACATTTCTTTTTTTTTTTTTCTGCTATCGATAATCGTCTTATTAGTCTACTGATATCTGCGAAAACGTATATTAAAACAAAATAAAATTCAATAAAATGCAATCAGAACAGACAACACTCATGTTTTATTTATGTATACGGAAACAAACAAAAAGAATTTCTGGCTAACCTGATTATTTATTCAGCATCGGAGGATTTCTATTTGTCAGTTTCAATTTCAACATTCAGGCAAACGAGAGGACTTTCCGGCCAAGTTAATAATTTATTTAGTACTAGATTTACGGGGCCAGTGAAAATGAGGAAATTTTTTAATTTACGATTATTTGTGAGATTCTAAAGGCGAGGAATCCACGAGGAATTATTCACAAATTTTTTTCTTGGAGTATAATACATGCATTATAAAAAAGAATTGCTAAAAACTTGAATAGATACATTCTTGTTATTTTTATAAAGTGATGCAAAATAGTCACTTTTAGTGGTTCGTAAACTTAGAATTCCTATAATCGGAGAATTCCCGCTTATCGGACATCTCTTATCAAGAGTTTGTCTTTAATTAAGTATAACCGAAAGAAAATTACGATACCGTGTTGTCGTTATGTGTCACCAATTGACCCACATAGCGGAATGCAATTTGTCAATTATTGATCCGGTATCTTCTTCGATCGTGTCATCACTGACAGCGAGTCGTCGGCCTCTTAAGACGCCGGTTTAAATTGCAATTAACAGATTCTATTAAGCGGCGGATCGAAAGTTTCAGAGCAGTTTGTTAAACGGTTTCGCGCTTCGGCGAAGAAGCAGATAAATAAATTACGTAGTATAATCCGTAGGCTTCAATACGTTGAACTACTTCATTTCCTCAGACATTCCAAAATCTTCTGCTGTTTCACTAACAATTGACTTTTAAAAATGACCGAAAAATAAATAATAAAAATTACATAGTAAGCATGTCAAACAACGAAAGATTTTAACATATTTGGTGGAACGAAACAGTTGAAGTGTGTAGATCGTACTATGTAGCTTTTATTACATACTATATAATTATATTAAATTATAATTGTAAACTATATTACATAGTATCTATAGTATTTAATTAAACTTACATAGTATAATCTACAGACTAAAATTTTGTCCGTTTTCGTTTCATCAAATATCCTAAAATCTTGTAGTATTTGATTAAAAATTAACTTCTAAAAATGATCAGTAAAATGGAAATTGTGTCAGCCACATATAACCAACGTCACAATCAACGCGCTAAGTAGACTGCGGGTTTTATGCATTTATGGTTGAAATAAGTAGACGCAATTTCAAATATTAAACAGATGAAAAGAATTTTAGTTTCAGCTTATTAAAATTATTTAAGGAGGGAAAACATTTTTTCTAAACTCCCATTTATTGGAATTTATGCAAGCAATTTAGATTTTTAATAAAGATTCGTAGCCCACTGTTGAGCGGTGTAACCTTAACAATATGCTGCGAATAGTATTAAAATATTAACTAGTAGAGTATACACGATAAATGTGTACATAATAAAAATAACATTTTAACCTTATAATACTCCTCAAGTGAAAATTCATCTATTTTCCGTTTTTAAGACTGCAAAATATTTTATAACTATTTTTTGAAATTTAGTCCTCAAATGCTTCCTAGAGTCTTTGTACAGGATATTTCTCTAAAGTGTAGGTCAGGACGAAAAGGTGAACAGAATAAATAAAAGACGATGTGTGTATCACATAATTTAGTCTCGCTTTAATATATTAGATATTGTTCAGTATAATATATGACTCTCGTACTATATGCTAATCGTAACGGTAAACGGCATACACGCCAAACATTTCCGTTTCGACGTATCAATAATTTACACGAGAATATTCATAGTGACGCTTTCTTGCCGGCAGACATTCAGCTGGAACGACAGCACACGCACTCACATAATTTTATTTATCACACTTCTTACAACATCCCTCCCGTCGTGGAATTAATGAAAATCGACGGGAGGCAATCAACAAGTATACAAAAAAATAAAAGAAAAAAGAAGAAGAAAGAGAAAAAGGACTTGAAGGATTAAAAGGAACATATACAAGATATACGGACTATTGTTACAAGTAACGATCACACGCGAATGAACGCCTAACTGCCTCCATCTTCGCAAAACCACGTCTCTGATCTTTAAGCACCGATGAATTCGCAAGATGATCCAAAGATCCAAGCTTTAAAAACTCAAGCTCCGAAAATCCAACCTTTATAAATCCAAACTTCGAAAATCCAAGCTTCGAAGATTCAAATTTCGAAAATTCAAGCTTTATAAATTTAAGCTTCGAAGATCCAAGCTTTACAAATTCAAGCTTGTAGGAAAAAGATTTATACAGAAGTTGCGAAAAAGATACTTTTTATTTGCAACATGCGGTGTCGAATCTTTTATGTTGCCTGTCTATTGGATAATGTGATACTTCCGACTATTTCAAGAAATAGACTTCTGATACTTCTATTGTCGGAAATAGAACTGTCTGTCAGAAGACAAGATGGCGGAGTTTGGCTCTCCCGAGAGATTTCTACTTTAGAATAGCTCTAGAGATCCAAAGCAATTATAATTATATAGGATAATATTGTTTGCTAAATTTGATTTTGATTTCACCTTCGAGTAAGGCAATCTCGCAAAATGTATTATTTAGCCTGAAAATTAATTAGGTAAACAGTCAAGCAGCCCGGTAAACAAGTTTTAAGCATTTTTACGAATTGTCTCAGTAATAGTTGATTACCGAGTAAACGCAATCAGCATCGCTCAATAATACATGATGCAGGTATACTGAAATATGGTTTGCTGATTACAGTAGCGAGCGTGACACCAGTTTCCGCGTGCAAATCTGTCGGCAAATGTAATTACGAATTGCCTGTAGTATTGCTATCATGTCTGCGTTTAACCAAACAATATCTACTAAAAAATTTCGAGAATTTCGAAAATGAATCGTTAAAAGTTTCTTCAAAGTGAATCTATCGTTCACAGCGTCAGAGATATTTTAAAAACTTAGGACTAGCTTTTTCCTGATTAAAATACAATGGAACCTAACTTTTTCCACTAAAAACTCATTAATTAATTGATTCATTCGTTCACAGTATCAGAAATTTTCCTTTAAAACATATGCATCAATTCTAGCACTCTCCCGATTAAAATAAAATAAATATTGAATACATGATTGCATTACTTTAATTGCATTACGTTAATTGATCTGGTATTTTATCGATTCGAATAATTTCTGAACGTTCGTATAAATCCTTTTTCCGTACAAATCTGTCGGAAACTTGAAATACGTTGCTAGCATGATTGCCGAAACGAATGCAAGCCTACAAAAATTAACATAAAACGTGTGTACAAACTGTTCGATTCTCTAAAATGATTCGTCATTTGTCAACTAAAATCTACAATTTACTATAAGATTGGTAAAATTAATATTCACGTCGGGATATTTGTGACAAAGTTTCTTGCTTGAAACCTAAAAGGATTATACGGTTATAAATCATTCTTTTTGTCAAGATAATATTTAATTTTAATCATAACAAGCCTAAACTCTAATCCTAAACCCCACGTGATCTCTACAATTGAATGAAATATATTCCAACGTGAATTTCTTTACACTGTATATAGTCACCATCCTGCAGTATGTATCATTTACGAAATTCGAACCGGAACTTCGATTCTACGCTGAAGCGGCAATTCTAAGCGCCGTTAATTTCCACGCGAACGTGAACAGACAATGCGCGAGTAAAATTGATGAAACGTCCATGATATGTACGTACGTTTTATTGAAGGATTTCAGGCAACCGTGAGAACGTGGTCTCAGGAAGATTACGCGAATCGGTACTCGAGCGCAGAGAAACGTATTTTCGTTTGGCTTCCCTTCGCCTGGACATCAAACCCGAGGTGCAAAGAGAGAAAACCGGGCATCTGGCTTTCGAACGATGTCGCGTCACATTGAAGACAATAGAACTGAGGTGAACAACGTGCATAGAAGCTCGCCTTTGCTCTCCGTCTCTCTTTCTTTCTCTCTCTCAATTTCTCCCTCTCTCTCAATTTCTCTCTCTCTCTCTCTCTCTCTCTCTCTCTCTCTCACTCCCTAAAGCTAATTAATTAGAACGTTACAACAGACGATTAAACTGATTCCCGTATCGAGTAACAAAGATCACGATTAACCTTGATGTATAAATGTACACTTTGGTTTACGAATACATTATCTAATTACAATGTACAACCCGATTCTTGAATCGAACGAGCTCGTAATAGCGGAGAGAACTTCCTTGCAAACGCGATTCCAAGACGTAGCCCCGGATTAACAAGTTTTACAAAATCGAACAAAAATTGACAAAATTTGGAATATTTTGCATAAAATGTCAAGTCAATTCGCTTAGTAAAAATAATTGAAATCCTATGTCGTATCAATATTAAATTATATCGATTATATATATAAACATAGCACGGGAATAAAAACTAATGTAACGTTTTATAAAATATTTTCAAACATATGATAAAGAATATCATCGTTTCGTCAATGACTTAAAAGTATGATTTCATCGGTTACTGCATAGTAAAGATTTTGAAGAAACGAATATTTCATAGGACATCAACTAAAATAAATAAAATCTTTGAACGATCACGAACTACAGGTCTTCAATCAGCGACTAGGACCTCGTATAAAAAAGTTGATCGGTAAACTGTTTCATGCAAAACAAAATGTTTGTGCATACTTGCGAGGAAAAAGAGTTAAATAAAAACCTATTTCTTCTATCGACACGTTGACCGCCATGTCATGATGTTTAATGAAATAAAAATTGAAAATAATTATAAATGTGATATTGAGTAGTCTTCCAACTTTCTTGCATTTTACAGATCCCAATGAAATTTGGTACAACGAATATATTAACGTAAAAATTCATTTTAAAACCTGGACAAATAATTCCGTCACCCACATCTGGGTGACATGGCGGTCAACGTGTTAAAAATAACTCTATCCTTATACTATTTCTTCCGGTTTACGGTTGCATTTGCTCCTCGTTTTGTTCTAAATACATGAAGAGTCAGTTTACCGAACAGCTTTCAGTGATTCTCAGCGAATTTTCCTGTACACGCACGTTCCTCTTCGTCCTCTCTCGACCACAAAGTTCTGCCATAGTAAGTATACGTACAATACGATCAGGTACAAGAGTAGCATCTCTGGGTTGATCTGTTTTATTTCCAAAGAGAGGACGAAGCTCCTCGACGGCCTTAAGCTAATTTCCCTGCAGCCTCCTCGGGTCCCGCAGAACCCGACCATAAAATTCGCAGGATTAATCTCGTTTTGAAACAGGATTTCTCATCGAGGCCGCCAACGAAGTCGATCGAATAGAAATAAGATATTTGTTCCTTGGCGACCGTTTACGGAAAGCCATACTAGCGATTTCATACCGTTAATTTACTTAGCGGCTCCCCGGAAGTTCGCGAAAGTGTTTGCAAATCGCACGTCATTGGTACTACCGACAAATGACGTACTCCGCCCAGTGATTAATATAAATTAATAAATTAACTCACAATGCTTTTGTTAATACCTAATATCGAGACGTAGGCGCGTAATATTCGCCAAGCTTCTCAGCTTTTCGGGACGGCCGGCTGCGATCGTGGCCGTCCGATTGCGTAATTCGCTCCGTAAATGCATAGAAGCTACCCCCCGTCTGTTGATCATCATTCATTCCTTCGCGCCTGTATCGCGCGCGGCTCGTGATAATGACTATTGGTCCGCCTGGTCGCTGGTCTCCTCGTTGTCGGATATCGAGGACATCCTGTCGTGGTTCGTGCAATTGTCCGTCTGGCTACTGGATTCCGCGATCTCGAGCCAGTGTTGTTTGTTTTCCCTAACACCCTCCACCAGCGGCTCCAGTTTCTCTGACAGAAGTGCGAATGCCTGCTCGAACAAATGACAAATGTCTCGATTAGCTTCCGTTTCGATTAAATTCTATTCTTTTATTATTGTTCCCCTCAGGGTTACAACAATCCTCTTATAGGTTAAATTATGGAGAGTTGTTTTCTCAAAAATTTCTTTCAAAGATTCCCAACGGGGTGTTATAGCTTGCAATCCCATGTAAATGAGAAATATCAACAAAACGATTTTCTTTCTTTGCTTTCGTGTATCGAACGAAATAAAACATTGTATGAACTGAGATTTATTTATCTATCGTCGATATCATAGAAAATTACCTCGTAGATAGGAAGGCAGATCGAATCGATGAATCCAACTTGCATGATCGGCAGCTGATCCTCCTTTTCTCTGTTCATAATGTCCTGCAATACCAAAAGAGCAACACTGTTACCTTCGGATCTTAGATGATTTCTGATAAAAGATACATTAATTTACAAACTTCATTAAAATCTGGTACTTGTACGCGTATAAATAGCATTACCTCATGCATGAAACATAAATCATAAATTAAACCAGAGAGAAGTACAATTAGAGTAGAAAAAATAAAACAATGCAAATAATAAGTACCAATTATCTTTTTCATCTAAAACATGATTAGAGTCAAAGAAGTTCTAATCAATGTTATCAGGGAGAAAATCGTACGTCAAAGGGTGAAAAACTAATCAAGCTTCTGCAACACTTACAATCGGGGTAATGTTCAGAGTCCACCTCTCAATGTCCCCCTGCTCGAAGAACTCGCTGCTAACCAACTCGGCCACCCTCTTCTCGACTTCCCAGGGTTTTGTGATAGCCGCTAGATCGCAGACAGTCATTAACATTCCTCTTAGCAACTCCCTGTGATCGCTATAAGCCCAATTGTAGCCGCCACCCCTTGCTAAGCTGAGGAAAGCCCCTCTCTTCCGGAAGTAAACCGCCAAGTCGGTGGAGAGGATCGCCTCTTCAAGAACTTTAACCACGCGCGAATATTCCTCCGGAGACAGATTCGACAGGATCTGATTACCCTGACTGCTCAGAATCATCAGGCACTGATCGAAATGATGATGCTCCATCGTGGACGTCGAGTAGAGCTGCGCCAACGGCGACGATGCTCTGCAACCCCATGAAAATCATTTTTTCATCCTACCGCTGTGTTTGAAAAACTAGACAGACCACTAGATCAATAGTTTGTTCTCTAATGAATTTTCAACTTACTTGATTTGAAAGGAGTTGTTCGTGCCCCGATGATCTAGATCGTGACACAAGCAAGCGATTATGAGAGCAAGACACTCAATTTCCCCGAAGATTTTCCACCACTGCGTAGCCTAAGGCATAACAATATTTTTGTTAATTTTTCAAAGAATGGTTTCAATGATAATGAAATTTTTCTTCACAATTTGCTTACGGTTAATATCGCGAACATCATTTGGGCGACGTTGAACGCGTGACGCCAATTATGGTATGTGACGTTCCGATAATTTTTCTTCACACTGAGAAGCCAACGGCAAAGAACATCATAATCGATATGAAAACGTTCCACGAAATCAAGATCCAGGAACATACGAAGACACGCGGCTAACGTGTCGTCGTCTTCCATGTAAATGTCGTCGAATTTAAAGTCGTGCAGCTGAAAATGCGCTGCGGAAGGCACTCTTAAGGCCTGAAATCAAAGTCAGAAAATTGTGAAAACAATATTCGCTTTTTGACGTTTCGAAAAGATATTTTTGGTGCGTAGAAAAGTCAATTTTAAAAATATTTTTACGTAAATAAATTATACTTAAAGTCACTGCTGTAGTGTTTTGATAAAAATTCATTGAAATGACTATCTTATGTCAGCGGAAAAGAACAGCATTCTAAATAGAAAGTTGAATTGCTTTTTTTCGAAATAGTGTTTTTAAAATTTGATACCAAGGATATTTAATGTTATGCGTTTTGGACATATATCGAGTAAACAGTGTACTGTCAAACGGGAATCAAAATTACACAATGAAATATAGTTTTATTCGTGAAAAAAATTGTCAAAGATAGTAGTACTATTGTTTCAATCACAGCTGTATGTAAAAAAGACAACGGAATTTCTTAAAACAAAATGAAATTTCGAAACGGACACACTGTATCTTCAAGTTACAATATTTGATTTTCAATTTAAGGTCTCTTAACGTTCAAGAAAATAGTTAAGGAAAAAGTATGTAATTGTTCCTAATAATATTAGAACTAGGTATTATCCAGAAGAACCAACCCTCAATCTTTGTGCATCTTCCAACGAAGCAGAAGCATGGTAACTTAGCACTTCTAATGTAACGCTTTGTTTGGCCATTGCTATCACAGCCTTTTCGTACCTGTTGTAAAAGACAGAAAAAGAAACATAATGAAACGAATGAATCCACGAAAAATCTTTTCGCATACATATGCTCCATATAAAATGTATTTCTTACATTCTTAGGTTGACAACCCGTAATTTTCAGGTTCTACTCACATGTGCGTATTGTGAATGCCCATGCCGCAGAAAATGGCGAACGCCTCGACGAAATTCTCGTCGTTCTTCGTGAAGGCGAGGTCATCGAACTTGTTGATCAGTTGAATGACGCCAATGATCTGACCCGACGAGTTCTTGATGGGCATGCAGAGAATGGTGCGATGTCTGAAACCGGTACCATCGTCCACCGAAGGGTCGAATCTTGGATCATCGTAGGCGTTCGGTATGTTCACCGTCTAAGAAAATTTAGTTCGAATGCATGACATTGCGCGGGCAACCGAGCGAGAACTAACAAGTAAGCTAGCAGAGAAGATGGGCAACAGACAACAGGAAGAAATTGTCGATCGATGCTCACCTCGCCGGTCGTAGCAACGTAGCCGGTGATGCCGACGTTTATCGGGAATCGGCTCTCGAACGGACTGCGCGAACAAAATCAAACACGCGTTAGGTAATCCCGTGGGGATTCAATCGTTTATGGTAATCGAATGAAGAAAAATAAGGACGTAATTACAAACTTCATTCACCTAGTGCGAGAATCTGAATCCTCGCCGGCCAGGTCGTTCGCCTCGAAGTCGAACACGCGGGAGAAACTTCCCTTCGACGCTTTGTGCACCAACAGAACCTGGAAAATATAGTGAGGGTGATTATTGAAACATTTATTTTAAAATGTATACTACTATTATTATAGCCGTACGTGAAAATTATTCGTTCTTTACGGTAGCATTTTATATACGGTTAGGAATCGAATTACTGTGGAGGTGCCTATATTAATCATACTTATTTTTAAAGCATAATGGATACTAAAAAAGAGATATTAAATTTTTTCATTAAAATGAGTTAATATATATGTTATATATCTCTTTTTTGGTATACATTATGCACTAAAAATAAGTATAATTAATATGGGCACAGTCATTGGCACCCCCACAATAAATGCACATTCTTTCAATATCAACAACAGCAACATTTATATTTATTACCGAAGATGTCCACACTTTTTGAAGAATATCGAATTCAACGACCCAGATATTATGAATAGAATTAAAAACCATAAACGCAAACCAAACAAAGTACGCTTAAAATGCAAAATAAATAGTGCACAGTGGAAATCTGCAAACGAAACAAATTTTCATCCAGGTGCCCATTGTGTTCAACTTTTAATAAAAATATGTACCATCGAAATAATATCGCAAATATAACAACAACAGTAAATCCGTTCTCCGTTATGTCGCCCATATTACCTGTACTCGCTGGCATTGAATCAGGGACTGTGTGTGCGTTAGAATCCTCAACACCATATGCTCTATTGTACTTTGCTCTTCGAAAATCATCCTAGCTAAATCCAGAAGCACCTGTAACAGTGACAAACATTTGCCGTAAATTAGTAGTCTGTTTAAAGCGGATAAATTATTGTGTTATAGTCAGCGATACGTGACAATATTAACGCATTTACTGCGGCTAATAAATCCCACAGCTGCGCCGCGTGTACATCAATTCAATTATTTTAGAAACTCAACGACGAAGTTCAAGAATTAATTAGTTCAACCAATGCAAAACTTTTATTTTGCATAACATGTAATCATTTTTTATCTAATCTGTAATCGTTGACATTACAAATTTTTATTTTGCAAATATGTAGATCCGCAGTCTAGTTGTTTACCGCAGACGATACATAAATCAGAGAAGCCCAACCACTTAAAAAAAAAACCATATAATAATCAAGATATGGAATATTGGACTTAATTAATAATACCAAAGATGAAACTTACGTAAAGAAGAACACGATTTAATATTCAAACTGCGTAGTGACTGTACCAATTAAAATTGTGGTATAACGTTTCCAAAGATAAGAATGATTATTCTTCTACTAACCTGGTTCCTTTTTACTTCTAATTGACTTTTTTCATAGAGTTGCGCATTCCTCAGTCCGATCCCACAAAATTGCAAATAACCAGCGAAAACCTTCTCGTCTTGTACAGTAAATTGCCCCTCGCCACCGAGTTTGTTGATCACTTGTGCAACACCGATGACGTCTCCGTTGCAATCCTTGATCGGCATGCACAAAAGTGCTCTGGTCCTGTATCCTGTTAACGCGTCGATTTCTCGGTTGAATCGAGAGTCCTGCAAACAAATAACATCTTTATAAAACAATTTTCTGTAATTTTACATTATTATCACACATGTGCATCGCAAAACATCTTAAGTTATAGATAAAGATGTCAAAAGAACAAAATAATTGCAGTAATATCTCGTTTATAACGTTTTCGAACAAACTTCGAATCAGCAATTATTTTGGGAAAACGGTAGACTGCTTTACTCTGATTCACGAGAGTCGAGGGAAACTCGAACACGTAATTAAATAAACGGAAATGGCGACATAAAGTTTATCTGCGAATTAAATATTACTGCTTTTATACTGCACTGTCGCAAAATAGTACGTATGTGTTCGCTAATGAATTCATACGAAACGACAATCGAATTGCTTGTCAAGTAATATTAATGCTTCCCCTAAATTGTTATTTTACACACGAGCACTTTGCCAGGATTATTCACGTAAACAATTTAGTCTGATCTGCACATGCAAATGCGTTGGCAAAGTAACATAGTGCAGTAAACATTTATATCATCTGTCTTTCCTAAATTATAGACATTTCGTTATTGGTAAAATAAGTGATTCAATAATGAAAATGAACGATTCTAGAAAACATCAAGAAACGAACAATTTTCTCCTTTCATTCGATTATATAATTTTTCTACCTTTTGCAACTATGTTTATACGATTCTATTTCGATTTTTTTATAATCTTAAATATTCAGGTGTTCTACAATTAAATTTAAAACAAAAAACTTTACCGACGTATGCTTGACAAATTCAAGAGTTATGGATGGAGAAGGAAAAAAGGGTTGAATATAAATTCAAAAGCGCTTTTGCAGAGCATTGTTTATGGTCAAGGTCTGTGAAACACCCTGCGCGTGTCTGCCTTCATCAAATCTCTCCTCACAGGCATATGCAGCTGCGTCATTCAGACTTCGAAAAGCATGTAATAATTAGATACGTGAATTGCATACACAAATTCATAACACTAACAGGCATTGTGCACCGCCCTGCATATATTTACTCTGCTATAAATGTTTGACAATAGGACATGGACGTCAGAGGACAAAGACCTTATTCGTACGAGTTTATTAATGCAAAATGCGACAAACGGCTTTATCCAATCAACAATATTACATACTCTTACACGTAAAAACGTTTTAAATTTGAACGTGGATGGAAATTGAAGATTACATAAATAAAATGTTTTTGATATATATATAACAATAAGCAAACGTATCACAGTATAATACATGAATACATATCATCATACAAAATGCTTAGACTGACAATGTTACTAATATTGAAATTTATTGTGAATTCTGTAATTTTCAATTAAATCTTTTAAATATTTTCATAATCTCTGTCTCTTTCTTAAAAAAAAAGGAATATTATCTTGGTTTAGATTTCAGACACTTTACATACTTTAAAAACTCATGTTTTTTTAATACGACCTTGGTTTAAGTTTAAAACATTCAAACATGGTTTTGTTTAAAATTATAATATTGACTCAAAACTAAACAAACAGATCATTGGAATATTATTTAATTTCTATCTCGTAACACGTGAAAAGTTATTGGAACTTGGTTGCGAAATGATGTCACATCCACCGTATAGCCCTGACATTGCATCATCATATTATCATTTATTCCGAAGTTTACAAAACTCTTTGAGTGTTAGCCCTTTGCACTCGAAGCTATTTTAACTCCAAAACGAAACATTTCTTTCGACCTAGAATATTTCCCTTCTATAGATATTTTTTCATGTTATAAATTCGAAAATGGTGCAATATACAGTCGAATCGGAAAGTAAGTTAACATTTGGTGATATGTAGGCAATGAATATGATGAATAAAATCAAGTTATTGTATTGTTTTTATTTAGGAGGTGTAAGGAAATAAACAAATATGTTAGTAAAACATATATTATCATTATTAAAGATTAAAGACATGTCATATTCATTTGCCTGCATATACCAGTCGTTAACTTACTTTCCGACTCGACTGTACTTATACAGTACTGAAGTTTCTAGTAATTTATTATATACAAACAAACTTAATAATGTAAAAAATATTTTGAATAGTGATACAGCAATTTTTAGTGGCGCCTCACAGTCGCCATTCGAGTGCTAAGGGTTAAAACATTCACTAATGATGATGATCTGAAATCGCACTTGGATCAGTTTTTCACCGAAAAGGATCAGAAGTTTTATGAGCGCGGAATTATGAAGCTACCAGAAAGATGGCAAAAGATCATAGAACAAAATGCAAAATATTTTATTGATTAAAGTTCGTTGCTTTGATAAAAAAAATTGGATTTTATTTCACCTAAAAATACCGAAATTACTTTCTTGCCAAGCTACTAATATCTTTGACGGTTGAGAAATGACAAGAAAGTCTGCCCTAGTTGCGTTCGCGAAGGGTTACATAGATTATGAGGTCTCGGGAAGATGAGCTAACGCTTACCTTGTAAGCGTCCGGTATGTTAACAGGTTCTCCGCTTTCGGCCACGTAGCCGACAATCCCGGTGCCCCAGGGAATTTTGATCTCGTCCTTCTTCTCCATCTCGAGTAGCGTGGATCTCGAGCAGACGTCGAATAGCTTCGAGACTAAACATCTGTTCCTCGAGTAGTATCCCGTTTCGCGTTGCTGCTGCCCCGTGCTCCTGTTCTCCGTTTTGCCGGAGCCGATCATCGCGGAAGTATTCTGCATCGACGAGTGGTCGTGATTTTGCGACAACGGCATGCAACCGCCACCTTTCTCGCCTTGCACGAGGAACAGGGAGCCCCGGTCCGCGTGTAACAGGGTGCTCACGTTCTGGAGGATCTTGTGGCACAAGGACCTCACATCCAACTCGTTACAGATGTCCTTGACCTACGGTTGAATCGATCGTCGTCAATTATACCTCGGCCACGGGCCCCGACCAGAGTCCTCGTACAGAGACCAAAGCGCACGGGTACGAGGGCGTGCTCGTAATTGAAATGGTTACAAATTACATACTACCTAGAAATCTCTCCGGTACGCTCTCTCCTCCAGTGCACGTGTCGGATCCATCGAGAAAAATATTATTGTTACCGGTACCCTTTTATACTTTCTTAGGAAGCCCCTTAACGAGCCACAATATGTTCGGTAAGGATTGAAAAATCGGTTTCAAATTATAGCTTGCCTTTTCATTCGATTATTCGATTTTCATTGATTTTTCATTCGAGGTTATGGGGGAGGAGCTTGTGGGAAATATCGAGGACATTGATCGAAGGAAATTGTCTTGGCAATTGTTTGGGATACTGTTGCCTATGGAAATATCGAACAGATTAGTCAACCGATTTCGAGGAAATTCTTTTCAATTGTTCCGGCATATTATTATCTATTTCTTCGCATAACACTTGTCGCGATCCATAGCCTAAATTTTGTCTGCATCGCGGAGCATTCGTCTTCAGTATGTTTTACTACAGCTCGTACTATGTACCACGTACAGTTCGTACTACGCTCATTTTAAAATATATATTTTCAAATATTTCTTATAGACCCATTAGAGTCTGTCCGATATTCCCAATGTAACAATTTATTCGTTCGATTTAATCCATAGAAATTGAGTGATTAAATTACGATTTTAATACTCGAGATCAACGTAGCTTCGAGCTCCGTCGTCAGAGGGTTAATAAAAAAACATATTTGTGAATGAAACACGTATTTGAAATCGTTCAAGTTGTTCGGTTTGACCTAATTTGAGGCAAGCCTGGTTCAAAGCAGATAGTTTAGCTTTACATCTTCAAGGAATTCTTCTCTTTCAATTGTGCTAACTTTGTATAATTATCCGTGCACTGGAGGATTAACCGGAGACGCTGGATTATCTCGTAAACAATTAAAAATATTCAAAGTGGACATATAGAAGAAGAGAAAGAAGAAGGGACAGTACCAATTCGAAAATGAGATCCTTCTCGTCAAGGTGCCTCAGTTCGTGCCTGGATCTTCTCTGCGGTCTGTTCGAGTTTCCGGAGCCGACTGGCTGGCTTCCTGGCTGGCCAGAATCCCCGGGCGTGACGCTCAAAAAGGTGGGCGTCCCGTCGATCGTGTTGACGATCGGTTTCAGCAAACCGCCACGCTCGAACTCGTGGGCAGAGATCTTGCGAACGGGGGTTGTGGCACCCGAACCCCCGGATCCACCGCGACCGGAAGACGATGTACCACCCGCATGGATCGGACTCGACAACTCCACGCAGCTGCTCGACGAGGACGTCGGCGTCGCGTGCGAGACCAGCCACATGTCCACGGTTTGCCTCGTGACTTTCCTGTAGGATACATGAGCCGTTTATTTTGAAAGTGGCCTAAGTCCATTTATCTTAAAATCGAGACATTCAAGGGTTTGCGTTTCAATGAATTTAAAAATATACGTATAGGACATTAATGAGTCGCACTGCTTAAGTGTATCTAAGGGTGTTAAATTTATAGTTCCTATTAAAATAGTGGCAATTATTAAGTGAATAATATGCGTTTTCTTATCAAGAATGGAGTTAGGCCACTTTCAAAATTAACAACCAGATTCATTATAAAATTTGAAGGTGCCCAAGTCCATTCAACATAATTTAAGATGCTTCAAATTGAAAAAAAAAACAATACTGAATTTATTTCACATATCCTTAAAACACTTCAGGAACATAATTTATGCGATTCAATTAACTACATAACGTGCAAAATTACAAACATAAATTTATTACAAAACAATTTACTACTCGTCTACATTTTGTGCGTGTAAAAGGGATTTGAAGTAATCATGATGTTCCGGTGGTATATATCGTAATAGGTCCATCATGTCCTTGAATTTTGTTGTTGTAATTTGTCTGATATTTTTATACAGTGGTGTCAATACAATATTTTCGAACTTTTTTGGTCTACCCCGACGTGGTAATAAATTCAGGACTTTAAAATTTTCATTCTTATTCATTGATGTCTTATATTATCTTGATTATTTAAGTATAAATGGAGTTAGGCCACTTTCAAACTACACGGTTCAAGAATTATCGTATTTGCTCGGATTATAAGCAACCTGAAATGCTTTACTGATAAATAACATAAAGTTGTACACGTAACCATGATAACCGGAAAAAACTGAAAAACGGAGTTAGGCCACTTTCAAAATAAACGGCTCACATACCGGTGTTTTTCATCGGTAAACAAGTTTCGACGGATCGATAATACTGTAATGGGTCGATACGTGTGAAAACAACCGTATTGTCGGCTGCATCGTCGACGGACATTATTCTTTGATCTCTTCCTGCTGGCGTCGAGCGTGCAAATGAATAACGAGTAAAGAAAGCATCGACGCACCAGCGCAGCGTATCGGTGAGAGACAATACTAGCTCAACGACAAAACTTTGCCGCAATTTTTCTGTGAAACTTTCACTAACATATTTGTGACATTTTTCTGATTAAAACGAGTCCCCGTGTGACATAGTTCGGTGCACAGTTGCTTGGTTAATCCACGATACAGTGGAACCTCGGTTATCCGAACTAATCGATGGAATAATTCGCTAACATATTTGTGACATTTTTCTGATTAAAACGAGTCACACGTACGTGTAGAATTAACAATTGCTGTTTTCTGTTTCTAGCTAAATTTAGACCGGTTAACCATTCCCTTAAAAACAATGAATTTTCAAAATAATCTTCGATACAAGACTTTTATTTGAGTTCCCGATTTTTATCAAATAATTTGTAACAGATATCACCGTCCAAGTCAAACTATTATTTTTCAAAAAACATTATTTTCATAATAAAAGTACTGTGAAACCTTTAAGATCTTATAAAGTATTTCGTTGCAGTTAGTCAAAGATAATCACCTACGGTATTAGATATTTTAGAAAGATAAATAGCATAAAGTCAGAGTCAAGGGAGTCTAGATTGAACAAGATGGGTTCTTTTGATAAAGTTATACGAGCAGCAGGCTTCAGTTTGGGTTCACGTGAAATCCTGCGTCCCAATAGACGTTAGCGTGCTTCATGGTCTCTAAAGTTCCTTTACAGCACCGACGAAAGCCCTGTGTTGTTTTGCCCACGAATTTTCACTCGAGAATTCTCTGTCCGTTTGTTATTTGACGTTCTATCCAAGGCCATGTACTTTGGGCGGTTTGTTCCTCGCTGTTTGATCGCTATTGACTTTTCCGCATGAGCGAACAATCACATAAAGTCCTGTTGATAGTCGCGGCTGCGCATCTTTAGGAAAGGTGAACCTCTGAACAAGGATATCTAGTTTCAATTGTCAAACCAGACCTCGCTTTGACGCGAGCGACCCTTGGCAGAATACCTAATTGCCACGGTCAACGTCGACGAACATTTTCTGGATCGCATAATCACAGGAAAATGGTCTCCGTGGAACGATAGTCGAAAAGCACTCTCATCCGAATTCGACGAAACGGGCCGGACCAACGTTAAAGCAGTTTTGTGAATTCTTTAAACACACTTTCGAACATTATCGCAGAAAATTTACGTTCGCGTGAAAAATTTAAATATTGCGAAACCAATATCTTATTTCTTAACCAATATCTTCAACCAATTTTTTGTTGAATATATCACATTTTATCGAGACACGTAAGAAAAGAAGGATTTTAAGAACAATCAAAAAGAAATTTGATATCTTTTGAGGATATTAAAAACATATTGAAAAATAGATGTTTATTTCAAATGAAGTAATGGTTTCAAGTAGTTTGACACTGTTTGAGAAGGATGTTAAAAATATACAAGGAAAATGTCGATTCAAGTCTTGAAAATAATCCCCATAATTTTCTGTACATACTATTACACCAGAACCCAGTAAAAATGTTGAATATAATGCAAAGTTACAAATAATTCGTTGTGCGAATCTTGTACACCTAATAAACAGCTGATTGTGTGAAATTGTATGGAACAAATTCGTTTCTATTGGGTTGGCAACTAAGTAATTGCCGATTTGTTCAATGAAATAAAAGAGTTTTTTTTTTACTTGGAATGAACTTTAATCTTTGATGTATTTTCCATTTTGTTCGATGACCTTTTGCCATCTTTCTGACAACTTGAAAATTCCACGCTCGTAGAAAGTCTGATCCTTTTCGGCCAAAAACTGAGTCAAGTTATAGTTTCATCTATAACTGAAATCGGCAATTACTTAGTTGCCAACCCAACCCTATTCTAGTAAAATTATGCTGAATCATAAATATTTGTTATAAATACCCTGCGGATCTTCATGCAAAATAAATGTTTTCGTCATCGATTGCAACAAGTTAGATAATAATTTCTTTTAGAAATGATTTTTGCGCGTTGGAAATAATGTATAGATACAATATAATTAGATATCGGATGTTTATGCAATTTCCAATTTTTATAGAAACATTTAAGAAAGTGGAATGAAATAAAATTTTATTTTTAATGGGGTCAGCCTTTGTAGATCCAAAGCAAATAATAATCGTGTTAAATTCTCTCGAATTTTATATTATAGCATTTTTTTAACATTTCCATAAGCCATAAATGCATAAAGATCCGATGTCTAAAAAAAATACATGTATAGATAATGTACATATAGAATGTTGTTGTGGCTAGAAAGGCAGGGGGTAAAGCAAGAAATGGTAGTTTGTGCGGGACGGTTCGATGGAAGTGGTAGAACTGTGGTATTATAGTAACCTGAGGAAGTAATCGTTGACGAAATCTGGATGTTCGTCGAGCCAGGACTCCATGCGGGCGTACTCCGGGTCGTACATGGCCGAAGTTGAGGAATAAAAACCGCCGGTGGATTTTCCATCTTGCACCTGTTGCAGTGCGCCCTGACCCGCCATAACGCTCTGCACCCCTTGCACCCCTTGTACACAAGGCGCTGCCGTCTCCGCCGTCATCCTCGGCTCCTCGATGCTCCGCAAGTGCAGGCCTACTTGACAAATAATTAACTCGTCATTACACAGTTATTTATCTATCTATTCATCTATACACTCGTTACTAGATACTCGAACAAGTTTCTGCCGTTCTGTTGGTAAATATAACAGTCCTTCGTTCGAATCGAAAAATAGAGAACATTTCGTTCCAAGTATTTTCCATCGTTACCTTTTCCCACTTTTCACTCGATAAGTGCGATAGAAGAAATTTGGTTGCTGAGAAGTACAGTGTTTTCTCGATATATGTCCACAACACGGGTCTACCCAGGGACATGTGTCGGCTAGAAGATACTATTCCTTGATACGCTGCCGAACCTTGAGACCCCTCACAGGATATAGATATTTGGGACATATATCGAGAAAAAACTGTAATCAAATGGTCAAGCTCTTCTACTCCCAGATAGAACGCGACGTCCATTTTTGGTCTGAACGTCTTACGCCCCAAAAAGATTTCTTTAAGACGTACAGTTTTTCACAAAGACGTTTCAGAGACGTTCGGAAGACGTCTCTGTGCTATCTGGGTTATATCTTCAAAAGAACCGAAGTAAGTGCAATAAATGTAATAAAATGAAAATATGGGGTGAAATAATTATTTAAACATACGTTTCATAAACTTAAATTACTCATTCGAAAGAAAACAATTCCACTTCTACCATAGTATAATCGGGGCACTTGCATCTCGTTGTCAGAATGATTACGACAGTGCTTGCTTGGATCGATAGGTTTTATTGCAATGGTTAACGTTGCAGTTATAAGTCGGACATTTCAGCAACCTCTAATAATTCGAAGCTACGAAACAATAATAAAGATACAGGCACAATTGATGGTAAACCGTCGGTGACCCAGAAAATTGAAAAAGAAAACGAGCTCACCCGTCGTTTCGACCCGAAAAAGAACTTTATCCCCTCGCATTTCTCTGCATCCACAATGGACGAAGAGTAGTGACAACGGTGACGAGGCCATTGAAAAGTTTAAAAAAAGGTCGTGCGCACGCCGGATCTTTCGAAGATAATGATGTTTTTGTTTCTCGGAAGCTCTGTTCAAAACAACTTCGTACGTCGTATACCGGTTTATAAATTTTACGCGCGGTAAATAGCACGTGGATAATACAAGGAATAAAATTCAGGTTCACGAATAATTCGTTGCATTATCATCTACTGAACCACTCGTGGAATAATGCGGTCGTAAACCACCCCCTTACCAAGCCACCCTTAACGATAGACGTACTCAGCTCCTGGGGTTAAGGACAATAGCTGGGTTTATGGTTCGGGCGTGACTTTTCCGTTATTTTTGGAGTTGAATATTCCTCCGCATGAATATCGTATTAATTTATCGTTTCATAGTTGTTAGATCTTCGTTACATTTATAGCAAACGGTATTAAATAGAGTTCAACAACACACAAAAACCTCGATCAATTTCAAATGCAAAAATAGAGCTCCGTGGCGAGGGAAAATATTTATCGAAGTAATAAGATTCAACCCAATATTTTATCGATTAAACAACTTGCACGAAGATTTATAACCTCAGGGGTTGGATTATTTACATAATCGTATGAGTGTCAGATTTAAAAAAAATGAAAAGTTCTCTAAACTGAAATAGCTATTCTGTTTTGAAGAGTGTCCGAGTTAAACCAAAATGTTATTGGCTCTCAAAGAGTGCCTGAAGTAAACTAAAGCAGCTACAGTGGTTTCTCTATATAGAGCGGGGGACAAAAGTGTTCGTACACTTGGAATATAGTAATAAAAGCAACAATATCTTTTCTGTTATTAATTGTATTTAAACATATGTAGCTTTATATTGTATACAACACTTGTAACTATATAGTTACGTATATTTGAATATACTTAATAATTTAGAAAACATTGTTGTTTTTATTTCTATAATCCAAGTGTACGAACACTTTTGTCCCCCACTGTACATATAACGAGAATTCATTGTATTCGCTTTGAAAGAGTGTCGCTGATTGGTTTTCGAGGGTCAGACACGTAACGCGATATCTAGTCAAAAAGTGGAAAAAAGTGCTCGGCGCTCGCGCACAAATCGTCGTACAATTCCACAAGAAACCGTGCCGTCGAAAAGAAGCAAAAGAAGAACGGAAGACAAAACGTGCCGATGCACGTGCGTGGCTGCGTGCCTCGTGGCTCGGGCCTCGCAGTTAGTGCAGTCGGCGAGACGCATAGGTGTTCCGAGTCACTCGCTATACTCTCACGGATGAGCGATATAAAAGCTCTGAGAGCCTCTCGCCACCACTCTTTGATAAACAACCGAGCGTGCCGCCGCGCCGTAAACCGTCCGCTCGAAAGTCGCAAACAATCGTAAACGCGAATAGAATAAACATTTTTCGTTTGAGACTTTGTTTTCGTGAAAATCGACTTTGAAGATCTGTCAGGTTCGTGTGGTTTAGTATATGCAGCAAGTAGATTTGGTTGGTCATGATCAGACAATTGCGTCAGACAATTCCTATCGAATAGCATACGTATTCGCTGCATTTCAAACTCGATTTTCGAAGCTCTAGAGGCTACTCTAGTTCTGGGACTTTTATCGGCTAAGCATTTGGGACATATAAACATCGTATACATTCGGACAGACTTTTATAGGACCGATCCGAAAAATTCCGACGAACATGAAGCAGAAAATTACGATCTCTCCCCGGCAGCGATAAATTCTTCATCGGAAGGAAAAGGAAGAAGGAAAAGATACGGTATCGTTGTTGGCGGTTCGCGCCGCAGTAATTAGGAGACGTTGACATAGTTTTTCATTGTGTTTCTCGAACAAAGACGCGAACAGGAATTTCGTGAATACGATGCTTGCTGCACTGATTCATGGGTAACACGAGGGGTAACCATCTTCTTACGCGGACAAGGTTTCCACGATTCGCCGATCACGAAAAACCATTCTATGAACCTTGCTTGAATTACGGTGGCCCGCGACTCGATTCGAACGCCTTTTAAACCAGAATAACTTTTTTTTAAATCGGACCAAACGACTTTTTTTAACAACTAGAAAAAAAGACACGCAAAAAGGATTTTGACAAAATTGCGATCACGGGCTCGAATAAGAAAGTTTTAAAAACTGCCTTTTTCTAGTTTTTCATGCAATTTTTAAGTAGATTATTCCTGGTGTAGAAAATCTAGTTTGTTTCAATGGGTAATAAATTGAAAATAACCGCTTCTTGTGGCTTGTTAAAGATAATTAATTAAAGTTGTGTTTTCTTAGGAGAAACTCATGTTATATAAGGGCAATCAGTGATGAAATATATGGGAAAGTAGAATTGAGATGAACAGGTAATATAATTAATAGACAGTTCTTAAATTTGCCTTACAGCGGTCGTTGCTCAATTGCTATTACGATTACTATTCATTTTTATTCGTTCAAAGAAATAACGTGACGATACGCTGTAACTATGAATAATATATAATAACAAAGGTACATGATTGCAAAACTTTACATACCACGCGGTATGAATAAATTATAAATGCAAACGTCTTTCTCACAACACGAAATATCAGTACAAATTACAATTTATCAGTATTTTGTATTCCAACGCGTAGTTTGCATACAATGCAAATTTAAACAACAATGAGTCAATATTTTTAAAGAAACATTAATGGGTTTTCCATGTACTTTTTAAACAAATGTATTTTACCGAAAGCCATTTGAATAAGCACACTCCGAAAACAACAACTCTGTAACTTGCATCTTCTGTGCAGTTGCGTATGACATATTATTACAATTACCGTTAAATTGTGGACTTTAATGTGGAACAAAAATTGTCCAATCGTTAGAAACAGTTGTCATTCGATGCTTGTTAAATTGATTCGACATCAAGCTCAAAGGTGTCATTAGCAACCACAAGTTTGTTACAGGAGTGGTCGTTTTTCAAGTTTAGGTTAATCAATTTTCTGTGTTTCAAGAAATTGATTAGGTTTTCGCAGGGGTTTTCAAGATCGTCGAGACTTCCAAATCGAACGAAATCAGTTTGCTTTTTCGCCAGTGATTTTGGAAAGTTCTCAAGATCTTTTTAATGGCTAGTGAGAAGGAAACACGTTCGACCAGCTTTTTCGATGCTGCAGTTCGGTAGGAACTTTTAACGAAATCCGGTGTTCGTCGCTTCAACATGGTCCCTCGTGAGAAATAAAAGGGGAACCTTGAAACAAGCCACCCTTTCTCGATGGACCCGATTCCGTGTCACGTATTGTACACGTAGGACATCATAGTGTCCCCGATGCTACGTGACTATGGAGGCTACACCGTTTCCGTAATGTTACTGCATCGTCAGTCTTCATTTTCACGATCAGGTTTATGACTGTGTTTCGCGAGAACAACTCGGGGAACAGCGGGTTCAAACAAACTATTGTTACCTGGCCTTTATTTTCCCTTAACATGGCGCCGGTCGAACCGTAACGATCTCGCAAGATCTAAGTAATTTATTCAGAAAAACGAGAAATGCGGAGGCACTCGGTGACTGTCAAACTGCTGGCATATTCACCGATTCTGCAAATTATAATAAAATACTACAACGTTAGGATAAAATTTCTTGCAATTTTCATAGTATTCGAAATTCTAAACAAAATAATAGTTAATATCAACCTAGCGGAGTTAGCGCTGTAGTAACTTTTTCATTTAAAACATTAAATTGCGAGTCTAGTCAAGTCATTATGCCGTTAAGTGATCATTTTTCTGTTGAAGATCCCTTTTTCTATGGTTATAATGCTTATTCCCTGTAACGTGTTAATTTTTCTCTGTGGAAGATCATTTTTTCTGGTGATATATTTTTTTATCTCGAGAGTAGACGACATGTACTTGTACGAAAAATATACAACTCAATCGAACAAGCCATTAAGGCTAATACGGTAATTAATTTCGCGACCTATAACGAGATGTCCTTCGGATAATCTTAAGCAGGAAACATATCTCATTCCTTTGGTAGCCGAATCTGCATACATGAAAAATAGGTCTTGCGTTTCATTTCAGAGGACTGGATCTCCTGAGAGCCAATTAACAAACTTAATTGTGGGCTGAGTCCTCGCTTGCTCATAAATCATTTGATTCTTTCATTTTTTTTTTTTTTTTTTTTATCAATCAGAACTGTCCAAACCATCGACTAACCAACGAACCTTTGTTATTGCGATATAAAAAAAAAGCACATAATACGTGATTGATCGAACAGAAAATTTTTGTTTCAATTTCACTTTCTCTAATTTCGTTTTCGACTGACATCAATTTTTCTCCTGCCATGCAAGACTATTTCTATCGTTACGTGTTGTCAATTTTTGTCGTATCAAAACGTTAATTTACTTTGACCTTATTGCCGCTTTTCGTACAAAATGTTTCATCAACATCGTGAACATAAATTCTGGGAAAATGGTTATTAAATACGAATAGGAAAGTATACTTGCATAGATAAAAAGTAGGAAGATAAGAATGAGAATATATAATTAATAAAACAATGCAAAAAAATTTTGTATTAAGCTTTAGGGGGTCGTTTCAAAGGGGATGCATTTCTCTTTTTTTAATAAAATGATATTAGCTTGAACATCGAGAATTTTTCTTAGCGATCAAATACTTTTCAGTGTCGCGGTATGATACAATCGAATAAAATCATCAACTTTTCAACTGTATCATCATTTATACGACAACCTGTACATTTTTTCTACGTAAAGTAATAATAAATCTGCGTCAGAACTCAGTCTAGAGCCGTAAAACGTCTTGAAACTTTTAGATTGGCAGACGAGACGTTTTCCCATGGGAAGTTCCCATCTGTCAAATGATAGTTAGTTTCGGAAGACGAGAGGAATCCCGTGTACCTGAAGTGTGTCATGCTGATTTTGCCCCGAAGGTGCCTTTAGAGTTACAAAGGCACTCATCCCCTCCCTTTCCACCTGACAGCCATTTTGCTGGCACAAGTCCACTAAAAATCCCCAACTATCAGGACATGCCATAATTCATGTATCATTTCTTATCGTGCTTCGTGTATGTTTGACATACAAACTTTGTATATCTTTTAACAAGTATTTCCCGATATATTGAAAACACTACACATTGTATATTCAGATAACGATATTTCCAGTTCTAGAAAAGTCAAAGTACGAACGTAAAACTAAATTCATGTTTCTCGTTGCATGTTCGGTGAAGTTAAAAAGAGCAATACAGTTAATGATTCGATGATTTTCGAAATAAAACTTCTTAATTGGGCCAACGAACCAATATTTACTGGTCACCGCGGAAGAGTATCGCTGACACGATGAATAAAGAAATGCCTCCACAGTTTTACGGCGACTTTAGGTTCGTTAACAAAAAGTAGTTTAAATTCAAATTGCTCTTCGGCTGAAAAGTTTACCACCGAAAAGTTAGGATACGCTCGCTAACGAGATCGTTGGAGTTTTAAGCACCCTGGAATTTCGGTACTCGTTATAACACATTAAAGACTTGTTTTATGCGATTTTTCACGTTCGTCATGCGGCCCTCGTGGAAATGCTGAAAACTCGGCAGGATGGTTCGCATCATGGTTGCATCTTACGCAGAAAGGAGACGACGCGACTCGCTTTTTCCTGTCAAACAGCCATATAAATGCAATGATACGTCCGCGAGACGCAATTACAATCGCAGTTTCAACAAACTGCATCTTTCCTTTCAAACGTGAAATTTTATAGTTGTACGCTGTTACTGCGATTTTAACTGATCGGGGAAGCGAACGATTGCCTGAGCAATGAATGTCTTGCAAAATACTTCGACGTCGTATAAAACGTGTATATTTTACAATTTATTGTTCGTAATAATAATTCTGAACGTTTCATGAATTACTGAAACTCCGTACTTCTAAATGATGAGAATGTTTTACCGAGAGAATACTATTCTGTTTGCACGTGTGTTATTCGACTGCCTCGCGCATCAATTTTATTACAACAAATGTAAGATTATAAATACTCCACAGATCATAGCCGAACATTAGGACCACTCGAACAAACATGAACAAATTTTCTCTGCTGAGATTACAATTTTTTCAATTATTTTCGACGAATCCAAATTATTCAAAGAAATAGATCATTATATAAATATATACATCATATATACCGCATATGGTAATGCAGTTATTCTCGAAGTAGCTCTTATACGGTCTAGCCCCGAGAGAGCAGTTTATACAATAATGTTATTCCTGGAATTTTCATACTGCCGACAATGAATATACGTTGCTAGAACCTCTTTCGCGTGAATGCCAAAACTTAGATGGTTAAGTTTAATATTTTGGATTTACGAGAGTTAGTATGCTTATCCGCAGTAGCCATCAATTGTGCATAGAAATTTAAAAGTAAAATACAGACTCGACTGGAAACTTATATTTCATTTTTAATTTACATAAGATACAATTATATTAGATCTTCACTTTCATACAAATATGTACACGTATAATGTAGTAGTCCGCTAATAGCATTTGCAAACTTTGTTATAGCTTCCAAGTATGAAATTGATTTCCTTTCTGGTAACATTCCGTAATTATACTGAACATACTGGACTGTGTGCATTTGGAAATTCAGACTTTGACAAATTAATTAACAAAAACAGAAGTTAAATGGAGATTTGCTTCTCATACGAGTTCTTTACTGCGAAAATAATTCGATAACCACTCGGAATTATTATAAAATTGTTTTCTCCGTAATGTTTTATTCATTTGCAAATGACTTGTACGCATAAAATTCATATTACACGAATAATTAATAATAGTCTCATATTCAAATGTTTGTTGTTCATAGCAACGTTAAAACTCATCGATTAAATTGTTTCATTGCAGGCTCAGATAAAAAAGTTGAAAAACCTGACTTTCTACCATTTTCTTCGCAACTCCAACTAACAGCAATTTATTCAAAATTTCGCTTACCCGTCATTTAGTATACTAATTCCTTCTCGAGATAATTTCAGCGATATAGTCATTCGAGGTCGTTCAAGGGCATTTTAAGGGCATAAACGTAAAAAGGATGAAAAGTGTAAATTCACTGTGAATGCTTATGACGTAAGCTGGGCTGTATGGTGTCTCGACTCGGGTGATTCACGTGTCGTTTTAACACTTTGACTGCCAAGCTAGAAACCTCAAAAATTCCATCAAATTAATGCAAGTTATTTAATGAAATAAAAATTGAAAATAATTATATGTGTGATATTGAGTATGTAGTCCTCCAACTTTCTGGCATTTTACAGATCCTTAAAAAATTTAATACAATTAATATATTGGTATAAAAATTTATTTTATAATTTGAACAAATAATTCCGTCACCCACATATGGGTGCCGTGGTGGTCAACGTGTTAAATAAATTCGTTTAACACGGATACGAATGTTTGAAGCGCAGCCGTTCGACTACTTTTTCGTCAACCACCGTATTTTCGCAAGCTGTAGAGCGGTGGCAGAAAGTTCGATCCAGCTCGAAAAGTTCACGAACTCCGCGAATGGAAGGGAAGAGAGATAGAGAGAGAGAGAGAGAGAGAGAGAGAGAGAGAGAGAGAGAGAGGACGTGAATTACGCCGATGCCTCGGCTCAGCCCGATACAAAGACCGTGGAAGTTTATTACTGTCACGACAACCCCCTCACGGTGTAATCGGGATCCAGGGCTCGACGTTGCGGAGAATCATGAAGCGTGCTAACTCATCCGTTATGAGACCGGTCGTTCAACACTGAATTAGCATGGGACTTTTTGCAGAGCGGAGACACACCAGCCACGTAGGAATTTTACCCGGTAAGCTGTACCCGTATTTTTCCATGAGCTTCGACGGCCGCGCTGATGGTACACACAATGCTGCCCCGGCAAACTCCGTTCTATCGCGTTTACAACCGGCGTCGAATCGCCGATAAACTAGTGTGTTGCGGCAAGCACGTGGGTCTCGCCACAGAAACAGATTCCGCGTATAAAAAACAGCACGTCAGCCGTTTTGTTGCTCGGATACTTCCACGGAATTCTGCATCCGCGAAACCAGGCGGCTGGGATTTTATGCCTTCGCGCCGTTCAAACAGGAAATCATTCCGTGCGCAAGGATCGAGTCGAGAAATGGATCACGGATTTTCGGAAATTACAGTGCTCGACAAGGTTTTTCACGTTTCTCGGCTTCTTATCAACTTTGTTGATTTCTCTTCAAACATGAATCACCTCGACTTCGTAAACGTCGTATGCTTTCATAGTAATTGAAACGTGGTTTGAATTTGTATTTTTAAATTAAAATATTACTACGGACATGTGTATTACTCCTCCAGAGTCAGAGGATTAATATTAACACGTTAACTGCCATGTCACCCATTTGACGGCATCGTTTGTTCAGGCTTTAAAATGAATTTTTACGTTAATATATTCATTGTACCAAATTTGATTAGGATCTGTAAAATGCAAGAAACTTGGACAACCGCACAATATCATACACTTAATTTTTTCAATTTTTGAGCTTTCTTGTTTGGCGTTCAAAGTGTTAAACAGTTTTTCAGCTGGGACAAACACAATAAAAAATAATTTCATGTCTTTCTACTTTGTGCGATCAACGATGCGCACACGCATTTCCATGCAATTTTCCAGGCATATTTACAAACGATTACGATACTGTGTAACGATATCATGCAGAGAAACTCCAAGAATGTAAAAAGATATTTATAACGACAAAGTGATTTGAGTGTAAATTAATGTACAGTGTACTCTATGAAATGGATTAAAATGAATACGATAATTCAAAGATATAATTCTCAGTATTTTTAGTAGATTTTATAATAAATTCTCAATTCTCTTAAAATACTTTCTAACAAATTTTTCTCGCAGATTTTCCGACAAATACGATTCTCCAAATACAACATTACTACTTGCAATTCAAAATATTATTTTACCCACGTCTGATTCTGTTTCACTCCACATATTTTTCGACATCGTTAAAACAGAATTTGCAAAAATATCGGCAGACGAATAATTCCGACTCCTCCTCACACTTAATACTAGACTGCGAATCTTCCTGCAAAACAAAAATTTTCCATCTCAGTTACAACAATCGAGAGTTCACTGGAAATTCATTTCCATTCTTAACGCTTTATTTATCGAAAGCCTATTAATAGACCTTTTGATTACTCGGCTGTACCTAAAAGAGGTTCGATAATTCTTTTTTTTTTCACATAATAATTTCAGAAGAAGTTATTACACTCGTTCATAAAATTTGTTTGATTACGAACGTAATTGCGTGTGGACAATTCATTCATTTTTTGATTGTCGATTTCGAAAATACTATTAGAAAATTTCCGATAAATAAAATGTTAATAAGTTGGAAATAACAGCGAGTTCAAACTCTTCGTACATATTTAGTATATCAGAAAAGTTGTTGCACTATATTCATCCATATAATTTATTGGATCATTGCCTATATACCATATTGCTCATATTTGATAAAATTTCTGTAAATTGTAATATCTTCGTACATAAAGTCTTTGCAATGGTAATAAATTGATAATTAAATGGATTAACGTTTCTAGAGACGCTTCGCTCGATAATATACTCGAGAAAAACATCTTTTCAGTTTGCTTCCCAATTACATCGTGTAAAATTGTCTTTGGTAAAAATGAGACCAGCTTGACCGTTGCATTATTTGTTTTTAATGAAATTATTATAGTTTAAATATCGACGGTTTTTCGGAAATTGAAAATTTAGTGTTCAAATACATATTCCGGATCCGCTGTAACTCGAACTCGAGATTCTATCAAAATAACTATAATTCGAGACACTATCAATAAAACTCCAAGCTGAATTCCGTGAATCGGTTTCACCGTTCATTTTCTAAATAACATTTCAACAGTCACGGGACGCTCGTGCGGCGAAGTCATAACCGAGCGTATTATTTAGTGGAAGCGAGCCGTGGCCAAAAATTGGCAAGTATACTAATCGGTTGCACAATCGGGTCCTCCTTCAGTCAAGGATATACGCATTTCTAGAGTTTCCGTGATTCAAAATAAACGTAGATTAGCGTGCTGGCTCATTATCACGCCATAGCTATCGATCGTTCGCGGTAACAGTTTTGGAGATCGTCCAAGGTGGATCTGTAATCGAACGTGAACGTTGGAAAAAAGAAATCAAGTTGTTCGTACTATATCGCGGCATTCTTGGCCATTAATCAGTATACACGTTCGCAAGATCGGCGTCCGTAAATATTCTAAATCGCTCGATTAGCGTCAACGTAATGAATTGCTTCCACCATCGTTTAGGATACAATTTCTCTGTTTCGCAAAAGGTTCACTTTGTGATAGCAATGTGTTACACAACGTTGTACATATATCATTCGAGTAGCCATACTTTATTCCAGTCTCGGCTCGTTAGAATCCTGAGTGTTCTCCGTAGTCCCGTCCAACACATGCAAAACACTATCACACAGTCTAACAAGATTTATTTTACTATTTTAATATGTAGGACGCGCATCGTATGTCCGCACAATTTGACGCTTTTCGCGTTACTGGCTGCATTTGTTTTTTTTTTTTTTTTTTTTAAGAAATCATTATGAACGCGTTCGTGGCCACCTAGCATTGACCAAACATTCAACTATCGACACCATAACATAACACAATCGATTCCCTTTCGCATATTAAAAATAATATTACTTCAAGATGAAAACACTGTGATAATCATTTTTTATGCGAATTCTGTAAATAGACTCCATTTTATGATTTTCGCAAGTATGAAATACAAAATACCAAAAGGCGGACAATTTTAGTGAATTATAAGACCATTTTCTTTTCGTTTCCGAGAAGAATTTTGACAAGAATCTCTGAATTGTAAAATGCTTGTGTGTCCATTTTTCTTTTTTTTTTTTTTTAAGAATTGATTTGACAAGAATCCCTCAATCGTAAAATTATTTTCGTTGTGGTACTACGACCATAATTAAACATTCCATAACTAACTACGACCATAGCTAACATAGTAAATAATTTTCCGTTTAGAATACTGCGCGCAAGTTTGAAAATCGTCGGTTTAGGGAAAGCTGCAGTGCCGTGCAACGCAACAATGTGTCTTATTAAAAACTCGTTTGCCTACTATCTGGTTCGTGTGCGTGAATACAAGTGTTCGCATTTTCACTTCCTCCTCGTGTTGCATATAAGAAAAAAAAAAAAAGACGCAGTATATGCAATGTCAGCATACAGACATGTTTATTACCGCGAAAGTTCTCAGCTTTTCCAGTGCAACAAATCAAGGGAGAAAACAAATTGTCCGAAAGAAATGTAACGTGGAACCTAAAGCCTCGTTGTTGGAACAACTAAAGCCTCGAGTTTATTAACCCTTTGCTGCCTGGTGCGGGCTGGACTTGACGTTCAATTTTCAATTCCAGTTTAATTTCGTTTGTTCTCTGGGGAAACCCAATTAGCATGCAGTTTAGATTAACACGAGGTTGCCCTCGTGGACATTAGAACGACGCACGATTTAAATCTCGTTTTATACAACACATTTTTTGGTATTAATCTGATCAAACTGTCTCATTAAAATTCAATTTTAAGCATTATTGTGTGTTTCAATCCGCAATTTTATTTTATTTCATGCTGTAGGAAAATTACATAAGGAAAACTTGATAAAGAGGATTTTAATAAGAAGGAATCTTCAATAGGAAAAAAATCAAACGAAGTATAATATGAATTCAATTTTTTACAACATATATTTATACAAATCGACGATTCCTCGATGAAGGAAACTTTAGAAAAATTGCATAAGGAAAATCTGATCAAGGAAAACAATAAAAATTCCATTTTAGAAAGCACTATATTTGTTTCACTTATTGCACGTTGCAATCTGCAATTTTATTTTATTTTGCTTTGAGCTTCAAGAAAATTGCATAAGGAAAATCTCATCGAGGAAAATGATGAAAAGAAAAATTAAACGACCTATAAGAAACAGAAATTTAATTCCATAAAACACATTTTAATATATTGATTTACAACGACTAAGCTTGATTTATAATTTGTTTCATTAATTACACGTTACGATCAGCAATTTTATTTTACTTTCCTTTAAGTTTTCAGAAAAATTACATAAAAAATATGTATGAACAAAGAACGGAACGCGGAATCGGTTGATGGTGAATCGTAATCGATAACAGAAACGCACGTTAGTTGCAATTAATGGTGCGCGCCGATTTCCAAGTCCTGCAGCTATGAATGCATTCGATGTCGGGGGCCTGCACGCATTCGCTAATCTGCGGCCAATGTTTGTACATCACGGATGCACGAGCATGTCGATTTTAATGAAGACGAATAGGCTGATCGCGATATCGATAATGGCTGATAATGATAATAGTCCGTGTAAGTACATGATGCGTCAGCGGCGCACGACAGCCGGAAAATTCGGATCCACAGTTGTTGTACACTTGTAAACACGCGATAAAACCGTAATTCGCGAAATCTGCGGCTATGTGCCAAAACATAAAAGAATTGGACATTTCAGAGTATTGTACATCTATCGACACTTTGACTGCCAAACTAGAAACCTAAAAAATTCCATAAAATAAAAGCAAGTTATTTAATGAAATAAAAATTGAAAAAAATTAAATGTATGATATTCAGTAGTCTTCCAACTTTCTTGCATTTTTTTTTTTCGTGTTACACACATGAAAATGGTGCAATTGACTCGTACGATATTGAAGTGTTTAGTAATTTATTAGATACAAAGAAAATTAATAATGTAAAAAATATTTTGAATAAGGGTATAACAATTTTTAGTGGCGCCTTCTAATGGCCATTCGAGTGTTAAGGGTTAAAACGTACAATTGTTAGAAACCAGGGGTGTGCGGGATCCCGGTCGGGACGGGAATTTTTCTCGGGATCGGGATGCAATCCCGAGAATTTCGGAATCCCGAAAACATCCGGGATTCCCGCGAATTTTCGGGATTCCCAAAAACAAACATGAACATTCCCGATTAATAAGATATGTAATCTTCGAGAACACAATTGCTTTTGGACATTCGGATGCTGGTAATTGTTGGAAGTAGGGGGAAACTTAAAATGTCGGGAATCACAGATGTTTTTGGGAATCCCGAATATTCTCGGGAATCCCGGATATTTTCGGGAATCCCGGATATATTACGGGAATCCCGAACATTTTCGGGAATCCCGCACACCCCTATTAGAAACATAAAGATCCAGTTCTTTTTTTTTTTTGCGATTCTGGCCCACCGCGAATCTTTCGGTCGGTTAGGTGGAATCGAAGCGTTACCGCAAACGATGACAGTGCCGGTCGCATTATGGTGCTGCCGGTGTTGAGTGGCAAGAAATCGTAAGGTAAGGTAGCAGCCAGCAAAGCAAAGCAACAGTGCAACACCGAGTGGCCTTCATTCGCCACGACTCGGCGCGGTGGCGCCAAGCTGACCTATCTCTGCTCGACCGGCGCGGTTGTTCAGCCTGATTGCTTGACTTTCTTCAGAATAGAAACACATTGGTCGTTCATTTTCCGCGTGTTTCGCCAACACGGAAATTCCGACCCGGGCCATTCCACGCTAAATGGACTCCATGTATGTATCTCCTCGTCTCGAGTCGCCGAGCGACGAGCTGCGAAGACGTCTCGCGGATTTCGCGTTACCGGTTGTAGTAGCTGCCCCCTCGCAGACGCGACTTTCTGGCGTTCGCGAAAAGTTTCCAAAAGTTTTTCATCTTCGGTTGGTCAGATTTTATTGGGTTTTGGGAGACGGTCAAATATCGAAGGAGGAATTTAACACTGGTAACTGCCGAGCGAGGAACAGTCTCTTTTTCCGGATTTATTGAATTTATTAAAGCAAGACATTTTTATTTGCCGTTCCTTGCGATCGACGCAGAGAATTTTTATTTTGCGTCAAGATCCACAACATCTACCAAGATATGTAGTATAATATGTACATACATCTACCGATGTACAGGGTGTTTAAGAATTACGGGATTCTGTACTTTCTGGTCGGTGGAGAACTGTTGCAAAAAGGTGTCGCGAGATTGACCTTGAGCGTGAAATTTTCACGGTGATTTTTTCTCGAAGCTGTAGTACTCGTCACGAGGAATAATAGGAGCTATGGGTCGCTATGTGTTTTTTTTTTTTAATAATCATAACAAGATTGAATTTATTTAAGTTTTGTATGATTATTGCGATAACATTACGCGATCCTTACGCAAAATAATACAATAAATGTAAAGTTTTACTGGAATCGTCTTACTATTTATTACATGCATATTCGAATACATTTATGAAACAGCACAGTTCTTCGATTCAACTTTGAAATGTGACGCAACGAGGTCTATAAACTTCGTCGAAAGTAATTTTGAATAATTTCCATCACCGACAGAATTGAAGATAAGGCAGTGCGATAAATTCGCAGTTGATTAGCAGCACGTACTTTGTAGATCCAAAATACATAAAATTCGTACGAGATTCAAACGTAATTTATGTTCTCGGATTTGTTGAAAGTTTTTATAAGCCATAAATGCGTACAGTTCCGCAGTTTAAACATCGCTGTTTCAAATCACACCATTTATCTCATAAACGCATAAAATCCGTTCTGTCTACTCGTCACCCGTACCTAATCAAAGTACACACAGCTAATAAAAGTAGTATAAAAGTCTTCAAAGAATGTAACTGCCGAAGTTTTGATGTCTGGACAAGTTGTATTCGGTGTACTAGCATTTCACCGGTCCGATATTGTTCCCAGTTATGCTTCGCGCACAGACACGGAACAATGAGGACTCATTCTCCCCGAGTAATTAACATTTTAAACTTTCATGACACCCGATTTCCATACAATGACTCCCGGCTCCGCTGAACTGTAACGCCAAGTTCGAACGCGCGTCCGCTGTCGCGTGATCGCGACGAATAGATAAACAGAAATCCGCAGCTATCGTCGGTGAACCCGGCGGTGCTCGATAAAGAAGAAATGAATATACTTTTTATCGAACTTACAATCCTACGTTACAACAAATTTGATATACGCACGAATCTACACACTCAGCCGCGTCGGCGCGGCGACGCTCGACAGTGTCACCACTCATCCATTTTCTATGCTTTATCTACTCGATTCAGTTGCTCTTCCGATATCTCGAGTTTGCGTTTGATTTTTCGCCAGATTTCGATGTTTTTCTAAGCTGCGAAACTTTTTTTATATTCGCTCTTTCTTGCTTCACTTCTACATTTTTCTGAACAGTATCTTCAACGACGCGGTTGACGCAATCCTTCGTTTTGAAATCTAACGAAGATGCTTTCCTCATCGAGAGTTCTAGAATCGTGAGCGAACGATCGATCCTTTTGTCGACTGTACAACGATCGTTTTCTATCGTTCAGGCACAGTGGATCCAAGAACACTAAACATTCTCCAAAAATTGCCAATATTTAAAGCGTGATAATTTCGTAAAATATTATCGCACGACAACAAATGTGGACTCATTTTAAAGCTAGAAGCCTCCAGTTTCGTTATCCATTGTTCGTCTTATTCGAAAATTTTGTTCTCGATGTACAGTGAATTCTCGATATACGTCAACAACACGGATCTTGCCAGTATCGTATATCGTCCAGAAGACATATTTTTCTCGTAACTGATACGACGCCTTAAAAATTGATGTACGATTTTTTTTTTCTTTTTGGTCTTTTCATCGAGATTCGAACGAGAGGTGTGGTCACTAACTTTGCAGTAGTATAAGTTCCTTTTTTATCCCGTTTTTGTCCCATAAAACGGAGGAGAAAATGGCACATCAATTTTTAAGGAGTCATTGTAAAAAAGAAGAAGCTTCCGATCCTCAAATCTGTGGCATCGTGAATCGAAAATGTTTTTGAGTCCACGGTGGTATATTTTTTTCAACTTTTTCTATAGAGAATTTCGTATATTGATGGTTTTCATTATTTCAAAATGAGAAACTTCTCCCCAGTATTGTCTCATTCTCTCGAGAGCCTTGCGAATTTGTATGCGGTAAGTATTAATTATAAAATTATTTTTTTTTTGTCTTTATATTCGCGGCACTTTCACGAGTCTTTTGCACAGAAGTTCTTCGACGGTATTTTACATTGTCTGCAAACAACAAGTTAATACGAGCTCCCCAAGGTCCCCGGTTAATGGAACGCGATCTTCTCGTTGTCCGAGACTTTCGACCGAACGATTATGCTTTCAATCAACCTCAAGTACGATAGTAATGGAATAATGATATCGATCGGAGATCGGATCAATGTGCTGCCTCTCCAAGTGCCTCTTATCTGGTTACCTCATCGATAGGACGTGCTGTTTTCTGTAATCATTTTGTTCCGTAATAGTGTGTGACACAACGCAGTTAAGCTGAAAAAAATGATCGGTTGTCACTGATACCGGATTAGCGTGGAGGTTACGCGATTATTCTCAATTGTGTTTTTCATATCGTATCGTCTCGAATACTTTTGTGACCTGTCTCGAATTGCGGCTTCGTTGTTTTTCGGTGCAACAAAGTCTTCGTCCAGCGTTCTCGACGAACAACCGTTACACAATTGGGATATCTTTCAACTTTGTTTTTCACATTGCACTGTCTAGAATCCTTGGAGACACCCTCCTCGATTGCTGCTTCGCTGTTTTTCGGTGCGACAAAGTTTTCGTGTAACATTTTCGATGACAAATATCTGCAGTAGAAGAGTCAATTCGAATGCATAGGATGCAACGTGTGTCACGCACTTATGTGCTGTAAAGTGTGTACTGCTGCAAACGAGTTGACATCAAATTCTTGATTCGGTGCATTCGGTCTTTGAAAATATGTTTTTCAGTATTTCTTGCAGCGAGCGAGATTAAATTATTTAAAAGTTCGCTTAATTCATTGATATCATTGGACCGATATCAATTATTGATCAGATCCAATAATAAAAATATTAAAGCAAGGAATAGTTACTGGACTTGTGTGTAATACAATAAGCTTCCGAAAAATTCTGCAATAAGTTATTAGTAGACATCGGATGTTTATGCAATTTCCAATTTTTATAGAAACATTTTAAGAAAGTGGAATGAAATAAAATTTTATTTTTAATGGGGACAGCCTTTGTAGATCCAAAGCAAATAAAAATCGTGTTAAATTCTCTCGAATTTTATATTATAGCATTTTTTTAACATTTCCATAAGCCATAAATGCATAAAGATCCGATGTCTAGTTATTAGAATACAATACGGTAAAATTGCAAATTTTATTTTTAGTTCCACAAAGTTCGTTAAATTATGGAGCAACTAAGAACAAGCTCGCGAATAGTTCGTACAAAATCATTGAGAGATCTCGTCGTCTCTGTAGCGACGATCCGTTGAACAGTGCTCAACTCGATGAAAAATGGCACTATAATTGAAAAACTGTTGACGAGAATTGGTAGTGTCCGGACGACGCGTGTCGCAATAATAGAAAGGATGTCCGGTTTCTTGGTGCGGCGTTCTCGCGGGTCGCGATCAACGCGTTGCGGTTGATTTTACTGACAGTGACAATGCGTGGTTCGGCTGATAGCGGTGGTTGGGTATCGAAGAACAGTAAGCCAGCAACAAGAGCATGCAACCGACCGGCCTTCACTCGGCTCGCCTCGGCCTGGTGGCGCCAAGCTGACCTATCTGTTCTACCAACACAGAACTCGCCTTGCATCAGAGCTCAGGCTCGCCTTGCTCGACTGGCTGGGCTTCGCAGGAAAATGCAGACGTGCTCGCGCAACCATGTTTTTCTCCCCAGCATGCGTGTGTCTGTATGTCTGTATACGTGTCTGCGTCTCTCTCTCTCTCTCTCCCGGTGTGCGTGTGTGTTTGCGTGTACGCAATAGTGTGCACATCGTGGCCCGCGATCGCGCGGATCCACGTGTGCGTGCCTCAAACGATCCGAGCACGATGCGCCATACGCGCGTAATCGCGCCAACCTCGCATAACCGACTTCTTTTTCTCATCCGCGAGCACAAGGTCCATTAATTACTACTCGTACGCACCGTTTCATTCCTCCGGGAATCATTTTCTTCCTGTGTCCACGATCAGTGCTTCTCTGAGAGGGAGAGAGAGAGAGAGAGAGAGAAAGAATGCTTATCCGCGTTCGCGTACCGCTCTTCTTTCCGCAAGCATTCGCTGCGATTTCGAGCCTTTGCATTGTTCGTTAGAGAGCCCGAAAATATCTATAATGTAATTTTTCTCATATATACTTTCTACCAATTACTATAATTAAGAATTAACAAAAAAATTTACTGTAATATCAACACTTTGATCGCCAAACAAGAAAGCTGAAAAATTCCATGAAATCAAAGCAAGTTATTTAATAAACTAGAAATTGAAAAATAAATTAAATGTATGATATCGTGTAGTTCTCCAACTTTCTTGCATTTTACAGATCCTAATCAAATTTGGTACAACGAATATATTAACGTAAAAATTCATTTTAAAGCCTGAACAAATAATTCCGTCACCCATATACAATATGGGTGACATGGCAGTCAACGCGTTATAGTAATAACAAGTGTAATATTCCACCCTGCATACCAAGTATATAATGATAACAACTATCGGTGTTTAATAGAATAATGTTGGTACAACTTATGGCATTTCTTATTGAAAACTTGGCTATACTTCGCGAAGAAGTTACGCTGCGTTCGACCAATCGTTGCAGCAGCGCGAGAATTGTCATCCGTAACGAATAATGCTGGCGCACGTGTTAACGTCCATCATTTTACAAAAAAGAAAAAAAAAATAACAGGCAGCAAGTAAATCGCTGACTAACGATGATTCTCGATGCGCCGCCATTCCATTTTCAAAAGTTTAGCAACGCTTTAGATACGGCGCAAGTAGTATTGAATGTCACAAAGTGTCTTGCTTAACTGCAATAAATTACGTTTTATCTACACGAGAGCAAATAAATCATGATAGTCGAATTTATTTCACTCGACGTGGAATTCTTCGGTGTAGAAGCACACGAAAGAATTAGAATGTACTTCTGATTTATGGCTCTTATTCGTTTAATTCGGCTGTACACTTTGCTTGCTTGAATTTCTCCAGTGTGTAGGTAGGTGTGTAATTTAAAACAGTAAAAACATTAGAAGACTCGTAAAATACTGTTGTACTCTTTCAAACCTATTGACCATTTGCACTCGGATCACATTATCGGTCTAGAATCGATGGCTCGTTTTAAAATGAATTTTTACGTTAATATATTCATTGTATCAAATTTGATTAGGAACTGCAAAATGCAAGAAAATTGGAGGACTGCTCAATATCATATATTTCATCTTTTTCAATTTTTATTTCATTAAATAACTTACTTTGATTTTATGGAATTTTTTAGGCTTCTAGTTTGGCAGTCAAAGTGTTAAGAAAGAAAATAAATTTCGCTCCGGTTTGTTGCAATTCGGGCAAAAAATTCTTGGCAAACGGTTACGCGCATGATATGGTTTCTTGAAAGTGTTGAAAAATCAATCGACAAAATGTGCGTGAGTTTATAAACGTATAAGTTTTATAAAATATAAGCCCGGTGTGCAACCCCTGCGTCGACTGGTTTGTTTGTTAACTTGTTGTTAAGAAACAAGAGCGGTCACTGCCGCCGAGCGAGACGCGGGGAAGTGGATCCGCAGAGAACATCGCTAATTCCCGTCGTCGATCGTGTAACTGTGATCACGCCAAGGTCGAAGGGACTCGAAAGGACAGAAAAGCGGAACGAACGGATGAAGGAGGATTTATCGTGTCTCATACGTTGATCTCTCTTCGTGTCCGTTGGGGGCTCCCCACCCGACCTCCGAATTTATACGAACGGGCCATCGAAACCTGCTTTTCGACCGGTTGCCCTCACCGGACCCCTTGCGCACACCCCTTTCGCCCTGCATCCCCCCCCTTTTGCTTACCCCCTCCTCGAATATATATATATATGTCGGTAATACCGGTCGTCTTCTTCTTCTCCCGCAAAGGCCACGGTACTTCGTCGTCGTGTCAAGTTCACTGCTACCGTTTTTCGTATCTTGCTCCTTTCTTGTCTGTTTCTTTGATTCGTTGCCTCCTTCTTCCACCCGACCCCCTATATCTCGATTAAGCTCGAGACTCTTGGTCCACCGCGAGAGCCGTTTCCTAAAAACCTACTCGGCCATCCTTGATATCTCTGTTCCTTCCGGTTCCTTTTCCCCAGCAACGTCACACCTCGTCTATTAGATCATGGTGCACGCGATCCCGAGGCTCGACGTTCTCTCGCTGACACATTATCACTCTGGTGTGTGTGTGTCTGTGTGTGGCTGTCTCGTAAAGTCTATGGTCCAGAGCTAAGGACTTTTTAACACTCAAGAACCATCGTGTACATCGGCTATCGCGAAATTTGCAAAAAACACTTCGAGTTTGACGAGTTTCCAATAGAATCTTAGCTTAAAAATCATTTTTCTGCTGATCTGCAGTCCGACGATAATGAATGGCGTTAGGCATCGCGAAAACGGCAATTCTGCACGCGCATACAATTCGAGAAATCAAATAAATATCTTTGTATTTAATTTTCGAAGGTTGATTACCAGCAGCTGACATGGCAGTCAGCATGTTAACTCCTTAGTGAACAACTCTGTGTCCGATACGAGCGAGTGTGATAGTAAAAAGATAGTATCGAGTTTCATAATTAAACATAATCCTCTAAGAGAACGTTCTGCTTGTTAGGTACGCACGTGTAGGAAATTTATAGTATAGGAATTCGAATAGCGCCAATTTCGAAAAAAAAGGCAATTCTTTATAAATCAATAAGCTTGTTGAAGATATCTTTGGAGCGTTCGAAAAGAGACCAAAGTAATATTGTTTACATAAGCAAGGACGCAGCATGCGGCATACGTACGTATGTATACATAGGTATAGCGCACGTCGTAGCAAACGTGTGTACATAATACTAATATTTCAAGTAGCTTTTCACAACTTGACATTTTCCACTCTTCTCCGGAGGAAGCGTTTGTATCATTTTTCACAATCTTCGCTTCCGCGTACTCCCGTGTCGAAAACACACTTTCATAGTTGTGAATTTAATGGAGCGCAAATTATAGCTCTTTGAATGCAATTTTGTTACACTATTAATAGTCGACGCCCTTTTAAACCGATTACAGTTTGTATAAAGTATTTACTGACTTTTATAAAATATTACTGATAATAGTAATAATTATTATTATGATTATTATTTATTTATTAATGCTTTAAAAGACGGTTTATTTAGCAAATACAATATCGTCGCGTATAATTAGCCACGTTTTTTAATTTCATGCGTTTCACGCGTTCTTTAATTGTTTTCAATCAACTCATTGTCAGATGGATTTCGCATTTACGAAATTCTGTTCGAGCTCTCCATCCCGAGTCCGTCACGACATTACGAGGCGACGGGTTAATAAACTTGAACTGCGTCGAATGACTGGTAATATGGAGAATAGAAAGTCATAAGAAGGATGCGCACACTAGATTTCTCATCCGGATTCCCAACACTTTAAGGATGCTGGAGACATTCTTGCTGAAAAATTCTCTTAACTGGTCAACTGGTGGCCTTTACCTTATAGCTCGGAAAAAGTAGCTTGTTTAACGTTACTGTTCGAAGTCGAACATTTCGTATGCAACAACCTAACATTTCATTCGGAACGGCGACCCATGGAGCGTTCATTATTGTTCCTAGCAATCCCAGATAGCACAGAGACGTCTTAAAGACGTCTTTAAGACGTCTCGAAACAGACGTATTCAAGACGTCCCGAAACAGACCCCTAGTAGCACAAAAATATTAGATAGATATGTTTGTCAAATATTGAAAAATATTTTTTAAGCCACTTTTTCTTATGAGAAAAATATTGAATTTGAATATTGTATACATGTACAAGAAATATAAATTGAATGTTTGTTATAACAAAAAAACTAAACGAATAAAAAAAAATAAATTAAAAGAATGTTTTTCAGCATATCCGCGAACATTAACATTTTATGCTTTATTTATTTATTTATTAATTTATTTATAAATAAAAAAAATAAATTAAAAGAATGTTTTTCAGCATATCCGCGAAAACATGAACATTTTATGCTTTATTTATTTATTTAATTAATTTATTTATTTATAAATAAAAAAAATAAATTAAAAGAATGTTTTTCAGCATATCCGCGAACATTAACATTTTATGCTTTATTTATTTATTTAACTTATTCATTTATTTATCTATTTATTTTGATGTATTACTTTTCTGTGCACTTCTTTGTTGATGGAATATTCAGTCTGATAATCACAATTACAGTTTGTAAAGCTTTTCTCTAGCAGTTTAGAATGACTGAAACGTCAAGAAATGAAACGTCTTAAAGACGGCTCGTAAAAGACGTCTTAAAGACGTCTGAAATGAGACGTCTTAAAGACGTCTTTGACGAGACGTAAAAACGACGTCTTTTCAGGACGTAAGACGTTCAGACCAAAAATGGACGTAAAACAGACGTCTTTAAGACGTCGAGTGCTATCTGGGATGTTTGTTTGGAATGTTTCCAGTATTTTGATATCGGAGCAGGAACCCGATCCCCGTATTCTGAATCGACGAAGTTGAGATCTTCTATTTCGGTCGTTTCGTCGTGACCATCAGCCGCTAGGTTTGATCCCGATCGGTCATCGACGGGTCGTCGGAAGAGCGCCCTTTCTTTCTGCGAAACAAGTTCGGCTTGCAATGCGTTTTCTTCAATGGGCCGTCCTCTCCCGCTCCGCTCAGAATTTTGGTGGCCGCGCGTGACTTGAACTTCGGCATCCTTGGGTCCGGCTTTCGCAGCCTCGATTCGATACCGCGTGTCCCTCTTTTCCTCGAAGGCTGTGTTGTTCCTCTTCCGTCAGCTGGCCTGCTCTCTTTAGATCGACACCGTCCTCTCCTCCCCCGTAGCTCTTCGACGTCTTCCTGCCTACACGAGTCTCCTCCGCCCTGTGAGCCGCTGTTTTTGTCCGTTTCGTGATCGGCGCCCCTTATACGGGGTGTTCGCGGTAAATTCGACCGGCGCTTCGCTCGTAAACAGTAAACACAGTATCGTATTTCCGATACACTGGCCGAAATAATGGTAGGTTCATATCATTTTTATGACATAACAGTGTTTTTCATTGAACATTTCTATCTTTCATTATTGGTATGCGATTCGTTACAAGTACTAATTAGTAGGGACGCATAATGTATTTGAATAATATCATTTTTATTCGTTTGTTTATTAATGGATATTACAAAAATTTGGAATTTTTGTACTAGATAAATATAGATTCGCTTAACCCCTTGCCCTACAATAACGAGCCAGACTCGTCATGAAGATTCTTGTTAGGATTTGGTATTTCAATAAATGAATACACTGGAGAATTTGCTATAACTGTTTTATTAAACAGCGCGGAAGGACGATGTAACCAGTTCGGCTAACGGACTCGAAGTGAGGAAAAGAATAAAGCAGGGACGAAAGAGAAATCTTTCGTCCACTTGAAATAAGGGAAAAACCCAGGCCTGCATCGTTTATTGCTCTGGCCCTCGGGTACGACAAATACCAGGCCTATGGGCCCGATGACATCTGGTCTGTTATTCTAAGATAGAGAAAGTTACAGTGTTTCTCATGGGCACCGAAATTCATTTTTGCTCTTTTGGCAGTTGCATTGTTATTGCTAATAATCCAACAATTCTGAATAGAGTCAAAAGTTTATGCCCTAAAATTTCAAGAAAAGACCAATCAAAAGTCAATGATGCAACGTATAAAAATTTGAATTGGTCATAAATGACGAAAAGAGGTTAAACCAAAGAATTTCTTGCCATATCCATTCAACTCTGAAAGACATCGAACACTATGAGCCTCGAGAACGTGCTAATGTTGCCCAGAATTCGTAGGTTCTACCAATCCCTGGACCCACTAATTTTTGGGACGTCTAATAATTTTGTTCACCGTTGTACTCATCTTCTTTCATCATCCTGTTCTTCGGACTGTCTTCTTCCTGCCGAGAAATCCGTCTCCGTTGCTCCCTGGCCTACCATTCGAGCTACCGTGCGTCAAAGCGTTTTCTCGTACGTCATTGGCAGCCAGCTGAGGCAGCTGCCGGCGGCCGGCTATCGGCTACCATAATCTCCTGCTGCCTGAGATTTGTTCTCCGCGCCCATTTCGTCTCTGGGTTTACGACACACCGCACCGGGCCAAATGCGAGAGCCCGGCCAGCCGCGAAGCAAATCGAAACGATGATTCGAGAAGAAGAAGCGCGTTCGATCGCGTGACCGGGCTCTGCCCTTCGAATCGCAGTAACGCATCAACGATCCCGAACGTTTCTTTTCGCATATCTTGCTCACCGAACGATACGCAATATCGTTTTTTTATCTTTATCTCGTTCACGCTTTGATTGCCGCGGGGACGAAACCACTCGCTACCGTGCTTCATCATTCTGCAAAATTTCGCCGTGAAACGCCAATCATTCTATTACTTTTAACCCTTTGTCGACGAGAATTCTTTCGAAAATGTTCAAACTATTTTTCTGGTAAGATTACATTGTATATTGCCACCTTGATATGGTATTCACCAGCAATTTTGTAGTATCGTTATTCGAAAGCGATAGCAATTTTATTCATAATTCGTTATTCGTTCTTCGGTATATAGTTTATAAGAAAATTATTGAACTCCCTTTTGCGAACAACTCGGTCATTAAAACGCCTGTTAACAGGCTTCCGGTAGATAAAGTGTTAAGCACAGGGAACAAAGAAAAATACGTGCTGGTCTCTAGTAGTATTTAAATAAGAAAATTATCTCGTTGCAATCTTAGGAATTAGTATTTCTTGCAAAAATATGATTCAAAATGTCACTCAAAATGCTTAGTGAAGATTTTTTCTACCTTTTCTGGATGACAAATATTTTATGAATTTTGGGTGCACTTTTGACGCTCTTATCCGGCTATAGCGTTCACTGAATCGGAAAATTACACCACAGAAATTAGTCGCTTAATTTGAAAAATTGCTGTCTCAAATGCAACTAATTTCACGGTAAACTATCTGATCACGGTGCGTTTCTCATTGGCTGCCGTGAAACCGTCGGGCAAAGGATCGATATTTGAAATCTTCGCCGCGTGATAAAAATTTACAGTGGTTATTATACCGGTAGGACCGGGATCGAGAAATCGAACCTCCAAGAGCGATTTCCAAAGCGTGCGCGCCACCGGTGTCTGAGAAAACACGGCTATTGATTCGTTACGCGGCTTTTGATTCGCGGTGAACGAGCGGTTCTTGTTAACAAGATGGCGTCGTTATACGTTTCTCGGAGAGAGTCGGTTTTCTTTTTTCGCTTTTATTCCGGACGGCGATTGTGGTTCTGTTCGACACGAGAGGAGTTATCACAACGGCCTACCGGTGATCCGGAGCGGCGTCGACGCGAGGTTACGGAAACGTGGCGCCAAGATATATTCGTTAAATACATATGCGTTTAGTAATCGTTCAGTGTATGCGTTCACTCGCATAATCTGGAATATCGAGCAGTCGTCATGTGATTCCTACGCGTTTATTCGTCCGGTGATTTATACTTTCGGCATAGTTCCGTGATGAACATGCTTCTTCGATTCGAATCTATTCGACGACGGAGCCAGGGTCTACTTTGACCTGAAATATTAGCCCGCAGCTGTACAACTATAAAACTAAAACGTCTCTTCGGACCTAGGACGTTTCCATTTCGTTACATGATTTACTTCCTTTCATGCATGTATAGTGGTATTATTATTACTCCTATTTACACAACACCTACTAGTACACAGCTGAGTTTTTCTTAAAGAATTGCTCAACGGTAATGAAGATTTAATAGTATATCCTCAAGAACGTAATCCAATTATTTCTTTCAGGATTATTTTTTAAGGATTTCTCGTGCTAATAGACTTCCGGGGAAGAAATGTATTGAAATCTTGGAATAAAATGTCAGAAAAAGTGTCCGATTTCTGAAGTTAATGTAACTTTGAGTCCAAAGGGTTAATAGTTAATGCAGTTAACGAAGTATAATAATTTTGTTAAAATTGTTGGAACGCGTAATAGGACATACATTGTGATTCGATGTCGTTAATCAATATATTAGAAATTTTAAAGAACCCGTAATGTTCCAATATTAATAATTAAATAATTATATTGCATAAATGAAAATACGGATCTATCATCTGAAAGAATATTTTGTATGAAATTGAGAATTCTGTGTCGGGGCAATTTTCAAAAGTCATATCGTAGGGTATGAAATGTTTGAAAAACAGGCGCCGTATTATTTTTATATAATATTGGTAATAACGTAGGCGTTCGTTAAGGATGTATACGTGGACAGTGACTGGTCTCCTAAAACATTGTTCGCGCGAAATAAAAATTGCACGAGCGCAACGCTCGGAAGGTCGGGGCGACGTTTTACTGCGGGTAAACACGGAGCTTATGCATACAAGCGCATTATGTGTTCGAGCAACTGTATATTCGTGAAAACAGTAGCGGAAATGCGTGGCCGCGTTTGAGCAAGTTGCGATGGAATTTTCATTCAAGCCGGCAATTAGTATTCCAACCGTCCTCGGTGTAGACTTTCAACGCGTGTCTTTGAAATTCCTCTTCGGTCTTATCGTATCACGTTGTCACGAATCGTGTAGCCGTTTCATTCGTAAAGATGCAATATCCCATTGAGAACTGGCCGATGTGCAATTACAATATTATGTTCTTTGTGACAAATTCGTTTATGACAAAAAAGGGCTGGTGCAATTTAATACTATAGGCGTGGTAAAAGAATTTGATAACATCAATTAAAGATTTTAAAAATCAGCGAAGGAAGGAAGAAATTTCTATGACTTCTATTTCTTAAAATCGATGCAAACAATTAGAAAAATTTTTCATTTTTTTTTTTGGTTTTCGCATATAAAAAGTATTTGAACACTAAATGTTCGATTCACGAGAAATTGTAAGTACTTTAACTGTAATGATTTCGTGTAAACAATTTTTTATCCAACATAATTTAGCATGATACGGCAGAAAATTTGGAAAATGTTACAAATCAGAACTTTCTTCTAAAGTTTCAATTTGCTTTAATTATATAGAAATGATTTGATAAAATTGTTTTTAGTGTATAAATAAAATGAGCGATTTATCGTGATTTTTCGAAGATTATAATGTATTATAAATGTAATACGAATATCATGTTGCTCGTTTGCATAAACTACCAATCTTTTTTTGGACATACTGTAATTTACATAACTAGGAAAGTTGTGAAAAGTTCAGGAAAACCAATGTCACGGTTCTACGAATCCTTGCATCGTATACTATACAACAGTGAACAAGATACAGGAATGTTTTACTAATTTATTTATAATTTTATAAAGTCGCCAATTTTTTTTTGTACTTCTTCTAATTTTTTAAGAAAAGTCTGAAAAATGTACAGCAAAGAATATGTTTAAAAAGTTGTTATTTCATTTCAAATAAAAGGTACAAGCTGCTATTGTCGTGACCAACAATAGGGTACATTCGTTTGATCTTTTCATTCCGTTTCATGCAGCATAAAATATTACCGGCGGCGTGTACATTTCAATGAGTATTCGAAAAACAAAAATATTTCGCCAGCAAAGATTTACTACAGCTCTATTGTTTAACAGAATATGGTTTCTCGAATAAACACAACCACTGCAGAAATTACAATAAATACAATCGTATTCCAGAACGAAAGAAAATTATAATTACCCATTTAGAGTGGTAGTAAATAAATAAATTATACGAGAAAGTGTAAATGACAAGATGGGGTTAGTTTTACGGCAGTTGTACATTTTGTAACAAATCTGTGTCACGATGTAAGTGAAATTAATGTTTTCCTCGTGTTCAGTTTTACAAAAAATAATCCATCAACGTTGAGTTTTAGATAATACAGACACGAATGAAAAAGTTACGAGGACTTTAATCAAATTTTGGAACTATAAATAAGGCTACGCCACTACATAAAAATGCAGGTGCAAACGCATCAAAGTTATGAGAAGTTGTATATGGAAATAAATAAATATATTAATATATGGAAATGAATGAATACATTAATATATAGAAATAAATAAATAAACTTAATAATGATATTAGTTAGAAAAGATACATATTTATTTAACTTACAGTTTATAAAATAACGAAGGTGGCTAGTTATGCTTACGCTTGCACTAAACTTTTACGTTTCTCCCTCACCTGGAAAGAAAAAGGAGGAAGCGTTTCACGCAGAGATCTTCAGCTGCGTTTCATTGACTATCGAACAATACTATCATTCTTATCGGCGCACGCTATCTAACTATGATTATTGACACTCCGATATCGCATCCGAGCAGTGTCAAATACTGTTTACACGTTTCATAGTTTATACGAAAGCTGGTAGCTTTCCATTGATACAGAAGTGTTTACCGTTCTCTCGACAATTTTCACGAATCCCAGTTTTCCGTATTAGATATGCTCCAGGAAGCGCATCGAGTGTATTTACGAAAACAAAGACAGTTTTACGCGATTTCCCTTACCTCTATCATCTGCAGTAATCTTCTCTGATAACAAAGCACCGCCACGTGAGGTGTTTCGATTCTAGAGAAAAATTACAAGCAGTAAATGATCTATTTACAGTCTAACAGGATTGTCTAAAATTGAATATATAGTAAAGGAAACTGGAGTTTCGTTTTATTTACTATTCAACAAAGCCAGCAACTTTCTGTTTGGCCGGAATTTCTGCAAATTAGCCCATACAAATTTATATCTGCGCAAACATTGGCAGTCTATGTCAGTAGAATTCTTTCTATGCATATTTATGGCATCTTCAAATTTGCGAATGTATTATGAGAATTCATAGTACTATTCCTTTGGGCGTCCGAAGTGAATGTTTAAATTACAAATAACTGCGCTCGAGACGATTTTCTAACCGATACACGAATGCGACAAGAGATCTGAAATAAATGCAACCCTTTTTAGAAACTCGCCTTATCTAAGACGTGTTCGGTTAATCAGAAAACGTTCATTGATATTGCAACCGGGGCGTGAAGTATCGACAGATTATCAGGTATTCGAAATGCGCAGTCATTTATCGAGTGCACTCTTGAGAAAGCTCGAGTGGTTAACACGAATATATGCGTGTAATCAAAAAATTATTATCTAGCCCGAACCCGAGATTGGCACGCAAAATTTTATAAGTACGTGGAGCAGGCGAATGCTAATAACTGCTTTTCATATACTTCGCATTCCTTGCGTTTCATTTGCTAGAGAGAAACGCCACGTGGGTGACGCACGAGGTCTACGAAGAACGTTTTCTTACGCTTCTGGGAATTTTTACATACGCAGCTTCGAAAGTGTCCCGGTTCGACGAATTTTAATCAACGTACGTTACTGGACTGTCAAAATAAAGCTGGTCAAATATTGGCTGAACACGAGATGTGACAGAATTTAATATAAATTTAATTTTCAGTTTCCGAAGGCTCTGGTAAAGAAGAGGATAATTGAATTTGCTTTAATTTCCATGCGATAACGTAAATATTTTATTTCTCACAGAATTCTAAATCGTACGCTGCTTCGAGTAGAAATTTATTTATACATTAGAATTATTTAATATCGTGAACCAACTGCATTGTAACAATTGCAATGCACGATTAAACACGTACGACGAGCATCTCTTTAACAAATTTATTTTTCCGTCTACGACAGTATAAATATTTTATTTTCAATTGGCTGAAGGCACTAGCAAAGGAGAGAGATTGAAGTTTATTTTTTGTCTAGCATCGCGAAAATCTTTTGTTTTCCATTTTCTGAGAGACCCAATAAAAGAGCGAAAATTGAATTTATTTTAATATATGTCATTTCATTCGCTGAGCGCCCCAATAAAGAAGGGAAAATTAAACGTATTTTAATCTGCTCGCCACAGTGCAATTTTTCTATTTTTAAGTCGCTGAAAGCGCGAGAGTCAAGGCGGAGAAATTTAATTTGTTTCTATTTACGGCGGTACGAATATGCATAAATTACTGCAGTCCATTTATTGTACATCGCTTCCATATTTTTGCGAAATTATGCAAGTTCCGTATTTACTCGAGATATTTCTTCCGAGCAGTTATTAACGGCGATGGCTGTAAAAGATATTTCGGCGAAGGCACGGTAAACATTGCTAAAAAATGGCGGCGGCGTCGAACGAAAAGCCCCCGGGGGAAATACTCAGAAAACATTCGATTAATCTTGCAGTTTCAGCTAATATATTACGGCATATCCGATTCGTATTTTCTGCCGCGCACCGGCTGCTATATTTTCGTAATGCTGTCCATTAATTCTTTGCGCCGTGACAAATGCAGCGAAACGCGAACGTCCGATGACACGGGCGGCTGGTTAAACGGCGAGCAATGAATTACAATTAAAAACATCCACCCGAAACAAATATCTATTGCAACATAATCCATTTCGGGCGGTAACTCATGCGACGGTGGCACACGGGAATTTTTAGAGGGTGGATGGGGGAGGGTGAGTCGACGCGACGCGTCTTCGAGGGTTTTACAATTCAAATGCTCGCTCGCTCTTCCTAAACAAGGTCGGATATGCAACTGGGCCGGGTCATACCTTTTGTCTAATCGCGAGAAGGCAAAAGGAAAGGGGGAAATTGTAAATGACGTTAGGGGCTGCCCTACGTTCGAATACTTTCGTGAGCCTGTGTATAGCGAGAATTCACTGTATTGCTTAAGAACGGCTTGAAAGGTTTAGTTTCCCAGCGTTCGAGGTGTCTTTGGGGTTCTCGAAACTAATTCCGGTATTACTTATTTCCTAGAATGAGAAACTGTCTTTATACAACTACAGTCGAGTCGGAAAGTAAGTTAACGACTGGTGTATGCAGGCAAATGAATATGACATGTCTTTAATCTTTAATAATGATAATATATGATTTACTGACATATTTGTTTATTTCCTTACACCTCCTAAATAAAAACAATACAATAACTTGATTTTATTCATCATATTCATTGCCTACATATCACCAAATGTTAACTTAATTTCCGACTCGACTGTATGTACCTTCATAGCAGCTGTTTCAATCTAAGAAATTGAAAATATGCTAATTCATTTCGAATCTGATATTAAGCAATATTTTTTAGTGATTTTAAGCTTACGGGCATACCATTCAAAAAGAAAAATCTGCAAATAAAATGAACGATGGATTATGAAATTGAATAATTTTGTGATATTTATTTCTACTGCAAGTCCTTTTCAGCCTGCCTCGATCAGGTATTAGCTCACAAGGAGACCTAACCTAGTTTTAATCTATTTCATGACACGGACATTTTTTTAATCAATTTCGTTTATTTTCGAGAAATGGCCCATCCTGCGTCGCTGAGAAGTATGTGGTGCGTCGGATGCGCATCTGGTTCGCATAGTGGTGACATCGTGCCGAGACATGGTATCGTCCCGTTTTAATTCCATGTAGACGCACCGTCTGGGCCGACGCGCGACGGAATCGACAAGGGAAAAATAAACGCGTGCACGCAGTCACGGACCAAGGGGGAAAGAGAGAGAGAAAGAGAGAGAGAAAGTGAGAGAGAGAGAGAGAGAGAGAGCACACGGGACCAGGAGTCGCGGTGGCCCGTCGTAGTCGTAGTCGTCGTCGTCGTCGTCGTCGAGGTCCACTTTCGGTATGCAAGAGGAGAACGCGGCACGACACGCGGCTATATTAAACCCGGCCGACGACCGTGTGCGTGCGTAAACTGCTGGTAAGCTTGCAAGCACCGGCAAGCTTTCTCGTTTAACCCGGATCAGCCGTTCCTCTCGACGATAACCCTCGCCCGGCCTGTTCCTCCGATTTCTTCCTCGCCGCGGCGATTTCGCGATCGAAAACCCACATTGGAACGCACCACCCGTCCGGCAAACAGGGAAATCAGATTTGTGACAATTAGGAAGGTAATTGGTCCACTCAAAAGCCTGTTAAAGCCGCTAGTCAGCCACCTTAGGCGTTTTTATTATTAACCGTCGGGACACTCTTACAAGTACGTACAGTCTGTCACAGTATCACCGGGACTATAATGGAACTATAAATACAGCTGCATTCTTCTTGCATATTTTAGTGCGTTCTAGTATATTCTAGTATATTCCAGCGTATTTTGGTATACTCTAGTATATTCCAGCGTATTTTGGTATATTCTTGTATATTTTAGTGTGTTTGCGTGTGTTATAGCATCTACAGGTGTATTCTTGCATATTTTAGTGTGTTCTAGTATATTCTGCTATATCCTAGTATATTCTGGCATATTTTGGTATACTCAATTCTCGTCATCAGTTCTAAGAAACAGAAGTTGAATGAAAATGTATTTTTGCAAATGTATTTTTTAATATTAAAAAATCAGTTCACATGACATCGATAATATCGCCATTTTTATTGAAGCGATAGACATCTTGATATTTATGAACGGGGATGTGCATATTCGTCGACTAGTATGCACCCACGAGGTGTATCTAAAGGCGGTCACACAGACACAGTTTTGCTGCCCGTGTCGCCTGTACAGTCATAAGTTTGTCACGCAAGGCGGAGCGTGTATGCAGCATGATTGTTTGGCATGAACACAATCACCGCGAGGTTAATTTTTTGAACATACGCTCCGTGCCGCTGCCAGCGCAGCGTTTGGTCTTCATTTAGTGGACTATTATTGCTTCCCCCGTTATGGAATCTTTTTCTGCTGCACAGGTACTGTCCGTGAGAAGAAGGTACAAAGGGTTATACTTGTTCTTTGGACAATGATTAATTGCATGTATTAAACTGCGGTTCAGCAATGGAATAAACGGAAAAGAATATCTTGAAAGCCAACAGAGAAGATAATATGCACAAAATTCATGCTTTATTAAACATGTAGTTAGTTTAAAATACAATTGCGAGCAACTAGTGAAGGTGAAAAGAATTGGTCTTTATTGCTTAAGTGTCTGTTTGATTGTCTCGTTGTAAGCTCAAGGGGATCATCTTGTCTAGAGGGTCAGAGCAATCGACTTTTTTTACATTTCTTCAATCTCCGTATCTTCGAGAATTCACCCTCTAAACAATTCTAACGAACTCTCAAAATTGTAAAAATTACGACTGTTTAAAGACATCCGAAAGCTTCGTAAACTGTCTTACGAATGAATAAAAATCTTATCTTTCCACATAGAGCAGAAACTTTATAAAATTGGTCCCCTATTTTCGTTTAATTGTAAACCATTCTAGACAATTCTAAAACGTACTTAAACGTTAAATTTTCGCTTCCTTTTTTTGTTTCAACGTTCTCAAATATTAAATATCGTTTAACCTTCTACTTTCGAAACTATTTTGAAAAATATGAGATTTTATAATATTCATGAAAACCATCCCATACATTGTCAGGGCAGAAATACAATAATAACTTTGGACAGAACCATTGTTCATTCATTAAAAAATCCCTGCATGATCTTTATAGATCGATAAACAGATCTGGAATGTTGATATGTATGCAAGCTCGGTTTTCGAAAGAATTCCGGAAGGTTACGGTCACACGTAATCCCTGACCTTCTCGGTGACTAATTTTACCGAGGAAGGTCAACCGTTTTGAAAAAAGTAAAGAAGAAAATTGAATTTTTGACAGCCTAGTTCCTCTAAATCGTCGTCGGGGCGATATTTGCGGCAGATCTAAACGAAATTATCAGCCGAGCGAACCGGAGAGCGTCCTCGCGTGCTAAACTTTTGAAGGTCAATATCTGAGACGCGTCACAGCGGAAGCAATAAGCTCGCGGCAACTTTTCTGGACCGAGAGAGAATTCAGTGAACCTTCCGGAGAGTTCATCCCCTTTGCTCGATATTCAAATCGCGGAACTACTTCAATGGCGACCAATGCCTTCGAATTTTATAACTTCGGAAAACCTGAGTGCTTCAACGGTTAAACTACGGTAAGCTTTTTTAATTTGTGACCGTTCCGATTCAACGAATTTATTGAATGTTCTATCAGAGATTGACATCTAAAGTACATAGCATTTGCTTTGAATGAAGTTCCAATATTAAAGTACAGGCATTTTTTCCTTTTTATGAGACTATGAAGATGAATTTACGGAGAATGTTTGGCAAATGAATGGATATTTTTCATGTAGAGAACGCAATTTCTAATCGTCTACAACGATAAGATACGATTTTAAATTTAAATGTGTATTTATTGTGGGTGAGATGAGATCAATAAGTAGTTAACACTTTGACTGCCAAACCAGAACCCTAAAAAATTCCATGAAACCAACGTAAGTTATTTAATGAAATAAAAATTGAAAATAATTATATGTGTGACATCGAGTAGTCTTCCGACTTTCTTGCATTTTACAGATCCCAATGTACAATGAATATATCAACGTAAAAATTCATTTTAAAACCTGGACAAATAATTCCGTCACCCACATCTGGGTGACATGGCGGTCAACGTGTTAAAACTGTGAAAAATTATTCTGTATGAGAAAAATAACAAACTAAATCATATATCGCAAGACCTGCGATATCACCTTGAATAAATTCGTGGAAAATAAATTTTGCAGCGTTCGCACGAGTCTGCTGCCGTTGGCAAATTCATCGAATAACTTCCGAACGAAATCGGATATGGATCGTCGTCCGCGGCAGCAGCGACCCGAAGGAAAGTAAAACAAGCGAAAGCGTTCGATTTAACAGCGGAGCGCGTTGCATTTAGCAGGTTCACTGTCGTATAGTTTGTTTGGATCGCGTCTAAGTAGGGCGGCGAGAAGAGCACGATGGCAATATTAATGAAGAGGCGTAATGTGCGGCCGTGTATAACGTTTGAAAATTTACACTCGCCGTGGCGCGTGATTGGTTGTCGCGATAGCAAGCATTCTAGACGAATAACGACGTGTATTTGCATTGGCCAAGGTAACCGCCGCTATACTATTGCGTAACCGCGCCGATTACGCGAAGCACCGAGCGTAGTCCTCGGTCTCTCGGTACTTTGCGTGATTTCGATCGGACATCTATCTATCGCGAATATCAATGCTCTTTCGTGTTCTACACCGACATTTTCATCTTCCGTATTCTTCCCCAGTCGGTACGGCGTTTTATAGTTTCCTGCAATTTCCCGTTTTTTCCGAAACCTAGCTTTCGAGTATGCGTGACCCGACTCGAAACTATCGAACTCGAAATTATTTGAGAACCCCAGCATTATTCGCAGACAATTGGTTCAATGTCTCGAACGTCGAAATTATTCAAGAATTTTTTCGAGTATTTTAGCTTGAAACTATTTCAATATTCAGAATTTATTGCGAGTCGAAAGTTATAATGAAAGGAACTGTCTATCATAGAAAATTTGTTTTACAGTATCAAAAATCTTCTGATTCTGTTTTAGTATTTAAAAAAAAAAAAAAAATAGTGAAATATCGGCTTGGGTCAGAAATGACTCCGGCATAGGCATAGAAACTCTAATTCAGTATTTCTTTAATTTGCTTGTATTATTTTTGATATTTATATGAATTATTTAATTCCCGTATTTACAGAAGAAACGTAGTATGAAATATTTGTTTTTTATTAACTGAAATAGTATAGAATTTAAGTAACACACTATACAGTTACAAATGTGTCACATTTTTATTAAATTATTTAATTCCCTTATTTATAGAACAGACTGGAATATTCGACTTTGAGTCTACACGCTTGTCGCAGGTTATTTACGCTACGAAAGGAGGAATAATTATTTACTTACGATTAAGTAATCAAACGAGCTTAATTATTGATATAGTACGTCGCGTTTATGGCACGACATGGTTCTTTAATTTCAGAAAGTTTTATTACCTGTTATGTTTATTATTTGTCCTTTATGCGCGCCCACGCGTTCGTCAAATTATGTTGCTCTACTTTATTTTAGGATCGTTTTACATATTCAAGCAACGTGCTCGTAATTAGAGAACAAGGAATAATTTTGCTAATATTATGCTATGGAATATTTCTGCTTGTCAGAGTAAATTCATCACAAAACTTGCACTGTAATGAACGATGCCTGAATAATAACAGTGTGTACGAATTAATTGAGCATGAAATTTGAGCTTAAATTAACTAACTACACGGATCATTAGGAAATACAGAACATCTCCGTGGGTAATAGTAATTGGTGAACAAATATAATAACATACATTCGCGTTATTATCGTGCGGTTTCGTTAACGAATATTCAACAGAACGACGGTGATTGTAAATTGGACGATTATACAGATATTTGACTGCTTAGGTGACGCTAATTATGAAATGCTAGTAAATGAAGTTCAACTAGCTCGCTTTCTGAACAAGCTGAATTTTAAAAAGTTTATACAGATATCCGTAAGGTAGTAAGGGACCCAATTATTGTGGGGATACCAATTACTGTATCTATATTAATTAGACTTATTTTTAAAGCATAATGAATATTATAAAAGAGATATAACATATTAGCTGATTTTAATGAAAAAAATTTAATATAACTTTTTTAATATTCATTATGCTTTAAAAGTACGTATAATTACTATAGGCACAGTAATTAGTATCCCCACTCTCTCTTTCTCTATCGACTCTCCCGACTGCATATATGAATGAAAAGCAGTAATATTCAACAATTAAAACAAGTTATTACGATAGAATGGAACCATTTGTCACAGTACATAATGAAAACTCTCTATACAGTGAGAATCACAGTAATACTCGGACACTCTCGAGGACGATAATTTTTTAAATATTTGACGATACGACGACTAACGATTGAAAAATTAACTTCCAAAAGATTCATGTGGTATGGTCCAATATAAAAAAATTATCGCCATTTTAAAAGCGTCCGAACATTACTGTGAATCGCTGTAAATCCTTACCAACTGGGATACTTGAGGTAATAGAAAGTTAAGGATAAATATACCCGTTATTGATTACCTGGTAAGTAGTATGTAACTTTCTCCTTTATGACAATATATGTATGTATAAACTTTGTAAATGCGCCATCATGTCGCCTTCGATATTTCTATTTTTCTTTTGCCTGCTCGTGAAGCCAGCCAGGTGAACTTTATTTCCTAACAGGCTCCTTTTCTCTGAATCGTAACAATTACGATGCTGTGTGTTTCATTCGAAATACATATACAGTCAGGGACAAAAAGGAATAGGAACTTCTTACACGTTTCTTTGCGTTTCGATATCGGAAAAAAATATACAATTTCGTAAATCACATTACATCGTACGCGTAGCTGTAAATGCTCTATGGAAAATTACGTGTGTAGCATCCGTTTCTAGGAAATGTTATGCAGAGCGACGTAAACATTGCCGACTCGAGTGGGACAATATGATAGGGATGTGCGTCGCATTTTCCTTCCCCAGTATTTAGTAAATCTGCACAGGAAAAGTTGCTATTACGCCTCCGGTACAGACTAACTCAATATTAACCCTTAAAACCCCCATCCCCCGTAATAAAACCCCATATCCCTACATCTTTACAAACATCAAAAATTTGATGACATTTTGGGAAATCAAGTGTTTAATTTCTCTTGAAAAATAAATTAACATCTTTGTTTTAACAAATAAATAGGTACAGGTACACACAGGTGTGCAATCGGTGTATTTCGGTGGACAGATAATTAGTTCGTTCGAAAGATCGAGGAAACGGATGCACGCACACACTCGAAACGCGCGAGTTCATCGAACCGCTCTCGTCCATGGCCGACTGAACAGCGAAGAAACGCGCGAAAATTCCATTACGGTGGACCAATTGTTTGCCGAGTCCGCATCGAAGGCCAGACGGGAAGTAAGCGAAATCCCGATTGTGCCCAGATTGCCGGTAACTTCCGCTTTCGAGCCGGCTCGTCGACTTTGTTGACGTCGGGCAAATATTTTGCTCCTTCCTCGCGAAATGACAAACGACTCGCGCGGCGTGCAACACGATCGCGGTATAATTCGCGATCAAAAAGAAAAAAATAGAAAAAGATCAATTTTCCAGCAAGTTGAGCCGGAAATAGAAATTGAGTCGTTTCAAAAACCGTGGGACCACCGAAAACAAAATACACCGTACACCCTCGCTCGAAAGCAGACACAAAAATATGGAACTTCTGGATAGACTTAGGTACACTGGCTCGCGAAAGTGTTCGAACGCCCTTTAAAACAGTACAACTGTTTTAAATTGGATCAAACGACCTGATTTCTTTGAACAATTAGAAGAATTGGCTTACCGAATGACGTGCAAAAATGATTTTTAAAAAATTTCAATTCAAGCTCGGAATTATAAGAGAAAATAAAAAAGGCATTTTCCAACTCTTTTATTTGAGCCTGTAGTGAAAATTTAAAATATGCGTTTTGTAGATCTATGTTAGTTATACTTCAGAATAATTCCTAGCAATTGGAATTTTTTTTTAAATCTTCTTTGCACGTCATTCGGCAAACCAATTCTTCTAATTGCTCAAAAAAGGTCAGGTCGTTTGTTCCAATTTAAATAAACTTATGCTGTTTTAAAGGGTGTTCGACAACTTTCGCGAGCCTGTGTATGCCTTCCAGGAGGCTTCCATTTGCACCGTTTTTGAGAGAAAAAAGGTCTTCTGATCAGAGTCGCCAGATCAAGACTCTACTTTTCCCCTCTACGACTCTGTTCCCCCCACGCTTCCGCCACGGTCTGGTCACGTGACGCGTTCCGTCTCTGTCGTGCCTGTGTCACAGTGTCACGTGACTAATCCGGAGAAAGGGTAACTCAATTCCCCTCATCCGACGACTCTGCTTTTGATACACAAGTGTACAGAGAGAGAGAGAGAGAGAGAAGTGATCAGCGAAGCCATGAAGCTTTAAGACCTTACACCTTCGCAAGAAAACTGACAGAGTAGTCCGGTTTCTTTTTTATCACACCTCGTATTTCGGGCACGCGTTCCGGTACGGTGGGCTCGAAAAAGGCTCGTTTAAATAATTGCAACGGCGCGGCGCAAGGATCCTATTACGACTTCGTAGCCGCTTCTGGGCAGTGCAGCACGGTTACACACGTAGCGCCACTGTTCCAATTAAGGACCGTGGTAACGAAGCTACTTTTCACGATGATAATCAATCATTATGCATTTCACGGCCTGCCACTATCTTCACTTCATCTCCGCTGTTCGTTTTGCACCGACGCCGCGTAAACCTGTAATCAGCGTTTTAATCGCCTTTTCTTAAGCGATTCCCGCGGGAATGTTATCTAATAAATTGTAGATTTTATGCATTATGCGTAACAGATTTCATTAGCCGGTGATTTATTGGCTCGGCGGGGAAATAATGGCCAATTTTGAGGAGCGATTTTGATACGATGTTGCACTTGGTTCCTTAATTTGCTGAACGCGACGGAAAATTATTTTGCGGATGATTGAGCGATAAATGAAATTTAGGATGGTGATAAGTAGACTGCGGATCCCAATGCAAAATTTCCCGATTTTATATTTTATTTGGTAAATATGAGAGAAAAATCTCTGTCGCCGATTGGATGATTGTAGGAAACGTAAACTATAAATTTTACTATTATTTAATAATATAAATGCTTGCTTGTGTTTCATGAATCTGTTATACGCGCCTGAAATCTAGTAATAAACAATAATTTATTAAAGAAATTACTGGTAAAATACGATTGTTGGTATTATACGACGGTACTTTTGTACCAATCTAATGTAATAATAAAGAATTTATTGAAATTTAATGTTCAAGATTTTAAGAATTTATTATATTATCTGCAATTCACCAAAATTGTTAAGAGAAGAAATAAATGTCTTCGCAGTTCCTATTTCCTGAAACTGAAATTCATAAAAATTTGCATTTTAAAATCATTTCTCTGCAACAAAGAGAGAACAACGTGACATTCCGAGTTAACAGCTTTCAATTAGGTATGCGTCGCAGTAGCTCTGTCCCATTTATCAAAACATCACACTTACATCAGAAAAAGAGCTCCTAATCGTGCATCGGCAATGATAACGAACGGATTAAAGCCATGCCATAATGAAACGAAAACAACTGCGACTCTAATTTCCATTATCGACGATCAAATCGAGTCGAATTGTTTTGCGAGTACGATAATTTGGTCTTTGTTTCGATACAGAATTCCTTGTATTTGTCATTGATGCGAATATGCTGAACACAGTTAATTATTGATAAATAAAAATGATATATTTCTTTACATTCTATTCTTTTGTATAATAAATGTGTGCTCCTTCACATTTTATAATTCATGAATTAAATGTTCGTTTCTACACATTTCATTATTCGTATAACGAACGTATGTTTATTTATTTATTTAAATCATAAACGCATGTTTCTTTGCATGTTATCATTTGTAGAGTAAATGTAAACTGAATGTACGTCTTTTTGCAGTGTATTATTTCTAAATTGAATGCATGTTCCTCTACACTTTATAATTGGTAAATTAAAAAAGATAATTGATAATGGTATGTTTCTTCGCATCTTATAATTTTCAATTATCTGGTAAAACTGTGTGTAACGGGTGCGTTTATTTAATTTTCTGTCGTTGCCGGCACATTTTCTCGTTTACTCGTTCATTCGTTTGATTATGCATGCAACTAAATAATAAAACACAGAGAGGTATTATCATGCAGAGTCTCCTCTTAACTTCTACAAGAAGCTCGAGAGGAATACAAAATATGGAAAAACGTTTCCCAACGAAAATGATAAATCATCAAGAGAACGCAGACGGTATACTTTCAAACAAGAACGTACCATTTCACATTGTACATTTTCCACAATCGATATCGAAATCTTTTCGCAACCGCGTGTTCCCCTCGAACGCTTTCCTATCGAGATAAAAATCCTGTTCCCAGAATCAATGTTGAATCGGCCGATCGTGGCAAAAGTTTCTGAAAACTTTGCGTGAGTACCGGCAACCGATAACCGATTTTTCAGCTGCTCGTGGCGTCAAAAGTCAATATACGTATGTATCTGCCGAATGCACATTATAAAACAGCATAATATTATGCGTATTCCGCGACCTCCGTTCAATTTACATAAATAGCTTCGAATACTTCGCGGAGATACTTGCGATTGGTATACTTTATCGTATGTATACTGTCGCAGAAAGTTTCACGATCGATCGATATTTTCGAAGACATGCTCAAGGGTGATGTACGTTGTATCTCTATACTAAACGATAGGTCGATTATCGAGCTTTAAAATGTGGGAAAGCATGCTGTGTTATCTTCCGCGAAAAATCAAAAAGAGTGACAGAGAGAAAAGGAGTAAGAGAGATTTGGGGAGGGGAGAGAGAGAGAGAGAGAGAGAGAGAGAAAAGAAAATTCTATGGTGCTGTAACTGGCTCGAAAGTGGCTGTGAATATCAATGGTTGGACAACAGTGTGTATTGCAACAGAGAAAAAAAGAATCGGTGGCTCTCCGCGTATTATCACTGTCTTCACTCTCCACGGAGATTACGTCATTTCTGGATTCCATAAAGTAATTACCATGTAAAGTATCGTTATCTTCTCGATTTGAATACGCATTGATACACTGTTACATACCATCAATTTTCCTCGCACGGAAACGACTGCCGCGACACCGTATCATTCTGTCGAACCGTACACTCGCAGTAACGATTGAGACATTATTTAAACGTTTAAACGCCTCGTAATCGAATCGGTATGCGGCCTGACGTTCTAACATTTTATTCATTTTATCGCACTTTAATACACTGGCCGCGCATTCGTTATAGTTATGTGGCACAGCAGATAAGCTATAGCATTGTATCTGATTCGAAATTGCTCATTAACGGTCGAGCCACAAGACGTTTCAAAATGGCTCCCTTCGGAGCTCTTATTTCACGGTCGTGAAGATATTCGCGGATCGCAGAAACATTTATAATTCGCGTTCGGGAATAAGTTTCATGTTTAATAATTTACGTATAATTCGTATCTATGAATTGGGTATTTACCTAGAATATTGTAACGAGAGACGCTTCTTTTGATTACTCGCGTTAATTTTAGTGTTAACTATCCGTGCATTTAGCAGAAACGTAATTAATTCATGAAACATTAATTTGGTTACGGTGAAATTGAAAATAATGAGGTTTCATTGATTTGATCGCCGATCGAAATTAAAAGCAAGATTTATTAATATCGAATAATTTTCCAATATCTGTAGTAAAAATTATGTAGGAATTCAATTTTTTACTGCTCGGTTCAATAATTATTTTCTTAAACTCGGAAAATTTGTAAGGATTATCGATATTCCTATCGATACAATTTTCTTACTGTACTTTTTAATGCTTCGGGATGGAAACATTCTTGTAATATTAATACGCGATACGCTTTTCCGTACTCATTGGAAGCTGCAGTAAATATGAGAAGATTGCTAGAACGAAAATTGATTGTAGCTTTATTTCCTATAAAGTGGTGCAATGAACTGGAGTTTATACGACATGAAACAATATTAAATTTTCATTCTGACAATGTTTTATATCCTCTGTAATGTTCGCGATACATGTACAGCGAGAAGGATGACGCACATTAATGTTTAAGGGATGTTCACACCCCCGAGAACCGAAAGGTAGACGAGAAGAAAAATTGTCTCGTTATTTCAAAGATGCTGTAGAAACCTGCAGAATTTTCAAAGATAACTTAAAGTTTGTATTCAGCATAATTCCCACGAACTCTGTTAATCATCGAGAACGACTCTGAATGAGTTTCCTTTGTATTACTTCTACCAATTACAGTAGTAATAATGACTAGATTACGGATTTTATTTATTTACGATAAAAAGAATTAAATATACTGCACTGAGAATTGTGCGTCACTAGCAAATTATCATTAAAAATTTACGTGCCTAAGGATTTTCGATTTTTATATTGTAACTAATATTTTTGTTACAGCATACAATATACCGTGTAATACTCAGTACTAAGCATTACGTTGTAATAAATCTCATATGAGATTTCCTAATTAAAAAAAAAAAAAAATACTTCGTAGTTTGTACGAACACTTTGGCCGAAGGGTTAAGCGTGTTCATCGCTTGTAATAAAAGCAAGCAAGGATCGACGCAAAAGCTAATCGCGGGGCGGGCTGATTCGGTGACACAAGTTGTAGTACAAGGGGAGCCGGTTATCCAAAAGGGATTACGGGTTTTCGCGGTACCTAGTAGTAACCTGTCGGGTTATTACGCTATTACAAGCAAGGGGACCATTAATGGGGCCCATGCTGTGCACGAAGCGGTCACGTAACGCACGCATGCAGCCAAGCCCGCTTCTCTGCACACGCACCTCTCCGGCCAGAAACGCGTAACCATGCGCCACGAGAGCTTTTATTGCGCGCGAGGTGCCTCGGGTACCGATCCGAGGTGAAAAAAAAACTGTTGCATTACGTTGCTGGACAAAATAATAAGACGCTTTGCTTATACGGCACACTGTGGTCCAGATCGAGGAATTAGCTGTTCACAAAGATTCTAGCATTGTGTCGAAACTTAACCCTTTGCACTCCGCTGTCCCCTCTCAGGGGACATTAAAGTTTATTAGCGATTACGGGGAATTAATTTATTCCGGCGCAACTTTAAATAAAATATTGATTTTTTTGCAAATATATATTCCTCGATGTCAACCAATTCATATAAGTCCAATATCATTATAATACGTTACTTGGTTCCAAAATTATACTAAATAATACGAGGATTTGTAAATTTCTGCCAGAATGGTTCGGAGTGCAAAGGGTTAAAGCAAAAGAGGTCGTTGGATACGTCTTGGCATCAACTACAATATTACTAAGTAAAAAATATATAGCGACAATTAAAAAATCAAGGTGATATTAATTTTTTATATTAATCTTTACAGAAGAGCAAGGTAAAGGCACCAGTAGTTGATCACCATGTACGTGGAAAAGTCCATGGTCCATGGACGTCCATGTTGTTCGTGGAAAATGTTTTTTACATTTGAATGTTTCAGGTTTTGACCTTAGCCGTTACCAGGTTTTGAAATAATAAGTTAATCTTTAATTCTTGAGATAATGTGTTTTTATCTTAGATTGCGATTATTTAGCCATCTTATCTTAAAAGAATCATACGACAACCATAAGAGCCTCTTAACGTTCTGCGCAGTTCCGGTCACAGAGGCGCTTTAAACAATAATAACTTTCGTACCGGGACCAAATGGGATGCGAATCTTGCATATGATTTTCAGTTTCTCGTTGTGGTATGCGGTACGAACTAGAATAATTCGAAGAGACATAAAGTTATGCTTAAATTGAAAGAAAATGGCGAAGGATTCTAGAGAAATTGAATTTTTAAGCAAGACGTTCTACGCAACAGACACGGTGGTTCAGCGTTTAAATCTGTTCAGTTTTTCCCCAGACATGAAAAGGAAGATTTAAGTAGAAATTAGGTAATTTCTGCTGAATCCGAGTAATTCAATCCCAAGTATGCCATTGGGTGTAGTTCAGCGAATTAGAAAGCGTAGGAAACGAATTGCTACAGTCGTGTAATGTCCCTTGGGGACATTGAGAAAAGAAAAAGAGTATTGGGAAGAAGAAAACCTCAAGTTGGCGGAATGTCTAACTGTAAAAGCAACAGAAGGTTCGTAAAATTTAGTCGGGTCCAAACTGACATGGGATGCGCGTTAAACGGCATCCTGGATAGGATGCAATTTGTTCTTTTTGCGAAAACATCGCCAATTACTTTCGCAAATAATTAGTTTTCACAAATTAAAATTACTAGACTGCCGATTTTTCTGCAAAAAAAAAAAAAAAAAATACTGAATTTGGTAAGCGTGTTACCTCGAAGAATTTTTTATTAATATCGTTCTTCCTCGCCTCTCTTATTCGTTACGATCAAGAAAATTGCGAATATATGCTGAATCTACCAGAAATACGAATAATTAAATTCGTGAAAAAAACCTCGTTGTTTAAGGAACCACTGTAACTTGTAAGTTCCATTCAATTTCAGAAGCGAGGTCGAAACAAGCATCGATCCGACGGTCATTCTTTTGTTTTTCTTTCTTCTCAGTTCGCATTTCGCTTGTCTGACCCGGACACGTTACGAGTAAAACCAACTTTATGACTACTGGACTGCGGATCTCCACGCATTTATGGTTTCCAAAAACGTTAAAGAAAAAAAATTGCGGGAATTCGACAGAATTTTCTACGATTTCTGTGTACTCCAAATCTCCAAAGCACACCGAAAACACAAGATTCTATTTGACCCGAATTTCTGAAAATTTGTCTGCAAATGTTGAAAATCGCATCCGCGTATATTCAGGTATATTTTAGTATATTCTAGTATATACAGGTATGTTCTGGTATACTCTAGTATGTATATTCAGGTACGTTTTAGTATATTCTGTTCAAGTTGAACATCCGCAGTCTATTTTGCGATTTGTTGAACGACAAAATGATTCTGCTTCGAACGTTCGAACTGTAGGTTTTCGTTCAATTTCGGAATCGGACATTTCTATTCGAATTTGGAATCGTTCGAACTGCTCGAACCTCGAGGGTCTAAGCGTGGCAGCTCGTTTTCGTGGAAGCCCCTCGGTTCTCGAGCAATCTGTAGAGCCGGATCGCGGTAAAATCGGACTGTCGTACGCCGTCGCGATCGAATGCGTTTCCGGCGGGAACGCTCGTGAAACTTTTCCATCGGGAGTAGACGGTGGTGCCACGATGTCGACGCTGACACTTCGCTTTCTTTCTCTAGTAGAGAAATACGTCCGCGCACACGCGCCCCGCCGCGCCGCTCTTCCCACCAGCGGATTTGATTTATTACCCGCACGATTGCACCGACTTATTGATAACGGAGCCGCGGCGACAACCGTATTGCGTGACGTACGGTTCGTTCATACTTTTCATCTCTGGCCGTACCGTACCCGTCCCGATTTTCCGACCTGCTTCGATCGCCTAACCAACTCGCAAGGGAAAAACTTTCTTGTGCTTTTCTGCAATGCTAGCACACGCGTCCATATTCCGGTCCCATTGAAATCGCCGACAACATTTCATCGACTACAGATTCCAACGACTTTAACCGACATCAGATTTTATTAACAGCTTTCGTCGACAACAGCCACAAAATATACGTCAGTAATATTATACCATTGGAGAGGGGAGGAGGAGGAGAGTAGATGAAGGAATAGAGGACGTATGAAAGGTCACTTCCAATTCTTCAATGGAACCATGTATTTTTTAATGCACCATTCGATGTAATTCATTATTCATAAAAAATGTTTAACCTTCCAATATCTAATTCTAACGTCCCTTGTCAAATCATTGATTTGACTGTCTTTATGAGTGCAGTAAGTGATATGTCCATGTATGTGCAAAAAATTAGGTTCCGAAATGTCAATGTACAAAGGCTACTTTTTGAAGAAGACGAGTAAGAAAAATTAATGATAAAATGTTTCCAATAATTCTTCTATGAAACGTTTATCAATGACATTTTCTCTGATTAAAATGATGTCAAACACGACGCAATTTTGGTCATAATTACTCGTTTAATCCACGGTACGGTAGAACCTCGATTATCCGAATTGGTCAGTGGGACACGAGTATTCGGTTAATAGAACAGTTACTTGGCTGCAACATTAGGTTAAATCGTTACTACTTATTGTACAATGAAAGCCGTGTTGTATACGAATACTTGAGAATTTGGTATAGGTTCGGATAATCGAGATTCCACTGTATCGCGGATTAAACAAGCAAATAAGCTTCGTATTATGTCATGTTTGGACTCATTTTAATCAGGGAAACGACTGAAATATGTTGGTAAACGTTTCATAATAACCGGTGCGCGAGTTATATTTTTATTGGCGGAGACCAGCAGGAAAGTTGGTTCATTTTTTGTACCATAACGACGTACAACGTTGAGGAATGTAGTACGGTTTGTAATTTGCAACTAATTCCGCTGACCCGGATGTTCGTCGTCCGCCGAGAGGAAATTTGAGGAAACGATCGTCTCCCCGGATAAGCGCGACCCGAGCGAAAAATATGTTTCATTCAGCGACCGCTTCCGGTACACCAGGCCGCAAGATGGCTTGTGTGAAATGACAACGAGTCAATCTACATGCAAACATACTACGCCGTTCATGAGCAAGAGGACATCCGGTTTTATGGAACGAGACGATGTTTTTAATCCTTGTTTTTGGCAACCAAAATCTAATTCGAACCTTCTGGTAAATCCGTCACACCACACGAACGATTAGAATTTGCTGTTTCGAACAAAAATTTTGATAACAAATGAAACGGAATCGTAAATTTCAGACATTTAAAAATATTTTAAAGCATCGACAATACAGATATTTTGAGGCAAATAAAGATAAATATATTTTGAGATAAAATAGACAAAATTGACAATTTTTGTTACCCAAAGTAGGTGCACATATTACAAATCGACCTAGTTTTCTCCAAAAGGGTTAATCGATACGATATTATCAGGAATCTGTATTCAGGTAGTGTGACCACTATTCGCATGATTATTCTGCCAATACATATTGTATGCAAACGTGTCTTGTTGAAAATATATGTATGTCGCGTCTGTGGTGATGTACGACTTCGATTCGAACACGGTCTTCTCCAATTCTCGATTCGCCAATTTCTCAGATATACAAAATCTATGGTTTTAGTGTGGTTTTGCCTTAGTATAGCCTACTTATTGTATGTAAAAATTGATTTGAAAAATGATTCTGCAACACGACGAATATACACGTATATGAAAAAGTACAATTTCGTTTCGTTGCCAATTAGTAAAATTTGTATCGTTGCAGATAAACATTTTTCAGTTTCAATCATTTTCACAAAATGATTTCTACTTATTCGATACCGGTAACTAATTACTAATACTTCCTCCTTACTTCTTATGGTTGTGACTGTTCTTCTAACTCTGAACTCCTAAAGTGGTGAAAAGAATTTTTGCATTGCTATTTTGATCGATAAATCCGTCAAAATTAATATTTAGGTAAAAGTCTACAGTTCGCTCGCTATACCGACATAAATGAAAAATACAGGATCAGAAATCAACAATCGAGTGTTCACGTTCACGATAAATCAATGTTGACGAGTCGACTGTTACGCTTGTACATGAGCACCACTTAACTCTCGAGGATCTGTTCATTACCGATCATTTCCACTTGTGTCAACGCGCGTAAATCTTAACAGTGGCACTGTACGTATACGACACATTTTCCACAATAATTTCGGAGAAATTAACGGCTAAGGAGATTGCGAAACCCAACAGCAAGCAAGAATCATTCCGAACGCTGGTTGCAAAGAGATACAGCGAGTGTTACACAGACAGACAAAGCTATATTCCCCATATATGGCGTTCGTGTATCACACGAACATTCTTTTCGAAGATTCGAATACCAATCAGGAAATATCGTGGAATTCCACCAAACTTTTTCCTACAGAATCAGCTCATTTTTAATTACGCCATCGTGTTGGCGATGCACATAAAAGAAATTACGTAAGAATTTTTATGGTCTCGCTATCTTTACGATATTCGTTTTCCTGGAATTCTGAATTATCTCCTGTTCCCTTTTTTAGTACTTCAGTATGTGAGATTCGTGCTGAATTATTGCCCTGAGAATTAAAATTTATACATAAGTGTATTGCAAAAATAAATTACAAATGGTAGGATAAAGAACAGATTAACAGATGCACTTTGGAATATTGTATAAGAAAAGTATCAAGTACACAAAGGTAATTATGAACGAAACTTCGAATTATAAAATTTCAGTTCTTTTTGACTTTGCTTTATTTTCAAATTTTCTAATCATTGATCGCAAGATCTGATACATTTCCTATGAAATGACCACGTGAAATTAAAAGAATTTAATAATTTCGCTTATTTTCGACCGATTAAAATCATAAAAAAAAAGAAATCTAGTCGCTGTTGTTTGCGATTAAGGTAGACAATTTTTATTCTACACAAAGACTAAAAGACTATTAATAATAACTAAAAAAAATAATAAAGAATAAAGACTACCGATCACTCGCTATACCCCTAAAAATCGAACCATCTGCTAAACAGTCTGTTTTATTATTCGTGAATTGCTGCTGACCAAAGAAAGTGCAAAAGTGGAAGCAGAGAAAAATCTGAAGGGAAAAAGTGAGTGCAACAACGAGGGCCTGTTGCGCCACGAGGAGTATGAAACAGTCGCAATTACTTCGATTGCCGTGCGTGTGCGCGATAAGTATTAAAACGTGTAATAGATCCATCAAGCTGCCGACCGAGGACGCGTAGCAGTCTGCATACATCAAAATATGTATCGCGCGTTAAATATTTGTAAATTATCGCCTCGCTCTCTTGGCCAAGTAAAAGACGGCTCGAATGTATGTATGTATACGGCGAGACGACGACGCTGATAACAACTCATTAAATTCGGTATCAAGGAATCGATGACATCACCGTGTCGGGCCACGGCACTTTCAGAAGTCATTTTCGTAATCTCGAAGACGCAACAAATACGTTTATCGCCTCGTTTTCCGTGGCAAACTATCAGCGCGGTTACGTATCGTTAGGAACTCCGTGATCGGAAGATACGAAATACAAGCATTTCTCCTCCCCACTTTCTTCCTTACTTTTCCTCGCTTCTGTTCGTTATACTCTTTTTGCCGCGGCTTTTATACCCGCTGCTTCAGACGTTTCTCGCTGCATTTTATTTGCATTCGATGCACCCGAGAAAAACTATAGCTTGGTTCTTTTCTCTTCTTTTTTTTTTTTTTTTTTTTCGAAGACAGCTGAGGCACGCTAATGATCCCTGAGACTGCTGGCTCTACTCTGATTGCTGCTGAGGCGCGCGAAATTTCGAGAAAACATATTCGAAGTACTATATGCATAAAATAGTGCATAGTATGCGGTTGAAACAAAATAATTTTTCCAAATAACCAGCAACAATTTTAGCGAATAAAATATCTTTATTTTAGCACTATGTCGCGTTATTTTAACGCTTTTATTTTAGCAAAATAAGGCACCATCATCGTTTTAACAATTTTACGCGTGTAATTGCCGGCAAGAAACGAGAGACTCGAGTAAATCGTTATGTCCGATTTGCTTTGTAATGTAGCAGAAAATATAACTTCGTAAAATTTCATTTATATAATTATATAATTCACGTAATTGCCTACGGCTGTCGTCAACAAATGTTGACGTGATAGTAAATACCGAGTATTCTTCTGCAAACGAAATGTTTTCTAGTACACACACGCTTACTCATCGTTTTCTATCAAAATGCTGTTTTTGCGTTCAAAGAATCAGCATCTATTATGCACAATTGAACAGATAAATTACATTACGCAGTACCACAGTTTATTGTCACCAATAAAACTACGAAAACACGATTGCATTTTTTTTTTTTGCTGGTAATCAGTGTTTAAATAAAAAAGATAGACAAAAAACTAGGGCGATAAGTATGTTAATTAACGAACGCAACATTCAAAAGGTAGAAAATGAGAAGAAAATTTTACATACACGATCCTCTATAATCGTTAAATAATAACTAGACTGCTGATTTTATGCGTTTATGCCAGAGATGAGTAGATCAAATGCACTTAACGTGGGTCATTTTCGACCCACGCCAATATTTCACTAGTTTTCATTCGATGTAAGGCGATGACTTCCGAGTCATCGATTTTCTTATTTCGAAATAAAAAGCGACGTCTTGTAACACATACAGGGTGTCATGAAAACGGGACATGACTTTCTGATTTTTCTTTCTTTTCAGGGTGTAATTAATTGGAAACAATGAGTGTGGACCAAGATTCAAACTGTGTATACATTTTTTGGGACATCCTGTATTGCTGTATTAACTTCAACGTATTAAAATTATTAAGGAAAAAAAACGCATGTCTATGCTCTACCCGTAACTTGCAATTAATATACAGGGTGTCCCAAAAATGTTGTACTTTCTTGAAAGGGGCGATTCCTAAGGTTAATCGAAGTAACTTTTTCCGCAGTCTAGTAATAGCGGCTCTGGTCGTTAAATCAATCTCGAATCTGACTATTTTTTGTACAAGCTTTCATCACAACATTTTCTATCGGATAACAGATAGGAGAACGAAGCGAGGTTACAGGTTCGTTCTAACGAAGTAAAACTATTACCGTGTAATTGCAAAGCAACACAGCTCTTGCAGCGAGCAGTCAGACAAACTTTCGAACACTCGGAGCTTCGAAAAAAACAACATCGAGATACCCGGTACATTCGATGCAAGAAATCCTTCGTCGCGAGTCTATCTATCATCATCGCGACAAACGATGCCGCCACGAAGACATAAAAAACCCGCGCGAGCAAGCGAGACGAGCGAACTCGAGGAACTTTCACCCGTTTGGGACCGTTTTCATCACGAGCGGGACAGGCCCGAACAATAACTCGACGCGCGACGAACAAAAAGTCCCACCGAAATATGTATGTCCGGACCAACGAAAACTGAGAGAGGCAAATGCGAGAAGTATCAGCCACAAGTGTTACAACTGGACTGCGAATTGTTATACGTTTCTGACAAAACCGAATCGATGAAATATATTGGGTTGGCAACTAAGTAATTGCCGATTTCAGTTATAGATGAAACTATAACTTGACTCAGTTTTTGGCCGAAAAGGATCAGACTATCTACGAGCGTGGAATTTTCAAGTTGTCCGAAAGATGGCAAAAGGTCATCGAACAAAATGGAAAATACATCATAGATTAAAGTTCATTCCAAGTAAAACAAAAAACTCTTTTATTTCATTGAACAAATCGGCAATTACTTAGTTGCCAACCCAATAGAACGGAGAAGACTGGATTGAAGAATATTATCCCTTTGCACCATTTTGCCGATTTTAATTCCAAAACAAAACATTTCTTTCGACCTAGAATATATCCCCTCTATAGATTTTTTGTTCATGTTATATTGGGTTGGCAACTAAGTAATTGCCGATTTCAGTTATATATGTCTCTCACTCCCATTTTTATGATATCCGTAAACGTTATGATCTTCTTCTTCTTATATATGTTAGCTGGCATCCGAACCTAGCTTTACAAGTTCATTGCGTAGATATTTTCTTAAAGTTTTTTTTTTTTACCTCAATATTAATATGGAGTGCAAAATCGAACATTTTCGTCATATTTTGCTTTATTATTTCCGTAAAGGAAAGAACGCAGTGCAAGCTGCCAAAAAGTATTACCACTTATTTCGATCCCTGGACAACTCCCTTCGTGGTAAAACTTTCAATAATGATGACGACGTAAAATCTCACTTAACTCAGTTTTTGGCCGAAAAGCATCAGACTTTCTACGAGCGTGGAATTTTCAAGTTGGCAGAAAGATGGCAAAAGGTCATCGAACAAAATGGAAAATACATCATAGATTAAAGTTCATTCCAAGTAAAAAAAAAAAACTCTTTTATTTCATTGAACAAATCGGCAATTACTTAGTTTCCAACCCAATACATACGAAAATGGTGCAATTTACTCGAGAGAAACAAAGAAGAATAAACAGCGCGGGAAAGCAAGCAGGTAGAATCGTCAACTCACATTGATCGAATATCTTAAGCATCGCTTTCTTCAGCTGCATAATCGTGCGCTGACCGTGGCGATACGCCTCGACGAAGTGGAGCAATCACGTTCATAACCAGTGCCGTCGTGTAGAACCCGAGCGGTGCTCGTCTCTCGTGCTTGAACCCGCCGTTTCGAGAACAGTTCATCCCTTCGCGAGCAAACGAAAACCACCTAGGTGGCCTAGGTGTCCTTCAAGGACCGGCCGTGCGTCTCGCGGGACACTTGGTCGGCCCGTGGCCCGGGATACTCCGGGACGACCGCATCCTTGGTTCCTCAACGCTCGCTTTACTTTCCTCTCGTTTGTCCTCTGTGACCGTTCTTCTTCTCCTCGCCTGGTCCTTGGCACTGATCCGGTACCGGGACCGAGGGAGGCGAACTGGACGAGAGACAACTGGACCCGAAAACAACAACCCTGGTCCCTGGTTCCCTTTTTCCCTGGATATTGGTCTCCGTTTATGCAGCGTTTATGCTCTGGCCCTTTGGCCTCGATGGCGATGCCGATACAACGCGGGACAACTGGAATTCGAGCGAAAACAACTCGCTCCTCGCTGTCTGTCGTCTTCTCTTTTCTTTTTCTAGGTTGGCCTCCGGGCGTTTATGCCACTCCACTTCGCTGGCCCTTGGTCACTCTCTGCGGCGCTGCTGCCGGACCCAAAGCGACCCAGAGCGACGAGAGACAACGTAGCCTAAGGAGCGAGACAACGCGATCCGAGCGAGAACGCCGCCGGGAAACGCGTGTTCGAGCCGAGTTTCGAGGAAGCGGCCGCGCCGTGCGGCGTCCCGTCACTTCCGCCGCGCTGGAATTCCGACGATGAATGAACTCGTTCGTGTAATCGCTCCCACGTAGCCGGCCGATCTCTCGCGGGACAAATTCTCTCCCCGATAACACCCACGTGGCCGCCTCTCTCTCTCTCTCTCTCTCTCTCTCTCTCTCTCTTTCTCTCCTGCGCGCGCGCCGGATCTCGAAAACCGGCGCAGTCGTCGCCGCTCGAGCGATTCCGTTGAAAGTCACCGAAAATCGCCGTTCTCCTAACCGCGAAGAGGACCACGGGGGCAAGAGAGGAACCTTTCAGCTACGACGAAGTCGTTAGTCGTACAGAATGTTCAACGACCGATCGAACCGCTCTATCAGAGACGTGGCACTAATTGTGATCGCCGGCCGGAAAACCGAGCAGATTATTCATCGAGCGGCGTCCATCAGCGCCGCGCGGCGGTCTCCTCGCTTGGCCCCGTTAATCGCGAAATTGTTTCGGGGAACAACTCTTCCCCGTGTTCTCTCTCTCTCTCTCTCTCTCTCTCGCGTTCTCTTTTTTCTTGATCGTTTTCCTCTTTTTTCGCCAGCGGGCGTATCTTCGCCAACCTTCGTTCCGCGAACGACTTAAACGGTTACCGCTCACAGAACACGCCAGCGGCCGTTCGATCACGGTTAATTGCCGAACCGGAATTAATGCAGACCCGTTCGATGAACAGCTGACTGCGGAACAACGGACCGGACCGGACCGGCCGGGCCCTCGTCTCTCGCTCCGATATTTTCCTCCTCCACCGAGCGACGCGTCTATCCGAACCAACACAGTTTTATCCGACCAGTTCGAATTATTCTCCGGCTGACAAAGAATACTGACGAGCTGTGCCTTTGATTTACGAGCACCCTCCTCCCACCGGCCGCCTTCCGCTCGTTGTTCTTTTGCTTCTGCCCGCGAGCCGGAGAAAAAGCGCGGGTGGTGCGCGTCGTATCTTCGACGACGTGACTCCTCTCACTCTATCTCTCTATCTCTGTCTCTCTCTCTCACTCTTCTTCTCTCAGCTGGCTTCTTCTCCCGTTCGTTACTTCGCCACAGTCTCTCTCTCGCTTCGTCCTTTTTCGACGGACGATCGGTTTACGATGTTCTTGTCGCACGCGGCCGACGAATCTCTCGCCTCCGAACTTCCCACTAACAACCGTAACAACCTCCAGCACCGAAAAACACCCTGGTCCATCGATCTCTTCGATCTCGAGGTCCCTGTGCTCTCGATCGACAGAGGTCCGGATCGGTCAACTTGGATTACACACGCGTGTGTTTACTTTCTCACGTCCGGTGACATCGATCCGGCGAGATCTAACAGCAGATCGCGAACGGATAAGAACGAGAACCGGCCAACAAAAGATCGATGAATCGACGCTGCGATGCAGTTCTTTCGGGGAACAACAATGTTCGAACACCGCGGTTCCACTTGTCTCACTTTTTCGCACTTGTTTTACTACTACTTGTTCGGACTGGTTTCCACTTGGCACAAAGGTTGTTCCCCGTTCGTTTGGGTGAGAGTGTTTCTTTTGGAAAATCGTCGGGATTTCGAGGTGGATCTATGGCAACGAGGTAGAGGGATCACTGCCGCGGGGACACACACACACACACACAGACAGACACTGTTTCTCACACCGATTGCGTATGAGCAGAACGCGCGTGCCGCGCAATTCGCACACGTAACCGTTCCCCGCGCGAGTTTAACCGCGACTGCCGTGTCGGGATCGAGTCGAGTTACTCTCTCGTCGCTCGAGCTCGAGCTGAACGAGCTAGAGGGGAGCGCTCGCGAGACGGACGGAGAGAGAGAGGAAGAGAAAGAGCGAGACAGGGAGGAAGAGAGAGAGAGAGAGAGAGAGAGGGAGGAAGATAATAGAGAGAGACCGACTACGGTCAAACAGAAAGAAGAGTCAAAGAGAGAAGGAGAGAGGACGAGGATGAAAGGGGGTGGGAGAGAACGAGGATTTCACAGCCAGAAGGAAGGAAGATTTCAGAATTCGAGTGCCGGAGAAGGAGAAAGTATCCAGATTCGACGGAAGAAAGGACGAGAGATTCGGTGACAGAGACACACGCCGGCGACGGAGAAACGGCGAAATTTCGGAGCGCGATGGGTCGAGGCGGTGCGAATTGTCAATCCAGTTAGGCGGAGAAACAAGCGATTCTATTGTACGATCGCAAAAGTTACCCATTTTGGAAATAAAACGCGTGTTTGAAATTTTTAAGTAACAGTTTTCTTTTTTAACCACAGAGCTCGTGTTTTTCATTCTTCGATATACACTCGGTGTGGAAAGTATATTCGTGCAGTGACAAATCGAAAGTAAAACTGTGTATATTCGTGCCAATAATAAATTTTATTTCCCTTCAGCATTACAAAAAGATTCAACAAACACGGAAAAATGTGCAGAAACAGACGCGTAGACAGTATTCGTACATCTCTTATTTTGTATACTTAACCCCTTGCACCATATTTATTTTGTGATTATAATGATTAGAAATTCTTCATCGTTCTTCTTTATGTTTATTGTATGTCTACATTTTCCTCAAGGGATATATATGTCAACTACAAAAAAAAATAGATTTTTATTTCGATTTAAAGGAAATTAACAACGTTCGCATTTATTAAACATTTATTAATTCCATTCGAAAGCGTTCTATCATCTTACAGTGTTTCCGTTTTGTCAGAATAATATTGCAAAAAGTTCGTCGTTAAACGGTGAGAATTTTCAGTTTAAAACTAAGAGTGTATTACACCGAGAACTACAAACTAATCAAAACTAACTGTAACCAAGACACTCTGTGCATTTCTATGTAAAGCGTGACTCGACATTTTCAAATTGCTAGTTTACATCGAATAATCTTATTTTCCCTTACACACGCGTATTTAGCTGTTTACAAGTTTAAACAAAACTTGTCTAAAATTAGTATACCGATCAAGGAACTGTCCTTTACGCTGCGAATAAACCACTTGAAACTATAGGTGGTCATTCGGAACAGAATCGAAGAAAAAGTAAAATAAAACTTGTAGCACAAAGAGTACACAAGCAGTCCACTGTTCGGAGTCTTTTGTTATAAAAAACTAACTGTAACCAAGACACTCTGTGCACTTCTATGTAAAGCGTGACTCGACATTTTCAAATTGCTAGTTTACATCGAATAATCTTATTTTCGCTTATACACGCGTATTTAGCTGTTTACAAGTTTAAACAAAACTTGTCTAAAATTAGTATACCGATCAAGGAACTGTCTTTACACTGCGAATAAACCACTTGAAACTATAGGTGGTCATTCGGAACAGAATCGAAGAAAAAGTAAAATAAAACTTGTAGCACAAAGAGTACACAAGCAGTCCACTGTTCGGAGTCTTTTGTTATAAAAAAAAAAACAAAAAAGAACGTTCGGTATGTGGAAAATGGCGTAACGCCGCAGCAAACGAGGAAGAACAACACATCACTGGTCAAACAAAAGTAATCTTTGAACAAAGACTTCCACGAAACGCGCGCGAACTCGAGTGACTCGACACGATCTCTCTCTCCTCTCTCTCTCTCTTTCTCCTCCGGCTCGATGACATTTGCGTGAACCGGGGGAATGCACGCGCGTACGAGAAATCGAAAAACCCGATCGCTTATGGTAATTCTCGGTTTTTTATCCGTGTAATCGTCGGGAGCCGGATCCCGATGTCGATACACCGTGCGTTCTGTTCCGAGTCCGCGAGCGCATTTTAGGTGCCGCGACCGAGGGGGCGAGGGACAAAAGCGTGTGACGTCTTTATCGCTCCCGGTTTCCGTCTTTCGCGAACTCCTCGTCAAAGGCGTGCAAGTGCAACAATATCAGCAAGCATATTGATTACAGTGGCCGGGCAGCAGGCGCGAGATTAATGAAGCTGAACATTTTTCCGCGACGCGAGGGCCGCGCCAGTGGCTAGGAAAATAGAACTCCGCGCTGGGGGAACGTTCGATGGATAGATTCTCCTGGCATTTTCTCCTGTAGCGCAGATATTCGACTGCTTTTGCGTTTGCGTGTTAACGCTAAACTCGTCGCGAGCGTTAAACGTGATTGGCACACGTGTAACTTTACGGGTTTCGCACAGATCAAACTCTCGAAACGGGTGAATATGATCTTCAAACATGTCATGACCTCGTAACGTCATGACCTTCACGGGGTGTATACCCTACGGCAGTGGGGATAATTCTGAGATTTTTAACGGTTAGGAATTTGTGAAAAATACATTTTTTACAGTAGAATGGTTTTTCCAAGCCATTCGAATAGCATACAAAATACTTTTTGTACCCCCACAATTAGAGGAGATATTTAGGTGGCCGTACTTAGGTGGACCACCCTGTATAATATAGGTACACCACAGGTATACCGTATTTAACCCTCGCAGAGTGCGACAACGGGGTCTCTAAAGACTCGTCTATTTGGAGGAGTGGGGAAGTTGCGTATAAACGGATATATAAATGTAGATAACAGAGAGAAATAGATTGAGAATACGTATCTGGTAGAATTAGGGTGGGGGGACAGAGTTCGAGCCTGAGGTTCCGATGCGTGGTGGGGATTAGGAAGTATGTATTAGTGGAATATCGGTGTGAGTCAAAAAAGACCCCGTTACCGTACTCCAGCGTACCGTACTGCGAGGGTTAATTCGTTCGAACGCACGAAAAACGCAGATTTCGCGCGCGACTAATCATCCGCGTTCGAATCGGTGGGACTCTCTGTGGTTCGTTAATGGGGAAATGTGTTGCATAAGAAATTCAGTAATTATGCACGGGGCCGAGGTTCCGGCCTGTCCTGTCGCGTAGAAAGCTGAAAATCCGGCTACCGGCGAAATGGCGGAACGTATCGTGACGGCTGTAGTCCGGGAAAGATGTATATGTATGACGGTCCCGAAGCCGGGAGGCCAGATAAAAATTGTTATCTGCTCTGTGTTGGCCGTCGGGTATGTGCTTACATCGGCTTTCGTGTGATAACCGCGCGCTTGTTCGTCTATTTACGTAAGTATAACGGCTGGCAAGAGGCGAAGCTGGAGGTAGAAAGGCGAGAAGTGCACGTCGATTATGCTCGTTCGTGTTCCAACCAGCATTCGACGCGAATTCGATCACGACGATTGGCACATTGTCGACGACTCTGCTCTGCCTCTCTGGCTCCAGGTTTCGGCAGGATTCGGTCGAAGGCAATCTGATTACACGTCGATTGAAATGTAACCGTCAGTTCGAACTGCAAGTTGCTCTACCATCGGGACCAATTCGCTAGGAGCTTACTACAGAAATCGTGTTCGTTGGTGTTAATTAGACCGCGGATTTTATGCGTTTATTAGAAGAATGAATAGGTTGAGCGCAAAACTGTAAAAACGTCAGACGAATTTAAGGAGATTGTTATATTATTCGGAGTAGAAATTAATTCATGGCCCTCGTAATCGGTCGATCATAACTGTATTTGAATCGAAATTGAGTGTCGATATATTGTCTGCAACTTATTCATATTATTATCTAATTAATTCGAACTAGACTGTGAATTTTATACATTTATGACAAAAACGAGAAGATCATTATATGAAAAATAGTAGAAAATATATAAAGAAATTAAATGTACTGTTTATATTGTTCTTAACCTTACTAAAATTATCACAAAGAAATGAATGCCTATGTATCTTGTAATCGATGCAAGCAATTTTTATTATGCGTAAAGACCCACAGATATCAGCAGTGTGTTATCAGATTGTATTGATTGATTGATCGATTGATCTCGATCGACTGATAACGTTAACTGGTTTTCTCTGGCTTTTAAACATAATGGTGGCTAATTCTTATTTTGAAATTGTTTGGTGCAGGATATTACATTCTATTTTTTATTTCATTATGTTGTTAATGTTTTCTTGCTCTTGTTAACCTCAACCTTGCGAGAGCGGTATAAATGTAGTAGGATTGAATATGGGTTTGTGCATTTGTAGCATATCAAAGATCACAAAAAGCTGCAAAATTAAATATTTATATTTCCATTATATTTTGCATTAAACATTTATGTTTTCATTCACTGTTTTTGTGCCATTTTTATATTAACTCGATTGTTTCTTCTACATATTGTGACAGGATGACTTGTAAGATGATTTGTATCCTTTCGACACAGCAATTGATTGCAAAATGTGTTCAATGATTTCCGCTTGTCAGTTTTAATATTCATAATTCGATTCACTGTTTTAAATATTCTTCTGTGACATTTATTTCGCTCGATACAAGCTCACCCGAAATTATTTCATGGAATCAATATGGCGGCCTATTCCAAACAAGTTTGTGAGTCACACGCATCTGGTTAACATTTGGTTCCAGGTGTAAATATGTCTAACCTAAATTTTAATCCCCTTTTCAGACAATATAACAGCATTGACATTTACTCGCATGCCACGAGTGAAACTCAGAAATCTCGGCTGGCACTGCCATGTTATTCGCCTAACTAACGAGATCATTTACTCCGCTAGAAAATAATTAAATCGGGAGCCATAAAAATTAGCGAACTCGATGAATGTTGTCCAGCTGAAATTCGCATGGCGGCGGCTATCAGTTGCTAATACACGAGTGCTCCAACGAAATTAACATGCCCGTTTCCGGTCGATCGCAACGTAGCAACTTAGAGCAGCCGGCGACAATAAATTTCAATTAAGTTAGCAATAAAGATATCGGGCAGGCTGGGTCGTTGCATTCGCTGCACAATTATAAATATCAACGGCGACGAGGTAACAACGACGCTTTTCTCGATTAAATATACATGTGTGTATGTATATACATGCTGTTCAAAAAACCATTCAATATTTATATGCCATACAGAACACATTGTGCTGAGTAAAAAAGCCTTGGTAAACATAGGTCAAAAGGTCAACCGTTTCTGAGATATAAACATTTTTATTTGCTAACATCATGATACCACTGGCCTTTTGATATTTATAGAAGATTTTCCACGTGTCCTCTCCTTCCTTTGAAACACAACTGACTGATTCTGGATGAAATTTACTGTCGGCACTTTAACGAGGACACTGAAGTAATCTTCGCATGCGATGGAAGTAAGTGAGATGATCATAATGCTAGCAAACAAAAATGTTCATATTTCTGAAATGGTTGACCCAAGGCTTTTTTACTCGGCTATATACCATGTAAATATTGAATGGTTTTTTTTAACACCCTGTATATATATATTATTATATTTCTCCGTTTCCCCTTTCCTGTTGCCGCCCCGTTTTTCAAGCAAATTGCGCCGCGCTACGTGGGCGAGTTAATTAGACGCTTACTTACGCGTGACGAAACAAACACGACGACGACGACGACGACGACGACAACGCACGGGCCTCTGGGTTTTTAATGAATTCCAACAAATCTCACCGTCGTCGTGGGCCGAAATAATGTCACGACGATTAGTCATCATCAAGCACCTTCGCGATAGAAGAGCCGCTGGAAATTTTGTTGTTTTTTTTTTCTCCACTTCCTCTCAGCGATTAGTATTAATTATTAGTCAAACTAGCGCGGTAACGTTTTATTCGGTTGTTGCATATGCCCGATTTTAGAATGCAAATGTTTCGATCAAGAAATACAGTTGCGTTGATTAGAGACGAAGATATTTAATTAGTGCAGCCGTGGACAAAATAGCTACGTTTTCGGCAGGCATTTGAAATCTGATGTTCCGCGTAACGAAGATTAGGCGATAGGGAAGATGGTTAGCTACAAAATCATCTATAACCCGGCCGATTTTTCTAGGTTAACGAGAGTGTTGGACGCTTGGCATCGAATTTGTAGCCGGTCGGTGTCTGCTCCAGAAATAATCTTAGAGCATCGTTTGATGATATTTGCGGTTCCGAGTGCTGTTGGACCGGGGATAACGCCATTCGAGGCTCGTTCTAAGGCTTAAGCTATGCTCCACACCGAAGGAACAATCAGCAACTTTTCTAGTCGGTGTTGCATGCATCTTGAACAATAATAATAACAGAAGAAAAAGGCAACGACAAAAAGAGACGACTCGAAAAATCGCTCGTTGTTTGCTTCGGTGTGGACACAGCTTTACGCACTCGCATACACGCAACACTGGGTTTCCCAGAAACACTCGCGCATCCTAATCCAAGCACAGTTTGTTCGCACTCGTAGATAACCGATTGAAGTGCTCATATTGAAAATATCTTTGCGTCACTACTGCGCTATTTGCTCGCCGGAAGCTGGTCGTTTCAACAATTGTATTTGTTCATATTTAACACGACGACTTCCGAGTCACTCGTTGCTGTGGGTCCGCTAAATTATTCGTACATAAGGATTATGTTTGTTCGATTCGATTTCGTTTGATAGTTTCGTTAAAATAGAGTGTTTTTGATTGTCCAATCTTGTTAACCAACAAGAGAAGTCTGACTTATAATACAAAGGTTTGTAATAATATTTTGGACAGGCTACGGTCTAAAGTAGACGGAACTTTAATTTCGAAAATCGATGTACTTTCAGAGTAATTAATAGAGTAAAGGCTTGCCTATACAGTGACGTAAATCTTCGACCGAGTTTTAATTGAAAACGAGAAGGTTTAATTAAGTGCAACAGCAGTTTAGCGAAATTGAATTAGTCCTCGGAACAACTAATTATGTAGACGACCGGCTCGCAGTGCGTTAAGCAACTTTTATTCAACTTCTAGATAGATAGATAGATAGAGAGAGAGAGAGAGAGAGAACTTGGATCAATGGATAGATTGTTTCGAAAAAGTCAATTTTACTTCAGAATATTTTGCATTATAAAATTACTAGAATAAATGTTTAAACTAAATCTTTTAATTTGTTCTATTCGAGATGGATGGCAACGTAAATTTCTTTGGACATTGATAAAATTTGGCGCAAGGAGCACGAAAGTATTTCCAGAGTTGCAGCACACGGCATTTTCAATAACCATAACAAACATCCCGCCGTAAAGAAACATATTAAACGTTTGCGGGGTAGGTACCATTGCATGTATCAAAACGGACATTTCTGGAGCATCGATATCCTATAACGCCACGAACTTTCATGCAATACGATCAAACAGATGTCTTGGACGAGAACGGAGGAATCTTTTCGGAGGACATCCAGAAGGTGGATAATGGCCTTGCAAGAAACGAATGTTTCATAGAGATTCATGATATCACGAGCTTACAAAACACGATACTAATGACTAGACTGCACTTTATGCGACATTAATATTTTCTGCATCAATTTTACCTATGCGTAAAAATATTCGATTTAACACTTTGATCGCCAAACAAGAAAGCTCAAAAATTCCATGAAATCAAAGTGTTATTTGATAAAATGGAAAGTGAAAAAAAAAATTAAATGTATGATATTGTGTAGTTCTCAAACTTTCTTGCATTTTACAGATCCTAATCAAATTTGGTACAATGAATATAATATAACGTAAAAATTCATTTTAAAGCCTGAAAATACAAGGTTCGATAAAAAACAGAAAACAATTCCTGAAATTTTTATATAGCACAGGTAACTTTAACGATTCTAAATAAGTTTATGCTTAAAGTTACAGACTCGGTTCAGTTTGAGCTGAATTGCATATTATTATTGGTATTACAATTGTACCACAGACGTAAAACTTTTGATATGCACGGAAGTAATACAATTTTGAAGAACAATAACGAATAGTCTTTCGTGAGAGCCTCTCGGTGTCATTTTGCTTGTTTCAAAATCGTTTTCAGGTTAATTATACTCGTGATACTTGTTATCCTTAACTAAGCGTGACTTATTAGCTCCTTATTCAAAATTATCACTGCCGGTATATGGGACATGGGACTGTGGACGTGTTAATTGAGATTGCGGGAGACGCTTGTGCTTTATTACTGTTATTAAATTTCATTATTACTCTTTGTCCTGGTCTCGAAAAGCAACCGTAAATGTCCCATGATATTGTCGGCACAGATGATCCTTCATTAGAGTAATTGACACTTTTACAAATGATTGTCGCAGGATGGTTTGCGGCTTACACGTTAATTAACAAATACAAATTATATAATATATTGTAGCTAGACGAGCAAATGTAACAAAATAAAAATATTCGTGCTCGAATGAATATAAAATCAAGTGGCCCTCGAGTATCTCGTAATCCCGTCTAAACAATAAACTCGCAAAGAATCATTTTCTGGAAAAATCATTCCGTTCGTTCGATTTTACTCTTCGATGTATAAACTGTTTTCAATACCGTAGCGAGCAACAAGGTTTAACCTAGATAAGAAGCAGAAAATTTGATTTTCACAGAGATCTATAGAAACTCAATTTCCATTCGTAGATCTTCGCTTGTGTACCGATGCACATTACGGACTGGGATGTTCGTGTTTCCACGATGTAAGCGCATGATGCACACGCGTATTCTCTGCCAAGGGGTTTCAGATGCGTACCAGAGCATACCGGGGTCCATTGGATTATGCAACTGATGAGCCAGCATTCGAAGTATCATGCCGGTGACACGAGCCACGATGTCGCAGGTGCAGCTCTTCTGATCGACGAAACTTCGAACCAAAAGCTTTTTTCTTTTTTTTTTTTTGGCTTACCAAAGAGAGCCCGAATTGTTTGGATTCATTAAACGTCAAAATAATGTGAATAGTTCCTCTCCTCTCCTCCCCTTCCCCCGAAACGATAAGCTGCTTTCGTGCAGCAATGGCGCCGAAGGAATTTCAATCTGGCGAGCGTCGTTCTTTCGCGCCGTGCCGTGTTTACTAAATCTTTGCAGCTTGAATTTAATTCGACCTGAATGAACAATGTCCCCGGGGCCAGGAGGAGGGCTAATTACGTTTCACTCGTCTCGCCGAGTATTTTCCGAAAAGTTTCTGATTATAGTGGAAACTCGAGCCGTGAATTAACATTCGTATCCAATTATCCGTCTGTGCTGTTAGGTGTACCGGCGTAGTAATTAATCCGCTATTTTCTTGCCGGGACCTCGTCTCTTAAGCCGGACAAAAACGGCTACACTTTGATCTTTTCCTTGCCAAGGGAAGCGCGGCGGTAATGTCTCGATTTATGCGTTAGAAATGTGCAGGATATTCGTGTAAAATTTATTCTTTATTAGGGTGTATCTCTCGAAGAGCTTAGTAGAGCGTTTCGTTTTAGATTATTCTTCGGTGGAAGTTCCACCGATGCATTGCCGACATTTTTCTGATTAAAACGAGTCCAAACACGACATAATTCGGAGAAACGATGAACACAAATTCTAAAAAAATACATCGGTTATCCCACTCACTGGTATTAAAAAATATCGCAAAACACGAACGTTCTGTACAGGCAATTATCGACTTTTACAATCCCCGACTGTACAACATCTCCAAGTGTAATAATTCAACGTCGATCCGGCTACACGGTGTCCGAGAGTGAACGATGTAAAATCGAAAATTGTTCCGGATCTGCGAAGAATTGGTACGGAACCGCAATTATGTAATTTGTTACATTGTGTCGCGGATGTCGCCGCTTTTGACGTCTGAAGCAATGAAAAATGGCTGGAAGCGCGGGCGTCGTCCACTCGTACGAGAAACGTCGGCTCGGTGAATCGGGAATTACCTCATGTTTCAGGAAACGTTGCATTAACAACCTCTTGTCTGCCTTTCCTCGACGTCTAAAGTGAATCATGAAAAAAGCAGTCAGACTTGTCTGCGGCTCTCCGACTAAATCCACTGCGCTCGTACCGACGTGTTATAATATTCGAGATGTACATATCTCCTCCACCGTGCATTCTTCGATCCTCGAAAATCTCATTTCAAACATCGGAACAGTCTATTTTAAATCGTACGTGTGGTCTTGAAAATATTCGGTTCGAACGAAAGTTTAAATGCGTGTTAAAATTGAGATATTTATTCATTTTAGTCAATAGCATGGCAGAAAGTGGCAAAAAATAACAGAACCGAACGGAAAAATCTATTACCGAATAAATATCTTAATGTTGCCTTCGAATTTTTGCTTGAAAAACGCTCCATTTGGTAGAAAAAGTTTCTTTTAGTCGAAGGATAATAGGCTTACGTTACAAATATTTTCTTCGTTTATTTATTCTTGACTATTGAGGATAATATCATAGGCAGATGTTATCTATTCATTTCTTCCAGCAGCCTGGTATTGCTATTGTATTAAATATTACGATAAATAAGCCAACGATAACCACACGTGTACAACAAAATTTTGAAATACTCGAGCTACGACGATCCAACTATTTCTTTTTTTTTATCCAATAAATTGTCTAGAATTGACCGTTTTGAAAGGATCAGAGCGAGATTAAATCAAATCACGCTTTCACGTGTCACGTCGCGAATTCCTCGAACTCGCCAGGTTATTATGTAGAACGTCTCTTCATAGTACACGCGGTGAAGTGTCGGCGTCTCGCCATGTTAGGCCACGACAATAGTGTTTGCAGAAACGACGTCTGACACTGAGAAACGAGGGATCTTTAAGCACCGGCATAAACGTTTCGCACAGCCGAAAGATAAATTTCACTCGTGTCGGGGCACTGACGAATCCACGATTTCATGATACATCTAGGCGTGCTTTGCTATTACTTGTCACGGCCGGAGAAGAGGAACGAAAGGAAGAAGATTTCTCCTTTGCTGCGGGAGCCTCGCGCGTTTCTCGACCGTTACCTCATGACCGTCAGTTGCAACTCTCTAATCGTTCGGGCACTCGCTAAAGAATCCTCTCAGCAGTGATCTCGTAATTAACCTGCGCATCGTTTTCTCCGTATCTCGCTGCTAAACTTGTCTTCGCGCTTCGCTCCTTCCAAGTCGCGTTCGGTCTTTGTTTCTTTCTTTTCCGATTGTGAAACGTTACTGTCGCTGATTCGTTCGTTCGGTGTGTATTCAACAAAATCGTTATTAACCCTCCGCGACTACCGTCGTGCAGCTTTTGTTTCTCGATTTTACATTATCCTAACATTTTGTTTCGATTTTACATTATTCATTCTCGGACACCGTGTATCCGAATCGACGTTGAATCATTATGCTTCGTGATGTTATACAGTCGGCCCCCGATAAAGATAAAAATCCATATTAATGCGCATCCATTTTGTAACAGTACCGGATGAAATACGCTGCAACCATGCAGCGAATGGAGCTATCAACGTAGCAGTATTGAACACCGTCGAGATTCTTCGCTGTCAGTCGGATGTCTGACCGAGTTGAATTTCAAATAATTTAAAACACAGATTCCGACTTGATCAATCACGAGTTTCCCAACTGAACGCGAAGAATTCTACGAATCTCGCGGTACTATAATCTTTAGTACAATTAAGTGCATCCGGATGGTGCGAAATTTATGCAAAATAAAAATCGCCCGTTTCAACTAAGTACAACATTTTAATAATACCGTTATTATTATGAGACGATAACATCGGAATTTCATTAACAATTTGCGACGATGATACCGATAATGTGCATGCTGTTGAATAATTCTCTGCTTTTACGTCATAAAACGAAGCTAAAGTAAGCGCTGAAGGCGTATAGATACACTCTAACGAGGTGGAAGATGTATGGTCTGAATCTTCCATTTCATTTCTCTATGAAACACTTCCACCCTTCTTATGAAGATATATTAATAAATTTCAGCTGACTGGCTGTATAAATATTAGACGTCGAAATGAATTATTTCTTATAACATCGAGTTCATTTATTAATATTTTATCTATATCATATTCTGTTTGCACATTGCTTCAATCCCCAAGAATCTTCTTTCATTATGACATGAGCTATCTCAAAAGTACCTCGCAATAGGGTAATGGACCCGATTACTGTGGGGGTGCCAATTACTATGCCCATATTAATTATACTTATTCTTAAAACATAGAGATATAAAACATATATATCAACTGATTTCAATGAAAACAATTTAATCTCTCCCTTTTGATTAATATAGTTTCATTGATATATGTAGGCACAGTACTTGGGTCCATTACTCAATTTCGCCACGTTTTGTTTTTCGATATACTTCCGAGCCATTTTAAAGAAAAATAGTCTGGGCAAATTTGTACGACAACGCGCCGCAAAAGGGAGATGCACCAATGTGCACTTACCGGAGGTTATTATGGTAAAAAACTTCTGTATAAAAGAAATAGCGATCGTATAAACGAAAGGGCAAAACGTAATTGACCTCAAATGAAGCTTAACGCTGGATCAGAGTAGTTTATCCAGCTGTCCGAATAAACTTGTCCATTGTCCAGATAATTGCATCGTCTCACCGTGACACTGTGTCAACTTTTTCCGGTCTCCGTTGTTGTTAATACTCGATGAATTAATTCGTGAAGGTAACACTCCAGGTGTAACAACGCTATAGAAGGTTCGAGTTTCGTTCTTCGGACTCCGTGGAAGAGTCTCGCCGCGTTGACGAAGAGATATCCTCCTGTTCGCCGACTTTGATCCTCGCAGCTGCGCATCTTCAAGCTGAAAACGCTCGAACGGATACGTCAATTAGGACGCCGCTAATTCACGGAGGTTGTGACCTTCCGCTCTCGGGCCACGTACGGGCCAAAGTAATAATAACTCGTTTGGTACACGAGATACGTATTGTATATCATATCGTAAGACAGGGCCGCCGGGTGACGGGGGGAGGGGAGGGGAGGGGAGGGGGAAAGATCCTGAGCAGAGCGCAAAAGCGTGCCTTGGATCAGGCTGCCATTCACGTTGACAAGGGTATCAACGCCGGCGAGATGACCGTCAGAATTTCTTTTTTATAGACTGAATGAAATCGTCCATGTCACCGTCAAGAAATACAGCAATTACGCAGGAAAAAAGAAGCCACGTCCAATTTACGATGACCTTCAAGTATGTTGCCAAGGTCATCGTTCTCAACAACTTCTTCATGTGTACGTACAGTAGGAGGTTTCCTTCGGTTCCCGAGAAAGTATTCGGCAATGGCTCCTGGAGATTCTTTCATCGATTATAATCCAACGATACCTTTATGTTTCTAATGATTTTTTTTTACGAAACCAGCATTAACAGTGTTCGTGACATTTTTCTGATTGAAATGATACCCAACACCACACTGTTTCGACCATGTCCTCGATTATTCCAACTACTCTACTACTACTAGACCAGGCTATAAAAAGAGAAATTCTGAAATAATATTTTCCCTGGTAGTTCACACCGAAGAAAGTCTCGTTCGTGTTACGACTGTACACGCTGCATAGTTCTCATCGCAAATGTAAATATCTACATGAAAAAAATGCGAGAGGGGAAAGGTGTGCCAGGTCTTATAACCTCCATTAACCAGAATGCATTTTTCAGCTCTGTTAATGACACCCTTGGTAATTTAGCAGTAGTCGAAGAGTTTGACAAACAGTAACAACATTATAGCAGTCATCTGGAACACGATATGCTACCTTGTCTACGAGACATGCTATTATAGTAAACGCAATGTTACGAAGTATACAAACTATTTCTTTAATACCTCACTTTCCACGAATTTACCTATTTCCATCTTCTTCTGTAATTAATCTGTGTCACGTAAAGATTTAACGCTTCACCCGCTACACTGACACATCACGAAGGTGTAATACATCTTCGATTTTTGAACAACGAAGTGAGATGATAGCAAATCATTTTTAATCGTAAATGATGTGCGAATAATTGAAAAGGTTTACTAGAAAATGAATTTACAAATATTTTAAAACTTGCAATGTGGTGGTACTCGATATTAGTAATAAATTTGTAAGCCATTTCTATGATATTAATTTATTAAAAAATTTGAGAATTTACTAACCATTTAATTATGTCAATTTATATAACGTGTGTACGTTCAATTCAGTGTATTCAATATTGATAACCTTATTTTCATTTTTGGTTTGTATGTGTACACATTTGAAATGTTTACGATTCAAGAACAGATTTTATTATTTATACAGACCAATGTAATTATGTTATTAACTTCTGTTCCATTATCTTTAGCTTTCCTGTTAAAGCCGCATTGCTAGCAGAGATACATTATTATCGCGTTTGCCAAATATAAATGCAATAATTGTTGTATAATGGGTATTATATAGTTCGCAGATATGGCAATCGAATTAATCAATGTCCCCTTTCAAATAGGTATGCATTGCATTTCGCTTCACGGTGAAATTAACAATAAACCCTCGTCATCGTAACAATATGACGACATTACGTTTTAAATTCTTTTAATATTTTTGCTGTTTCAAATTGATATTCTTAAATTCTCTTAACATATCTGCTGTTTCGAATTGGTATTTTCAAATTCTTTGAATCATATCTCTGCCATTTAAATTTGATGTCCAACATTTTTTAAAATATTTTAAATTAGCGTTATTCATTCCTGCCCATGAATGCATAAAATCCACAGCCTGAGCATCACGTTACAATTTCTAAATCATGAAAATGATTTACGAAATCATTAAGCTGAAATCAATCGTCAATCATCTGTAAGCTGTACAAACACTTGTCCGTAAATTGCATTATACACTTTTTGCGAGATCCTTCGGGCACATTGTTTTCGTCACACGAGGATCTAGGACGGATCGTCGATCCGCAAAGGCGAAGAAGTCTTTCGATCCGCGTTTCTTACCGGCGCTTTCAGATCGCTGACAACATAAATCAGCATCGATAGTTGTACCCGGCTGGAGCGGACTCCGCTGATAGAATGTTTGTACGACGAAAATGGCGAGCAGAATTTATGCAGCAACCTAATAATTACAAGATCTGGGTTAACGGTCGGTTTCACCGAAACCGCGGCGCGGTTATGTTTGCTCGATCGTCTCTAAATCATCCGGGCATCGGCGCAAAAACAATACTATCGCGAAATACGCTGTTCGAACGAGACTTCTCTGGCCCTCTCACTCTGATCTTGAAAAAATTCGAAGAGGTTCCGAGCCGCTCCGGAGACCGAGACGGAGACAATAAGGGGTCAAACGAGCGAGACTCGTATCGAATTAGCCGGTCGCAGAGAAATTAACCCTTGGGCCAATTGCTCGGTCTCTGATGCCGCGAGTGCAACGAGGACGAGGAGGTTAACTCGAACATTAACTTCGCGTTGAACTTTAACGGAGCATGCAATGAATCCGATTGTGGAATATAGAAAATTGCGTCCCAACACTTTGCGCTCGTGCGCTCTTTCTCATACATCATCTCATAGCTTATTCATGTTTCTCTTGTTGTTTCGCTCGAACGTTTGATCAAGGATCAATTCAAAGTTATATACAGTGAGTAACGAAAGTATTCGAACGCCCTTTAAATCAGTATAACTTTTTTTTTAAGTGAATCAAACGACCTGACTTTTTTTAGGAGTTAGAAGAATTGGTTTTCCAAATGATGTGTAAAAAAGATTTTGAAAAAATTGCAATTGGTAAGAATTACATGAGAAAATAAAAATGGCACTTTTCACAACTTTTTTATTTGAGCCTGTAGTGAAAATTTAAAATATGCGTTTTGTAGATATATGTTAGTAATATACATGCTGCAAATTTCATTGAAATCGATTAATACACACACGAGCTACAACTAGTTAAAAGTGGTGAACTAACATATATCTACAAACCGCATATTTTAAATTTTCACTAATACAGTTGTGAAAAGTGCCATTTTTATTTTCTCATGTAATTCTTACCAATTGCAATGTTTTCAAAATCTTTTTTACACATCATTTGGAAAACCAATTCTTCTAACTCCTCAAAAAAGTCAGGTCGTTTGATTCACTTAAAAAAAAAGTTATACTGATTTAAAGGGCGTTCGAATACTTTCGTTACTCACTGTATGCCTTTGAAACATAAGAGAAATTCAAGAATTTTTTAATCTGTACAATTATGCTTCGTTCAAACATCAATATGTACTTATTGTATCATGTTTAAGCAGTATTTTTTTTTTTACTGAAAGTTTGACCTTTTTTTAAACTAGAAGGACGTGGCAGCCATTTTTGCAAAACATCAGGTCAAAGTATAGAAAAAATTTAACAATTTCTTAAATATGTAAAATTCTATTTCTATAAAACGTCAACATGCTTTGTTTTCGAGATAATCGACTTTGAAGATCTGTCAGGTTTGCGTGCTAGTAGTATATGCAGGAAGTAGATTTGGTTGGTCATGATCAGACAGTTGCGTCAGACAATTCCTATCGAATAGCATGCTGCATTTCAAACTCGATTTTCTCGATAACGAAACTTCGGATGAAAAAATTTTATTCTTTCATGTAGAATCACCCCGTTCCTTTTCGCATGTACCACCAGTTACCAAACACCCTGTATAATTGAATAATTTTGCAGTAAATTTTGAAGTGAAACTGTTTCTGATTGCGAAAGGTTGAAAGGGCTCTTGTGGCCAGCAATGGATGCAGGCAATGTCTGTTTCGCAGAAAAATCCGCAGTCTAATGATAATAAAAGATTTATGTATATCCTTACCCGGCTTCCTGCGCGATCTCCAAAGAACAGGAGGATGCGCAGACGCGGCGACGGCTGCGGAGGGGTTACCGGCGGAGGCAGCCAGCTTGACTGCGTTCCGCGTACCTAAAACAGACAAAAAGACCTAATTTTTAAGACGCAATGCGATGAATTAATAATCATTTTGTTGTGTGCCAATCGCAATGATAAAGTGGCGGCCGTACGCTCGTGCACGCTTAGAAAAATTAACCCTAGAACTCCCTAGTCTCGAGCAATTAAGGTAATTGTGCATTTTATAGAAAAACAAAAAATAAGGTTTGAAATGTTCTTATTGTTTTGAAATTTAAACAACAGACGGCATGGCATCCGAGGTTCACCACGTTTATCAAAAGTGAAGCTTATACAAAACCTTATTTTTTATGTATCTCTATTAATGAAATGGTCAACTACCGGTGTCTTTACCTTAGTATGTAATTGAATATTAAATCGGTACATGCAATCAAATTTTTTTTTTTGTAGGTACGATACGTTCATAAAATGTCGCACGCAAAGTTCTCGATGTGTAGAAACACGATTACTCGGAGATGTTTCGTCTTTCGACGAAAACGAAGGGACAGTTTGTCGAACGTATCAAGATAGGTTGCTTCTTCTTCGAAAAATATTATTTTAAGGTATTACTTTCAAAAACATCATCTTGCTCGCAGGCATCCGTTAATCACGCGACAGCGCCTTTGTTTCCAGTCGCCGCCGGTGTATTTTTTTTTTCTTTTTTTATTTCCTCTTCTTCCTCTCTTTGGAACGTCGTCGCGCGACCGATATTTTTCCTCTCTTGTATTATGAAAAGTGATCCAGCTGAGACAGACGTGCATAGCCGCGCTTCGTACGCGACGCTAATCCGTTTATCATGCTTGATAGCGAAGTGGAACACGAGACAATGTGTTGGGTTACTTCGTCTTACACTCGCGTTAATAAACCATCGATAATGACTGTGACACCGGTGGTCTACTAGTACATCGGTGGTCCGACGTCTTCGTTTTTATTTGTTTTTATTTTTCTTTTTTTTTTTACGGTAGCAGCGATCGGGTTTCCGTATAAATCTTTCCCTTGCTTTCTTATTGACATAGATACAACGCCTGGAATACGCTCCTGCTTCTAATTAATTGAAGATTTGCAGGGTTAAAGCAAAGAACTCTGCGCTCCGTTTCTGAGATAACAAATTAATTCTCGCACTTCAACGTATCATAATCGATAAACGTCGCTCGGTTGCGTTGAATTATCTGTTACCGCGTAACTTCGCTAAAATATTTTTCACGGTAAAAAAAGAGAGAAGTGTCATTAATGTGTTCGAATGCGTACGAAAATACGACATAACATCGAAAGAATATTTAAAAGAAATATTAAAAAGAGAATAGTGTAATTTAGAACCTGACTTCGTGAAAAGTTTAGTATTATCAATGCCCAATAGATTACACGAAGTAATTCGTCAGAAGGGCTATCCTACTAACAAATTAATTTAGAAAATTCCCGTTAAATTAACCCCTTGCCCTACAATATCGAGTCAGACTCTGAAGATGAAGATTCTGAACAGTGTCTAATAAATATGTTTCTTATTCATTTCCCTTAAACCGAAATAAAATTCTGTTTTGCCGTGGTTAATGTACAGTTATCGGAGGACATATAGGCATACAATAGATATAAATTTTCTCCTTTTTTTAGGAAATTATAAATTACAAAAAAGTTCTAATCACTGAAACCGTGAAATAAATCGTAGTGCAAGGGGTGTTAACTGCAACACTTGTGATAATGAAATGTACGAATATTTTTGTCCCCGCAGTTTCTCGGCATTTTGTGCAATTTGTTGTATTGTCGCGGATTGTACCATTCGAATCCTCTCCCGATTCCCGAGTCTCCGACGCGAAAGATCGTCCAGCTAACTAAGTAAAAAGTGTCATTACCCCGCCGTGTTGCCCGCGGATCTAGCAGGCAGGCAGCACCGTTACACTAAAACGCGCACGAAACAGCCAAAGGGAACACCGACACCGGGTGATAACGGGACTTACGAAAACAGTGAACGCTATCGTCGTTGTCGGGGCTCGACGCCGCGGTGTAGCTACAGGTGCAAATGCAGAAGAGTTTCCTCTTGGGCTCGCGACTGATCCGGTGACGACCCTGCCGACCGACTGCCATAGCGACCAGATTAGGCGACGACCAGCATGCGTGGCGACGAGAACGACGAGAAAGACGAGGAGGAGGACGACGACGACGACGACGATGATCCCACGGGCTCCTTTCGCCGACTCACGGCTGTTCGGTCGTGTCGAGTCAAAGGAGAAGAGGGTGGAGAAGAAGTAGGCGACTGTACAACTATACCGCGGGCTAGGGAAAGGAAGTGGAACTATCAGGTGGACTCGCCTCGGACACACCGCGACGAGGATTAAGTGGAAACGAACAGCGGATGTGCGTGCTTCGACACGATTTCTCATCCAGTCATTCGCCTATGTTTGCGAACCTGCTATCTTCGGACACGATATCGATATCGATATCGAGGCAACGAGCGCGCCACGCAGGCAAACTTCAAACGCGTGTGTGTGGGAGTAGGGAGTAGGGCTGTTACTTTGCTTCGAAGGTCGAAGATTTCGAAGCTTTTCGTAGCTTCGATTGCAGAAAATTCGAAGGTGATGAAAATCGAAGGATCGAATGTTCGAAGCTTCGATCCTTCGAAACTTCGAACCTTCGATTCGTTTCCAGTTAACGGATGAAAGGAATAAATTTTCATAATATGTTTCTATATTCACCATCTGAATTATTTCAATAATTTATTGTTAAGATAATATATTTATAACTTGAATTATCCTTTCGATAGCACATTGTTAAAATAACTGTTTAAATAAATAAAGTTTATAATTTGTTTCTATATTCATTATTTGAATTGTTATTTCAATTATTTATTGTTAAAATAATTTATTAAATAAATAAATTTTCACAATATGTTTCTATATTCATTATTTGAATTATTTCAATAATTTATTGTTCAAATAACTGTTTAGACAATGTACACGTATTTACATAATTAATATAGGAACACATTTGTATAGAGTATAAAAATTTATACTCTACGGAAATTTTTATAATCTATAGAAATGTGTTTCTATATTCATTATGTAAATACTTGTACATTCTTTAAATAATTATTTTAACAATGAAATATTGAAATAATTCACATAATGTATGTAGAAACAAAATTTGCAAATTTATTCATTTAAACCATTATTTTAACAATAAATAATTGAAATAACAATTCAAATAATGAATATAGAAACAAATTGTAAAAATTTATTTATTTAAACAATTATTTCATCATTGAACTATCGAAATGATAATTCAAATAATAAATATATTATTTTAACAATAAATTATTGAAATAATTCAAATAATAAATATAGAAACAAATTATGAAAATTTATTTATTTAAACAATTATTTTCACGATGTGCTATCGAAAGGATAATTCAAGTTATAAATATATTACGTTAACAATAAATTATTGAAATATTGGGTTGGCAACTAAGTAATTGCCGATTTGTTCAATGAAATAAAAGAGTTTTTTGTTTTACTTGGAATGGACTTTAATCTATGATGTATTTTCCATTTTGTTCGATGACCTTTTGCCATCTTTCTGACAACTTGAAAATTCCACGCTCGTAGAAAGTTGATCCTTTTCGGCCAAAAACTAAGTCAAGTTATAGTTTCATCTATAACTGAAATCAGCAATTACTTAGTTGCCAACCCAATAGTTTAGGTGGTGAATATAGAAACAAATTATGAAAATTTATTCCTTTTATCCGTTAACTGGAAACGAACCGAAGCTTCGAAGTGTCGAAGCTTCGGGAAAGTAACAGCCCTAGTAGGGAGCTCTCTTCGTCAACAACGGAAACAACGGACAGTTCTCTACGCGTAACCGAATCGTTAAGAAACGATCACCTGCCCCCCCGGTAGCACAAGTCCCGCACACGATTCTGGGTCCAGCGTCGGAGCTCATCAAGCTAATGGGGCTGCTGCTCTTCTAATTACACAGTCCGACCGGCGAACGGGCAAATCATTTTTGATCGCGTACAAGCTATCCCGAGGAGCTAAATACGTCGCTCAAGGTGACGTCCGGGGCTCGATAACTGGCAATAGAGTTTGGGGTTCGTCCTACGGGTCGGAAATTTTGGCTTCTGGATTATTCGGCTTGATTGTGATCGACAGGGGAATTTCGGGGACGAAGGAAAAAGGGTATAGCCGGATAAGAAGGTGAAAAGTGCCCCCTTGATTCGAATTATATGGCCGATGGGTCGAGAAAAAACATCCTGTGCAAAATTTTGAACACTGTTCCTCGATCGGGAGGGTTGTTACGGGGTAAAATCGAAAAATCAGTTTTTCACCTATTTCGCTTACAAGGGAAACATATTCGGATGCGAATTTCCGATTTTGATGAAGCTTATGCGACATATACATAGTTCTTTGAAAAATATTTGACACGTATTTTTTTTTTATCGGCAACCATCCACTTTGAAGGGGTGAAAACAGCCCTCAAAGTTGGGGGTCGAAACCATATTTTTTATTTGTTTGGTTTTTTTATTTGTGACCCGCCCAATAAGATTCATCGAGGATAAAAATGGTCCTTTCGATTTGGTGGTACATGATTGAAGTAAACGCGAAGCTTGTAGATGGAATTTTTGAGATTGCCTTTTTTTGCCGGACATAAATCTCTTTGATCAACAAATCTCGATACGGAAATCTTTACGTAGGAAACCACTCGACGAATCATCTTTTATTACTATTTTTATGGAGATTGCTGCGCAAACGGAATGTTACTCTTCGATAAAAGGGAAAGGAAGTTTAAAGGGCATGGAGAGATCCGTTGGGGGATGCGACCATACATACATGCGTTTTACACTTTTATGACGAGACTCTCCGGCTTTTAATCAATGTTTCGCTTAGCTTGTTCGAATCTTCCGCGTAAAAAGAAGGAAGCGATCTCTTCGGAATTTTAGGTTCGTTACAAGAACACGGTTTTTGCTGACGATTCCTTCGTAACGAACATGTAATCGATGGAAGCGCGTATAAACCGACTAAAAAATAACCGCCGAAGCGTTATTATAAAAGAGGCCGTAACGAGGCGAGGTTCGTAAAAAGCTGTAATCTCTGCACTCCTAAAAGTATAAGACAATTAATAAGCTGTTTACTCTTCCGTGGCAAACAGTTTCACCAATTGTATTTCATATGGTTTTTGGTCTACTTGAGCTTGTTGTTGGAACTAATAAAAATTATATTCACGATGCAAAATGGCTACTAGAAAATTAGAATTCAGTTATTAGTATAATTTCGACTGGAAATTCTTCAGTCAGGAATTAGAATTTAATTAAAATTGAAACGTTTGTAAATCTAGGCCAAGATTCCCAAGTCATGCAATTCGATAGTTAAAAAGTATCAAAGAAATGCTTTGATTTTATTAGATATATTAGATGCATGTATTATGCGTTGAGTTTAAGTTTGAGTTTATACTGTTCCTACACGGTGTCCAAGATCTATTAAAAATAAAACGGCGAAGAGTCTTAAGAACTTATTTTATTTAACATGTTACGGAACATTGATAAAATGTCAGAAGACGAATTAGAATGTTCTGAAATCACAGACTATCGTGGAAATGAATTCGGTATCGTCTAAGGAAATTATTACAGGGATTCTTAATTCGCAGCGTAACATTTATTAATTTTAAGAAATTCTTTCAATACAGCATTTTATACGATATTCATTATATATTACTGAAGCGGAAATGGAAAAGTTTTTTAAGGATAAAAAGTCTTCGGATGTAAAATATTCGGAATCCTGTTTCGTAACTTTTTAAGAAACAATGGGGAAGTACATTATGCAGAAATAATGGAACAGGTTCTTTCCTCTGTGAATCACTCGAGGATAATATTTTAAGGAATGAATTTCATGCATTTACATTTGAATTTTATTTCCCTCCCGTGGGTCATCGTTACCGCCACACTATCTATATTTCAGAATGATGCATGCAGCTGCATAAAAATAATGCAACAATAAGAAAAACTGATACTTCTACATTGCTTTCTACTATCGCTTTTAAAGTCCCCAAATAATTTCAAGTAATATTCTAGATATTTTACATAATATTTTTAATTTTAAATCTGCATAACTAAAAAGGTAAATGCTATCGATCGTAAAATGTGCATAATTTTTTAATTTTAAACCTACACAATAACCAAAAAACTAATGCTGTTAATTGCAAAATGTGCATAATAGTCTCTACATATTTCAAAAAATACTTTTAAACCTATACAAAGAAACAAAAAAAAAAAGAATTCTATTAATCGTATACTTAATGCAGTAGTTAGTGAAACTGTTTTAATAATTATCAACGATGGAAATCTGAACGGTAAGATGATTATATCAATTGTCGACAGTTCGGAGAATGCAATTACATTTTATAAAACATCCTGAAAGCTCCTACTGTTTTACTATTAAACCAGCCATACAGCTGGAACGAAGTCGATGTTCCTGTCACGTCTATCTTTGCATTCGTCTTCATGAAAACGCTGCACGCGTTCTATTATCAATGAAGGCTTTCATTGAACCTACTTACATAATCGCACGAGAATGATTGAACAGTAGCTATAATCTCGCGCACTGCACCGTGACATTACATCTCGCCGTGGGAAGTACCGAATTCTCCTTAGCATGCATGAGTTCGCGCGAGAATAAATAATCCGCAGAATTTGTTCGGTTGCAAAAGTGTTTTCAGCATTATAATTCCTATATCGCATTTTCCCCTGAGCCGCTCCTTTCTTTAACTCTTCGAGAACGTTTCACGAGAAGCATTGAGTAACAAAAATTGTTCGTTGCAAAAGCGTCATCAACACGGCAAAATCATTTTTTTTTTTCTTCAGATCGAAGAAGATCAATTCTGTCGAAGAAATTCTGATTCTTCCAACGCAACATCAAATGATGCGCTACAAGAACTCTTTTAGGGTGAGAGACCTCAATTGCTGTGGGGGTACCAATTACTGTGCCTATATTAATTAAACTTATTTCCAAAGCATATTAAAAAAAAGAGAGATATTAATTTTTTGCACTAAAATCAGTTTATATCTATACGGTATTAATATCTCTTTTTTAGTATTCATGATGCTTTCAAAATAAGTATAATTAATACAGGCACAGAAATTGTTTCAAAATTTAAACAGAGAAATCCTTATTCTCTTAATGCAACATCAACATTCGATAATAAATTATTAAATTTATTTAGGTAAATTGATAAATACATAAACCTCGGCTATTTAATTCATTTAATTTTATTTATCGACTGTGGGTTTCATGCATTTATGACAATACCGTGTCGGTGAAGTACGGAAAGGTACTATACATATATGAAATAAATATGTTTATAGTGTATCTGGAAACTTGTTACGAAAATGTAAAGTACCATCGAAGACGTGTTCATAAACATCGATAAAGCAACACAGCAGAGAAGAGGCATTAAATCGCAGGCGTGAAGAAGCACGATTAAATATTTTCAACAGCCTATCGGTTTTCTAACAGAGCACACAATGTTCGATCCTACGAACGTTCGACGTCTTTGGGAAACCGATCTCGGTTCAACTCGAGACAGCTGCTGATGGGCATTTTATTATTGAATCCCAAAGACAATGAAAAGGCTGTCGTCGTCCATGTCGTGTCGTGTCGGAACATGAACTTTCCCGACAGGTATTACTTGACAGATTGAACCCATACACGAATTTCCAATTCTGGGAAAACTTGCTTCAGCAAAGTTCGTCCGGCTGACAAGCAATTTCGCGGGCAACGTGACGCGACTCTCGCGTTCCAGGAAAGAGCTTGTGCCACGGCTGAATATGCGTTTCTCAGGTGTCGCTGGATCCCGTTGCGTTGGTTTTTCCGGGAAGAAGATAAAAAAAAAAAAATAAAAAAAAAAAAAATAACCTGAAGACCGCCGTCGTGCCAGAGATCGCGGTTTTCGGTCGCCTCGCGACGGACTTTTTTTCACGGGAACACGCTCGCCGCGAGGTTCCATTCAAAAGGCGGACGATACACGCCGTATCTGCGTGGCTGCGTATCAGTCGTTATCCGATGAATTCAAAAGAGTTGAGAAGCCAACAATGGAGGACAAGCTTCGGCCATTACCATTGCCATTACCATACTCAACGATCAGTACGGCGACGTAAAGCGATTCACCGTCAAACGAGACCTTGACACTAGCTTGTTCACGAATGCGCTCGCCCTCGGCATGACTTTTCTCTAACCAGCGCGTCACAGTGGGTCGTTTCTATTGGCTCGGCAAGAAAGTAATTTCGGTTTTCACTAATACGTACAGTGAGTAACGAAAGTATTCGAACGCCCTTTAAATCAGTATAACTTTTTTTTTTAAGTGAATCAAACGACCTGACTTTTTTTTTTAGGAATTAGAAGAATTGGTTTTCCAAACGATGTGTAAAAAAGATTTTGAAAACATTGCAATTGGTAAGAATTATATGAGAAAATAAAAATGGCACTTTTCACAACTTTTTTATTTGAACCTGTAGTGAAAATGTAAAATATGCGTTTTGTAGATATATGTAAGTTATATACATGCTGCAAATTTCATTGAAATCGATTAATATACACCCGAGCTACAACTAGTTAAAAGTGGTGAAAAGCGTAGATTTTCACGACTTTTGGCCAGTTTCTCCTTAAAATCCTCAGATTCTAACATATTTTGATACGCGCCATTTTTATCTGCGTCAGCCGATTTCGATGAAATTTTCAGTACGTGTATAACTAACAGAGATCTACAAAACGCATATTTTAAATTTTCATTACAGGCTCAAATAAAAAAGTTGTGAAAAGTGCCATTTTTATTTTCTCATGTAATTCTTACCAATTGCAATTGTTTCAAAATCTTTTTTACACATCATTTGGAAAACCAATTCTTCTAACTCCTCAAAAAAGTCAGGCCGTTTGATTCACTTAAAAAAAAAGTTATACTGATTTAAAGGGCGTTCGAATACTTTCGTTACTCACTGTACCTGGCGTTATGTTTTGTTCGATCGACTTCTGTTAACGTTGCGTTTGTTTTCTTTCTGACATTTTGTAACTGCATCTTTTTTTTTTTTTTGGTTACTTTTGAAGAAAATTACACGTAATTTTGTTGAAAATTGTTAGTTCTGCGTCAATTTGAACATGGAGTGCAAGAACGAACATTATAGCCACGTATTGCTTTTTTATTTCCGTAGAGGTAAAATAGCTGCACAAAGATATACAGGGTTATCCAAAATAGACTATAGGAAGTTTTTTTTTTAATAAAAAACATACTCTTTTTAATTTTATTGGTTTTGTTATTTAATTGTCAGGTATTGTCTATGACAATTACGTGTGAAAAACGATATTTCTAATGAGCTTGCTAAGGTATGTGAGAATTAAAAAATTGTGCTGAATTTATTGTAAGCGTCCTACATATGAAAACAAAAAATGACAAATAAAAAGTAACAAAGGGCCCCGAGTTGTACGATAGCTGAAGTATGTAGACAGCAAAAATTTCTGAAATTTTGCAATGCAGAAAATCGAGCTGTCGAAGGGTATACGGGAATCGAAAAGCGAAAAAGGAACGGGAAGGCAAGACTACCAGCGACCGTTTTCCATTTTACTTGGCATGCTTTTCGCCGGTGTTTCGATGCGCAAGATACGAACGCATATGGAGAACCTAGTTCTTTTTAATATTCCACGCCTACATTCTGCAATAACACCGCACGCGCGATTTTTTCTGGGTATTTTTCGAATGATAAAAACGAGAACGAAACGCATATACGAATATTAACATTTAATCGGCACCGCGTTTGTTGCGCACAAATTGCATACCACGTTATTGTCAGGCTGCTGATATTTATTTGGAGCAAATACGAATGCGATGAACACAATGAAACAACATACGGTTAAATTGGTTGTTATGAAAATTATAAACTCGCGTTCTCGCATACGTATACAAGGTGTCCCAAAACTGTTGTATTTTCTTGGAAGGGGTGATTCCTAACGTAATTTGAAGTAACTATTTCCTTTGCAAAAATGTTCTCCGCGTTCGTATTTTTTCGTTAATAACTCCTTAACAAAGCCGCGGGAAACATGTTCGCAATGGAAAAAGTTGCTTCGAATGATCTCAGGATTATCCCTATCAAGGAAGTACATTTTTTTTGTAATAAATCTCATATGAGATTTTCTAATTAAAAAAAAAAAGAAAAACAAGTACATTTTCGGGACACCGTGTATTTGAACGATATCGTATTTCTCGAATCATTATACACATACATATGTACTCACAAACTTATCGATCACTAAACTCGTATCGATATTGCACACTGTGCAATAAAATTAATTGCTCGCAATATTCAAAATCGTTACGCTACACTGTTAATCCATTCGAATTATAGACGATAAACTGCGGTTTAATCACCGCCTTTGTAAATCTCACAAAGGAAATTTTAATTTACTTAAGTATCCGGGATGGTCATTAATTTCCTTGATAAGGGGAAAAACGTGGAACAGGAAGACACCAAGTGCACTCTTTGCGAAGAGTTCGAAACAACTACCCCAGACTGGGAAAGTTTGTTCGGTATTTCCATGTGACTCGATTGTCGTTTGATAAATTACTCGATGAAATTAAACGAAATAAAAAACATCAGCTTGGGCCGGGTTATTAATTAACGCGAAATTTTGACGCGTCGCTGCAGACATCTTCTGTAACGAAGGCGTTGAAGAATGGGGAGGACGTCACCTCATGTTCCATGATAACATTCGATGCAAAATATTTTCTGAATATTGTCTCTACACTCCATAATGAAATCAATTTTTCTATACCTCTGTTTAGCAATTCATTTGATGCTGACGCTTTAGCTTTACTCTATTTTATTTTTCATTGATTATAAAGTTCCTACGATGGGGGTATATAATAATTGACTGATAAAAGATTAAATATGTCCTAAAAATTATTTCGAAACTCTAAACTAAAATAGATTGTAAAGTATTCATCTGGTTAGTGACTATTACTCTTGAAGTGTCTGATTCCGTAAAATGAAAAAAAGAAAATAATGCAGCAAAACGGGACTGAAAATCTTTTCGACAATTGCACGATTAAATCATTTTTAATTAATTTTCATTTCTACCACGCGTACGGTGCCGATTAACATGGGCGAAAATAGTCTTCGCGAAAGGGGTGATCGCGTCATCGAGCTTAATTGTTCAACGTCAATTCAATCATTGTTAATGCAACGAACCGGAACGAGTTACGACATAGCAGACTATAGCAACGTACTATAATGTGTCACCGAACATCCGGTTGGACTATAGTCTGGTGGGCGTCACCCTCATCAAAGTATATTAAAACGTGTTCGCTTATTTACTGATCTACTATAAATCGAATTTCTTTTTATAGTCGCCAATGACGTCGTATACTACGTTTCTTTTTTTTTTTCATAGTCGTGCGCAGTAGCATTATCGTAATTCACTGTTGATTTATATTATAGTTGGCTTACGTAATAGCTTCACCCGAAATATACGTATTGCTATATTTTTTTAATTTATGTGTTTGAAAATATGCAATAATTAGTTGCGGATTTTATATTCGAAGGATATAGTTTAAATAAATGATACATTTACGACGTCAATATTAATTTGTAAAAACAGCATAATAATTTTATTTCGTCAGAAGAGTTAAACATCAGTTGAAAATGGTCGTCGTTAAAGTTATTTTAGCGTACTTCGCGCGAATAAAAATCTACAGTGTGATAATTGCTGGTTTAATTTCTGCATAGAAATAAAATTCTGCATGCACCTGAAAATGTTTCATCTGTACCGCATCGTGTACAACGTTTTCATTGAAATTGGTCCGGGGAAGTGAAATTCATCTCGAAAATGGATAGAAAGAATCAATTTACAAGTGCATACAAAAATAACCGAACGAGTGCAGTTTTATAAGTAATAACAGCTTCAACCACACTTCTTTTTTTTTTTAATATGTATGGTTTCTAATAAATAAAACATATTAAAGGACATAATCCCCATTTCCAGTTTCCAGCGATTACTGAAATGCTCCAATGACATGTTCTGGAATTTTGTTCTTGCTTACTCGAAATGTCGTGAAACCTTTTAACGCGCAATTACTTTTATTAAGAACGCAACGCGCGTGTTTACCAGCAATATTGTCGTGACACAAACATGTTTAATAACGCGCTGTAATGTGTTTCATTACTTAATTAAATATAGTTGTTTGAAGTGAAACGTTGCTGAAACAGTTAATTAAAATAATGCAAGAGAAACATTTTCATTAATGTTAATGAATGTGTTCAGCACCGAACGTACTCTACGTATAATTTGGTTTATTTAGATCCGCATTGTTATGCATTAACTTCTATGGATGAAATACTTTTACTATAAACAATTTTTCAATTAAAGGAAACTGAAGGAAAGGAATTATAATACGAAATTTAACGATGGGATCCAAGCATAATCGCAAGACAAAAATAAAAAATGAGATAACTAAAAGGAATCGAGAAACGGGAATTACAATACGACTAGTGGCATTCAAGATTTCGCATTTTCACGTTCACATATCATTCGGCAGGTATCGTAACTCTGTCTCGCAGATGGCCACGTTCGATTTTTCACGAATGACAGGAGTTCCGCAAAAGGAGCACATAAGAAAAGAACAGACAGAGATTTATATTCGCGGAAGAATGAGCTTGAAAAGGAAAAAGAATGAGCTACGGAAAAGGGAGGGAAAAAAAAATAGATGCCCGGTCCTTTCACGTAATCCTCTCGTCGGTATTGCGGATTGAGGATTTTCAGCAGGAAGGACATAATCGCGAAAAGAGCTTGCGGATTTTTCACCGGACGTAAGTTATTATTCATTTTTTCTGGATGAGGTCGTCCGTTATCTTGACTATCGTATGCAAATATGGTAGCATGACTAGACTTCCAGACCTTCATGCAAATTGCGACATTTGTACATAGTTCCGGGAAATTTATTTTTCGCTTTTCTTGAAATAGTTGCACACGGTTTTTGTACCTACTACGTTAGAATTGCCACATTGGTCAAAGTCAAAACGACTGGTTTAGAATGTTTCCTTTATGCAGGTATTCGAATTATGCAGAGATAGATTATAGAAGTTTTTCCGAATTTGTTAGTCGAATTATTACTGCATACGTTTAAATACAACCCAGATAGCACGCGACGTCTTAAAGACGTCTGCTTTACGTCCATTTTTGGTCTGAACGTCTTACGTCCCAAAAAGACGTCTGTGAGACGTCTTAAAGACGTCTTTCCCGAGACGTCTTTTACGAGACGTCTTTAAGACGTTTCATTTCAGACGTCTTTAAGACGTTTCATTTCAGACGTCTTTAAGACGTCTTTCACGAGACGTCTTTTACGAGACGTCTTTAAGACGTTTCATTTCAGACGTCTTTAAGACGTTTCATTTCAGACGTCTTTCACGAGACGTCTTTTACGAGACGTCTTTAAGACGTTTCATTTCAGACGTCTTTAAGACGTTTCATTTCAGACGTCTTTAAGACGTTTCATTTCAGACGTCTTTCACGAGACGTCTTTAAGACGTTTCATTTCAGACGTCTTTAAGACGTTTCATTTCAGACGTCTTTAAGACGTCTTTCACGAGACGTCTTTTACGAGACGTCTTTAAGACGTTTCATTTCAGACGTCTTTCACGAGACGTCTTTTACGAGACGTCTTTAAGACGTTTCATTTCAGACGTCTTTCACGAGACGTCTTAAAGACGTACAGTTTTTTCACAAAGACGTTCCAGAGACATTCAAAAGACGTTCGGAAGACGTTCGTAGGACATTCAAGACGTCTTTAAGACGTCTCTGTGCTATCTGGGAATTAATAACATAAAAGATATTGTTGCTTTTATTTCTATATTCCAAGTGTACGAATACTTTATAGTCCCCCACTGTACACCGGAACATTATAGTAGTTGTTTTCCGGTCGGAGGATCAAGCACTGGTCAAAACTTGTAACTTGCATCGTCTTCCACGGAAAGTACCGGAAGAAGAATTAGGACTGTTGAGCACCCAAGTTTCCTTGTTAGCGGCATACACGCGATATTATACTGTGGAAATTTATGAGCAGCTCCACGCGTGTGCGTGCGTATACGTGCTAGATCTCCCTAGAATTTCGTAACTCCGTGAACTTCGATTCAAGCCGAAATCGCCGGTTGAGCCCGGCGAGCCCACGTCAAGAAGTTTCCCCCAATCTTCTCGTGGGAATAATAATTTCTGCCGCTCGGCCGGCTCCTAACGGTTCCGGCCGGCATGCCTCCGCCCGTCCGGCGACCATTTTTCCCGGAAATTATGGCAGTGGATACTCTCGTTACGCGAATTTCGCGGACCTCGGGACGAGATCATTAGTGCGAGTTCGAGGAGCGGTGTCGCGTGCATCAGGCCGAGCAGTCTTTCGTAACAAGCGGTTCCTTGCGGTTACAGTGCCAATTATGCAACTCGTTACACGAAACAAACTAATTAGTCATAATTGTTCTTCTGATTAGCGGGCACCTAGCAGCCATCCTCGGCGTCCGGGAACAAAGAACACCGGTGAGACTCGACTGAACCGAACTGAAACCTTCCGATGCCTCCGTGTCTTTTGAACAAATAAAAGAACGTTTCTCCAAGTTCCTGTGCGTTTATATTTCCCGCGAGAAATATAAAAGAAAACACGCTGGAACCTACAACACTAGGAACACTGTTTAAATTGCATTCCTCTGCGGTTTAGCAATAAATAATGATTTATTACTGTAGTTGGGACCAGTCCCAGATAGCACAGAGACGTCTTAAAGACGTCTGTTTAGGACGTAAGAAGTTCAGACCAAAAATGGACGTAAAACGGACGTCTTTAAGACGTCGCGTGCTATCAAGGGGTGTATATCAAGACCTTATTAAATTTCGCCAGTAATAATTCCTGAGCAAAACGTTCCCTTTTGAGGGAGACTTGGTGTGCAACCACCCGACGCTAAAACACCGAAGCCTGAAAGCGACAATATCGATATTTTTTTGCGACAAGTTGCGGCACACAGTCACTTTCTCCAGGACCTGTATCGATCGCTCTCCTGTTGCCTATCTTCCCGATAAAGAGACTTCGCTGCTTCCCCTTTCATTTCCCGTCGTCGAATATCGCGCGCGAAGTGCTCGATAAATATCCAAATGGAGCCGAAGTTCTTATCAGATATCTAAATTACCAAAAAGATTAGGCGTGTCTCTTTACGACCAGGATCGGGTTTTGCCAGGAGGAGACTGTGCCTCGCGGAGGTCCCTCTTTGCCAAGAGATCCTGCACACGAGCACGAGGGCAAGTGGACAGACAGGTTGTCGGGCGCGATTATCAATAAAGCTAATGAGTCGAAGCTGATCCACGGGGTCTGGTGGTTAGGCGAGCAAACTGGTGGCTATCGGCGCGATATCAATTATCGCCGGTAGACTAAATGGCCCCGTACGAAACGATGAAGCCATTGCAGCTCGCCGTACACCAGCCGCCGCGATCGCGAAATTCACCGGGAAAAATTCCCAAGACCGGTAATAAAGATAGACTTTCACCGGTAATAAAAGCGTCTGCGTTTTGTTGTTGTTCGGGTGAAAGCAACGGTCACCGATCGACGACGGCTCGTTACATCGGGCTCGAGATTTGTTTCGCCAATATTATATTGCAACAACCGCTCTCAGCGCTGGAATTAACGCTCGAACTTCCGAGCAGCAAACCTTCGTTCAACTGCTTATGAAGAACCTCACTGCCGTCGCTCGCGGATTTTCGAGGAGGAAACGTTACGAGGAGACATTAAGGGGGGAGGGTCAAGTAAACAAGCGTTTCTTCTCGAATTTGTTTTGAAGAGAGCATAATATTTTTTTATTTACAAACAATTGTATGTTATTGTGTAGCATCTAGACAATCTATATCAATTTTGAGATTATAAAAATATTTATAAATAACTGAGCAGCAGCTGCTTGGATTTGGCTCCTCGAAAATGCGCTGTGCAACACACAGGTCGCTCTAATTATCTGAAATCACAAATCCAAAAGTTTTTCGTTAATATATAATAATACGCTTTGCATGAACCTAAAAGTTTTTTAAAAAATTGAAATTAACAATGTTTATAGCCATTTCTTTACGGAAAAAAATTTTCGACTTTCGAAGACTTCTTTTCAAAGTGGCGCAGAATTTGTAATTTTTTAATTTTTTTTTTTTATTTAGGTTCATGCAAAGCGTATTATTATATATTAACGAAAAACTTTTGGATTTGTGATTTCAGATAATTAGAGCGACCTGTGTGTTGCACAGCGCATTTTCGAGGAGCCAAATCCAAGCAGCTGCTGCTCAGTTATTTATAAATATTTTTATAATCTCAAAATTGATATAGATTGTCTAGATGCTACACAATAACATACAATTGTTTGTAAATAAAAAAATATTATGCTCTCTTCAAAACAAATTCGAGAAGAAACGCTTGTTTACTTGACCCTCCTCCCTTAATTATTGAACAAAATTTCTTAAGTTACATCCAACTATGACAAAAACAATTATAATGTTGATTTTTTGTTATTCTTCTATATTCCTAGCAATAAATAATGATTTATACAAAACTTGTGCTTATTGGTTCAGTTTTGCTCATTACTGTACATCTTTGATTCTGATAAATAGCACAACTAAAACCTTGAGAAGCCCCCCTACTTTCGCAGAGTTCATTTTCCTCTAAGATATTTCTGCACGATATAGCAGATGGGAAACCGAAGCCCTGTTTTTTCAAAAAAAAAAAACTTCTACGAAAACTTTCGGAAATTGTTCTCGTAGATAAAACTGCGAATCATCCGAATTCTTTGTTAGTTTTAAAATATTAATATTAATGAGGATGAATCGGTGCACGTGTGACTAAATACATGTGAAATAGCAGACGTGAAATAGAATTTAAATACACGTGGAATAACACGCATATATTTAGATACAGTGTGTTATGTGCGTGTACTTGAAACGACACGTGTTGACCTGCATATAAGTGAAATACACGTGTACCGTGTATTTATTAATGAAACTTTTACTCGATTATCCGAACTAATCCACGGCCACTTGCATCAAATCTTTTCTGATTTACACGATAAATCGTGTTCTAAATCTACGGATCGATTTGGATTGTTTACATGTGAAATAGGATAAAAAATACTTCAAATATCGGTTCGAATAGTCGAGGTTCTACTGCATCGTTGAATCGAACGAACAAATACGCTCCGAAGTATGTCGTGTTTGGTCTCGTTTTAATCAGAAAAATGTCACAAACATATATGTTGATATAAAAGCTTCATAGAAAAATGATAAAAAAAAAACCAGGAAAGTTTTGTCATTGGATCAGTACTTTCTGGACTTTCTGTTGGTTTTGCGACACGGTGTCCTAGACAAAGTTAGATCGCAATTTCGAGCTCTAATCTCCAAGTACAACTGGATCCCCGTAAATTACCGCCACTGTCAGTCAAACAGTACCGTATGATTGATAATACAGCGTATACAAAGGAAAGATAAAGAGATAACCGAAGCGTAGATTGACGTTGACTTTGCACAGCGATCAATTTTATCGTTTAATATCTCTTAAGGGCACACGATAAACGACAGGAATAGACATGTCCGCGAAATGGTCTAGCAAACTAAAATGCAACAAGAAATACTGACAATACACCTACAGAAACGGTTAGAAATTTAAACACAGTTTTGTTGCAACGTCGAGAGCAAAGGTTTCCAAAACCGACGAAATTGTGAAATAAATGATCCAATTTATTTAACCATGACGCTTTTATATTATTTTATAATATCCGAACAGCCTACGATAGTACTCGTGTAATTAGTATTCTAAATACGTTAGGCGCTAAACACGTTCCGGTATTGAAAATAAATTCTACCTTTGAACAAGTTGCAAACATCCACTATAAACGAACCACCCTGTATCTACGTGTAGAATGATTCAGTATGCACAAAATCAGCAGGCGTTACCCGTTTAACGATCACCTAATGATCAGCTGGCAACGATCGTCGAGAGAAATGTTACTGCGCACCTAGTAGTTAGCACAAAGCTTAATACTGATTTGTAAAATGTATTATACTCTACATTCTACATACATCATCGACGAATCTCGTCCACGGAACCTTTATTTAGCATTAGCATAAGTCCGCCTACCGTTCCCAATCTACGTTTACATTGCCAATGAATAATTCTGCGTACCAAAAGAATAATAATTTATCGCGATATGTGGGCCTGCAAGGAGGTACCCGTGCTGCTTCATTATTGGCAGCTACATTGTTGCACTTTGCATAATGAGATGAACGGACAGAAGTACTACGTTGATCATGATCACCGTTGCGGTTATAGATCGGGTGACTCGACACTCTGTGTTCCATGTATAAATCATGAACGTAAATACCGACCCGGAACAATTGTTATGATCGAACTGTGTGCTCGATCGCCTGCTACATAAACGAAGTCAACACTTCGTTTCATCAATGGAAGGAAAAATTGTTTATATTTTTATTACCGAGATCGTAGAAATAAATTCGCGAATAATATTCTTGTCATTTTGGTAAAGTAATGCGAAACAGTCGCTTCTGGAGGAATATACGTTTTTAAAGAAGTTTTACAATGTAGATTGGAGCATACAACGAACAGATATAAATTCATGAGAACAACCGAGAGACCACAATATTTGAAGGAAAGTGGAGGAAGTGGAAATCAGCGACTCAACGGGAGCAATATGCGGGACCGCCGAGGGAAGCAATAAATATTGGCTGGAACGGGACAGAAGGAAATGCGAATAATGCAAAAGAGAGCTGGGGATGTTAAAAAATTTAATCGGCGACGGGGAAAAAGTGTAAAGCGTGAAATCCGAGGAAAAACCAGTATACAATTTGAAATATACGCGAAATAATAAACTAACGTTTTCTATTAATGTTTACTACTTATAAGTGGACGTGAAATATGTATCAGACCTCTCGCGTAAACTGTTATTCTTCAGCTTAGATAAAATGTTCCAAAAGACACGAATCTTTGGATAAAGAAAATCCATGGATGCTAATGACCGAGCGAAATCATAAAAGGCTTTGATTAAAAGTATAAAAATCAAATTTCTTCTGCTTGAAACCGTGTTTTATATCCAACACGTGTAATATACAAAGATAAGTAACTATTGTATGTTCAATGTTTAAACGACTGTTTCGTTAGTAATGACAAAACTTCGCAGCAGTGATTGGAAAGAATAAGAAGATTGAAAGAATTAGAAAATTTTGATTTCTTATTTTCGGCACATAGCGAAAACAATCAAGAAGGAAAGAAATTCTTAAGGGGCTCCTGTTTCTTGCCACAGATGCAGAGTATTTTTATTTTGCATAAAGATCCGCTGTCTATTAGCGTGGTCGTTCGTGATTTTACAAATTCTACCACATCGATCTGTTTAGACACTGCATTTTTCCGTTGTTGCACAATCGACGTTTTCAGCAGATGATTTATCGAAGCAATATTTCTGAATATGGTGTGTATTAAAACCGCTAGTGATGCGTCGCAATTCAGACAGTTTATTTCCATTTTGCAATATTTCATTTCGATCCCTGACAATCATATTGTGCATTATATCACGTCCTCGTACACCGCGATTATTATCCGAATATCTTCGCCCGACTGATATATCACAAATTCCTCTTATATCGTTTCAGTTTCGACTATCTGCAAAACAGTATTAATCCGCACAGACAAAATCGATTCCTATCTATTCACTATCGCCGTGTAGGTTCTATCTTCCGTGCGACAATTATCAACGGGCTCGAAAAATTCTTCGAGATTCGGACTTACATAATTATTCCATAACGCTATCACAGCGAGCGATTAACCAATAATGCGAGGTAATCTAGGCAAAACTTCGATAAATCTACACGAATATCGCTCGTTGATACGAGCTTTCCAGTGATATCCGCGAGACTTAATTCTCGACAATTGCGTTCAATTTTTTTTTGTTTTTTTTTATGTTAAATCTAGTCACGCGTTCGCATTAATCGAACCAATTAATCCGATCGAGTCGTTTATCGTTAGTCGATTGCGCATCTTTATGCAAAATAAAAAAGCATCTGCGTCGATCGCAAGAGATGGAAATCAAGCGGGCAGTTTTTTAAGCCATTCTAACAATTATGATAGATTACCATAAACGATTGTCATTGTCATCGATGCATAAAAAGTGCCGTCTACAGAAGGGAGTTGCTAGAAATTGATAGAATAGAATTAATAGTATTGGTACAATCGATAGAGATGACAGAATTAATAGAATCGACGCAATTTGTAGAATTGATAGAACTAGTAGAATAGAATTTATGGAATTGATACAATTAACAGAATTGATACAACTGGTAGAAATGGTAGAATTAATAGACTGGACACAATTTGTCGAATTGATAGAATGAATAGAATAGAGTTGATAGAATCGACACAATTAATATATTTGATAAATTCGGTAGAATTGACCGAATTAATAGAGTCGATGGAATCAGTATAACGGAAAGAATGAACAGAACCGATGAAATTGTTGGAGTTGGTAGAATTAATATCTAGAATTCACGGAATTGCTGGTATTAGAGGTATCGATAGAATTGGCAGAGTGAATAGAATTAATGTGAAACTTTGCGTTTCCGTTTCAATCAAGTTTGTCATTCCCCGATCCAGCTTCCGTGGTAGGTAACCGGAAAATTTCATTCACAGTCATTCACGTGGTTCCAGAAGAGTCGACGCGACGCGGGAGTGGAGATCGTCTCAGAGATTGTCTAGCGGAGAATGCTGTAGACGCACATTCTGACGATTTCTCGACAGAAATACGTACCCCCGGCCGGTTTATCTTCTGTACACGGATTTAATTAACTCGGTTAAATCTTGGTCGTGATGCACACGCGTGACGCTTTTCAAAGAACTTGGTGGCAGCAGGAGCTCTCGCCGCACCGGAGAGCTCGGCTCCTTCATGCGAGCCGAGAGAGGGCAGTAAGCGGTTGTAATTAAGAAGTCACGAGAAAACTGTCACGGACCGATTCTGCGGGGGAGCAATACTGAAAAGGAAAAAGGGAATAGGGATAAAAGCGGAACGAGCAACGACAGCACGCACACCCCCGGCCCTTTTTCGCGCTTGTTCGAAGATAAGCAATTTCTTCGTTTTGTTGCTCGTTTTGTGCAGTTTCTGTTTACCGACACGTTCTTCGAGAGTCTGATAAAAAGGCAATTCGAATACGGTGCTATCCATTGGATAACTATTGCGTTCGTATTCGAACACGAGTGTTGCTTGTCAAAATTGATAAGACTACATCATTCTTTTGCATTATTTGCACTTTCGTATCGAAATTGTTTGTTCCATGGTTGCAAGGTAACAAAAACACACGAAAAATAATATTATGAACGCGTTCATTTTGATTTGTAAAAACTGTGGTATTGAATAAGGAAAAAATTTTGTTACAATGCTGTTTTTATGATTACTGTTTTTTTTTTTTTTTTTTGTTACAAAGATTGTGAATTTTTATACATGAGACTGAAAGTTCGTTAAGTTAATGATATTACAATGTTTGATTATCTTTCTAATAAAAATAAAAAAATGAAGAAGTCCAGACAAAACGTAAGTCCACATAAAAAAGTTGCAAAATACAAATTTTAGTTTTTTTTCTGCAATTTCGACCAATTGCAATTTTTGTAAAAAAATGTTTTCACGTTATGTAACCATCCAATTGTTCTAACTTCTAAAAAAAAAAATCAAGTAGTATAGTCCAATATTAACAAAGTTATGCGATTTTTAAGGGTGTACGAATATTAGTTGGAGTCACTGTACTTCGATAGAGAAGTTTATTAAAAAATTTTCTCATGGAAACATATTTATAATTTCAATATCTCTAAAAGAAAAAATTAGGAGAAAGTCATTTTGACCCATCCGGTAGTTATAGCGTTAATTTCGAAATAATCCAATAGTCCAATATTAACAAAGTTATGCGATTTTTAAGGGTGTACGAATATTAGTTGGAGTCACTGTACTTCGATAGAGAAGTTTATTAAAAAATTTTCTCATGGAAACATATTTATAATTTCAATATCTCTAAAAGAAAAAATTAGGAGAAAGTCATTTTGACCCATCCGGTAGTTCTAGCGTTAATTTCGAAATAATCCAATACTCCAATATTAACAAAGTTATGCGATTTTTAAGGTTGTACGAATATTAGTTGGAGTCACTGTACTTCGATAGAGAAGTTTATTAAAAAATTTTCTCATGGAAACATATTTATAATTTCAATATCTCTAAAAGAAAAAATTAGGAGAAAGTCATTTTGACCCATCCGGTAGTTCTAGCGTTAATTTCGAAATAATCCTGTGCTCGCGAAGCGTTCGGCGCCATCGCTAGCCCGGTTTACTAGCGGTAAGCTATTCTACGCAGAGCAGTGGCGTACAGTCCGCGTAATATGCCATATAAAACCCCCGTAAAGAAAGAGTACGGTTTCTTCCCTCTCTACGTGCCATGAACTAAACTATGCTGGAAGGCTAGCAAGGGTGAGACAGCCGCAACTAAACCGTCTTTCAGTTTGCGTTTACACGCGGTGTCTCGAAAGGTTCAAGCCGGAATTCGCCTGTCGCCGGGGGACCATTTTATTTACCCCGGGCGAAAGTAAATGGACCAAATGGAGACTCCGGTGAAATTACGTGTGTCCAGAGTGGCCTGTACGTTATTAAGGATAACAGAGCGACTGTGAACAATTATACAAATTTTCGCACGACCTGCCACGATTTCACTTCAACCGTGGCGGTCTCGATAAAATTGTTACTACACATTTGGTAAAACAAATAACATTATTTCGTAACATTCGGATCACAGGACCCGTGTAAAAATGATTTTAGATTCTTCGTTTTACAAATTTCTCGAATTACAAAGATACTTTTGCTGACAACATTCAGATCACAGGACCCGTAAAAATGATTTTAGATTCTTCGTTTTACAAATTTTTCGAATTACAAAGATACTTTTGCCGATACCGAATACATTTATTTACGCATATATGATTTGCAAAATAATCGTGCAACCTTTCGATAAATGCGATCTTGTTATTTTTTAAACGGCAATACCAGTTAGACGCTTTCAGCGTTTGGTTCTTCTTCGTATTAATATTCAATAACAAAATACATTTTTATTCAAATTTCGTCTCTTATAATTGAAACGGAAAATTTTGATTTTACATATAAAGATCCGCAGTTTTTATTATTTATTTAAAAACAATTATTTTGAATTTTATAACTTGATGTTCTAATGTGCTTTTTGAATAATCTTTTAAGAAACTAGTCTAGCCAACGGAATATACATTCTGAATAAATATTTTTAAAGAAAGTGTTAGAATCAATGTGAAATGTGCATTCTGAAGAAATATTTTGAATAAAGTATTAGAATAGAAAAACATTACTATTCTAAGGGGGATAAATTAATATCAGAATACACTTTTTACTATAATTATGTACCGCAGAACTCCAGAGTTCTCGCATGAATTTACATGCATTTAAAAAATATTGAACGTATCGAAGGAGTAGTACAAAATCCAATACAGAAAAATGTTTTCCTGAGAACATTACCCTCTTGAATGAATCAAACAAATTAAAATCTGGATTAAAGGTGGATGAAAACGTCAAAGGCATACCGATTCGCATTCCACAAAGAAGGGATCTACATTATCAGCTCCGCAAGATCATTTTGTTCTCCGCTCAACAACCAGTAACGCACCCGAGCGGAGCTCTGGCAAACTAAATATCCTCTTTTACGAAGAACGTTCGTGAAGCGTTCTTCTCCGGTTTTAATGAAACTCTACGATGTATTTAGTGTGTAGATTGTTACTTCTCTCCGCTATTGTACACGACTTTATTAAAAATGCCGTTTCTTATCCATTATAGTCCGTAGGAAGCGATATTAGGTGCATTTTCATCAGTCTTTCTTAATTAAATAGACCGAGTGATTCCGTTGGCTCCATCGATAATTATTAAGAAAAAAATATCATTCTCTGCGAGAAGGGCTTTAAAAACAATTGTCATTAACATTCATTATTTCTTCGAAAGTTCCTTCAAATTTTTACTACTGGAATTATAAAATGTAATTAATAATTTAAATTATTAGACTCAATTCTGTATTATTAACTTAATTACTATATCGCAATATGATTATTAGATATAATCGAATATAACAATAATATCTATAATAAATCGATGTTAATTAATATATTTATGATAAAATTTACTCATTTCATAAAATAATGAATTAAATGTAGAACACATTATTTCGATATCGGTTCCACTTTTCCGTAATTTACACAATTTTCCAATTAGTGAATGCTGCTCCAATTAGTATTTGCAACTTTTTTCAATTTTACAATTGCAAATATATATTTATTTTATACTGTAACTCATCATCGTAATTATAAGTTACCAATTAATTTATCTTAAACATTGAGCATTTTATACGATCCCAAACGACATTAAGAATAATTAACTATTTATCGCTGTATTGTATTCTGTTTAATATCGTAGTCCGATTAATGACTTCGATATACGTCAATGACAACGGTGTACCATTTAATGGAAAAATTTGGAATCTGTCTGAAAATTTAATAAGGAAAGAACGGAGGAACTGCAAAATGGCAGAACGTGAAACACGATGAAAACGAGAGAAAAAGAAGAAGCTAACGACTATGCAGATCATCGTCGTAGAGAGAACAGAAAACCAGCAGACCGGTGTAAAGTAACATAGTTTCTTGTTGACACTGGCGTATCGATCCTTTTCCTGGCAAATAACGCCTTCGTTTCGCAAATAACATGCAGTCCAAGCATGCGAGTATATCACAGGAACAGTGTACCGCCTGTGGGCAATACACGTAAGACATACACAGGTAATCGTTACGGTTCTCCGTTTATTGACAGATACAGTGTAATTGGTCATGTGACCAGCATTAGCATTCCTCGAAGATAATGATCCGTTGATTCGGAAGCCGACGTGCAAGCGAAACAGAATATCTCAACGTTTGCTTATGCTTCCGGCAGTCTGAGTTATGATTACACGATGTGGACTGTCATTTGTATTAGGAACATTTTTTAATTAATCACATTAATGCAGTGTGCACGTTAAAAATTAATTTAATAGTAAATTGCTTACGAATTCAAAGTCAATATTGAAATTGTGGTGTATTAATATGTATGTATATACGATGTATATAGACGATTTATGAAATGTATTTTGTAGTCGAGTCATTTGATTCTATCTTCAAAAAGTTGTTCTCGTTTGAGGAATGCACGAGTATAAAAGCGAGCCCGGCTGTACAGTATCGATGCTAGTTTTCGTAATTTCGTGAGAAATGATTATAATCATTTTAATGGAACAGGGACCTCTAGTTCGAAACTGTACAACATGAAACCCTTAAAGGAACAGTTGATGCAGAATCTAATCTACCCACGCTAAAAATAGCAGGAAGATTAAAATCTATCAGAACCGCTGCTCTATACGAGCCGCCTATTTACCAAATCGATTAAATCCACAAAGCAAGTGATACAAAAAAAAGTGCATAAAATACTGGACCGTAACGTAATCGTGGTGTGGTTGCAAATACAGATATGTTCCAGTTTTAACAATTTAAAATCAAAACGATTCTTTGACCTCAATCTTGACAATGCGAAGAGTAATTGTTTTTTTTTTAATTGTTCTGAATACGCATAACATTTTTTAAAACGTTTTACGGTCAGATCGAAGAAATCTGCTGTTTCGTGTGCTTACAGTTAAGAATTTGGGATCGAAGTCTTTACATTACGAATCATAATTAACTGCAACAAATTTTTAGCGAAAGCAATAAAACTCGTTAGAAATTAAATGTTTACCGTGGCGTTTCAGTTCAGATAATTCTCGTTGCTGAAGAGCAAAAGTTCAAGATCCAAACCGCGTTACCTGAAAATGTTCTGAACACGAAACTCAACGGATACGTACATCTGCCATAACTGCTTCTCGAACGAAATAATAATATCCACGACGTAATACCACTGCACGTTTAAGAGAAGTTAAAATTGAAGCCTAAGACTGAAAGCACTTCACACACCTGAATTATGAATTTTCTCTAAAATTCTAGAACAAGGATGCACAAATTGAAAACTTACAAGATGTCTTGTACCGTAAGGTGTAGTTTAACTGTATGTATTTTATCTGGCTTCTTGTTGAAACTTAAATTTCCAACTTGATGCTACTTAAACTGCGAATGACTGACAAATAAATAAACGTGTATAAATGTCTGTAACAAGTAGCGAAAAACCTAGCAGTTTTTTGAAATTATTTTTTCGATTTCGCTAGACCCTTCCTTCTTCAAAAGCAACGTTCACCAATTAAATTAATTGGAAAAATTAGTCAATTTAAAACGGGGAAATACTAGATCTCTTTTCCTTTTTTTTAAGTTGACTGAGCGTAAGCAGTGCGTTCTAGGGATTTTTTGGAGATTATTTTATAAAAATCACTTGCCCCTTTCTCTTCCAAAAGCAACATTTAGGGTATCTGGATTATAGCTCGACGTTGCGATCGGAATGTCGGTTTATAACGGAGTATGCGACCGGCAATCCCGCTAATTCTTTTACCGAGGGCTACCGTCCGCCATTGCAATCTTGCAACTATACCGCAGACCTTTATAGAAATATATTAGGTTAGCCACAAAATGTTTGCACTTCTCTTCTCAGTCTAATTAATCGTATTAATCACGAATATAGATATTGCAACTAATTTGCAATGATTAGAACGAAATAGAACCTCGTTAAAGATTTCTCTGATCAGCTGAATAATAATTTCTTAATAATTTTCTTCAAAACAAGTTACCGAATTATTATCAATACACTGAAAATTTTATACGTTTATGACAACACCGAATAGAAGATACACGATGCAATAAAAACTGATTCGAATAATTTTTAAAAGTAGTGTTATATTATTTTCAAACAGACTGAACCTACTAAAAAAGGAAACTCTAAACAATAATCATTATGCTCTCTTTTAAATGTTTTAATTTATGATTACTGTTTTAATTACTCGTTACGAGCTATAATATTTTACACTACTGAAATAGAATAATATTCATAGAGGCAGAAGTTATCTCTATGTAATATTTTCATCTGTTCGTAAGAATTTGATCACCTGTATTAGTCACTTAGTCGCTTTCAGAATATCTTCAGGAATTAAGCGATGTCCACGGGATAGCAAACTGGCTGAGTTACAGTTCGTGTTCCTATCGCAAAAGGGAGTTGAACTTTCTCGTGTTGGTTTCTCATCCACTTCGGACTTTCCCCTTTCTGCTGAATTTTCGTCCCGTTTCATCGAAGGGCTTCTGCTCTGAATCGTAATTTTTTGTTAAACGGGACGCTGACTGCTCGATAGATTTTCTTTACCGCGTATTTACCAATCGATTTTCGCCATACTGTTCGACTCTGGCTTACAGCATCACTGTTCGGAAATTGACGGAAAAAAAGGAAAAGTTTTCATTGGACTTTCAATAACACCACCGTTTTATACAAACGACAAGTTCATGCGAAACGTCACGTGGATAAACATTATTTTATTCTGTGTTCGTGGTTACTACCCGCGGCATGCATCCGTGGACATTTGCATAAATATTCACCTCGTGCAACCATTTATTACTAATTATTAACTTGTTGCTGCTTCTTACTCTTTTTGCGAGTATCGGATATCGTAGAATTTGCATAATAAACGAGATACATATATATATACAGGGCGTCCCAAAAGTGTTGCATTCCCTTGAAACAGGTGATTCCTGAGGTCGTTTGAAGCAACTTTTTCCTTTGCGAAAACATTCTTCGCGACATTCTTCACATTTTCGTAAAATATAATGCAGTGACTTTCCCTTTCGATGAAGTACAAAATTTTTGGGACACCCTGTACAAATGTATCGGTACACTATCACATAAAATATGAAAGTTAAGAAAAATAGTCGACAACTTTTGCAAAATTTATGCACCGTAATTTATCTCTGCTTTTCACATGCGTAAAACTATTAAACCCCAATAAATTATTTTATATAATAGATTAATATAGGATATCGTATAGTGAACATACTCTGTGAAAAGTCTGTGCGATTCGACTATGTATAGGCCGCAGCAATGAGTGTCCATTTTTTCCCGATGACATGTGCAATAATGTGCATATATCGTGCAATTATGTAATACCTCAACGTGTAATACCTTAAATTGCAACTCAATTAAGTAGAGCGCTACCCATCCGCCCGTGCGATTATCATTTTCCCCTTCCGTTAGCTTAATCGATTTAACGAGCATGTACATCGAGACGTCATGTCACTTATCCTTTATTACGATCGATCATTCCAACTTCGAACTATCCTTAGCAAGCACGAATTTTGTGGCAAACGCTGCTCTCGCGTTGGGATCGACCGTTTACCAACACACAGAGACCAGATGGAATTACTTCCGCTAATTGTCTTTCGTATTTCCGAGCACATTTTTTCTTTTCATTCTATTAATGTTTCTACTCGTTTGATCGAAATTTAATTCGCCCGTGATTCCAGAATTATTATGTTGCAGACAGATTGTGCAGATCTTCGCGCAAAATCATCTTCGTTTCTTCGTTTTACAGTTCATTGTTAATACACATTTCACAGAAATTTTATAACCTTCCGATTCTAGAATTATTTTGTTATAGATACATTGTGGATCTTCGTGCAAAATAAAAATTTTCTAGATACTCAAGTATCTGCTTACTTTTTTTTGTTATAAATAGACTGCAGATCTTATGCAAAATAAAAAATTTGTAGGACTATCGTAAGAAACAGAAGTTAAATGTATTTATTTAGACAATTTTCCGCAGTATTTATGACAAAAATGAGTAGGTAAAGTATAAATCTGCAAGACCATTACAAGAATCTAACAATATTTTTCTGTCATTTCCGATTAATGAAAAATATTTCAAGAGGAAGCACATTGTCGTTTAGTTACTGCTCCTTGCAACCAAGTTAGACGATTTTTATTTTGCGAAAAAAAGAATTCCATAACTGTTAAACAATCGTCGAACACGTCAAAACGGAATTTCCCCGTAATTGTGCATAATTTATTATTCTACGTCATACCAACTAAATATTGCGCAAGTCACTACACAACGCATGCTTCTTCATATAGCAACAGGATGTAATTAGAGCAATTAATGCACGAAAGCCATCGGAGCTCCGGTAATGTAATATTTACGTCGTGACGTTTCCGTTTTCGAAGTGACATCGTGAAAAATGAGAGAGATGCGAAAGATGTGACTAATGGATTTCATTTTGTTGACTGGAACAGCGAAAATGTGATTTTATTTGAAATCCGTACAGCGAAAAAAGATTTTTGAATATTTGATCGTCATTGTTGGATATCGGAGTGAAAATATTCGGCGAAATTAGTAGAAATTCTGGAAAGCGTGGCGAGTGGATAAATAATAAATGGAAAATGAGATCCCCTGCTTGCAAGACGAACGTCGCAATTTTTTCTGATAAACAAAGCCTCTTGAACCGGGTAATACTCGGCTGGCTCTGCGCGGAGTTGTAATTACGAGATACGAGATCTGTAAACGCCATTGCTGAACGATTCGACTCCGCACAAAAAGTATGGAGACTCCTGATAAGAATCTATTAATGGTCTACAAGAAAATCTCAACCGTTCACCATTAACAACATGATAAATTATTTTTCTATTGGAAAACAACTTTATAGCGTGTATGTGAAACTCGAGATATCGGCAAGCAATTTCTGTTGTTGCATTATTATCGTCAGAGTACGAATATTTAACACTTTGATCGCGTGTGCCATAAATGCATGAACATTCGTAGTCTGATTATTACTCAGTTTTACTTTAAATATTTTCAACATACCATAGCAATCAAACGGTAATGCTTTGTTATCAACAATGGATTCAAATTTCAAGTTACAATTATATTACATATATATTACATATATTCAGTGGATCGCAACTGTTACCATAAAATTATTAACAATATATGGTTTAAAAAGCTTACAAACTGCGCTAAAAACATTAGCAACTGACAATAAAAGGTAGACGTATGTCGTTAATCGGGAATAAACATTTGAAAAAAAAATTGTCATTGAGCCGAGAACACTAGCGATCGATAATAAAAGTTAGGTATGCGTGACTATCTTTTTCCTCGTCACGGTGTAACGAAACAGTTTTATGGATGAGCCAGGTATGCTGATTGACGTGCAGTCCGTTTCTCCGGCTTGTAAAAAACGTAACCATAAAGTTTCGGGTTCGTAAAACGAACGGTCTTATCGATTTTATCACATTCTGCAGAGAACCACCGCTTTTTTTCTTTCCTTTTTGTTTCTTCTTTTTTTTTTCGAGTTCGATATCGAATTAGCAATTTCCAGGAGGCGAGAAAGTTTATTTTATCGCCTTCCGCACCTGGCATTCCCCCGCTTTCTATTAAAATGACTACAGTGTACGTGTGTCGACGTCAATAGTCATCGAATTCGTCTCGATGATTGGACGACGGATGTAATAGTCGCGATTTTAATCATTTAATCTTATTCGGTGTTAACGGAGTTCCTTCAAAGTGCGAATAACTCGCTACGCAAAAGTAAACTAAAATTTTTTGCGAAAGTCTGAAGTTCACAAGCGAATATAATTGTTTGCATTGTGGCTCATGTATCTAAATATTATCTCTTATCAGTTCGTGTAAACGCTTCAAGCCCCTCCTTTTGCGTCTCCCAAAATCATATTCGGTGCTCCTTGGATTATTTTGAACAATTCGTATCGCATTAATAATTTTCTAGGGATCGTTGTCCTATTATTTTACACTTGAAACAAGTAATTTGGTACGTTTCAGACTACTTCAATCTTTTTTTCCGAATATTACAAACTACAACAACTGCGAAAATGAATTCTTACTTATTTTTATAAGTTGATTGCAACTCGTACAACGTACACAGTTAATTGTTATTATTGCACTGCGGAGCTTGTTGCAAAATCAAAGTTTTCTACGTTAATTATGAGGAATAGACTTGTATACTGGGTGTCCCAAGATTGTCGGAAATAAGTCGGTTTCCGAGGTGATTCGAAATAACTTTTTCCTTGGCAAAAATTTTCTCCTCCCTGTTGATTAACGAGAAACACCATCTTTTTTGTTAATAACTCCTTAACAAAGACGGGGTGGAAATTTTTGCTAAAGAAAAAGTTACTTCAAATGATCTCGGGAACCAACGAAAGGTGTCAAAGGTGTCCGACATATTTGCAAGACCTTGTATAACATATTGAGATTGTTAATATTTTTTAATTTTTCTACTATTTTCAATTTCACCAACTCAATTTTATCGTAAGACACAACATCTGATAACTAGTAGTCGTACTGCTAAAATAATTATTATTCGCGCATATAGGGAAAAAATGCTAAACTATTATAGTCGATAGCATAATTGACGATTGTTTTTCGCTTGCTAGAAGTTTCGTAAATTTTGTTTCGCTGACAAATTGATATAAATAATCCGCGAAGCTGCAGGTTGGCGACAAACTCGTAAGCTCGGTAGATCGCAAAGTTCTTTTAACGAAAGCGCTTCTCTCTCTCTGGTTTCATATTACGAAAACATCGTCTCGAGAGCTAAACTACTTCGAAGATACCAGTGGTGCTTACCCGCAAACTTGTTCCTCGAGATGCTTCACATGTGCCTGTAGGGACTAACAAAAGGGGTGAACTCATAAAAGCGTTTAATATTATACACCGGCTCGTAGTTCAGTTCGCAGCAGACAACGCGCGCGAACTTCTTTGCGTAAAAGCCCGTAATGATTCTTTAGTTATGAAAATTACTTGCGTGGCGCGAGTAAAGTAAAACTTCTTTTCAACGTTCTTTTCTCATTCTTGTTATCGTTACCAGCCGCTAGATCTTCCCGCAAACTCGCATTTCCATGCGTTTTTTCATAAAAATAAGACAGATATTTCCGTCGTCGTTCAAAGATTTTTCATTACAAAAATAAAATAAGAATGCTCTTCCGCTCTCGTGCAATGCTCTCTTATCCAGACCTACGGTTGAAATATGTAAAATAACCTACTCGTTTCTGAATGCCTGTGAGTTAAATATCTGAGAAAATTGTATAGTTTATAATAATGTATTATGTATAGAAAAATGATGTATGGCAAAGTAATCTCTACTTTGAGATTCTAATTGCATTAAATAAAAAAAATATATATACATATAAGAATGTTTTTATTTCTTGTTGGTTCATACGTTTCTTTGCATTTTACAAATTTTCGCATGCTACAAATGCCTAAAGATTCTCGCAGACTAATTATTGTTTAAATAATGCTGCCTAGTATACATGCGATTGTGCTTGTTCTTCTGTTCTGTCGTAGAATAGCAATCACCGGTCATGAATTCTGAAGAAGGTTCCAGCTGATTATTCGTAAAATATTTTTGGTCGCCTGACACGCACATGTGTCCTATCAAATCCGGGTGTTTTAAAGAATTTTTGAATGTCTGCTAAATATTCATTAGACGTCGGTGTGTTTCATTGGCGAGCAATCAGATCTATAGCTGCTCGCTGAAGCACCGTGGACGACTCGCCTAAATCTTTGAATATTGGAGTGAATTCATCAGACTAGCAAAAAGAGCTTCTCAGAAAAAAGAAAAATTGACTCTTTCTACCGAAACCAATTTTTCTCTCCGGCGTCCGTTGAGCGAATGGATCCTTAAAACAATTGTAGAGGTGCGTGATAACGATAGATTTAATGGTAGAACACAAATTTTTGTGATTAGTGTTCAATCAACTCGTCCCACTGGAAGAGACGTATCTACTTTCTGGTGCAGTCTCTCTTCTTGTGCATTTGCATGGCAAATTCGAACTCTTGCTTTTAGTTCGCAATCGAGTTGCTTGTAGTCGGCGAGTTTTATTTGGGAACGAACTGTGTGGAAGCGTTGTGCTATACCAACTCGCCTTCGGAATTAAATTCCTGAATTCTCAACTTTTGAAGCAGGCCTCGTAAAAATTACAGAGCGAGATGAAGTGGAACGTCGTAATTTAACTATTTCTCTTGCAAAAATTCGCACGGAACCACGAAGTCTGACACACGATACACCACTGTGCCACCTGCAGACATAACAAAGGTGAGATTTTTTAACAGCTGCATACGTGCCTGGGTCTGGAAACCTAAACAATAAACGCATGGAATGTACGGACTTCCATGTGGCCGGGGAAACCTTGCTCTTTTCTTCTCATGCGAAATATATAACACAGAACGTACTCTTCGAAAATTCTGTATGTTCGTTACGAGTACGACTTATAAGATTACAAAAACTTGAAACTTTAATCAAACAGTGGCAAATGTTGTAAAAAATGCACGTGATTATACAAATAAAATATAATATTTTCGTTTTAACTATATCCGATTGTTTTAGGTATATTTGCGTTTCTTCCGTAAACTTTTTTTAACGATTTCGCGTTGTTGTTGATTCAGATTTATTTGGATAAAGTAAAATTAAATGCTAGTATCGATATGTAGAAATGAATGCATTGTTTAATTAAAAACTAATCAATCTTCATGAAAAATTAATGAAAATTATGCTATTCTATGTGGGAGCACAGAACCAAATTTACGACAATTTAGTGATTATATATTTTGTGAAACCATATTTTTCCGAAGAAAAACACCGAACGAATTAAAACGATATTCAATTCACAATTTTTACAAATTTTAATTGTTACTCTTTTGAAACGTTCTTTGCATAAACTGTAGTTATTATACCTTTGGAAAAGTTGGTTTTACTTTCAACTGTTGAATTTCCATGTTACCTTTTATCATGGACACAGCTTGATGGCAAAAGAGAAGAGAAAAACAGTGTCGAAGAGAGAAAAACGTCATCGCATAGAATCAACAAGACCCATTGGCGCCGCTGTGGCGTACTGCTGTCTCGTTCATCTTTTTTCCTTTTTTTATTGCCTCTTTGTTCGCTTCTTTGTTCACGAAAACGAAAATTTGAAATGCACAAAGTGATTTTTTTTATGGTCTCGTATTTACGAACGTTAACTGTGAAGTTCCGAAGCATTCTCAGATTTGGCGCATCAATAAAGAATTACGAATGTACTAAGTTTTCGGTATTAGCAATTTCGTACAAAATTTCTGCTTTTCGATCAATGACATTTCAGTGAAAAACGTAAATTTCGCGCAAGGCAGTCATAACTATCTAACAAATGGTAACTAACGTATTACGGAGCTAATAATGTAACATACATAACAAATACTAGAAAGTACGTATGTAATATAATTTGTAAAATATAATAAATATTGTACGTATCGGAAACCTAATGTTCAAATCGTACTTTCGAGATCCACTGTACTTCATAATCAATCAAATGTTTCATCGAGTATATGTATACAATATTTTGTTGAAAAAAAAAAAGAAATATGTATCTGACCACTTGATTGGCGAATAAAATGATTAACCAGACTAACAACCATCACATTTTATTCTGCAATATTTTCCATGTTCATGTCTCTCTTATGGTTTTCATTAAACAAAAAAAAAAAAAACGTTATCGAGCAGCAATGAATATTCCGCGACGCAAGCGAGGATTTACAGTCATCATGCAAGCCGATTTTCGTTTAGCATTATCAGCGTTACCGGTTGCGTAAGAAAAGAATTAAACTGTAGAACAACCTTGCGGATACACTGATAATCGCTCAGGATCATTATTCAGGAAGTTACGAGGGCTTCAAATGAGTATTACTGCACACGCTGGTGCCGACGAACCGATCGATACCAGGTAACTTCGCATTAAAGCAACTGCTCGTCAATCACTATTCCACAGTCGTAATTTACGGGATATAATAGGCAATCGCAATTTACAAAGAGCACAATAAACCGGCGAGAATGCGCCGCGGGAAAATTGCGTTTGTCCTCAAATAACTATACATATACATATGATTCCGTATACTTCCACGCTTGATTCCACCACAGCGAAAACGCAACAAATGTTGGCTACCGAATAACTATCAATTTTACCGAGGTGTTCACTTTTTCCGTCGAACGAGATCGTTGACGCAAAATACTGGATAGCAATTTTAGATAACGTAGCTTTTGAACCAGTCAATTCCTTGCCTTAAAATTTCGATTTTTGGCATTTTCTCATCAAGATGTACAGGATTGAATAAAAAAATTAATATTAATTTCTGGACATATAATTTGACTGAGCTTCACTTTCTCGGACCAAAAATTTTCAACTTTTTTTTACATGATCTTGTAGATCTTGACAAGAAAATGCTAAAAATCGAAGTTTTACTGCGAGGAATTCACTGGTTCAAAACGGATCGGAGACACCGAGAATAAGTACATCAAATCGCATCAATGCAGATATTAAATACAGAGTGCAACTTTTAGGGTTGTTCTAGATTTGCTCCATTGTCTGAGTTCTTGGACGTTGTACCGAATACCATCTAAAGATCGCTTCGTTTTGTTTGCGCAGTTCCAACTACAGCGAAGTGGACGAGCCTTTATGTCGCAACGATAAGAACTGATTCCAGAACAGTCATGTGAGACGGATTAACCCTTTGTTTTATGGCAGCGAATCAGGCAGATTGCGACGACAAAGCGTCGGCGCAAACAAAAGAACTTACTTTCGTACACAGTCTGCGAATTAAACTAAATAGTATCCGTGCTAATTTATATCTCCAAAAAAATATTTTACCTGCTCGATGCTCGTGAAACTTTAACAAATAAATTCATTTGAAAAAGCCAAAAGACAAAACCATTTGACGCGATTCAAAACAATAATCAACAGAATTTAATAACTTTGATGTATTATTTTCAACTTATTAAGATTATTAAAGAAAGTATATAAATAATCAATAAATTCAGCAAAAAAAGTCTACGAATTAATTTGTACACCTAATAATAATAATACGATTTTAATGCACAATTCAAAGTTGTACTGGATAAAATTAATATAAGAAGATAAGAAAATGTATGAAGAGCAAACGATTGCAGAGACAGAAAGGTAAGAAACGTTATGTGGATGAAGTACTAGCAAACTTGACCCTGAATGTGATTTCACAATCATTTACAAGTGGTAGAGACACTTGCTAAATCAGAAGTCTCATCTATCCATTTCTGTTCGCATACTCGAAGCCCAATAAGTTTCCAAAGCTTTTTGCATTCATCGTGAATCACCCTGTATATTTATAAGGGGCATCATTCGATTATTATAATGACCCGGGTGGCAACAAGCATGACTTGATTATTAATTGCGATCTGACGTAGTGATACGATATATGGAATTTCCGTGGCGTGGAGAATTCAAAGGTGAGTCTTTGCGGGTCGTCGGAACCGGATATGACAAGAATCACAATAATTAATGTGAAAAGGTGAGTCATCGATCGATCCAACTGGAAACGTGTACTTTCGAGGGCGAAAAGTTTATCGGCTACAGCCGTTTGCCTTTTTCGTCATCGCCAAACCCAGTTCTGCCGAAGAAAAACGAACGAACATGTATGAACAAGAATTCTACACTAATTTGCAAACTCCAAGACATGTACACGCCGAAATTAACGCTTCATAAAAATTACACCAATATATTTATTCAAATTCCTAGCGATCTTGATCATAATATATGTACTCTCTCTGTGAATCCAAAACGTATTCGAACACCAAATTTTACTTTCTTTCGAAATTGCCGATATTTGAACTATGATAACGGGAAACTTCCCTAGTAGCACAATAATATTAGATAGATATTTTTTTCAAATATTGGAAAAATATTTGTTAAGCCACATTTTTTCATATGAGAAAAATATTGGATCTGAATATTGTATACATGTACAAGAAATATAAATTGAATGTTTAAAAAGTATAAGCTAAATATTCAGAAGATATAAACTAGATATTTAAAAAATATAAAGTAAATATTTAAAAAATGTGAATTAAATATTTGAAAAATATAAATTCAATATTTAACACTAGAATGACCAAGCACTAAATGCAACTGGCATACATTGCCTTATAATAACAACAAAATAAGATTTGTTTAGATTTCGTATTAGTTTTGTTTAAATATCTACTTCGATAGAGAAGTTTATTAAACAATTTTCTCATGGAAACATATTTATAATTTCACTATCTCTAAAAGAAAAAATTAGGAGGAAGTCATTTTGACCCATCCGGTAGTTCTAGTGTTAAATAACATTCAATAAAATTTTCAAATTTAAGAAAAAGTTATAACAAAAATTAGAAACTATATGAATATGTATTACTTTCTGCGCACTGCTTCTTGAGGGAATATATTACGGGAAAAATATTTTTTTCATGATATTGAATAAATATTATATGTATATTAGGAAAAAATATTCTACTTATAATATGAAATAAAGATTCATTTAATATTTAGAAAAAAATATTTTTCTCGTAACATGAAATAGATATTTTCTGAATATTTAAAAAGAAATATTTGTTACTTAATATAAAATAAATATTGTATGTATATTTGAATATTAAAAAAAGATTGAATCTCTTTTTAATACTGTATGAAGTACTGTACGAAATTATGAAGCTACCAGAAAGATGGCATAAGATCATAGAACAAAATGGAAAATATTTTATTGATTAAAGTTCATTGCTTTGATAAAAAAAAAATTGGATTTTATTTCACCTAAAAATAGCGAAATTACTTTCTTGCCAACGTTAATATGTTTTGCGAAACCGAGAAACCGCCGTTTCCTCCGGCGAGAGATCCTGTGGGCCGAAGTCGTAGCGGATGCGGATTTACCGGGACGTTCGCGCCGTGCCGCGCCGGAGTGCTCTTCCAAAATGGTGCGGTTTCACGAAACTTTCGACCCGAATACGTTCGACCAGGCGACATCGCGCGACAGCGATAACGATACACGTCCTATCCCGTATTATCTCAAGTGGCTTTTCGAGGCGAGTTCGCTGCACTCTTTCCGCCTATACCATCCGATGTTTTTTTTTTTTTTTTCGGTTCTGTCGAGGTCGTTGTCGCCTATCGCACCGCCGACAAGGATGTTGTTTGAACAAATTCACAGGTGTATATATCATATCACGGCGAGATAGTTGTGTTGTTATCGGACTCGCGTTGGCCGTGTTATGAAATCGAATTACGGATGCGGTGAAAATGATAATCACCAGGACAGTTCAAGGAACGACGCGTTTAGCGGGAAAACGGTGTCGAGGTTGACGGGAACGGAAACAAATAAAAAAATTTTTCAGCATAACTAATGGACACACACGGGACTTTTGGGGATATAAAAAGATAGTCGTTTGTAGTACAAAAGCTTTACCGATTACTTATCGGAGCACTTTCAATAAGTAATCGGTAAAGCTTTTGTACGGCGAACATTAATATTGTACTATAGCGAATGGATTCGTTTTTGCAGAGATTACTCTGCCTTTCGGTTGTATTGATTTCTGGTGAATTTCCACGTGCATCGAAGAGATCTTTTATTCGGATAGCGCGTCTTTTATTTTATTCCGTCGGGGTCCCCTGTGATCCAGCCATCGCCGTTCGACCGCTAAAGGAAGGTTATTGATCCCATAGGAATACTTACGGGCAACGGTCTGGTAGGTGGTGCGTTAAAATGAACAATTTCGTTGGCCCAAATGACGGAGAAAATTAATTACCAACGAGCATTAATGCCCCTTAACGAACCCCCATTTAACATATTGATTGCCAACCCGATAACCTCAAAAAATTATCCAAAATCGAGGCTGTTCATCTAATAAACAAAAACTGAAGAATCCAGATTGATAATGCTAAACTGCAATTTTATGAATTCGTTACACAAACATGAGTCGATCGAATTCGAAACAATAAAAACCTTTAAAGAATTTAAAAATACTGTTGTTTCCAACTGTATCGAATCATTAAGAAAAGACATATGTAGTTGTCTATGTAGTTGTCCTGTATCTTGCAATTAATGTAAACAATGTTTATTTTGCACAAAAATCCACAATCTGTTTCATTCGCTCTACTTCTCCTGCAAAAATTAATTTTTAGGTGAGAACGAATAATTTTAACACCCAACTAACGCAGCAATCAATGCGTTGTTTGAACACACAAATGAAGAATCCGAAATATATCTATCACTGCGCTTGCGCTTTTCCAGCACCTTGCGAAAGGTTTCAGATACACATGTTTCATGCCTTATACTCTATTTTTGGTTATTGAACAACGATTTCTCGGACTTCTCGAGGTACCGAAATATTCGATGACGGTGCTGGTTTTTGCGCCAAACGCGCTACCAGCTAAAGTGTCTGGGCTCTTATTTGGTACGCGGCGTGCGTACGCGTACACGCATTAGAAATTTCACGGCGGCATCGTAAATCAAATCGTCCGACTTTCGTTTCTGTCGGTTTCGTGGCCACCGTGCTACGCTGCACGGTGGATCCCAACTTCATAATACGTTAAGCTTCTTACGTATTATATTATAGTTAACACTATTCCCTTATTAACTCTCGCACTTTCTCCCTTCCCCTCATTTCCGGTGAATTAACGCTAGAAGCACCGAGAGAAGGCTCGTTTCGAATAATTACAAGAACCACACAATTTTCACGGATTTTACTGTATGATTTCCCGTTCCAAAGATTTTTATGACATACTATGATCAACATTCGCGACTCTCACGCTTTCTCCCTTAATTAATGATGGACCTACCGAACCAATCGCGTGGCTATTTTCGAATTGTTATAAAAAGTGCAGAAGCACGTTCCTTGAGATTTTATTTTCACACGTTCTTATTGGAACGCTTTTATGAATTCGGTGGTTGAAAAAAAAGGAAATTTGTATGGGTCATTTTGGTCTAGCAATTTCAGTGTTAAATTCAACGAGCAGCAACAGATGGCAAATAAAATGATTGTTATCTAATTTTTCAGAGAAATTCCATGACCAAAAGTACCATTTATTATTTACGTTTAAATTATACAAAATAAAAATGTTCTATTGTGGGTAACGACAACCAGGAGATAAATAAAAACGTGTTTTCTACCGAAATTATTTGAACAAGTTGGAAATAGTACGCCAATCTCTTTAGAATCCGCTGATGTTTTACCGTTTGAAATTACAGCTACTCATTTTTTGCACAAATGCATAAAATCCGCAGTCTAATCACAAAATATCGTGCGAACGAGGAATGAAGATGGCTGCTCGCTTATATGTATCTAGATACAATAAAATCCCAAGGAAATTCTCCTCTGTTCTAAACTGTTTTAATTATTTTAGCAATCAAACTGTAATTCTCAATATTTTGTTTAAACGATGTTCGTTCCAAACTAGTTTCTTTAAGCCGATAATTTGACAAAAAATCCCGAAATTTAAAACAAGGCTCGATACTACGATATCGTTAACGTACAATGCTATTTGTCTGACAAAACTCGTGCTTTTACAAGCTAATTCATCAAACATCGATGAAACTTCTTATCTCACGCTGAACGGTGCGAAATCCGACTAAACCGGCGTCGATAGTTGGCAACTCTCGACGAGAAATAGCGAAAAGTTTGCCGATAATGGCGGCCAACAATATTCTCGATCCTCCCAGCTTCCAATGACGCTGTTTTATCACTGTTACGCGTCATTTTATCGTACGCAATTGAGCTGACGTCATGGTAAAACGTAAAAGATGTTACTTCTTTCAGTTGTAAGTTCTATCGGTCGGCAAAAGTTGTATTACTATATATAATACTACTGATAGTAGTATTATGACCGCGACACGTGTTAACGTATAACACTTGCACTAAAACGGTCGAAATATCATTTCTATACCGCTTACTACGATAAATCATTGTTCAACAAATAAAATAACAAATTATTCCCACTTCTTGATACAAACCGCCAGCATTGAACAATCTCCTAAGGTATTACAAGAAATCTTTAATCATTAGATTTTGGAACAAACTTCAGTATAATTGACTAGTAGTTAATGAAATGAATACTTTCAAAATTTATTTAAAAATACATCTTGTTCTCTTTCAAAAACAGAAAAATTTTCAGAAATATTCAGCTTTTGAATTTTAGAGCATCAATTTTTGAATAGCTTTTACGATGGGGATGGTAGCGAACAATAGTTCGCAACGGAATTATGGGGACTCGAATTTCATGATTATACTGCACAATTCGTAATTCGATTAATTTTCCAATTGACGAATTTCGTGGCCACAGCCCAGGGAAGTTTACATGGGTGGCATGAAGATACATACATTCACATTGGAATCCACGACTGAATTACTAAGTGATCGCGTGAGTTATTACCCTGCCGCGTTGAAACTTAAACGACGCCAGCGAGTGTCGGTACCGAGAACGAGAATTGATTCACCGGGATCTAGTTTAAATCGTCACGTAGACACTCTGCAATTTCGTAATTAAAGGAATTAATTACCGTAAGTGAGAAAAAAACCTCTGATTGGCAAGCAAATTTTCAAACGTGTGCTTGTGTGTGTCAAACCGGTGTCCGTGATTGGTCCGTGTTTCTCGTTATTAAACTCCTCGATGAAGCCACGGAGAAAATTTTCGCAAAGGGAAAAGTTACTTCGAATGACTACAAGAATCACCACCTTCAAGAAAGTACAAAATTTGTGCGACACCCTGTATTACAGAACTATGCTAGTTTAGTTTACCAGAGGGAACACCGAAATGATCGATCATTGTGGAAGACCGAAGAAAAAAGATTCGACGGAGAGACGATCATCGAGAACTTCTAGGAAGATACATATGTGTTTCTTATCGCCATTCCCGTTCACGTTGCAAACTTCGTGCGAGATAAACGAGAGGAGTGCATACAACGTTACGATTTATCGCACAACGAGTCGTACAACTTTGTCCGATACGAGGCATCTGAAACGACAATCGTGACCCATGTGGAGCTGTCGTACGACACGGTCCTGCTGCTTGACCGCGGCGCATAACAGATCCGCCATAAACTCTGTCGTATCGCAGGTTGTTGTAGATCTTTCCTACGGCGAGCATATTTTCACGTCCCGAAATGGAAATATCGAAAGAATCGCGGGTATGATAGACACGTAGAACGGTCCGGCAATATCCGCGAAATATTTTTACACCGAAAAACACTTTTCTCATTTCTTGGAACGTTTTCACGGTTCCGAGATAAATTCAATGTTATCTTTTATCGTGATGCTCCACTTGGTAGAAAACATTCCTAGCCTCTCCGTAATACGATCGATTTTATGGAAAGAATTACCGTGCTTCGTCGTGAAGACGTATTTTCTTTATCTTTTACAGGTAGATGCGATCGAAATCAATTTACCTATTTTTTTCTTTTTTTTTTTTTGGTAAATGTACACACGACAAAAAGTGATCTTGAAATTATAAGAATTTTTTTTATGAAATTGTAGCACGTTATTCGACACGTTGAGAAAGAATAACTTTTCAAACTCCGAATTTGTTGGTTCAATTTATAAAAATTATTACGAGAAGAAATACATTTTATCGCTGTCAATTGACAACTAAAGAACAAAAAAGACAAGATTCATTATAACAATTACTTTTGCAATCTTCTTATACCTTATGGATCCTAATTTTTGAAGCATGTTTAATTTACTTAATGTATCGTGATCAAAATTGATTTTTAAGTTTGATAAAAAAAAATAGTGTTAGTCGTACATGACTAACGTGACAGTTAAAATACTGTTTGAAACATACGTGCATCGTTTAAAAATAATGTACAATAGTGTTTAACTCGTTAACTATTTTTCCATTAACATTTTTAGAAAAAGAAAAAAATTGATGACTTATCCTTCATTTTAAACACAGCTTATCACAGAGCACCCAGTTCACATGCATTATGCATATACTCTCAGGCATACGCAAATTTCCGTATTCTTCTGCGCTGTCTGCCAAGCTCTAGCATACATAATGCAGTCGTTGTTTTATTTCTTCGGGAAAAAACCTCGTTTTGTGTGTGTGTGTGTGTGTGTGTGTGTGCGTGCAAGAGAGAAAGTATTTTCGACTCTTAGCACTTATTGTCCAAACAATTTTTCACTAATGCAGCAGTTAACATCAGAAATAAAGTTTCTACTAACTTCGAATCAACAAAAATATGTTCACGTATCAAAGTAATAAACAGTAACACGGAATTCGGTATAGTCCCATTTTCTGGACAATATTAAAATATTTTAACATTCTCGTAAATAAAAATAACACCTAATAACTCGAACTATTTCGTTTCGAATAAATTAGAAATACGCAGATGTAAATAGAAATAAAAATAACACAGACTGCAGATTGTATGCGTTTATGATAAAAATAGGTAGTGAAAGTATAAAACGGTAACATTACCATCAACTTATTAGAATTATTAAAGGAGTAAAATAGATTTTTATTCGGTTCCAGTAGCTTGTAATTGTTGCAAGAAAATGTTCTAACTAACTACATATTTAAACTGCTATCATGAATATTATAAGACCGAATGTATCCGAATCGGTATAAACAATTTTGTTTTACTTTTCGTATCGCAACACCGATCTTTGTCTTTGCGGTAGACTTTTCTTTTTATTTCATTAATGTTCGCAGGATATATATATATATATAGTGCCGAAAAAAGTTTATCGGAACGATTTCACTATCGGACGCTGAAAGGCTGGCAATCTCTGGAAAAATGGAAAGATACGAGACATCCGAACACATTTCACGGATGAATAAGCATGTTCCCCGGTTTGACAACCTCCATCTTTTTAGCGCGAACTATTACGCGGAGCGCGTGGTCGTCTGAATTGCAAATTCGAAAAGAAATGCATGTTATTGATTAGAGCGTCGATTAGACGTGGATGGAATGCGGTCTAAGCGGACTATTACGGATAAAACAACGATAAAGTTGTTCCGGGAATGATTTAGATGTTTGTTAGTCGGAGAATGAAACTGAAAGGCGAGACGCGGCAGTCTGGAAAGAACCGTTCATATTGTGCAAACAGCGAATCGACGATCGTTTACGATGGGGAAATATAATCGCCCAGATACACAATGCACGTTGCATGTAACCTTGCACTTGTAACAATGGTGTATGTACACCAGGAAACCTCGCTATTCCTCGCTGTCTCTGTGACGAGGTCTATTTGCACTCTGCAATTTCCCATTTCGATTTTTCGTACCAGCGAAAAAGATTCCGGCCGCGCGAATTGCACTACGAACAGAACTGTGCGCTTGAATGGCGATTATATGCGATTTTTTCACACGTAAATTGAAGAGTTTATAAATAACGGGAAAATATACTACTTCGCTTCGATTATTAATCTCTATAGAATGCTACTATTTTTATTATTCTGAACTAAATCTTATTCTTTTTGACCGATATACATCAAATTAAAAAAAAAATGTATTTAATAGTGAAAGAAAACGTTGCACCAAACGTCACCACTTGTTTCAGAAATTTAACAGAAACTCAATTGTTTACATTTTTCGTTTCGAACACGAGAATAATGCGCCGCAACAGAGTGAACTAAATTGATAGTCATTGTTATGAAACAACGCAATTTGTCAAATTCTTGTTTCAAAATATTTATGAACGTCTTGAATGAATCAAGATTGCAAGCGATTAATTGTTGTCACACCGAATTCAAGATATCACTAGGAGATCGCAATTAAACACGACGTTTACAATTTGTTACGTATTGTGTCGTTCTGTAAAGACCGTCGAAACAATTCCTTAATTGTACACCACGCGACCATCTATTTCTAATCGTCTGTGTATGTACGTTTCGCTTTGCAACCGATCATTAAAAAATTCAAAAATGCCAGAGTCGTATACCATCGAGGAATATACTGAATAATATTTGCAATCTTATAATCATTTTTCATTTATCGAGTTGATTGAAATTTTGTTTTCTGCCTCCGATGTTACAACAATTAATTTAATAAGTCTGGCAAGTATTCGTAATGGTGTAGTGTACCTCCCGAACATTCGAAAAAATCTGATCGCCGAATAAAAATGATGTTCGGCCAGAGAGAAATATTTTGCTGCAGTTCGAAGTTCGACAATACAAATTTTTGCAGCACCAGTCATCACAACATTTCCTTCCATAGCGGCCCGAGTTCGTCTTTCCCGGAGCGGAGGTGGGAAACAGAGTCCATTGTTCGACGATGAAGGCGAACGTACTCTTTTCGCATGCGACCATTGAAGTTGGTCTACGTCAATTGTCATTACGATTGGATTGCTTAAAAAGCATGGAAATGCAACAAAGATTCCATTTACCCCTCTTGTGTCCAAACAGAAATACATCTTTCGGTCAAATAATTGACTATTAAACATACCGGTATTAGTAACCTTAAAAATCAATTTTTATTATAATCCACTAAATAAACCAAATTTTGTTAAGATATACAGGGTGTGATAATCAGTGGTGTTGAAAATAGTATGTATACGCGTTATATATTTATATTATAATACTTGTTATACTTGTAAAGTATTGCACTAATAGTTAGTACAACGTTCTCCGCTTGACAAAAGAAACAGTGCCCGATGTTAATGATACTAAGGATAGAAAATGACAAAATAATGACGCGAAAACCGCGGCAAGCAAAAGTAGTAGGAACGCGGAAGAGCATTTGCGATTTTACTAGTTAGCAGCGTCATATTTACACGTGGCTCTATCTTGGAACACGTGTATTTCGAAATAGCTTGGTACAGATAATGCAAGTGAATGTGGAAGCAATCGATGGAAATGAAATAGTGATCACGTGCTTTTAATCCGCTTACGGAAGTAAAGAAAAACATTTTAAGTTACTTTCACGGTGCACTACAAAAACAAATCAACTCCAACACATTTTATATCCACATTTAATTTTGTAATAAATGTATCTTAAAATTTCAAGAAACTATCGTGTCACCCTAAAGCTAGATAGGTAGATAGTAATTAATTTTCTTACGACTTCTCCGAAACAGACTGTGCTCCAAAATCAATAGTTGCAAATATAACGACGCTCTTAAGCTCGTGTGATTTAGTTGCATAAATATTATATGAAAAATGGATAAAGTGAATGACTGCTCGGATAGTTTTTCAAGCATTATTTCGCAGCTGTAAATTCAAAGCTCGAATGTATCGGGAATTAACTAACTTTTGCATTGTCAAGCGCGTAAAAGTATTCCCGTTATTCTAGAAAATAAAATGTACGAGATAAGCGAAGTTCAGTTATCGATTGCATTATCTGTGAAATGCACCATGGACAACGCGCCAAAGTCGAAATCGCATTACAACACCGCCCATCAGGAGCGATCGAATTATCCCGACAGAAATCTACTTTATCCTCGCGGAGAAATCGAGAAACTGTTGTCCTCTTTTTTACAGAGCTCGGGCCCCCGCAAAACCAGGAAAACTCGTTAGAAGCGAATCAAGGAAGTTCCTGGACTATTTTCTCGCAAAACAAAGAAGGGACGGGTTCGCGAATGGAACGAAAACAGGTCTCGCAATAGGAAAACGGAAGCATGCTTGGAATTCTTGGCTCGGATGTGCGACGATAATGCACAGTTGTCATATACGCTAGATATATAAAAATAAGTTACGCTCTTCCTGGAGATAGCGCCGCTACCCCCACCCCGCCGGTCGTCGTGCAACCACGTGCGCAACCACGAAAGAGCAAAGCGAACTTCGAGTCGTGTTTTAAAAAACACGTGTCTGTAATGGAGAGTCTCCAGGGTCAACAGTAGTATCGCACGATCGACAGTTATCACGTGTGTGCGATTGAAAATTGCACGAAGAAGCGGATTAAAAAAACACAGACACAGACACACGCGCGTACACCGTGGACGCTTGACACACAAATCGTCCAAATAATCTCCGGAGCGATAAAAGAGCTCTTTTGTTCGGGGTTCCTGACGATTGGCATCGCGAGGGAGCTACGTAGATGGGAGACGTTCGATTTCTGATATTCTACAAAGAGTTGCACAACACGGGGAGCTAGCAGCCTAGTCCTGTTTTCGGGGAGCTTCGTGGACTAGATATTGTTTATAATAATCCAGTTCGTGACAGATCGCAGGTGCTCGGCGGCTTAGGATCTCCGGCCTAACGTCTTTGTTCGCCGGGGCGCGAGAGTGAGAAAAGTCAAAGTGCGCGGAACAGACACGTCGCCATCTAGGTTGCAAAGTAAACAAAGGAGGCGAGAGAGCGCGTTTCCGCGGTCGTCGATCGTGGAAGTCGGACGTACCTTTCGGAGAAATGTGAACGAGGAAAGTTACGGTGAAGAGGCTGCTCCTCGCCGGCGATGGGATTCTGCGTGTGCAGGACCGGATCGACTTTCACGATCGCGGGATTCCTACGGCGGTTTCTTCTCGGTGTTTTCTCCCGCGTTGTTGCCGGCGCACGGTCGATCATGCACAAACGGGACCGGCGACTCCTCGTTCTCGCGGCGGTTCGAATTTCGAAACTCGAGACGCGCCAATTCTCGCGGCGGCACCGGGGCGAGAAGGTGACCGAAAAGATCGAATGCGAAAGCATCGACGCCTCTGCCGTGACACGGACGAGACGCTTCCACTGCCGGTTGCCGGATGACTGACGAGCCGTGTCGCGCCTATTGGCCAGCACTGAAACCGCGACACCTGGCGCCCCGTGCTTCGAAACACTCGCGATCCCCTTGCTCGTGAACACCTGTCGCGATACCGTGGCCACCGGGAAACCGGCCCCGCGTTTTTCGAGGACCCGGCGACACCGGAACCGGAACAGACCAGATGGATCTGGGGGAAGAATGGTTTCAATATACAGTGCTGTGAATAGGTTAATTCTCTGGCCCCTAAATACAATCAACCTTTTTATATCACGAGATTCTGAAAACACGATTTCGATATAACGCGATACAAATGTTGCGACGATCCTCCTATAACGCGGTATTCTCATATCATGGTTTTTGAATAACATGATTCCGGTAACCGTTGACTACCCCCATATGAATATTTCTATCGCACCGACATAAACACAGAGTTCACCTTCAGACATATTAACACTTTGACTGTCAAGCTAGAAACCTCAAAAATTCCATCAAATTAAGGTGTTATTTAATGAAATAAAAATTGAAAAAAATTATATGTATGATATCGAGTGATCCTCCAACTTTCTGGCATTTTACAGATCCTTAAAAAATTTGATACAATTAATATATTAGCGTAAAAATTCATTTCAAAATTTGGACAAATAATTCCGTCACTCACATCTGGGTGACATAGCGGTCAACGTGTTAATATGATTATAAATATAAAGGCATTATTCGCCTTACTTATTCCAGCTTACGCAAACGTCAAGTTAATAAATAAATATCGCACACTTGGTCACACCATTTAATTTGTGTGTCAAGGGGTTAACACGGTTTCGATACAACACGGAACGAATTAAGCGTGTCCAGGAGGGTCGACTGTATTTCAAATGGTATTTAGCACCGTATCTCATTTTGTAGCTCCTAGACAACATCAAGATCCATGTTTATGCATAGTGATTCACGTAATTTGCACATCTCGAATAACTTCAACTTCGACTTATGCATATAATGAAAAATTGTTTAATACAAAAGTTGCATGGTTTCAAGGGGAGAAATAATGGCGTTGATATTTGAGCTGACAATGGAGCTTACCTTGTACACATAGTTGCAGATTTTGTCCACAATGTCAAATTCATCGGAAGCAGTTTCCCGTTTAAAAACCTAGCAAAGTGGTCTAAGATTACCGTCTTGATTTTGATGCAACGAACGCACTTCTCTTATTCGTTTTGGATTTTGTTTACTACGTGATACTCCGAAAATGCGGTTTCCGCTCCTCCTGTAACGCAATATTCTTGTACCACGGTTTTCAAATGGCACAATTCACTAACTGTCGACTGCTCTCATGTAGCACGAATACTGCCATCCCGCTGTTTCACTGACACAAATAGGGAGTTCGCCTGGTACACATAATAATACAAAGTCCGTTACTGTTCTTATTGGAAACCGATTAGGTAGACAATTTCACGTTCAAAATTTGTGAGCTTCCACAGGTTCCGAAACAAAGTTGACCTCGAAAATTTTTCATTCGATGCATAACTTAAAAGTTATTTGAGTTATTTTATCTGATAATGTTGCTTAGTAAATTAAATAGAAAATCAGTTTTTCCTTATAATTTTCTATATTTTTGTAAACAAAAAATATTCTTGATACAATCAGATGATAATTCGATATTGTTATATCTTCTGTATTTTTCTGTTGAGAGTTGAGTATGGTGAGTTTTTGAAGATTGCCTGACATTCCAGAATGCTGAAGTGTCCGATCTCAAAATATTTCAAGCGTCTGTTTCCTGTTATATCGTCGTATTCCTTTTCCCAAGCACAGATGTTCGTGGTAAATCATTACAGACGTAAAATTTAAACAAAACTCTACACTTAAAATATACATAACGTGTAAGGAATAATTCTTATGTAATTATATGCGTACATACACGATAATCAATTACACTAAAGTTTAATTATCCTATAGGAAACCACAATGTATAAATAATTTTATAGCTTCAATATTTAAGATTCTTTGAATAAATATTGATTATTGATAATTATTGATAATAACAAATAGATGCAATAGCACTCAAAGAATGGAAATTCAGATCGAATAATAATTAGTATTCTTTTGACGTTTTCAGTGTCTTGTATTCCTTCTATTCAATCTTGTCATAAATGCATGAAACCCGTAGGCTAATAATTATTCAATAATGTACTAGTACATTCATTACGATGAAAATCGTGACAAATCTCATCGAATGTATGTACTCTGTAATTTTAATAAGAAATTACAAACAAGACAGTTAAAGTGCTCGGTAAACCTAGTGTCATATCGTTAGACCATTCCAGAACAGGTTTCCTTACGACTCGGCCGTGGCTGAAGTTTTTTAATATGAGAAACCTCTTGCGAACATCTGATCTGACATGAGAACTTCGGTAACCTGGAAATTTCAACATTTTTTTAACTTTGTATTAGATCTTACTTCTATCTTGTCTTACAAGATGGAAAAAATTCTGAAAGCTACATGTGTACTTTGCCATTTTCTACCTTAAAAATTACAACAAATACGAAACATTTTCAAGATTAAAATCGAATGACCTTCTGAACAGTACAATATAGTCGAATGAAATTAATAAAACTTATCATACTTCCATTATGTATGTAAATGTGTAACCAAAAACACGTGTAAAATATATAAATAGAATAAAACAAGTGTAACCAAAAAGGGGTGTTTTCACTTTGAAGAACGCTAAACTAGAAAAAGAAATCTTCTAATATTGTTCCATTAAAATTTTCTGAAAACCCAGAAGATACAAAAATTATAACGTTCCATTGTCAAACTCATTATAGGATACAAAGTAAACAATTTGTTTGAAGATCTTTATAAAACATTTGTAAATTTGTTATGAATAAAGGACTCTGTAACTTCTGAAGCAATTATAATTTTAACATATGTTTAACTAATTTTCTGATATTATGCTCCGCATTTGTTATCTACCCGCAATAAAAGTGAATGATGTGACACACGTCCTTTGCGCTAATCAGTCTCTTTTAAAATTAGCATTTGAGGACATACGAACGATAACTATGAATTTTTATGTAGTTACAACTTGAATGTTCAAACTTCTTTTAGACGTTCCAGTTTCGCAACATCTGGCTATAAAAATGCGATTTGCATAAAATAACGCTATCAAAATCTGAAAATTCAATAATATGTCCGAACAATGCACCGGGACATTTTGACAGTATGCTTTTAAGATGCTCGCGCTGCGTTTTGCAGACTGAGATACACCATTGAACGATGACATAAGTTTGCACTTTGCTTCACTACGAAACTCGTTGCAAACTCTTACGTAACTGACAACATAAGCAGTGAACTGCAGCGTGAGAATTAAGTTATCAGAAATGATTTTGTAATTCATCCGCATTGTTCAAAATTTCATTTATTACTTTCAAATGATACCCACGGTTTGCTGCAGGACATTGAATTAATTGAATACATTCAATTTCTAATCGGCAAAACCTTTACTTACTACATGTGCTGTGACTTTAATAACTGACATTGTAATAAAATATGAAAAAAACGAAACCTGTATATTTAATTTAACATTGTTTTGTAACAGCTTCGTTACTTCTACACAATGAGTTTTCGATGACAATCACTTTATTTAACGAGTCATATGTATTAAAACAGTTATTTTTAGAGTGAATAAACAATAAAAAACTATGCAATTATTCAGAATAGTCCGATAAATCTTTACAGGACAGTATAAAATCCTGTTTTAGTTATAATTCTACTAATATGTTTAAATTTAATCAACTAAATACATAAATTTTTTATTTTATTTTTCGTAAAAATATATACTTCTTTCTATAAATCATTACACGACGAATATATTGGCATAAATTAACCAGTAAAAAAGTCTGTCAAATTAAAAATACAATAAATTCTAATATAAATATGTGTGGATTTAAATAATAAAATACAGAGTAGGTAAATATAATTAGAATTGAACGAAGTCAGTTGCTGGAATAGAAGAACTTATAAAACTACAATACCTAAACATTAATTGTTTTATAATACTATCTTATTGAATTAATAATTCTGTGATGTTGCGAATAATTGATGCATATGCATGTTAAATAATACGGCAACACACAACCAAAGTTTGTGTTGATGTTTAAAAGGATTTACTGGATACACGCATTGTCCCGCAGATGTCGACACTGACACGTGTTTTCTTCGACGACAGCAACGAGAAACAGTAAATGACATTCAGAAATCAACTAAAAAAAGGAAACCAAATATTGTAGCTCTGTATATTGTCAAAATATCGTTGTTAACTTTCGTCCTGTTGTCGGTCCCCGTTGCAGAACCTCTCTGACAATATCAAATAACGTGCATGTGTCATAAAGTGCAAAATAACAACGTATCGGAACCGATAACGTGAAGTCGGCAGCGTCGTTTTCGTTTCTTTCGCACAGCTGATGGCTGTACCGAAATGATGTTTGTGCAAACGGAACTATTTTCGTAATTTTAACTTCAGTTCAATTGGACGTTTTACCACGGCTTTTTAAACGATATTTTTTCAAACAGTCGAAATGGAGTTGGCGGGACAGAGTCAGGTGCAAAATTCCTCCAATACTAACGATAGTTCTGAAAATAAAGGGAGGTAAGATTTCTGTTGTATACAATTTTTTAAATTCAACTTTTCCTTTATATATTTTTCATATAAACACACACCTTATACATATAGAAATATTTAATTCTCACATTTGTTGTTTTAGTTGCCTATTGCTACGATATGCTAGTCAGAACTCTTTGGATGAGAGTTCCCAGAAACACATTCCACGAGAAAGTGGAAAAGATAAACCGCCCTATAGAAATCATCATCACACAAATCGGGCTTTCGATGTTATCAATGAAATGAGAAAGTATGTATCAGAAAATACATTTACTTCTTATATTACAATACTACATTTAAAAAAACATGTCCAAAACGGAAGATTACATATCAGAGTCTGTTATTGGACCAGTTATATCTCTTAAGTTTACATTTCATTTTATTCATTTTTTATAAAGTAATTTCACCGTTTACTAGGAAAAACTTATTATGCGATGTAATATTGGTGGCTGATGGAGGAATGGAAGTGCCTGCACACAAAATGGTCCTTGCTGCTTGTAGCCCTTATTTTTATGCTATGTTTACAAGTTTTGAGGAACGAGATCAGGAAAGAATAACATTACAAGGAGTCGATTACTCTGCACTAGAATTATTGGTAGATTATGTATACTCTGCAGAGGTACATGTAACTGAAGAGAACGTGCAAGTGTTGTTACCCGCTGCAAATCTTTTACAACTGACCGATGTACGCGACGCATGCTGTGACTTTTTACAAGCTCAATTACATCCATCGAACTGTTTAGGAATTCGTGCATTTGCTGATCTCCATGGGTGTCTGGAATTACTATCGCATGCAGACAGTTACATCGAGCAACACTTTTCGTAAGCAAACAGAATCATTTTACATTAATAGATTTCCTACTATAAGTAGTATATATTGTATTTTGTATGTAGAGAAGTGGTGGACGGTGATGAATTTTTAACATTAGCTGCACAGCAAGTTGCTAAATTGATCTGCAGCGATCATTTGATGGTACCTTCGGAAGAAAAAGTATTTGAATGTGTGATATCATGGGTACACCATGATTTAGACAAAAGACAAGCTGATTTGGCTCAACTAATGGAATATGTTCGCTTACCATTGCTCTCACAGGAGTATTTAGTTCAACGGGTAGAGGAGGAACCACTTTTGAAAGCAAATTTACAATGTAAATGATACATATTCCTTTGCGTGTGACTTGTGCAATGGTTTCATGTGCTGGTATTAAAAACTCTATTTGTCTGACTCCATACAGGTAAGGATTTCTTGATCGAAGCTCTGAAATATCATTTATTGAAGGGAGAACAAAAATCGCTATTTAAGACACCTCGTACAAAACCCAGGCAGCCAAGAGGATTGCCTAAAGTGTTGTTAGTGGTTGGTGGTCAAGCTCCTAAAGCAATTAGAAGTGTTGAATGCTATGATTTTAAGGAAGAAAAATGGTATCAAGTATCAGAATTGCCGACCCGTCGTTGTAGGGCAGGTAAATGAAATATTTGAAAGTTAATTATTAATGTATTCGCGGTAGAATACATTATGGAATATTATATTGTTCATGATTTATAGGTCTGTCTGTCCTGAGCGGCCGCGTATATGCTGTTGGTGGATTCAACGGATCTCTTAGAGTGCGAACAGTTGATATTTATGATGCAGCTACAGATCAGTGGTCTCCTTGTCCAGAAATGGGAGTAAGAAGATCGACGCTTGGTGTGGCAGTTCTCGGCAATTGCATTTATGCTGTACATATTTTATTCTTCTGTTACACGCAAAAAAATATTACTATAAATATTATAATGTTCGATTCTCTTCCACATAAATATATTGTATTTCAGTTTCTCAGAGAATGTACATAAATTAATTTCAATTTTCAGTAAATGTCTATTTATTATTAAATTGTATATTAAACATAATAGGTTGGCGGATTCGATGGCTCAACTGGCTTAAATTCTGCTGAAGTATACGATCCAAGGACTCACGAGTGGAGGCTGATCGCACCGATGTCAACACGTAGGAGTAGTGTTGGTGTGGGAGTGGTTAAAGGATTACTATACGCCGTAAGTGTAATAATATAATCTAGATACCATTGAGAAAAGTAGTAAGCAAAAGGATTATTTTTCCAGGTTGGTGGTTACGACGGGGCATCTCGACAGTGCCTTTCTAGCGTCGAATGTTACAACCCAGAAAAAGATCAATGGAAGCCAGTACCTGATATGTCGGCTCGTCGTAGCGGAGCCGGTGTGGGTGTTTTGGATGGAATTCTATATGCTGTGGGCGGTCACGATGGTCCTTTGGTTAGAAAAAGCGTAGAAGCTTTCAATCCTGATACCAATCAGTGGACACCAGTCAGCGACATGGCTCTTTGCCGTCGAAACGCTGGTAAATGTCTCAACTACTTTCTGTGATAAATATTTGAAGGATCTTACAAGACAAAGTACAATCAAAATCAAAGGATTGTGACTATGCTTTCAAATCATTACTAATAGCGGCGTCTTTGTCTCTCATGTAATACTTTAGAGTCTCTTTCTGACTAAACTTGTGCACATCACTGTTGATGTAGCACCCTGTATAATTGGATGATAAAATTGTAATTATTTTTGTTTTAGGTGTGGTCGCCCTAAGCGGTTTCTTGTACGTGGTGGGAGGCGACGACGGCGTATCAAGTCTAGCATCTGTGGAAATATATTCGCCAAGAACTGACACCTGGACAACGCTGTCGACGTGCATGGGGATCGGTCGCAGTTACGCGGGTGTCGCGATAATTGACAAGCCAATGCCGTCTACGACATCGATGTGAGGATTGCAATCCGCTGGGCATGGAACAGAACAGAACCCAGACCCGGGTGCCGAAACGTCGGATCAATCACGGGAAGCCGGGCCCAGCGGTGTGCAAGTCCAGAATCCAGAGCAGAACGTGCTCCAGCAGTATCGCGGCGCTGGTCACAACTGCCAAGGGCCGCGTTGCGTCTGCCAGAGATACGAGAATGGAGAACTGGCGGCTGTGGTCATGAATCAGAATCGAAGCAATCAAGAGAGAGACGACAATTATCAGAACACAGGGCGCAATGCGCGGGGCTTCCAAAACCGGCCTGGTGGCGCGGTACAAGGCTACCCGAATCTGAATCCGAATTACCAGAACCCTGTCGATTTGGTTCACAATTACAATCGCAATCGACAGCCGCAAGAAGGGGAGGAGAACATTTACGAACGTCTAGACAACGACGACGACGACGGGAACAATAGAGAAGCCAGTCGCAATGAACCGATAGCTCAGAACAGTCAGAACCACGCGGACGATCATACGTACGAGAGAATCGACGATCGGTATTCTTGTAGTGGTAGAATGTATTCGCGTTGTTACAAATATCACATTTTAAATCACATTGCTATTCCGAATTTTCTCTACGACATGGAGTCTAGAAATACAAACCAGTACGATCAGCCTCGACAGATCTATCTAGACTCCCGGTTGTCCAGCCACTTCTATCAAAATCGGCTAGACCGATTGGGTCGCAATTGCTTCTCTACCGAGAATATCGCTCACGCTTCCACCGGACGAACGATCTACCCGCTCGGTTACAATTGTATGTGTTCCTTCTGCAGACACTTGGACCCCAGGTACCTGTGTCACCAATGTCACAATTTGCATAACAGATCGCGTTATCAGGATGGGCCAGCGAGTAATTCTAGACACGTTATATATCAATTGCCGAGGAACTGCAGGTGTCCTTTCTGCCGTGGCGAATACTCTTATGTGAAATTGCCGGTTACTTCCTGCCGACCTCCAGAGTTCTGGAGAATGGAATGCTACTGTAGGAACCCTAGCAATTGTTCCTGTAGATCCAAGGTTTTGTCCAACTGTAATTCTACCAACCAAGTCGGTAAATATCTCGACTGGATCAACAGAGCTGGCCCGTCGGTCAATAATCCTCTTTACGCCACCATCCACATTGGCAGGCCAAGCGTCTCCGGTGTCGGAAATGCGGCTGCTAGCAGCGCAGACCCTGGCCCTTCGACATCCGGTGCAGGAAGTTCTACAGCCAACAAGCCCAACACGTCTTCGAACAGCAGACCGATATTTTCTTCGCATAATTCTTCAACGGCGCGCGGCTCCGTTTGGTCGAACCGGTCAACTACGGAGCGTCAGCATACTTGCGACGATTCCTGCATCAGAAATCAAAGCGGAGGCATCGCTGGCATCTGCCAGTTCTTCGGCAGGTGCGAGCGAGCCGAATGCAATCATGGCAGATTTTCCGTGCATTGGTGGTACGTGAACAAGTGGCTATTACCTTGGAGTCCTCATATCTTCGACAGGAACGTGGACGCTGTCCCCGCGATGGAGGAAGAGTCACGTAATCAGCACGACAGCGATAGCGACGACGCTTAATCACGATTCGTTCCGTAACACTCTGATCTAGTGATTTGTTTGGCATTATCGAATAGCGTTTTATTATTGTGACTGTTTAGACACCGTTGACACGACATTGTAACGGCTACAAAAATAAGATAGGACTAAGCATCCGTGTTCCCTTATTTTTAACGAGTGTATAGTAATGACGTAATTTTGTGATACTTGAGAAAAAATGGCGTACATCTCCCTGCACGAAATAGCGAGAGGAAAGTAGTAAGTACATATTGATAGTAATCGCATTGGACTCCTTTTTAACCATCCACATACAGTTTGTTATAAGTATATCTTGGCAAAGAATAGAATGATTATCCTTGTTGAATTGTTTAAGGTTGAAATCTTCGGTTGGCATTGTTCGAAATATTTAACGTGAATTCGTGCATGTATTGACAATAACAATGCTTCATGTGTGCCCCGATGTTCTGAGATATTTATATCGAAGGGAACGACAGATACAAATTTCATTCATACGTGCGTTCACAAATAAGTATAAAGTCGGTTAAGCGTAAACATAGTCGAGCATAAATTCTGCCAATATATTGTTGAGATTTCATAGAAACTGTTTAAATTTGATTCACTTTATACTAACCGGCAGCCAGCTTTAATTGTTTTGATTGTACGGTGACAAAATTGCCAGGTTTATCGGTTTCATCCTCTGTATAGAGAAATATGTGTACATTAGATTAATATTTGGACATGTGTGTTTTACTGTATAATGACGTGAGATGTATAGAAATTGTAACTTTTATAATTCGTCGGTGATTCTTTTGACTCAGCCGTTGTTTTCTGGGTCAAGAAGGAGGAGAAAAAGACGAGAGAGAGAGAGAAAGAGAGAGTGCTTCTGGCGTATTTTTATAAGTTTAGTAATAAAGATGTCCGAATAAGTCAAAAACAGAAATATCTTTTTTTTAAAGTTAGTCGGACGATATTCATTGAATACAATATTGGTCAAAATGAAATACGTATGTCAGATATAAGAAGTTTTTGTTTGAGCCTGAGAACTGTTACAAATCCATATTATTAAATCTTCATTAAGTACCATTTAAGAGCAAAACATTGGACATCACAGTCGAGTTGAGATCAACAAGTGGCTGCTCGAGGCCATCGAAGCGTCATCTCTGCGAACATTTTTTACTGTCTCTTATATCATGATAGACACCTCTAGTAAATTAACAAATAGCTACACATTTTGTGTCACTAGCGTAAGATAACGGGGAATCTAATCTTGAATAACCAACTGGGTATGATTTGTTTAAAATTATTCTATTTCATTCGTATGTACAATTTATGACGTGGAAACGAAGAAGAATTGACTCGCAATATTCGAATGCTCTGCGTGTATATTATTATTATAGTCAGTATTAAGTCGTCCTTATAAAGTTCTAGCTATTAAACATCTTGAAATGTATTATATTATTTTATTTTTAATTAGTAGTTTTAACAAATTGAAACGTTTGGTTGGACACGAGTAGAATACACTGCAACATCTTCGGCGTGTAATATAATTTTTACATTTATAAGGACAGATTTAAACATATCCTCTTAGATACTTTACAACTTAAGCATTAATTTGTATGTAAGATTCGTAATGAAACAATATTTTGAGCCTAATATACTAAATTGTAAAACCCGCGTTGGGTTAATTCCCTCTGTAACAATACAATGAACCCCCACGGATTTGCCAAATGTGTATTTATTTTTTGTATTTAGTAGTTCACACTATAATACCACGACGGATGATTATTTGAATAAAAAGATTGATTATAGAGAATTTACGTAGTTTTCCATTTACCAAATATTAACATATTATTTGGAAGATATTATTACCTTCTAGTATTATTCAAACAGTAACCATTTGATACAGTAAAGGGGTTTGATAACAAGTTTAGTAAATGTGCTATTAAATTTGCGGAAATTATTGTAAGAGTTTTTGTAAATATAAGAGTTTGTATCTTTTACCTTGAAAATGTTGTAAACGCTCCTTCGTCACAATAGCAATGTGGAATAGTACCGAATATCTGAATTACTTTATAAAGCAATGTTCGATTACGCTGTGAAATTTTACATGTATGCAAATATATGTAATTTGAGAAATTAGATTTCTTAATTCTTTAATTCAAAGTCAGTGTCAAAGTTAATGTACGTATTTTTTTATTTTGGTCAGGTGGACAAAATTACCTTTTTGTATTCTTATGAATAATATTGAGTTTTTTACTATAAGAGGACACAGAGTTATGAAATATTTATTTGATTTGATTGTTACGTTGTAAACTCGTATACATTTTGTAAAATGAACTCTAATGTTTTATTTTGTTAGAACATGTTTTTTCTAGGCTTCTATAAATCCATTCACCAGTATCGCCGCTTACTAACGGTAGTCAATTTCATACTACAATACAATTAACGTACCAAAGAATGCTTTTGCAAGAGTAAATGCCTTTACTATTGATACACATATATATTAACTTTGAGAAAAGTTGGTCACTCCCCCATGAGTGAAGGCCAACAGCTATCACTTTGGTGGTATAATAGCCCTAACATCAATGTACTGCTGCGGTATACACGTTTCTGTCGTTAAATCTATTTGTCTTTCTATTATCTAGTCTATTAATAATCCTTCCAGTCCCTTACGGTAATGCCATTCACTCTTTTACAATTCTGTTCGGTATATCATTTGTAGAGTTTTTTATCATGTGCATTTTTTTAAATTCAACATTTCATGGTTGGACATTGTTTATTCAATTTATTATTCATGTTTTGAAAATGATGTTTGTATTCACGGCTTTATTTATCAATTTTTGGAAACATATTTTTGCAGATACCTTTTACAGACATTTTAAATGACGAGATTTGATATTAAAAATATACCGGCGTCGTAGAGTTAAAAAGGAAGAAAATGGACGAAGTGCTCTTACTATTTAGCTATCGGTCAAAAGATCCGCGATGCAACAGACTCACTATCATTCGAGGTGTGACCATCGTGACATTTCCGACACAAGACTTATCGCGGACTTGCACGTAAACTATTGTAATCGAAATTTATACCGCAGAGATTGCTTCAGGGCTGGCGCTCGGGTTCACAACGGCCACCTTTTAGCAGGGTCGTCCTTTTACGTGTCGTGAACAACGAACACGAGCCATAAAAAAAGCTACGAATATTTCGCGTTGTCACACGACCAATGTAAATGTTCGACCGACGATAAACGCTATTGTGTTTTCTACTGCTGCGGAGTACCGGCGCACATTTGCTGCGACTTATCTTGACACCGCGGGTATTCGAGTATCGCGGGCGTGGTCCTCATGGTCAGATACTCTCCGACGCGGACTATAGTTTGCTCAAATAATGGCTTAAACCTTTCTGCTACGAGCTATCGATGTTTGCCTCGCCGGTTGTTTATGCTTTCTCTTTATTTCCACCGTTTGGTTAACAATTTATTCATTTAGTGGAATAGCACTACTAAATAGATAACTGCAAGAGGAATACTATTTTTAATATTTGTTGAGTATTATCTTCATGTTGGTCACATATAGGAAACATTTTTAACGGCATTCTCTTTACTTCAACTAATCAACCCTTGAACGGCGGACGTTACAGATTATTTATGATAGTTATACTTACAAGCGACATTTCCCAAATATCACACGCCGATTTGAATGAAATTTATACAGGATACAGTTTGTTGACAAATTTATATATTATTTATTAGGTGCTGTAAAAACAACCGTAAAAGCGAAGATCAGAATAATATGTTAGCTTTGGACCACCTGTAGAGAAACATTTCTAACGGTTCGCTAACCGATACTGCAACAAAGGCCCAACAAAATGCCAACTATAAATGCTACCACAGGCTATGTAGGTTATAAAACAAGCAGCGTTTACAGGTAAATTTCGGTGGCGTAAAAAGAAAGCGGGGTGAAAGGCTGCCCTTTCTTTCCGCGACATGTACGGTCTGTTAAGTAATCAAAACGTTATGTTTGCACCTACCGATAATTTTACAAAGTCTGCCACATGCAGAAACGCCTTTGTGTCAATCTGTTCGGATATGGTTCTCAGCTTGTCGACCATGTCAGGCAAACGTATCGGCTGTCAAACGGGAATCGATTTCTGTGCTTCCTGAACATGGTTGTTTGATATTTAGTAAAAATAAAAGAAACGGAATTGTCTTGCGTCAGAATCGTTAATTCATTATGATCGATGGCTGGTATGATACTTGAAGTATGTGGGCGTTGGTCCTGTACTTGTCACCTTCAAATTCCGATCGGTCTGAAACGGACGAAAAATAGTCCAAGCGATTTATGAATATATATATATAAATAAAAGAGAAAAGAACGGGTTCACTGTACCTGCTCAGTAGTTCGATCACTATAGTGCGGATCTTTATGCTGAATAAAAATTTGATGCGCTTGTTGCTACATAGACCATACTACAAAGACCATACCTAGATTTTTTAAATGTTTTTACTATTACACTTAAAATTTTATTGCGCCACTTGTCTCGATCTTCGCAGCCTTCGTACTGGCAGGTTTTTCATTCGCGCGGATTAACGTCGTATAGTTAAGAAATAGAGCAGAGCATAATCGGCTATTGTTGAAATTTCTTCGAGCACCGAGGTGTTTACTGAACAGAAGTCCGTCTCCTATTCAACGGTTATTTGTCACTGGTTGGAAGTATTATAAAGATCCTTATGTATTCATTAAAATCTGCCAGCAAAGAATAATAAAAGATCGTGCAAGCCTGGGATAATAATTTATCGCTACCGTTACGCGTGCATAACCATGCGTGAATCACGGAATTGTCGTGCAAGTGTAACGTGCTACCAAGGAATTACGAAATCGTTGTGCCACGTGCGCCGCGCGAGACTTCACTTTTTTTTCATTCTATTTTAATAAGGTCCTGGTTCCGGTTGCATTTACTATGCTCTGCTGATCGATTAATTGTTCTCGGATAGGACGGTTCACTGGTAAAACCCGAGATCTTCGGTACCGAGTAACCAACGAATGACTCGTTTCTCTTTTTTCCGTTGCAAGTTGACAATTCTGAGTAGCAGATTCTTGAACATTTTATGACATAAAATGTTTTAAATGGACACATCAAATTACATTACGATAAAAAGAATATAGCATTTGTAACAGAAAATGAGTAGGAGCAGCGTACGAACGTTAGTATAATTTATACGATAACAATAGCGCCAATAACTCCTGAACAAAGCCACGCAGAGCATTTTTGTAAAGGAAAAAATTGTTTCAAGTGACCTTAGGAATCACCCTGTATATTCAACCGAATGATGAATTTCCTATTATGGTGTGTACGACGTGTAACAACAACATTTGATATATCTGAAACCTTCCTATACAATGCACAAAGAGACAAGTGAACATGCGAATACCCCAGAGTCATGCATTGTTAATTTTTCAATCAAATTTTACACAGATCATTTTGCGGATATAGAAAATATAAATGGTCCAGTAATGTGCAGCCATTTAGCGGAAGGTTTTATGATCCGGGCATAATAAACGAGCGCAAACGACAGCGAGATAAAAATCGCGATATAGCATTAATTTAATAGACAGATAAAGATTATATCAATTAGTTTTGCGCACGGCGTTGCACGGTGGTGCAATTTATGCCCTGTAGAATAATCCGTCACTGTGCGGCCGCGTTCACGCTTTGGAAAGTGCTCGTAATAATTCTCGATCTCGTACAGGGGCTTCCTTCTTCCAAGGGTAGGGAAAGGTGGTCGGTCGCACGTGTTGCATTGCAGCCTCGTTATATTGCAACCGTTTTCAATCCGTGCATTGTTGATTGCCGAAGGAACCGTACACGTACTACTACGGGCCTCTGCACACCAGGTATCTGGTCCCTTTTGCTGCATTTTTCCAGCCACGGGGTTACTATCGATACGCATTCCACGACTCCGCGCGGTTTCACATTGTTCTTTTCTTTTCGCTTATCCCTAATAGGATCGATAAATTAGAGCCATAAACGCAACCACTTCGCTCGCAACCTAATAGTTCTCCGTGCAGGCCATCAAGAAGATTATGAAACCCTGGAAATAATTTATAAGCCGCACAATCTCTTCGAAACGCTACGAAATTGTTTTTTGTACCAACAGCGACACCGAAAAGTATCTTAACACGTCGACTGCCATGTCACCCATATATGGGTGACGGAATTATTTGTTCCGGCTTTAAAATGAATTTTTACGTTAATATATTCATTGTACCAAATTTTATTAGGAAAGTCGGAGAACTACACAATATCATGCATTTAATTTTTTTCAGGGTTCGAAAGAGTTTCGCAATGTTTTCAAAGTGTCCGTTTCGAATATGAAACATGGAACTTAAAAAAAAAAATATTTTAACGTTTTGGCAGGACCTGTAAAACGATAAACGAACATTTTTCTACAACAGAAAACACTTTTCCTCGTCTTGAAACTTCGAGTTTTGGTATTTTTTCGCCAAGATGTACAGAATTATCTAGTAAAAAGTGAAAAAATTCTGGGTTTCCAAGGTGAAGTTTAACAAATATTGGAACTACAAAAATGTTTTCATAAGAGAGTTCACTGAACCTTGGATGAAAAATCTGTTCATAAATGTGTATTATGACAAAAATTTTACGAAATCTGAGTGAGTATCCAATGTTGTCATTATTATGAAACAATACATGTGACAATGTCACTTGTGTGTCACTTGTGTGTGACGCATAACGCGTTTTTGTTTTCCTGATACGTTCGTCGTTTTACGCGTTTATCCGGCGTTTAATTTTCTGATTGAAACGGGGCAGTAGGAAGTAAAAGAATAATTAAAAAATGACTGAATTATCATCGTGCGTTGCGCGTGCTGCACAGACCTGACCCCCTTTCATTGTCAGTCTTTTCTTCGGGTTCACTGGCGTGTATCCATTCACGCGGCGTGCACGATCTTGGTTCTGACGTTTTCGATGCACTTGACGCATATTGCATTCACGACTGTGTTTTATTGCCGTATTGTTGCTACCTTAAGATTCGTAGCACCGACACGCTCATATTTGCACTATCCACTATAGTTTTTACCGAATATATAATGTGGCACTTGAGAATACCTGCCTTGCGAGTACTTAACGAGCATTTGCTTCAACTTTTAGTATTTTTAAGTTCGAGATCCGAGTAGTCTCAATGACCGCGATTACTAAACATTCTTATTAGTATTCGTTGAGACAAAATATTTTATCAAAAAAATTAAAATATTTTATTCTTTTTTTTTATTTTTCATTCAAGTATTTTCATAATTTATTATCTATTATATCGCATTGCTTCTCGGCTTTGCCGAGGAGTCCCCTCTTCGTTCTTGCACAATTTTATTCTAATAGAATAAATAATTTTACATTACCTTATTCTTTCTAAATAAACTATACAAACTATAAATTATCCACTAATTTTAAACGAAACTTAACTGAAAAAGATCCTCGTTTGTCCGTGTGGTTAACACAAAATATATTTGTTAACTACACATTCACATCAATTCAAGTGATTATCATCTGTGTCAATGATTCGATTTACATACAATCGAACTAGTAAGAAGACTCCTGTATGCAAAAGCGAAAATACAATGAAGTTTAAATGAACACGGGTATTGTGATTATTACAAATGTAGATGCTAAATACATATTTTCCGCTTTAATGTTTGTCATTAACCAACGAGACAAAGGTAGTTAATAAAACAATTAGGTACAATCGTTGCATAGTTGAAACAGTCGCATCAAACTATTTTAAAATATCCATTTGACGATTAAAATATAAGATTATAATAAACTGTTATGCTTTATTGTTTGTTTAACGATATACGGTTAAACTGGTGGTATCGAGTCCCTTGTAAACAAATTACGATCCCGTGTAATTGCTTGTGCAATACATTTATCTATTACACAGTATCTAACAGTCCAGTTAATGGCATACTTTCACGATCAGGGTGGTCTGTTAAGAGTTTGCTAAATCTACTCTCGATAATGCGGTGGCAATGTCGTAAGTGTCTCACGCGTGTGCGCAAAACGAAACCAGTAACCATATTCCTTTTCTTGATTGGAGTGCTAAAATAGAATACTAATTATATCTTTGCTTTCTCACGTCACAAACTGTTAAATAATTTAACCGTTTATCTCCCATCGTTAAAAAAGAGTACACAAATTATATTGAATTGTATTTTCATTACATATAACAAAAATATAATACACTAAATAAATAATATTGTTCTTTTTGTATTGTTCCTTCGTATTTAATTGAGCCTTTCACAAATGTTTTATTATTGTTTAAAACATCGTGCATTTAATTATCGAATGTTGCAATTTATGCAGCGAATTTTTGTCGAATGTTAGGTTTAATATGCACAATTCGTGAAAAATAATATTATGCACCAACGATGGTTCAACGGTCCTTCTACCACGTTTGTAATGTTTGTAAAACGTTTATAATCTCGTTTAATCTATCCGGCAAAAAAAACCTGCTTATCTGTAATGAATGATCGGGTTCTACAACGGATACCAATTCGACCAGGCAGCAAAATAAAACACTATCGAATATGTATCACTTTTTCTGTACACATAGTTCACAGCTTCCTGCAATAGATTCGCCTAAGGCAGGCAAAGTCCTTGTAGAGTGGGTGGAGTAGTAGACGTCGGCAGGAAGTCCTGTAACTATCGACAGAAGCTGATGTTTATCGACATCTCTTTCGTGGTATAACTCGCGCCGAATATCGATCCCGAGATAAGCCCGATTAATTGATTTTCACGAAGCACAATTACGAGATCGACGGTTATAATAATAATTGATCCATGGATACGCGGAACAAAAGTTCGCACAAAAAATTTTATCGATTAATTCTAGACTGCGTTCTGCTTAATAAGCGAACTTTTTTGTAATCATCATTACGTTAAAAAAAGAAAAAGATTAAATTGTGATACGCTATAGATTGTACATTTTTAAAAAAATATTAGATCGTTCTACAAGTCCCATAAGTAAAAAATAGAAAAGTTCCATAAATTCTATGCAAACGGAGGATATTTATATTGTAACAATTATTAATAAAATTATTAGAGAGTATTCGCTATATCTTACAACGAATATTATGCTCTTAAAATTTAAGAAATACTTAAGATTGCAAATAAATTGCATGAGAATAGTAGCAAAAGGGACCGATAGAATGTTTATGATAATTGTCGACGAAACGATTAAGAAGATCCGAATTTCATCGAGAACTTGAAGAGAATCAACCGCAACGGTTGCCGCACGTTGTTGAACCGTGGTTGCAGTCGAGCGAATGAAAGCGTTTCCATGTGAATCACACCCGTTAGCGGTGGTTAAAAGCGATCGGGATCCATTCGAGGGCATCGTGTGCCTATCCATGTATATTACGAGTCTCTCGCACGTGCATCTATCTCGCAATTCGGTCTGGCCTGGCGCGTAAACGCGCAACGAGGAAAGGAAGATTCTCACACAGAGTACCGCAGGCGCAGATGAAAGAGAAGAAAGACAGATAGAAGGAAGAAAGAAGTGACGACGACGCTGAACTGTATCGCAACGGGCAATTATTATGCTATCACGTGTACACGATATCTGTCGATCCTTTTTTCACCACCGGGACGGGACGGTTCTTCTTCTCTTTCGAAGCGACATTTTTATCGACTTCCAGGTGCCTTCTCCGCTCGAATCACCTTAGATGCAACGCGGCTCCGAAACCTTTCATTTCGCTGCACGTGGAACGGTGTAACTGTATCAAGATCTCTCACAGGCCCACCTACGTTCACCTTCTTTGCCAACGGATACCTTGATCCATGGATCTTAACAGCCGTCGCTCGGTTACGAGAGGCCCGCGAACAATCGAATGTTCTTACGGGGCACACATCTTTCGTGAAATAAATTGATCGATTTTTCGAAAACGATACGGTCTGTTAGATCGGTTGAAAACCATTGGACTGAAAAAATAAATTTGGACTTTTTTTATAGCTAGAAGCATGTAGTTTGCGGACACTGCGAAAGTAGAGGCTTCGGACTTTATAATGATTCCAGGTTTTGTGGAATATTATTTTTTGTTTTTACGATATAATCATAATTTAAATGTCGATAATTTCTCGAGAATCGAGAATACAGTGTACATATACTTTTTGAACTCAGTGTACATTGTATATTCGTGATACGATCGTGATAGTACGCTTTGTTAAAGACTGAAATTATCATATTTTCATTGATGCAAGCAACATACCAGTTTCATCATGCGAACGTCGCTTATCATTACAAAACAAAAGCAGTGAGCATTGTTCTACTGAAATGATTTGATTAGAATATTCATATTTTTGTGGGTGGGGTACGTGTCTAAATATTTATGAACGGTGAATGCTGTACGTATATTTAACCCTCGGATCCCTGCGAGTTCTAATCCTATGACGGGGTCATTTCTGACCAACGCCCGATTTATTTCGCTACAGTTTTCTCTCGATACAAGGCGATAGCTTGGGACCGGCTTTCGGCGTATTACGGATAAAGAATTCTCCTTTTAAAGTAAAGTATTCTCCTTTTTTGCCGAGTCTCTCACGCGCAAAAAAAAAAGAAAAAAATGAAAAGCAAACGCTCAATTAAACGATCGCTCGGTACAAAAAGATACATAAATCGTCGATCGAGATCGAAGGTAGGGAGCACCGATAGCGCGAGAGGAGAGGGAGAGGACATCGAGGAGCGGAAAGTGAGAGAGAACCCATAGGTCGCGCTACACTTCATGATCGGGGGACACCTCTCTTTATCCCCATTCTGGCGGAGTCGGTTAAAACGCTTCTCTTTTAGTTGTCGCTGGCCAACGTAGCGTTTCGCGCGGTGTCACGGACGCCACTCGGCGATTTCAACGAGCGGGCCTCGTGTGTTTAGTTTGACCGAGCGACAACCACGTGTGTCCCGTTCCTCTCGCGATTCTCTTCCGCCCATTTCATCTGTTACCGATCCTCTCTTGCTCCCTTATCTTGTTTATTTTATTAAATTATATTTTATTTCCCTTATCCTTTTAATTGTCTCACCGAGAAAAATCGAGATCGCTGGACCACCATCGAAAGTGGAAAACGACGGGAACAGATTTTTGTTTGGGCGCGTGTGCTTCCGCTGAATCTGTTCGGCGCTCGCGTGCATCAACAAGGAGAATGGATCGTTGAGACACACAGGTAAACCTTTCGATTATGCTAACCGCGACGCGATATATTCGACGCGATCACTTCGACGCGAAGTCCCGACGTCACAGCGGGTCTAAAAATGTCCGGGCTAGCGGTGCCGTCGAGTAAAAAATTATTTCGAAATTATTGGCCGTTGCAATCGAACCCTTTCACAGTCCCATGTCACGCGTCAGTTGCATCATGAAGATTTTAACACGCTCCAACTGCCGCATCGGCCATACAGTAAATCCAAAAAGTATATTTGCACACTACACTTTCGATATTGTGATTATTCCGTAGGAAGAGTTAGTACGAAAGAGTTTCGTTTGTAGCCTAAAATTCGTTTGAAACTAAATTTCAATTTCAATGTAATTCGTACCAATAAAAGAAAATGTTTCGACAAATGATCGAGTCATTTTATCCAGACTCTATGTTCAGAGTTTTACGTTATTTTATGCGAAGCTTAACACGTTGAGTGCCATGTCACCCATATGTGGGTGACGGAATTATTTGTCCAGGCTTTAAAATAAATTTTTATGTTAATATATTCATTGCAGAAAATTTGATTAGGATCGGTAAAATGTAAGAAAGTTGTAGGACTACGCAATGTTATACATTTAATTTTTTTCAATTCTTATTTCGTTAAATAACTTATACTTTGATTTTATGGAATTTTTGAGGTTTCTAGTTTGGGCAGTGAAAGTGTTAATTGAAAAGATCCGAATGAAAAGAGCGAACATGTGCCATGTATTCTAGAATTAAAATAAGCCAGCGAAACTCGAGCCTGTCGATTTTCGTGTGTTCGAATGGAACGACGATTTCTTTGAAACGCAGAAGACACAAAGATATCTGTGAGCCCGGTTTCGGTGAAAGCATGCTTTACATACTCGGTTTCGAAGAAAGCAATTCGACGGGCGAAAGTGACGAGCGGCCAAACTCGTTCGTCCACGGACGAATTTTATCGGTTCGCGTTGTATTGTAGACTGACGGAGACGCGGCATCTTACATCTTTGGCGTTCCGCAAACATCTTTCATGGGCACGTGGCACTCGCGAATCTCTCGTCTCCGTGCGAACTGTGTCCACACACACACACACACACACACACACACACACACACGCCGACGCGTTTGCATAATTTGCATAATTTCCCTTCATGAAGATATTACCCGTCATTGCCTGCCGTTCGGCGTTCGTGTATCTTTCCGAATGTTCGCGTGAACGATCCTTGCTGTTTAACGGGACAGTATAAACGTTGCAAAATTTAACAATTTCCATGAATTTTTCCAAAGCGATGGTACGTCCTACTTTTTTTTTTTTGTTCGTAATTGACTCAACTACTCTTTCGTCGTGTGGAACAATTTTTTTTTTTGAAAAAAATAATTCTATGCTGCGGCACATTGTCCGATTTTTTTAACATCGTTAAAATGTTTAATATTCGAAAATAAATAGAATTTAGTGCTGGAATTAGTTTCATGATTTGCTAAACAATTATACGTATCACAATGCTATCGCAAGAAGAAGAAATAGTACATAAGATAATGAGATTAATGTGTACAAAATTCATAAAGTATTTGTTGTAATATTTAACACTATACCTACCAACCACAAAACATATAAAAGTGAAACGTCTTTAGAAGGGAGAAGATTGAAAGGGGTTAATAAAGTTCTTATTGCAAAATGTTTCTGCAGTTATAACAGGAACTTATAAGCGGATTTTACTCACGGATATTCCGTTCCGTTTATTCGGAACATGTTGATGTGCTATGCACGTATTTTTGGTTGATTGCATCAAGGAACGCTTTCTACGGACGGGTTAAAGAAAATGTCAGGGAAGTTTGTTGCTACATCAAGGAAAGATATATTAGAATAGTTTTTTGATCGTTCTACAACGTACATATATGGCAAGATAAACACGTTGAAAACAGTTTCTCAGTTTTTTGTGAAACGATTAAAGGAACGTTGCTTTTTTGTTATTCCATTAAATTCCGAAATAATAATTCAGCATAGCAGTTTGAAGATTGCTTGATATTCCAGGAAAGTTCTATCTTCGCTCGACTTTCTCGAAATGGCTGAATCGTCAATTTTGGAAAGGCATAAAATTTCACTTTCTGCAGTCACATGTTTGATTGCCTTGCAAATCTTTCTTCCAAACATACATGTTTGAAGGACACACATAGATATTTTACTAATACAGTTCTATTTCGATATAAGACGATGACTCGAGACCTGCTTTCGTCGTATTTCGGATAAGGGTTACGAATGACTCCGGCATAGCATACGGAGGATCAATTTCTGTTTCTGATCGAGTTGTGTGGCAATTTTTATTTTGCATAATAATCTGCAATTTAATTCAACGCATTTACGAAGACAATTTTTCTAGTAACGTGTTAAAGGGCAACATATCGCATCAACCGCACGATGTGATAATTATTCCATGAAGCCTTATTTCTATAGCTCTGAGCGAGCGTACAAAATCGAGTATCCGTTCGCTTTAAAAATGATTAATGTCCCCGTCAGCGACGTGTTCGGTACATATCGACTTTTCTTTATCGTTTCAGGCTGATCTCGTGCAACAGTGGTGCCACCGGAGAAGGAAAGAGGAAAAGAAGACGATATTAATCATGTTCAAGTAATCGTGGCTCGTCCGTGCCAGAAAAATAAGAATAATTCACGTGGCGAATAATCGTGGAATATTTCAAGCATCGATCATGTTTCCATATTTCAGAAGGCGGAAAAGAATCTTGAAATTTCCATTTTAGCATTACCAAAAAGAACATTTATATAACACGAAAGTGGCGGTATACCTGATATTTCGCATATTGCGTTAAAATTTAGGCTACACTGACCTGCGACATTATCGAGTGAGTCTCTCGTATCTGGAGATTAGAGGAATCATAGTTTTCGGAGCACGATGTTCATGGTCGTAAGCTGTCACACTCTGCAAGCTCAGCATAGCAATCGACACAGATAAAGAACACGAATCCAAGGAGAGCCGACCTTCATTTTCTAGTAAGTCTAACGGATCGATGATTGCCAAAGCGTAAATGTTTGAAATGCAAAATACATTATTTAAAAAATGCAGCTGCAGATGTTCCAAAATGATCACATAAGGGTAAAATTCCTTGACAAGGCCAAAATTCTGCGACTTTCATCCTTAAATTTTCATCATTAAACGTTTGTAGCTCGGTGCAACGTTGACCGATTTAGATGAAAAATTCAGAATACGTATAATCGATACATATGTGCAAAACGTACTTTTCAAATTTTTAATACAAGCCCGCATAAGAAAGTTGCAAAACACAACTTTCAGTACTTTTTCTGTAATTTCATCCAATTGTAATTTAAATCAAACAATTTTCTCACGTTATGTGGTGATCCAATTGTTCTAACTTCTAAAAAAAATGCAAGTAGTTTCGTCCAAGTCTGCCAGGATGGACTCATCGGTAAGGCGTGTTGTTACCTGTTGAGATTCTGACACATACAAACATACACACCATGCATACACATGCAATGCCTGCCTAACACATTGATGCGCATTGATAATGCAATACATGTGCGCGCCACATCAATTTTATTGTACTAATTCCCTATAAACCCTATTTTCTAAACCCTATCACAGACGCTAAACCCAATCAAAGCAAACTAACCTAAGCTAGAGACAGACCCCGCCTTAAAAAATGCAAGTAGCATAGACCAATATTGACAAAGTTATGCGATTTTTAAGAGCGTTCGAATATTAGTTGGAGTCACTGTAAGTCTAGCAGCCATAACAAATTGTACCGTCGCGATAAATGTCTTTGTTGCAATATCAAAAATTACAAGGGTGGCACATTATCGTCTCTTCGTTTACCGTATACACGGAACACGTTGCGTATCGATGGAAAAGGATTGTTTAAAATTTCCTTTGCACACAGATCCGGAAAAATGTCGTTGGTCAACTTCACCTTGCCGTATCAGCCGGCAACGCCCACGCCGTTCTTTTACGGTGGCCAAACCGGAGGACACTCGTCAGTGAACAACCTTCGTTTGAACGCGGTTCTTCCGCCCGCTCCAGCTCCAAATTTCAATGACCGTGAACCGTTCCAAAATGAGCCGTACATTCCACCGGCTGGTTACCAGCAACAGAAGCAACACCAGTCATCCTTCAGCCGACAAACGAGCTCAAACCCGTACGCCGAGCACTCGTCCTTTTCGTCCTCGCAGGACACCAGATACGATAACTATAATCAGGACTTCAGAAGGACTCAACCGAGGCAGCAGCAACAGATGAGACCTCCGCCCTCGCTTCCTCAGCAACAGCAACGTGTCCCTGTCGATAGGGAGCAGAGCAATCACAGGACATCGAGGATGCCTGAAGAAGAAAGTTATCCTGAGAGACCGAACGGGTAAAATAGTTTAAAACAATTTCAATTTAATGTTCACAGGGCGTCGACGATGGACAAAAATCAACTTTCGTGTTGGTATTACCAACGGAATTTTAACGAAACTACATTTGGAAATAGTAGTGTCTAAATAACACTGAAAAGTTCGGAAAAATGTCATTAATTTGTTGCTTGTCCTTCGACAAGAAGTTGTTTCTTTCTCGAAGTAATATCGCTACATCGTGAAACAGATTTCACGAATATATATTTGCATTATCGACAGTCAATTTTCAAACAATACAATTATTATTTCACAGCAATTATTATTGTTATCTGACGCTCGATAAACTGCACATCAATGTTTTCATCGCGCTGGAACCTTCATTGCTTAAGCAGCGAAAGCGATTCACACACTCGGGTTAATTGTCTGTGCAATTATTTATGTAACGATCGCTTGAACGGTTTCTTCCTTGCGTGCCTTGCATTCCTTACGAATATCTGACGAACATCTGACGTATTCATTTATGACGTCACTCTGGCGGTCCGGCAATTATGTCATCGATCTACTGGCTCCTCCACTGTTTGTGGACCACTTTTCCGAAAGTACCGAATGTTTTCAAATTTTTCATGGTACGATTACTGGAATCATAAAATCGCTTTTTACAAGAAATTATTAACTATTATATAGAATTATATATTATATAGAATTTGTACCCCTGGTGTCAAATTGACATAATGATGAGAACTCGATACGATGGAACGAGACAACATAAATATATATTTTCCATTTAATCCATTTTGTAAATTCCATCTCTAGAAATAAGAAGGTAAGATGAGGCTCGACAAGTATAAACTAGAATTGTTCACGTCGTTCGCAATTAACAAAGTGTATGAAATTGATACGAGAAGCTGATGAGGGTTAAGTGAATTAACAAAGTTGCCAAGCATTAAATGTGCCTGATATGTGTATACGAAAGCGAAAAATTTTAATTTACTTGGATTTTATATAGTTTTTATCACAATCTATGATGTAATAATAAATTTTATTCAATTATTTCTCATACGTGCGATTTGAAAATTTGAGTAGTTGCAAAATAGCAAACCGGTCATGGTAGATCGTAGGTTTAGCGTTAAAGAGTGCAACAAATGCATTATTCGTTAATAACTTTTTAACAAACCTGCGGAAAACTTTTTCGCAAAGGAAAAAGTTACTTGAAACGACCTTGGGAATCGCCCCTTTCATGGAAGCACAATATTTTTGGGATACCCTGTATATGCCCGAGATAATTATTGGCGAACGCCGTTATTTAACATTCTCTTTCCCAGATCCGACTTGCACGTACCCATTACCCACACGTTACTCCATGAAATTCCCCATTTTTTCGGTAGAACTTTCTACACCTTGCTCTTGTGTTATTGCGTTAATTGCTTTTCATTATTACGTAACACAAATTCTGGAAACTACTTTCATCGACCGAAATTTTTTAGAGGAACTCGCCGAAAATGTTTAAACAAGTATTCGGGATGAGCTCGTTACGCTTCGACTCGCTGAATTATGAAAAGGCAACGAATTTTATTAAAATTAAAATTTATATTTCAAAAAATCCAACGAAATTCCACGAAATTTAGTTCATTTAAAATCTAATAAAATTATTAACAGATTAATGCATTTTGTGGTGCAGGTAATGTTGAATTTTATGAATACTCGGATTTTTCTATGCAACTTTAAAGACATTAAAAGTAAATAAAGTGCTAACACAGTGACTTACACATTTGTTCACAGAAAGCTGTTACAATCACTGAACGAACAAATTAACTTCCTGACCATTCCTTCGTGAATTTATTGATTATTCAGAAGCAATTGTAAAATATTCTATTCCCGAAAATAATCTCCATCGTTTGCAGTAGCTCTATTTTAAAGTTAACAAATATGCGAGTCACTGGTATATTGCTCAATGATTCCGGGCAAATTGAAAATGAGATGAAACTTTTTACTGTAAATGCATAATGTGCAGCAGTCGTTAATTATGAGATGAAATCGATTGGATTGAAGGTTTACGAGAGTCAGCGGTGAAGGTGGTCCGGGCACGAAAACTTCGGTCCACGCTGTCCTGGATTACGACGATGATTTCGATGACTACTACGACGACGACGAGCAAGACATTCCAAAAGATGCCCACGTCACGCCCATCCAAGGCCCAATTTTTTTGAAAAATGGTTCAGTCCCCGTGGTGCCATTGTACTCTTACCCACAGTTGAACAATGGTAGTTTCGTCCAGATACCGGTAAGCATTTTTTAAATTGTCACACGATAACTAACATATTTCCCATTTCAATTGAAACGAAAAATCTTCGACAGTTAATTTATTGTATTTTTCTGCAACCTTCGTAATACTATTATATTAAAAAAAAACGATGCAGTCTAATCATTGGATTTTATGCATTTATAACAAAAATGAGTAGACGAAGTAATAAAATTGAATGATTAAAATACAAAATTGAAATAATCAACCAAAAGCGAGCTTAACAAAATATTCATCGCGGTTAAAATAAAAAGTGGTTGTCTATAGACAATAATTGATCACTTCGAATCAAACTCAATTGCGTTAATTACACAACTATCTTAAACCTAGAACAAAGAGTTCATTGAATCTAGCCAACAATCCTATTGAAAGGCGAAACTTGTTAAGGTTAAACTCATCGTAAAAATATGCAGCTCGACTATATGGCATTCAATTTGCATATACCCTCCATATTTGGATGTTCCTCTCCTTTCTCCTTATCTATCGATATAAGCATACTCGTTACTTCGTGTAAGAATGACCATATTGTATGTGTTTTACCTTGCGCCGTTTGTAGTACCTTATCCACATATTTGCATAGTCTTATACCTATTATAAAACTCATTTTCAATCGCTTTTCCTGGAAGTATTTCAACATTGAACAATCTCGTATTTAATATATAGTTGCTGAGATTTCGCTTGCTATTTCCGAGCGAGTGAGTGTATACGTGCATGTATAAACTGTATTTTATTTTAATGCGACAAAAGTTGGCGACTAGTCGAAAGTGTTAAAATTAGCACACATTTTCACATTTAAATTCAATATCTTCAAACAACGAAAGTGTAGAGGAAGCGAATTAGTAAATGTATTCTGTTTTTATGCTTGCTTCGCTATTTTAATCATGCTGTCAGTGTTCAGTGCTTTTTAATTTAATTTTTTTAATTTTTACTTATCAAAGCAACTGTGTAAGTCACATGTAATATATAAATATCATACCGATGATATAATGGAAGATCGGTAATATTTTTGAGGGAGCAAAAGCGTTTGGAAACATTCTGCGAACACGGTGTGTCAATGTATATGTAAATTCATTTCAATTAGCACTACTTCCATCACGAAATTAAATGCACGCACGTACGAGAGGCGATAGCAAACGTTCAAAGCCGTGACACTGTGAATTCTATAATGTTGTTTTGTTCGTGCAATTCTTACAACTGCTGAGTAACAATGGCGTGACTCATAGGCTGCTAGAACGGAAGAATTGTCAGTAGAAAGTATAGCGAGTTCGCGCACAAACCTACGATCATAGAATACGCAAGCAGATTTCGTCAAGCTTCAGACCCTGTACATCATGATCTCGTATATGTAGATCGAGGAAGTTCCAGTGTGTCTATCATGAAGTTCAAAAACTGTATCGTAACCCGAACCATCATATTGTTCATATTTTTCGAACAAACAAATGACCGTTTAACAACTATTCGATTAGAGTATACATGCAACTTCTTCAGGACGAGCCATTTTGCATTCTGTTCCATTAGCGAAAGTGTTTGATGATAATTAGTGCTCGCTTAAATTTACAAAATCTGTTGCACTTAAATTTACACAACCTATCCCCATTGTTCTCCTACCACTCGGTGTCACAAGCTGTAGATAAGGAAAGAAAATAAATCTACCAGAGGAAAAGAGACAGACGTACTTCAGAGAATAACGAAAATTTTGAAATCCAGTCACTTTTTTCTTACCTTTTCAAACGTATCACCAGAGCATTATTACGATTTTTCCGATTAAAATGAGTCCAAACACGACGTAAATCGGACTAGTTTTATACACTCGATATAAATAACAAAATAACGACACACGTGTAATTGCTATTTACCATGTCCATAAAAGTAGCCCGATTCAGGTCATGTTTGGACTCATTTTAATCGGAAGAACCTCGACGATCCACTGGTACCAGATTTTCGGAGGTAAAACAAACGTTACCGATTTCGAAACTGTAGTGCACGTTGAAATTTTTGAGGCGTCGAACCTCGACCGTCGATGCTCGATGGACCGTGTCTATCTCGCTTTCGCTCACCAAATCTGTTCTCTTACTTCGTCGAGGTGTGCTCGAGAGTCTGTTCCCCGAATAGGAACGCTATCCTGTAACGCGAGAATTCGACTTCCGGATACGAAACTTTGCAAATGCGCGCTACTGTATACAAGAGATACAGTCCCCCATCGATGTCGAATGTTCCTCGAAAACACGGTAACTAATGGGCTCGTGCTTGAGAGACCGTGCCACACGATCGAGGATCGTTCGAAAGGTGATCGAACGCGGTCCGTAGATACAGGAACACTCGAAGTCTGTATCGCGGTGGCGTGACATTTCCCAGCAACACCCATGACCCCCGGGGTATCTTCCTTAGAATCTCGCAAACGTACGATCAGCTGGGTGCATGCACCTCGGTTACACTTGCTCAGGTGTTTCCCTCGTGTTGCCCCCTTTTACCGGTATTGCTGTTCATTTCTCCCGCTTGCGGGTACATACGTTGTCGAAGGATTCCCTGTACGACGCACACCGACATACCGCTCTGAGGTCGATCGTACTGACATTGACACGGTAACCCTTCGACCGCATTGACCGTAGGGTAAGGGACCCATTACTGTGCCGAGGCACCAATTACTGTCCCTGTATTAACACTTTGATTGGCAAGCTAGAAGCCTCAAAAATTCGATGAAATCAAAGTAACTTTTTTAACACTAAACCTACCAAGCACAAAATATATAAAGGTGAAACGACTTATAGAAGGGAGAAGACTGAATTTATTTAAACTTTATACGATTTTCATTATAATATATGTTTCAATAAAGAAGTCAATTCAGTAATTTCCTATAAATACGTTTTTATAACTTCAATAATTGTGAAATAGAAAAGCGGTCATTTGACCGTGGTAGGTTTAGTGTTAATGAAATAAAAAATAGAAAAAATTAAACATGTGATACCGAGTAGTCTTCCAACTTTCTTGAATTTTACGGATTCGCACGATTTGATTCGCATGATTTGTGTACGTTATAAATACATAAATTTGTGCAGTCTGACGATTAGGTGATCAATTACAAGAATAATCTTATATGACAGTCCGGCATTCGATACTGTAAGAAAAGAACATGCGCGTATGCTTCAGGGTTATACACTATACTTTGCCAACGTGCGTGACCAGTGGTAATTACACGCAGTAGCATGCAAATGATAATAACACGTATTAACATATTAAGAAGGTTCCAGCGTGGCGAACACTTTTACTCGGGAAACTAGGTGAAAATCATAGTTGTAGCTAGTCAGAGTGATCGATGTGATTAAGCGTCGCCTGGCTTTTCTTTTAATTTCTTTTATCGTTTCCATTAGATTTATCAATAAATAATATAAATTTATGGTATTCTACTATGTTCCACTGTTTTAAATAGATTGCATAACCAAGCATTTATTTATATTCCTTCTATTGTTGTTACAATCTTAATGATTCGATTCTTATATGTTAATATCATATTAAATTATTTTGCTGGTAAAGAAATTAAAATTCGATTGAATTACGATGAAGTTTACAAACAATGGATCACTACTAGCAGAAAATTGTTTCATACGCACGTACTAAATTATACTCGCGGCAATACCGATTCACATTCATCGACGGCGAGGCGTGACATCGATCTTCAAGATCAAATCACCGGTTCGGAAGCAATTTGGTCGATGTCCTTGTTCGATGTCCACCGTTCCGTGGAGAAGAAAGTCAAGGAGAAGCAGGCTTGACTTTTATGTAAACTGGTATTGTTGCCAGTTATTCGTTCGTTCCGAAGGACCAACGAAATTTACGCCTCGATTCGATTTTCAAGCTAAAATTCTGCAATTTTTAATAACAAAGATTTCCTTATCAATTACTCGTAGTAATTGATCTTGATTGAACATGTTTATTTGCTCTTACAGATTCCCGAACGACGTGTTCGTCTCTAAAGTCTCGATAGACAATTTTTCGTTTCCATTTAATTTTTGAACTCGAAGGTCATTTCAAGGTCATGTAATGTACATAACTGAACGTATTTTTACATCAGCTACACGATGCAATAAAAAAAAAATTATACAGTTATACGCAAAAAAAAACATCGATAACCTTGTAAACTCCGAAAAAAATTACCCAAGAAAAAAAGAAATTTCTTTGCAATAGAATGGTTTTTTCAAACCATTCAAATAGCATACAAAATATTTTTTGTAACCCCACAATTAGAGTGGAGGCCTTACTTAGGTGGACCACCCTGTATCAGGGATTGTTCGGAGAAATTCGTTAATACGATTCTCCCGTTACGTGTCCCGAAGCGACCATAGCAATATAATTCCCTAAACCGCGAGCTACTTTCGGCGATTCTATCCATAGAACCGAAAATAATCGTTCCACTGTCCATTCCCATTAACGCCGGAGATCGTTTAATCGGTTCAATGTCGGTCAAGCCGAGCTTAGAATCGATTTTGTGCGAATTGTTATTCCCTTCACCATCCACTCGACGCGGTTGTCTACGGTCGACTGTCGGGGTTCGAGAACTATCACAGGAATTACTTTCCTAATGTATATTTAAACCATCGTAATACACTCGCCCACGGATTTTACGCATTTACAGAAAAAATGGGCAACTCAAAAGAGTACAACGATTGGAACAATTTAAAAGCATCGGTGTATTGTTTTCTCAGCTTTTCGAAATTATTAAAAAATGAACGAAAGGCTATAGCCGGTTTTGGGGGTCAAATCTGCCCTGGAAGGTATTTTATTCTAATTTGCGCCATTCGATAGACAAAAAAAAAAGATACTTTTCAGCCAAGTTTTAGCCCGATAGCTCATCTGTAAGGGTAGTTATTGAGGAAAAACGAAAATTCAGTTTTTGGCCCATTTTTCCCATTTAATGACAATTTAAAATTCTGAAAAAAATCTGACACATTTCGGATACCAAACCACATACTTTGAGCCGTTTTCAGATTTTTCCGTTGCAAACTCTGGTTGTAAAAATCGAAAAACACGAAAAAAATCGGAAAAAAAATGATTTCATATGGAAAGCTAAGAGACACTAGAACAGAATTAATTTAGCAATTAGGTATTGTCCTAAGTATTATGCTCAATTTTTTTCAAACCCCTGCGATTGGTGCGTCATAGTAGGAAAAAAGAAAAACCGCTGGTTGGTACGAGTTCATAGCAATTGATGTAAAAGGTCTTAACTGTGCGAAGAAAACGTGATTTTTAGGAATTTTTCTGAAACAACCAATAAACTTCTCTTCTTGAACAACATTTTGTTGACAAATCATAAATTCAACAACTCAGAATTGCGCGAAGTAATCCAATGAATTTTCTAACGATTCTTGCACAATCTCTGGATAACATCAACGCTTTTACGACCAGGTGTTGGTTAAGTATAAACGACTATAAAATCGATAAGAGATAATGGATCCCTAAGACTCGTACGAGTATATCAAATGTAGCACGCATTAACTTTCTAGCACATAATTCATGGATTCGGCGTCAGGAGTGGGATAGTTTCACCGAGTTGTGTAGTCAAAATTTTATGGCCGATAAACCATACGTTCGAACGTTCACCAGGAATCAGTTAATTATAAATTGAAATCGTGCATATAGCGACAGCAGGAATTCAAAAGCTGAATTTTTACAACTGATTCAAGATAACTCGGCGACCGAGGCAGTTCCCCAGTGGAGGGGATAAGCGAGCTGACTTAGATCGTGTAGCTCCGTTCGGCTTATTGTTAGATCAAAACTTTACTGTAGTACTCTTTAAAATAATTTCCTGTGGCTGTACTGGTGACGAAATTATAATTACTATGTATAACTAAACGTCGGACCTTATGCGGTAATGACAAAACTGAGTTTCTAAAAATAGTAGGAATACTAAAAGAATTTAAAAATTTTAGTATATTATTCTCAATCTAGTAACATTATTAAAGAAGACCACTAGATAAAACTATTTCTATTTCTTGCAATTTATACAGAAATTACAGTCGTTTTGCATAAAGATCCGCAGTCTATTCATAACAATTATGCGAACTATATATATATATATATATAAGTCGTACAGCCTATATACAAAGTCTCAAAAACTGGGAAATTAATTTGATGTTCATTGACGGGAAAATGATCACCATGCGTGACAACGGTGAAAAGCAAACGAAATGGATTCGCAACGGGAAAATGGCGGCCTATACCAGACACGATCCGGCGCCGGACAGGCAAATCCTGCAGTTCAATTCGCATGAAAAGTTGTGATTGACTCGCGTAGACACACACATACACACACACACACACAGAGCATGATTCATATCTGGCGGTAAATGCTTCACGCTGATCATACTTTTCTCGTGTACACGAAGGCTCTCGTCTGGAGTCAATGACGCCTACCGACTGCTGAATGAAGACGCGAGTGTGGGATGACGATCGTTGCCGCAGCCGACTTCCGGTTATAGATCAGAAATTTTGCAATCGCTCAAGTCTGGACGACGAGGTTAATCGCGAACAATGCTTTGCCGATTCCCGGTGGGAAAATAAATTCATCGAGGACTCGATAAATAACGTTTTCAATTAACCTCGTCGATACTTCGAAAATGATCTATGATCGGCTAACGGAAAGATAATGTTCGACCACGTTGGTCACATGAAATCGATACTAATCTTTGACCAGGTTTAGAAATTTACTTTTATAGTAAGCTATTCGATTATGCTGATTTTGATTTGGATTTTTAGCATGCAAGAGGATTAAAGTAGTATCCACTATGATCAATGTTCAATCTTTCTAGTTACGGTTTTATTAATCGAATTACGTTGATTTTGTGAAAGTTTATGGGTTTAATCATTTTCTACGAAATTATCACAGTTTGAATATAGACTCTTCTTAGATCAACTGCAGGTAAATTAGAAATAATTTACCTTGTTTTACATAATTTTTATGCCGAGTTTTAAGACCTCAAAAATGGTTTAAATACGATTTATATTGTGCGATTAAAAAAGTGTAGGAACATTATGGTGGTATATGTGCATGTGTAATTTTGTTGTGAGTTGCTGTCCTGTGGCTACGGACACGATCGTGCACAAGATCTGTTAAGCTAACGAGTTCCAAGCGTCCGGTGGCAACCACTAATTAGAGGACTTTCCGGTAAACTGCAAATAACTAAACGCAAATTTGTTTTGCGATCAATATTACCGGATCGTGCCCTAAGCATCAAATTCTCCACATTGAAATTTCATATTTCTAACATGGACCGGCAGCATAAATAGTTCCATCATAGGCTATTATACGGTAATTGTGGAGCACTTATATTTGAAACAACTTTATTTGAGACAGCTGTTGCATTTCAGTACAAGCACAGTTGTTTTATAAGTTTTTTGAAAAAGCTAATCATGTATTTTATAGACCCGTAAATAGAAAGTTGTTAATTTTTATATAAACCTCGTGAATAGATTTATAAGTTTCCATCGAAAGCTCCATTTGGGTTTAAATAAAAAAATAACTTTACTATATAGGTAACTGTAAATAAAAACAGGATTTTTCTTTATGACTTTTAGCATTACACATTGCAATAATAATATTAGGTTGCAATGTTATTATACTGCATGCCGCAATATTAAAATAATATTACGTATTTGTATTAATATATTTGTATATTAATATGTCTAAAAATTTATATGAGTTCGTAGATGACTCATGCAATACAGGAAACCACAGGTACTTTTATTTCGTAACTTCTCACATAATTTCCGATTAGTTTCTTTCCACTTCGGTAATAACCATTGAGGTTGATCTTCCTACAAAACGATTGTTTCCTCATTTCCTCGTTGCAAACGTCCTTGCGGTCGCTGGTGGGTGTGCTGCAAATGTTACTGAAGCTTGTTGTGGGTACAGTGTGACATGAATATTCCGGATATTTTCCATTTGTACGTTCAACAGATTAAACTGATAAAAAAGTCATTTTATCAATTAACAAAAATCCTGCACTTGTTTGATTTTAGAGAATCTATTCAATGTATCTAATGGAGCACCCTGTAGTCTATTGTGTGGTTATGGCAGTTTTTCATAGACAGCGTCTAGAACTGGGACACGTGGGTCAGGTTTGCCTTTTGCGATTTGTAAAACACGTACACACGAGGCTGTTATCGTCCTCGTGTTGCGTAGGTGCAAATGAACGCGGGTACAGTGTGTCATAGTAATATTGCGGCTCTTTTAAATAGACCATAACTTTTCCAATATTGGACAATACGACGTGAATTTTTTTATAATTTACTACGTGACGCGAAGAAGGAATTTCAAAAAAATTGCAATTAAAAAAAATGCGTTTTTTAGCATCTTTAACCGTGCGCATCTCGTTGCAACGTTGACCGATTTTTATGAAATTTTCGGAATACATTATAATTTATAAAGCTCTACAAACCGTATTTCTGAAACTTGTGAAAAAGTAACTTTTTGTATTTTCTTCTTCGCGTGGCGTAGCAAACTAACTTACAAAAAAAAGTCCAATATTAAAAACAAAAAATAGTGCCAATATTACCGTGACACAGTATATAGTCATCGACAGAAAACTGTGCATATACAGGTTGCACGGTTGTTCATTGCCGTTGTTCGTCCGTCTCGCGTGTTCAATGCAAATATAATATTCGAAACAGTCACGTACACGTTCTGCGAGGCGTGGTTGCTCGATATCGACCGTTCATCCACGCTCAGGATCGTTTTATCAAGGATCCCTTCCCGGCTGCCTCGTATTTCCACAGACTTGTAATTTCCCGGGTAAGATATCGCGACTCTGTTTCTGGTTTATCTCTCAAGGATTTTTCTACTTGCGCGCGGCGCCGCGCGATGCTCAATCTTATCTTGGACTCTTATTTTGGCCTTATGGTAATTCTCGCCGGTTGCCGGTGCCGGTGGTCTGCGTTCACGGCTTCGGCGGTGAAAAATTTAATTACAGCCAGCTTGCTCGATCAAACTCATTTGATAGAACTGGGCCGCTTCTTGAATGCCCGAACGCTGTGTTTTGAAGCAGGAAAGTTAGATTAGAGGTGAGGTACAATGCCAATTTTGTGACAGAACCTTTTTCTTTTCAATTATACCTTTATAAAATTTTTTTTATTCACATATCTCGGACATTTTTCTGATTAAAATGAGACCAAACACGATATAGTTTCAGTCGTATTTACATGTTTAATCCACGATACAGTAGAATAATAATTACGATAAATGAGCTTGGAATGCACAACAATATCTCTTTGTTACAGATCCTTTGGACTGCACTTTCCGTTGCATTGGGAGTCGAATTAAGAGGCGACTTGATACGCGGTGTGCCATGCATCAAAAAGTTCCACCAGCTCTTCTGTCCAACTGCCGGAAACGCATATCCAATGTAATCGCTGCAACAAGTGCCATAATTAGACTGCGGATTTTATGCATTTATAATTAAGTATAATAAAATAAATAGTAAACTGAACAGGTTCGAGCATTCGGAAAAATTCAAGTATGTTCCTATTTTTGACTTGTTGAAATCATCAAGAACAGAAAATACATTATCAGTTGCCTTCTACTTACAATTAATTTAAAAAGAATTATTTTGCGCTAAGATCCGCAGTCTAGGCATAATTTAACATAAAATTAAGTACTCCTATCTAAACCAGCATTATGTGCACACATGAGTTTGCAAAGCTCTAGAGAAAATATCAAGAGACATAAATGAAATTAATTTACATACAATATCAATACATCTTGAGCACAAGATCGAGATTCATTTTAGAAAAATTTATTTTAGAATCAGTTACCGTCAATATTATACGAGCAGGTAGTAATGAAAAATATTATTCAGCATTAACTACATTACACTACGACTTTCTTCTCATCGACAAACTTAAGTTTGAAATAATTCAAAGTCCTCCATTTCGACGGGTTCGGTAGTTACAGTGTAAAATTTCATAAAATTTCTCATTTCACTGGCATTTGACATGAAATATAGTACACCGTAAAGGAAATTGGTTAGGCAATGAACAACGGCGGAGACATAATAAAAGCGTGGTAATAAAATGTTTTTAGAGACCGGATAGAGCGTTTTATTGACGAAAATAAGGCGTTAATGAGGAGAATGTACGGCGATTTCGAAATGAGCTCGGGATATGGTCCACCTACAAGGGAACCCGGCCATCGGACACGCAGGAGAAGAAAAAGCAGAGAAGCTAGAAAACACGACCACCCTGATGGCGGACCTAGTCTTCGGGACACATTAGATCCGGATAACGAGAAGAATGGCGGTGACTCATTCTTCGCTCACATCAGAAATACCAGAAATCCTAGACAGTCGCCCGGAAAGAATCAGAACAACGAGAGCGGAAGGTATTGGAAATGCCAAAATTTCGTTTTCGTTTCGTTTCTGCGAAAAATTCTGTTCGATCTTATACACAGTGGCTCGCATGATCGATCACTTTTACTCAACAACTTGTGACTTTTTTTTTACTTGAGGCTGTAATGGAAATTAAAAAAATGCATTCCGAAGATTCGCATGAGCATTATGTATTTTAAAAATTGCAATTTTTATTGTTGCATTGAATTTTTATAAACGATTGTTTCCCAACGTTTTTCAGAGTCGATGCGTGCGAATCTAAAGTCGAAATCGTGACGCCCTACTGGGCGAGTAACAGTGCTGGCAAAGTGCGTGCGATCGTAAACACACAGCACTTCGAACAGGCAATTCACCAAGAAGTTTGCTCGTAAGTATACCTCGGAATGCGAGTCATGTAATATTCAAATTGTTTCTTCCATTTCTGACCTTGCATGACCTTGAAGATCACTGTGCAGTATACGGATGAATTCGTCTAGACACACGCTTTCGTGCGATATAAAAAAAAAGTACAGCATTCCATTTCAAAAATTGAAGGTCACCTTCGTATCTAACAAAATAGTATAAACACAACAAAATTACATACGCCATTGTGTTGCGTATAAAAAACAGTACTACTTTTTCCTCTTTTATATTTTTCTAATATTCACTATTTGCAAGAAAAACGCTGGCTAGTAATAGCATGAACACCCTGTATAACCTACTGAAGATTATTATTCTGTAAAGAAGAAACGTCAATGGTACTACAACAACGCGAGCACGAATAAAAAAGGTGTCGAACAACTGGGATACTCCCATGATTTTGCACAACACGGTACAACATGGAACAACTGTTAACAAGAAAATGAAACAGCTCCGTTCCGTTATAAATTGTAAACGTAGCCACCAGACTCGGCACGTTCGCCGACTGTTGAACGAACGTAAGAAAACATAAATAATGGAGCGCTCAGGGGAGGAACGTTTCTGTTACAGGAAAACGCAAACGAACCGTTGCACCGGCGACTGCGGCTGCGAGCAAAAGTACAAATGGCACCGATTACTCGCGTACGATCCTGATAACGACTGCAAAGGAATCTTCATGGACTGGTTCCTGTTCCCTTCTTGCTGCGTTTGCAGATGCGACCCGGTCGCTAACAAATTTTCCACCTCGAATACTCGAAATTGAAATGATTCCTCAGGAGCGAGAGTGTTCTACTAAACCCCCTCCCCCCCCCCCCCATCGTTGTATTTGAAATTCAGTCGCAGTCACGACACGACAGGAACTGCAGTGCCACACACGAATTGCTGCTTCCGTCGAATCGCCGAGCTGTTTTGTATTTCCGGTTCATGCCGGTGTAACTTGCAAGAACGAGTCGAATTTATTCGGGATTCGGTCGCTGTCTCGCTCCGCGCGACACGTTTATTCTAACACGTTGGAATTGCAATTTAGGGTGCACCTTAACACTTTGATCGCCAAACAAGAAAGCTCAAAAATTCCACGAAATCAAAGTAAGTTATTTGATAAAATAGAAATTGAAAAAATTAAATGTATGGTATTGTGTGGTTCTCCAACTTTCTTGCATTTTACAGATCCCAATCAAATTTGGTACAATGAATATATTAACGTAAAAATTCATTTTAAGTGACATGGCGGTCAACGTGTTAAGAGGGATGCAATATCGATGAAGCAATATCAATAAGATAACACGATTCGTGGTTGTCGAAATTCGTTACACACTCGATCGAAAAAGTAGTACTCGGAAACCACACTTACAACGAACGCACGTTTTGGCGTCTACAACCTTACCACTAGCTTATTTATAGGTTATACTACAATACTTTGTGTTACGGGGGACACGTTCGTTACGTCCACGCTAATTGGACGCGTTCCTCTTATAGGTTAGAAAGTAAAATCGTTTAGTAGTTCGCGTAAGTTTGTACACGCGGAATTTGGATAAGTAGCGAGTAACGAACGAATAGATTAGTAGCGTAAAATTAGCTTATGTAACCGAGTTAAACGTCGTGAGCGCCAAATGTTACCTTATAGTTGCTGTTAGGAAATATGCTCGTTTCTTTTATGATTCTCCATCGTGTCTTACAACGTTATTAAAAATTATTTACTACTCGCGTCCTGCGGTTCGAATTTATTCTGTTTTCAGGCTGAGACTAAAGAAATTATTTACGGGATGTATTAGATGAAAGATGTTTAAATGTGGACTGTATACATATGATTTTAGGTGATACAAATATAATATTTCACGTATAAATTCCAACTCGTTGTTCAGCAAAGCAATGAGAATATTTATCGGATAATATTCCAAAAATTGTAGCAGATAACTGTCTGCGAAGAATTAATATGAACTGCTTTGACGGTCATTCTTTAACCATTTTGTGTTTGCAAAAAAGTTAAAGTGCACCTTAAGGTCGCATTAAGATGCCTCCTCCATTCAAGGAACCTCCAAAGTAAAATATTTCTCTTTAATTGCTCGGTTCCATCAATTTTTCAGGGAGTGCGTACTCGACGCTCTCGAACAAAATCGCAGTACCAGCTAAATCTTCGGGCAGTATCGGCGCCGAACGAAACCAATGCCAGAAAACAGGAAAAACTCGTTCCGTTGCAGTTTCGTCGTACATTGCCGTCCCTGTGTAAGGTAACATAATTAATTTCGGAAGAAAAGAGCGCTCCTTCGGCAAGCAAGTAACCTTCGCGCCTCGTCCTCCGTACTTACTTATTGTCGTTTTTAATTTTCTTTCTTCCATCTACATACGTAGATAAGCGAGCCGAGAGTGCATTTATCCCGATGGAATGCACGTCCGCGTGCCTGTTAAAGTAACCGGGAAAATGTATGTACAGAGTGGCTCGTTTAACTCTGCCACCCCTAACAACTTTGTTATAAATAACAACTTGTAACCAGGTACAAAAGATGCAAAAAAATGTTTCGGGAGAAGGCTATTGTATTGTGAAGGTCATCTCAAAGTCATACTATCCTAGATCTATCGATAATATCTCGTTAACTATTAGATTTAGGACATACGAAGGTCAATACATACATATCGAAGGGTAAGTCATTCCATTAAATAAAAAAAAGAACATTACTGTTTGCAAGATCTCGACAGATATGACCTTGAGATGACTTTCGTCTACACAGAGTTATGTTCCCCTCCGAATACAATAACTTTCTCACCAAACATTTTTTCGTATCTACATAAATGGTAAAAAAGTTGTTAGGGGCGGAACAGTCAAATGAGACACCCTGTATACGTCTTCAATTGCGCATACCGATCAACTTTTTAATTCCATATGAAACAGTTGCAGTTAACTTTTGTATGGTATAGCACACGCACCTGAAGCGTATATTAAACTCTATTTATTTATTAAGCTAAGAACAGATTATTCGAGATATGGTGTTCAAAGATGTATAACGTATCAGTGAGATTCATGTAATCGATAAAATATAAGTTTTTGAAATATATTACGCGAAATAAATTTTATTACGCGTTTTTCTTTCCTGTTGTACAGACTGAAAAATCGAAGGATCGATTATGACATTTTTTCAAATGAACGATTCTCGCATGAGGGAAAAAGAAACACCGCGGAATATGAAGAGAAACATTTTAATTCAGATATGCGAATAAATTTAATACATTTTACAAAATACGTATCGTTAAAGATGCGCGTTACGCTGAAAGAAAGAGAACGTAGCGACGAAGCAATTTTGTACGCAAACCTAATCTATGAAAGTTTTAAATCGCTAATGTTTCAACAACGTACAACAATAAGCTACTCGACGGAACGCAGACTGTCGCTGGCCGCGAGGTAAAAGAAAAATTTCGTATTCTAAGCGTTGGACGGATTCCTGATAAGCTACTTTTCCCGCTTGCTTTTGCCTTGTTTTTTTCTTCTCAAGAAATTATTCGAAACGCACACTCGCCGAGAAAAGACAGAATTTTACAAATCTTGCAAACAATTATTCTCGGAGAAGAATAGAAAATACACGAATAACGGAATTTTATGCATTTCTGACAAAATTAACAGGTGAAATACAACAAATTTAGAAAGATCAACACCATCGAAAAGTCATTTTCAACTTATTAGAATTATCAAGGGAGAAAACAAATTTATATTTTGCTTCTGTTTCGTGCAATCGATCCAGAAAATTCTTACATAGCATCCACAGTCTACTCGTTAATAGACAGTGGGTCTTTATGCCAAGTAAAAATATGCTGCATCGACTATGGGAAGTAGGAGTTCAATGAAAAATTAATTTCGCCCCTCAAGAATTTTGATACATATGAAACCAGATTGTTCTAAGATGTCTCTAGTCATTTACTGTTTTTGTATTCCACATGGAAGTACACCAGAGTAAAATGAATCCACGAGCTTTTGTCGGCGTGTGTGCCACAACTAGAAAATTGAAAAATCGAACAAAGAGAAAGCGAGTACTATAAAATCGAAGGAAGGAGCACTATCTACTGACAACAGCGTGTGTGGTATTAGACGCGTGTTAGTCATTCGATCGAAACTTCCATGAACCGTGACGCGAGGGCGCGGTTGCGAAAACGTATCTCAAATTAACAGTTTCTCTTTGCTATACAACCACGTCGCGAACGTTAAAATCTATATACACGTATGGTACAAAAATAATCGTCTCTTTTTTCCCTTCTTCTTCTTCTTCTTCCTCTTTTTCTAAAATTATTATAGATCGTTACGCGAACGATGAATTTAAGTGAAGCGTTTAGCGTGTGTTAGCGCGCGGCGGTCTACGTCGACTAACGAGGTATGTCTAACTATAAAACGCCTAACGAGTTCGTCACGACACAGAGTGTACATATACAACCACTTTTTATTAATACGGCAGGTCCCTACGACGAAAACTGGCAAGAAGAGAACAGGTGAGAGATACGACACACGCGACGTGTCGGTGTTTTTACACACGCGACACGGTATTTCAGACTTATCCTAAGTGGCGTTTTTCCCCTAATTTTCTCGAAATGGTATACGTATCCTGTACCTTTTATTTATTTTTTTTTTTTTTTTTTTTTTTTTTTAGATTGTGTTTGTTCTTATTTGTTGTTATCGGTACCGTAACAATTTCGCGAGGTTAAACCGCGGTGTATTTCGATTGGAAGAAGTTGTAGCCGATCAAGGCCAGAGCGACGATGTAGAGAGAGCGCTGAATCGATACGCCTGTCGCAGAGTTGCAGAGATCGGTGCTGCAGATGTGGCATGATTCGATCACGTTCGGACCGGAAATCGCCATCGAGCTGCAAGGACCATTGGTGATGTCTGCTTCGTCAACGTTCGGGGTCGAGCACTGGCGTATCACGACTCGTTCGCCATTTTCTGGGGAAAAAACAAGCTCTTCAATCTGTGCTGAACACGTTGTTGGGCTGATGCAAAAGTACTACCGGTGTTCTGCGGGGAAATTTTTATTTTATGTTAAATACGACAGGGTTTGGAAGAATAAAAGAAAAACAGAAATCAGAATAAATACAGTAACGTCTTGATATACAGTGGGTCAAAAAAGTATTGGCACACTTACTTTTTCTTAAACAGCTTTATATAGTGGACATATATATATATATATTAATTATATTTAAAAAAAAAAGAAATATTTTGTATTTATATATATACAGTCGAGTCGGAAAGTAAGTTAACATTTGGTGATATGTAGGCAATGAATATGATGAATAAAATCAAGTTATTGTATTGTTTTTATTTAGGAGGTGTAAGGAAATAAACAAATATGTTAGTAAAACATATATTATCATTATTAAAGATTAAAGACATGACATATTCATTTGCCTGCATACACCAGTCGTTAACTTACTTTCCGACTCGACTGTATATATATAAATACAAAATATTTCTTTTTTTTTTTTAATTTGTCATACTTGAATAAAGTGGATGTTTCACAAATGACATAATCGAACATTATAAATTTGTTTTTAGTGTACGATTCGAACAAATTTTTATGATAAATGTCAGAGAATATATTATTTCGAATCATTTACGATTTGTTCAATCGTTTGTGTTTTGTCACGTAGAGATAATGGAAGGAATTACAATTATTCGATAGTGGGAATAATATCGATTTCTAATTAGAACTGATTAAAACTGATCGGTAATCCCACGTATTCCGTGCAATTTTCCGCGAAGCGACCAGCTAACACAAGCCTATTCGAGGATATTTACAATTTCCGGTTTTCGTGTAGAATCGACTGCGCCATGTGAAATATTTCTTATTTGTACGGGGCCGGAGTATTGTTTGAACGATTTAACGCAACAGGTTGTGTAACGCTTGTGATTCAAAGTCTACCGAGAATCTCCGGAAGCAATTATGGCTTTGTACATGCGAATAAAACTGGGTTCCTTTGTGCCATGATTAATAATATACATGCCGAGGTGATCGTTTACAAATTCCACGACAATTACGTACAACTATTCAAATATTATACAACATGTCCCGCACACATTGTTACCAACGCTATTTAATCACAAAAATAATTGTTTACGCGACGTTACATATTTATGGCAATTCAGCTGTATGTATTCATAGACGTTCATTTTGTATACTTTCATACACAGTGGAACATAAAATATTTTATTATTACAGCTCAATTTTTCAATGAAATGCTTTAATGTTTTGACACTTGGTTCATTAATATTACAGCTCAATTAATCTTCATTGAAGTGCTTGCAGAAATGTCAAATGAAAGATTTGACACTTCGCCACCATTCAATCAAATATAAAACCCAGTAAAGGGGGAGGGGTATCTTAAATGTTTTATTATTATTATAAAAGGCTGTCGTCTAGCATAATTTATCGAATTAAATAATTGTTTCACTGTTTCTGTGGTTAAATAGTCGAGTAAACTATAAGAAATATCTGAGACAGAAGAATAAAAAAATTGGACGTTGAGCTGATTACAGGTTGTCGAGACGTCTAATTGCAATGTTGTTCTCTAAAAATAACTTAAAATTGGTATAATCGTTTGATATTATCTGCGCCGTTGGTTACAGAAAGTAATTAACAAAGTCGCAAGAAAAAGATGTTTTTTGCGTCGTTGTGCTAATATTGTCAGAGTGCCACGTTGATTCAGATAATCCCGGTGGCAGTTGTGCATATATGCGCGTCATTAATTCCAAAATTGCAGTCACGTTAACGCGATTAACCTCAATATTCATGATTCTGCACCGGCGAGTGATTTTTCTCCGGCGCGGGTGTGGTTTCGGCCTTGGTTACACCACGATTATCGCAATTATGGCATGGGAGCACGCGGTGTGAGTCACGGGCACAACACGGCGTACTGTGACGATCAACTTGGAGACAATGATCGCCGGATAATATTACGATTCTGCGCCATTATACGTAAGGCTGTTGCTCGTAATCAAGTAAGCAGCTCTTGCGATCATAACAGCCACGATAGAAATGCAACGAACGGTTCTAGACCAAAAATATGATGATGCCCTTTCCAGAAGCTGTGTATAATAATTTATGCTCTGACAGTATCGTCAAAAACTGCGGATGTATCTTTCGCGCAACAATCTTTTAGGAGTTTTGTGTTTTAGATGCAGTCAAAAATCTTTAATATTTATTAAAAATGGCGGACTACGAATAGAACACAATTGTTAGGATTAAAGTGTAAGACGAGAACATTTGAAAACTAGGGTTTCGTCTTTCAACTATTTTTGAGAAGCGTGCGACGGTTACGAAATTCACTATACCTCTTTTCACGATTTTTCGGCAAATAGGTTTGGACGAGTCGTAAAGGCCGCCATCGCAGACCTTCGCGTGGAACGTTGCCTGGTGCTCGGTGATGTTCATCGGGTCACCGCAAAGAGAATTCGAGTTCGAAGCGCAAACCCAGCATCGTAGAGCGGAACCTGTAAAACGAATCGCGAGAAATAAAAAATCCGTAAAACGTAGTATGACGTATGTAGCTGCGAAACGACACTTGTTCGTTACAGCGGTGTTTCTTTCGTTGAATTGCTATAGCAATAATTATGCGAACGTTTTTGCGATTGTAACATTCGCGGTCACCCGCTGCATCGTAAAATCTCTGATCTCAGTCGCAACTTTTTATTTTGTTCGTGCGTTACAAACAAGCAATGTTAGTCATAGTTTTAATTCCTTTCGTGGTAATTTATTCGCAAGAACTGCTCGAGTAATATTCCAGAACGTAAGAGCTACGTTCAACTGCAGTTCGTTCTTTCAGGATTAGTCATTTTCCGTACTGGCAAACATCAAGGAAACTCGTGGACATGGGCGTCATTACGTAACTGATTAGATTATATCGATGACTGCTGGGTGCTACGAATTAGGGACCTGCCTTTGCCTACGAAAAGGTGCAAGTGAATTACGATTGTTCTTTATTAAAACTAAAATAAAACTATAATAAACATACTCTTTATTTTTAATTCTACTTCTTCGAAAAGATGTAAATCTCTTCTGCATAATTTCGTGTATTAGGTGTACAAATGAATTTGTGTTTTCGTCGTGAATTTGTTGATTATTTACAAAAAAATTAAAAATATATTTTACTGCCAAAATTCCGTGAAATAAAATAATTGCAATATAAATTTAGCGTGGCTTGCGTAAGACAAATGTAACACCTATCGATATTATAGTGTATTATAGAACTTTAACTGAATTCCTTATTATACAAGAGTTAACTGTTTTGACACTAAAAGGTCTGTTTGCACTGAAAGGTTCAATTAATAAATATTTAATTTAGAGGATAAAAGATTTGGATTTAAAATAAAGTTAAAATTGCGAGGGTCATGAATTTATTTGTACTCCTAACCCATTGTTACAACAAACGCCTATTTCATGTTGCACTGCTAGCATCGAAGTAATTTCTTGCACCAGTAAAAATAGCAAATTGAACAGTAACAATGGTTAGCTTAATACATTTGATAATTAAGGCGGTAACAATGAACCCCGGCACAACGAGATAACAAAAGGGAGTAAGGGAGTAACGACTGGAGCAAGTAAGACAATAGAAATGCTTGTACTCGAGATGGAGATTTAAATAAACAAAAAACTAATCTGCTGAATCGGTTCCGCTGCTATTTTTGCAAACAGCTACCAAACGTGTAATTTTCATTGACGTTCAAGGCTACGCGCGAGGACGCTCGTTCGTTTTGAACAATTTTGCTGCCGGCGCGTAAATATTTTATTCTCCGAAAACTTACTATAAATCATTTTTTGAGAAAAGTTACACGTAATAAAATTACTACAGTGCACAACTATTTTATTATATAATCAGAACCCTTCGGACAAAATTGTTTATGATTAGATTGCTGATTTCTATGCATTTATTGCATCTGTAAATTTCCGTCTTCGGTGTATTTGTAGCTGAACAAAATAAATATTTGCTTCGTTCTGTAGTTTTATAAAGTGACTTGTGAAAATTGGTATTTGCATAAAAATTCTGCAGTCTAACGACAAATTGCCAGATTACGTGTCGGTTGTTATTTATAGTGGCAGTAATTTAATCTTACCGGCAACTTTTTAAAGCCTCAGAATGTCAACCAATAGATTCATAATAAAAATGATCAATAACAATATCAAAGTAACGAATTATATCTAATATAAATACGCTAATTTAATCATTTCTTTTAGGACTATTATTTAAAAGAAGATTTTTAAATTCTTCCTTGATCCGGTTAATCTGATAAAATCATTAATATTAATTCGTAACTTTCAATATTCTGTACACTAAAGAGATTAATAGGAAATAATTGATCTTTACATTTCTTTAACAAATTGTTGTACTTCGCTCTACTAAACAGTACTTTAAACTTTCTATCCTGTTTTGAATACACTGAATCCGTAGTCACTTAGCAATCAAAAATCTTCATAGGTTTATTAACAACCATGCTTATCTAAAAAAAACGTTCGATAACCTTCTCCTAAAAAATAATAATGTCACAAGTTATCACATGTTATCGCTATACTACTCAAAATAATTTGTTGTATTACGTTCGATAACCTTCTCCTAAAAAATAATAATGTCACAAGTTATCACATGTTATCGCTATACTACTCAAAATAATTTGTTGGATTACGAATGAAATTACTATCGCTATCGATAGACTGCGAATCTTTATGCAAAATACACTCTTTCTCTTCAATAATTTCAATCGATTGTAGATAATATATTAAAATTCTTAATTCTCTTTCGATTTTTAAACTATTTTAAATCTCAACCACTCAATTTCGTCACAAGTGCATCAAAATTCGCAGCCTAGCTATTAAACAATAAATTAAGTGCATCGTCCAACTATCGGTTACCTATAGTATAATATTTCAAATCACACATTCGACGCAAATATTTCTCATTAAGTAGCAGTTAGACGAGTCATAAGATAAATGAGTTAACCAAAACAAAAATATTTTTATTTTCTAAATTTTTATTTGTCAAAGCGTTCGACGGTTAGAATAGATTTTCTTCACATTTAGGCTTACTACTACCGAACGACCTTAATCGCTTTCCAAAGTTTTTGACATGTTACTACGAAAGCACTAATAAATTAAAACTTCCTTAACAATTATATTTGGTATCGTCAAGAATCGAAAAAGCTTTGAACGTATCCCCATGATTTGAACGTATCAATTTATTTATTTCGCGGAGTCAACCGATTTGGCGCAGGAGCTGCTCGGAACGCGGCGAAACACCGGAAACCGGTGTGAAAAATAAATTGTACACACTGAATGGGAACTGACCTGACTGTGCAAGAAGGACCAAGCCGAAAACCACCACCAGCATCCACTCTAATCTGGGGGACATTTTGGTTGAGCACTCGGAGATTTCAACGCTTCTCGGTTGTTGACGGAATGAATCGATTGTGTTTCGAATGAATCGTTTGATGGGGGGGTTTCGTCGGATTCAAGGATAGTCGTGGAGGAACTGCTGGTGCCACGGAACGTGTTCTCTACGATACTGATGAGGCTACACCCCCTTTTCGCCGGGAGCGTACGCACAGAGTCTCTCCTTCTTTCCTCTCTCCCTTCCCCCCCTTCCCCTGAAAGTCTATCCTCTCCTCTCCTCTCCTCTCCTCTCCTTTAGCCGGCACACGCGGACTACCGTCGTGGACCGTCGTAATAACGTATCGTGCCTAATAACCCCGTAACCCCTCCGTGGACGATGCGCGAGTGCCAGGAAGTAGGAGTCAAGAGCAAACAACCGAAGGAGGCTGTTTTAAGAGAACGCGAGAGACCGAACGATAATTGTGGGCTTCAAGGAAGGGAGCGAGAGAGAGAGAGAGAGAGAGAGGCTTGCTGCCTCGCGGCCCTCATTGGACTCATTAGGACAATTACGGACCTGTTGAGCGCTCTGGGATCTTTCGAGGTATACGCTGAAAACTGGAGCATGCCGTTCTTCGTCCAGTGGTCGGTGAATTTTTTGAGGTTCACGTCCAGAGGCACCCTGGGAATTTTGATTTCGAGATTTGTACGCGACGGTTTTCGCTCGCCTCTGTTACAGGATCCTAGCCGTAGGATCGCGTGCATCACTGATTTTTATGGCGACGATTAATAGATGTGCTGCTGGCCGCGCCAGTGAGCTCATTGCTAATTTTGTTATCGGTTGCCAGCTTTTAATTGTTGGACGTTCTCTTGAGTCTCTGATCGAAAGGGTAGTCGAGAACGGCAAGTGTAGGTAAGATGGAGATGGCTTTAACAGGGGATTAGTTTAGCGAACATTGCATATTTAGCGCATTAAAAGAAGGCTTTGTTAACTAATCATTAGACATCGGATGTTTATGCAATTTCCAATTTTTATAGAAACATTTTAAGAAAGTGGAATGAAATAAAATTTTATTTTTAATGGGGACAGCCTTTGTAGATCCAAAGCAAATAAAAATCGTGTTAAATTCTCTCGAATTTTATATTATAGCATTTTTTTAACATTTCCATAAGCCATAAATGCATAAAGATCCGATGTCTACTAATCATTCATTTGTATTACTTAGAGACAGCCACGTTTGTCATTAGTAGACATCGGATTTTATGCATTTATTACAAAAATTAGTAGGTTTAATTTAAAACAGTAAGAACATTAGAAAAATTTAGAAATGCTGTTATATTATTTTCAACCTATTAAACATATTAGGAAAGAAAATAAATTTCTATTTCGTTCCAGTTTGTTGCAATTTAGGTAGAAAATTTTTATTTTGCATAAAGATCCGCTGTCTAGTCATTAGATTTGAAACAGTCGAAAATGTTGGACAGTGAGTACAGTAAGTACAGGTAAGGTAGATGCTTTTTGAGATTAATCCAGGAAAAATTTTATACGCGGTATGTAAACGAAATAATCATTTCCTTGGATTATGTGCAAAACACCTACATTTGCTGCTAGACTTGAATCCGATTTCAGCGATTGATTTACGCGCAATCTTAAACATGATTTTTGTAATGTATTCAGCAAATACGATTAATAATGCAACTGACAAAGAAAATATCAACGCATATTTCTTCGTTCGAGCAGGTTTGAACGTTAACCAACCGTTGAATCATAAAGGAGTGTCTAACGGTGAATCACCGTATCGCAACTTGAAACGGCGATCTCAACAAGAAGAATACTAAAGTATTTGAATAACAAAGCTTCGTCACCCATTTAATAGCGTTTTATCGATTTCTAAATTGTGAGCTGGTTGCAGATATCTATGCGCGGGATTGTAATGTGAGGCTTGCCGTCTCGTTAAAGAAGGCTTGTTAGAGGTCAGGAGACCAATTAACCCTACAAGGCATTACCGAATTGACTCGAGCATTTGACCCTTTCTCCTCAGCCGCGTGTGCGTGTAAACGTAAATACAAGTGCTCCCAGACACACACGTTTTTCTGTGTACCAGTTTCGAAGTTACCACCATTGATGCAAAGCTTGCGGCGAACGGGATACGTCTCCCAGTTCATTCATAAAGTCATTTAATTTCTGCCTCTGGAAGTCAATAGCCATTTCCGGCCGTTCGATGACCGTCGTCTTCCCTGTTGCTGAAACTGACTAACTTTCAAGTTATTTCAAGAATCCACTGCCGATTTTACCAAAACATTTATTCATTTGTAAGGAACAAATTGTATTTCCTCTTTCTATCGTATCGATATAAGTAAAAAATATTCTTAAATATTTCATTTTTCTCATGCACAACATCCTCGGTCCAACTGTTACAGGACGAAGAAATAACTTTTTTGACAATACTGTATATTTGGAAGGCTCAGAAATCAATCAGTGTCCATTAAAAACGTCAAAAAATTTATTCAAAATTTGTCAGATGTATGTAGATGTATGTATGTTGTCTAACAAACTGTACATAAAATACACATATTACCTTAGTTATTAAACTGTATAAATGAACCACTTTACTTTTACGATGTAATACAAATATACATACTCGGTTGTATTTGATATTTCTTTTTCTATTAAATTGCAATACTGCAAATTCCCTTTTGTTATATAAATTCCAAATTCAGAGCCACCATTCGAGAAATATATATTTACTATACATGCGAAGAATAATATTATCTAGAGCGTTGCTAAATATATTTTTGTAATTTGCAAAAATTGCAATTTGCTAACAATAATCCAGTATAGCAGTCGTTTTATTTAAAAATTGAATGTTCTGTACACAAACTTGTCAATACATGCAAATCGCTCCAATAATTTGATCATGCATACGCACAAGCGAATCAATGCAGCGAAAAAATTCCCAAAGAAATGTGTTTGCGTCCTTCATGATTGCAGAACCTGAAATAAAATCACTTTGACTCCTCTGCATAGTTGTAGTGTTGGTTGATGTGTTATAAAAACAAAGTTGATTACCATGTAGATGGAAGGCAAGAGGAATGCTAAATAGTGCGATGTAAACAAATAAATCGATCGTTGGCCGTTGCAAGCGTAGTCGTTGCAAAAGGAGCACGTGATGCTGGAGTTTGGTAAATGCCGGCAGTATCCATCGATTTCGCGTGACGGCACGCAACCTCGTACCGTCATCAGGACGTCCCTATCTGCATTATTAAGGAAATAGTTGCTTCATAGCCTCGCCACTTTCAAGGCAACATTGTAATTGCGAACACCCGAAGCTATACGTTTGATTAAAATTAATACGTTCGATTTTACGCACGTGACGTCCTACGATTTTTCGAAATGACGATATTTGATCATTGGAGGGCTTAGGAGCCCGTTGATGTTAAGTCCCTTGATGTAAAAAATATTAATCAACTAATTTTTATATCTTATAATTTTGTTGTAAAAAAAGTACCACTGCGTACATTAAGGATTACACCTGCCATGAATTAAAACCATATTCTATACGTACCAGTAATGACGCTTTTGAGACAATGATGCGACTCATTTTCGGGGCAAAGTGCTAGATCATAGTAAGGAGTTGGAGAGTATGGATCGTTGCATGCTGTTGTGTGACCATTAGTCAGATCAGTATTGCACTGGTAACACCATAAGTCCCTGCTTTCAGCACACCCTGTGCGACATTATTGAATGAACACACTAATAGTAACTACTTGCTCAACTTATTTTCATTGTAAGGAAATATTTGAAATACAAAATAAAAATATTTCATTTTATCTATCTGGTTATCAAAATGAAAATATTTGATTTAAAGTAGTATCTTATTTGAACCACATTAAATTATACTATATACCAAATCATTAATGATCGTTAATGTACGTTGCAAAATATGATAGAAAACCTTGTATCCAATGTTCCACATACGAATACTAATCTTACATTATAAAATACTAATGTAAAGTGTACTTACTTCTGAATCTTCTGTACCTCCGTCGGATCCACAGCACACAATAAACTAAACAACACACACACAACACATTTTATAAAATCGTGACAACGAACGAGAAGATGTCACTCCGACCACGAACAAAATAATACTGCGATTTTAATAATGATCCCTTCCACGGAGGTGGTACGGTCAGGTTATCATAGGAAGGTTAGACGCTGAGGGTCTATAAACACTAGATACAAAACCAACAAAAAAAAATTATGGCTGGGCGCCGACCCTATTTCCCGGAATTCCCTGTTTTCGTATCACACGTCCGTGGAAGGGATCATTGTTAAAATCGCAGTATTATTTTATTCCTGGTCGGAGTGACATCTTCTCGTTCGTTGTCACGATTTTATAAAATGTGTTGTGTGTGTGTTGTTTAGTGATTGTTGTTCAATTATTCGGATTTATTCTCGTGAGTCAACAATTGTGTGCTGTGGATCCGACGGAGGTACGGAAGATTCAGAAGTAAGTACACTTTACATTAGTATTTTGTAATGTAGTTTGTAGTACATTAGTACTATATTTTATTATTCGTATGTAGAATATTGGATGCAATGTTTTCTTTCATATTTTGAATTGAAAACGGTCCTTTTCGCATAAGCGGTGAATCCGACGATTCGTTTGCCGAGTTGTTTTTCGAGGTCTTCCGTTTCTTGATTGATCAGAATTAAAAATCCAGACAGTCATTAAAAATTTATTCCCGGCCTGCTTACATGCAGTTTTTGATTTATTAATTAGACTTGCTATTTTGGCAAATGTCATGTTTTGTTTTCGTAGTCTTACGATGTGTTCCCTTTCGTTTGGTAGCAAACTCCGAGTCTTACCCATACTTTCTTCCTCTGTAAATAAACTTGAAGCAGCAAAAAACACACTAGACGCTGATTTCAATATTTGTATATCAAATTGTTGAAAGAATGTAATAGAAGTCGTTTGTTAGACGGATCGTCTTAAACTTATGTCCGCGGTTCATTAAGAATTAAGAATTATGATTTCCTGAATAACTGAAAAATAATATTCCATTATTCACTTTAGTCTTCTTGTTTCAATTCATGTAGTCAGACCATCTGTATTTTAATTACAAATAACTCATAATTTCTAAAATTCTGTTAGAATTTGAAAATGACACTTTTGATATGGTAATGGACATGAAGAAAATTATTTTAAAACTATCAGCTTATATGACAATATTAAAATTGTGAAAAATATTCCAACATGTGTATCGTTATTTTATATTAAATATAGTTTAACCGAATTTATATTCGTCTAAATAAATAACAAAGAAAAAAAATGTTTAAAACAGAAGGAAGTTCAAACGAAGGATTTTATTCAAACCTCATTTATTGTAAATGTCTTTTGTCGATATTTTGCATGTTATTAATCAGCCTTATTTGTTTTCGGGAAATGGCATAGCAAGAACGATAGTAACCATTTTGTCTGAAACGGTTCATTTAACGAGCTGTTTCCTCCTTTTCTTCAGGCGCGATATAGTTATCGCGCAGACCGAAACGGAGGTACTTTTCTCATTAACAACACTGTCTTTCACTGTGACAATCTCATTTTGCGACACAATTCAACGCACGACAAAACCAAACTGTCGCGACAAATAATTAAACAAAATATTCGTAAGAACAGTCCACTAGTAAAAATATTCAACTTCAATTTCATTCTACGCTATGCCAATTTCACTGTACTCTGTACTCTCCAATAATTGTTAACGACGCATAAAAACCGAGTTGAAGAAAAGGCTCCGCAAGCTCTCAAACACGCCACGCGAATTCAATCGAATTACATTGTAAAATAAATCGCACGAAGGCAACGGCAAAGACTGATAAAGCGCAAACTCTACTTACCGAAAGTCATTAAAATAATCACTGTTGTTAAAGTGAACTGACTAACCATGGTGGTTACACTTCAAGATCTACGCCTGAAGTCTCCTCGTTACCTCTTATCTTATCTGTGACAATAAAAGTGGGAAGTCTGTGGAGGTGCTAAGCGTGCACGGAATGTGCACACGATTTTTCATTTATGCAACATACTGCGAACGTTAACAGCGACAATGTGTCAACGAAATTATTGAAACATTACGTTAATTCAGTTCGTAACAGGTTACAAATCAAATGAATATCTTCCGAGTTTTTGCTCGAGTCCTAATGGTTGCATGAAAAAGGGTATATTAGAAGTTAACAAGAAGACTACATCCCAGATAGCACGCGACGTCCCCATAGTGGCTATTTTACTGTACAATGACTAAAATACTGTTACTTAATTTTGCTAATGCTTGGAGTGACAAAAGAAAATAAATTCCATTTATTATAAACACGTAGTACATATACACGTACACGTATTACATTAAAATAGTTGGTATACACGAAAAATAAAATTAATGTTTTTGAAGTGTTCGAATGCTTGCGCGAAAAAAAGAACAAATTATAAACTGACAAGAGGAGGAAGACTGTGTCAACGAAATTAATAATATATTCCATTAAAATATTTGGTACACATTAAAAATAAAATGAATTGCTTAAGTTTGCCTTGGGAAACCGAAAATTTGTTTACTTTTTTTTATGCAATCCTGTAGATTTTAACGAACAAATTTCGAAAGGCCAAGTTTCAATTCTAGAAGATCACTAGTTCAAAAGTTATGTGTGCGTAAAGATGTGCGATTTGCAGCGTTTTTGACAGGTAAGGGCGCCGCCATGTTGGTATGTAATGACCGTCGTGCGTCACTTAACGATTCGAGCCGCGTGGTTCCATTATTGCAGTGAGGTAATTGTTGACCATTTTCCCAAGATCCAATCGGGTAAGCCGAAATCAGGCGGGATTTTGGCAGTTGGAAATCCGATTATAGTTCAGGTACAAAATATTGTGTTGATTCGTGTTTGGTTTTTTTTGGGGGGGGGGGTCAGATGGGCGCAGCCCCCCAGCCACGCAAGTGATTAAGAATTGCAAGTTATATTTACAAGTTTTTTTTATTCGTGTGTGCGGAAAAGATATTTCGTCTGAAAGATCGGTGCTCTACATTATCAGCATAACCGCGTGCAAGCGGTGTCATTTAGTGGCTCCGCTCGATAAGCGACGCGCGACGGTCACTACATACCAACATGGCGGCGCCCTTACCTGTCAAAAACGCTGCAAATCGCACATACATCTTTACGCACGCATAGCTTGTGAACTAGTGATCTCCTAGGATTGAAACTTGAATTTTCAGCATTTTCTCGCGAAAATCTACAGGATTAAATAAAAAAAGTCAAAAAATTTCTGGTTTCCTGAAATCAAGTTTAGCCAAATTAAAAAATAAAATTATTAAATTTCAAGAAGAGAATAACGTGACAATTGAAACAACCAAAGAAATCTATTCGTATTCTGATTTAATCACTTTCGGAAACTTTCGAATAATAAAACAAAACGATTCCGACTCGTTCCATATTTGCAACATGCGAAATTTGATATGATTGGAATTTTATTGAATTTCTTACTGGGGTATTATCGATTTCATTGTAATGATTTTCTATCGCAATCGGTACACATTGCATGACTCGGTATAGTTGTGCAATATTTTTATTTGTCCTTAAGAAGCTCGATAGCATAGTTGTTCTTTTACAAACACCGACCAAAATATCACGATTTACAAGCTCGCTCGTCCGTATAATACACACACGCACGTATATAATAATTGTATATTTAGTTATTTACGCTTGCAAAAATCGAGTCTCCGTAAACACCCATAGATCGCAAATATGCATTTTAATAAATACAACAACATCCAAGATATTTATTTGTTTATCTTAGTTTGAATACGGGTAATCACGAGTATGCGAGTTCGATATACAAAATTCCGCTGGCCAACTCGTCGAAAAATCAAAAATTATCGTGTCTCGAAGCAGAACGAGTCGAACGAGTCGCGTGCGTTTCTATGCGTGGGATAACAGGATGACAAATGAACGATTTCGACGCAAATTCCATTACACGTTGTTGCAATTATCCCACATAATATTCCACCCATTTTCGTTCTCGAATATAAAGTAACAATTTGTAATAATACATTTTAAAGTACGTTTGACAATACAGATACAAAAACGTCAAATGTTTCACATGATCCAAAAAGAGAGGACGGACGAATTAAGGGACACGTGATCGAATCAAGAGCTGTGCTATAGTTTTCGAAGGAAACGATCCCCGTAAATCAGGCTAAAAATAGAGACGAAGAAAATGTTCTGCTTACTTCGATAGAAAATAAATTCTTTTAGCCTCTCTCTTGCCGACGTTTGTCGTCGAACAGGCAATCCACAGGTAGGAAATTAATGTATATCAAATGTAAAATAAGGTTCTTTCGTAAATCGAGTAGGAAGGGGCGCGTGCGTTGTTTTGAAATAAAGGATAATAAAGGGATTTTAGGTCCGTTTTTGTAGCCGTGAAACAACGTGAGACATCGATGAACAATATGTATATGTGTTCGAGTTTTCGAATGCGCTATGAAATCGATCGTGACGCGTCTCCGACGGCGATCGTAGTCAATTCGATAAAGTGACACGTGAAGGTTACGCGCCGTTGTAAAAGCCACCGAGGATTACAGTCCCGACAAGGGGCAACAGGGTGACGAAGATTCGGGGTGAGAGGCCAGGGGGCGAGGCGTTGCAGGCGTCGTGAGTACAAAGATCGCAGTATTCTAGGCTGGAGGATTCGCGATTCACCTTTCCTCGTATCGACTTGCAGGGATCGAGGTTATCCGTCTTCGCTGTCTGGCAGTTTCTCACCGTAACCTCTTGCTTGTTAACTGCCAACAAAATCAATAAAATCAATGACAGATTTGGAAATTCTACTGTACAGAAAACTTCGACTTCCTTTGGGCTTGTGATTTTTAGTTCTACTCTCTTAGCAGAAACAGTAGGAATAAAAAATTCTGTGAAATTCGTTGTGATTAACACGTTGACTGCCATGTCACCCATATGTGGGTGACGGAATTATTTGTCCAGATTTTAAAATTAAGTTAATATATTGATCGTACCAAAGGGCCTAGCCGATTAAGATGGTCAAAACTGTCCTTAGAGGTTTTTCAATGATTAACGAACCATTCGAAAGCTGACCAAGAAAAACCCTTCTGAGCAAAATTTCAACCCCCTATCTTGCTCGTGAGGGTAGTTCCCGGGTTAGTTAGATTTTGAGCTTTTCCGCGCATTTTCCGCACTCTGATGCTTCCTAAAATTCTGAAAAAAAATGTGGCATATTTTGGACTCTAAGACGGATTTTTGAGAATTTTTTCAGATTTTTTGGATGCAAACTGTGGTCGTAAAAGAATGAAAAACCCCCAAAAAATCGGGAAAATGCAGGTTTCTCAAAAATATGAAAACATGCTATTTAGCTGTTTAGTGCCCCAATATAGTACTATAACAGGCAGTGTTGTCAATTTTTTTTAGATTTTTTGTTGTGGTACATCGTTGTCAAAAACAAGAAAAACTGAATTTTTTCGACGTTTCTGCTATTAGGAGGAAAATTACACTTGTTGATTTTATCGCAAGTATATATTAAGATTAGGATCTGTAAAATGCAAGAAAGTTGGAGGACTACTCGACATCTTACATTTAATTTTTTCAATTTTTATTTCATTAAATAACACTGATTTTACGGAATTTTTGAGGTTTCTAGTTTGGCAGTCAAAGTGTTAATATGAGAAAATTGATTGTTCGTTGATGATTGAAAATTAGATGTTTACCCTTCACGACCATTTTCGCGCAGGCCATAGGTGAAGCAGCCTCGAAGTTCTTCGAATGATCCACCTCGAAGATAGGTTGGAAGATAGATTTCATCTCTTTCGGGACGTGGCTTAGAATAATTCGTTGCCATTCGGACATACGGCTGAGAGTACATTCGACAAGTTCGATATTGTGTTCTTTTGGATCGCTGGCACAGTGTGAGTTGTTGAAGGAGGTGCACATGTAGCATTTCAAATTGGTATCTGCGAGACAAGACAATTCCATTCTTAAGTCACTTAAAGAAAGATTTATTGTTACGCTGATATTTCTGCAAATTTCCATTTTCGTTCCCTGCACGAATAATTTCAATAAAAGGGATGTCTGTAAGTATACTACTTCTTTCCAAGATTTTTGTAATACTATCTTGTAACCCTATGAATGTATAAAAATCGGTCTTATTATGATTTACGTGCTCCATTATAGGTAAGTACGAACTTCTGAAACTAAGCTCAAATAAAACTGAACAGACAACATACTTTATTTATGTTATTCATGTAACTCTATACGAATAATATTTATATAACATTGCTGTAATAAAAACTGATCGAGGAGTCAATTTAACAACGTGATGTAATAATAAACAATATGGACTAGTATTAAAAGATATTTCCACCATTCTTTATATGTCTTTATATGTGTGCATCAGCTCCTCGCTATATGATTACCTTCAAAACTACCACAATTAAAACTATATTGTTGTCCATAATATACTATGTATAAGGAGAAGAAAATTAATGTTTATTGTATACCTACCTTCGCTCGAACGGCAAAATATTGACAACAAAAAGCTATAATTGCATGCTAATTTTGCAAAACATTTCGATGACAAGTGTAGATTTATTAAATGTCTGCAAGAATTCTGATCAACTATAAAATATAAGAACAGAAATGTTCCTCTGTTTATTCATAGAATTAACGTGTTTTAATTAAAATAGAGAGACCCTCCGTTTGAGTTGTTGAAACATATAATAAGCAGAACTCATAACGCTCTTTACAAAAATGGATTCTTGAAGAAATGTGGGAGCCATTTTTCCAGATTATAGTCCATTTCAATGCCACGATTCTTTGTTTCCCCGGAGAAGTAAATAATCTGCTCTCTCCGGCGCCTGGTAGTCGCTTCAACAACGTCGGGACTCCCTTTTGGCCATCACATAATTCCGCCCAACCAATACAGTGTGGTCTCGTTTCCCGAGGGTCTTTATAAGCGAGACTGCATTCTCAGTGTCCCTTCGCGTTTGCTTTTTATCGAGCGTGATCTAATAAATCATGGGAGTCACGATAGTAAACCCATTTTTGCTTTCGTGCGAGTATAGAACATCAATTCTTGCGAGTTCGATTGGCGTCTTGCGAATTAAACGAATACCATACCAAAATTATTATAAAATCAATAAGAGAAAAATATATAAATAAAATTCATCGATTTTGCCCTGCTCAACTCGTATCGCGATATCTATTAATTTATGAAAAAGTCAGAAAAAAATCTCCAATTTATTGGAAATCTTGTGAATAAATATTGTCTAGAAATTTTCAAAGAGAAACGGGTGGTGTTTATTTGACTGTAAAGCAATAAATTTTTATCACACTTAAAACAGACAACCTAATAAGTTTTATAATAGTAAGTTACCTAGTAAATTTTACTACGTTAAATTGAAGTTAATAGAATGTAAACGTTGTCTCATCTATTCCAAAATATTATACTATTTCACAATGTCCTTGTTTTACTTTTAATATTTATTCATACAAGTAATACGATGAATACATTGAAGGTTCTACATTAAGTTAAAGTTAATAGAATGTAATGTTGTCTCATCTATTCCAAAACATTCAACTAGTTTAGAATGTCCTTGTATTATTTTAATATTTATTCTTGCAGATAATACGAACAATAGACTGAAGGTTACCCTACATTAAATTGAAATGAATAAAATATGAATGTTCTCTAATCTATACGAAAACGTTTTGACATCTTACAATGTCTTTAAGCATAATAAATAAATAAATACATGTATATATGTAGATATATATATATATATATCTTCTTTAATATTAATTATGCTTTAAAAATGAGTATAATTAATATGGGCACAGAAATTGGTACCCCGACAGTAATTTGGTCCCTTACGTTCTGTCACCTTGCAGAGTCTTTCAATATTTAATTTTGCAAATAAAGCTATGAACAAACTAAAAAGGAAAAATTCGAAAACGTTGTGGCCAAGCTAATATTTTGATAGCAGCTTGAAGTTATTTCCCTGGGAAAATTTTATGCTATGTTAACGATGTTGATTCTCGGTATCCATAAACTAGAGTATGTAGTTATTATTTGGGTCGCAGCGTCGTGGCGCCAAAAGTCGCGACGCCACTCGCATCCCCTAAGCACTGGCCAGTTACAGTTCGACAAACTCCACTTAACCCACTATCCCTCTGTTTTGAAGTAAAACGCAACGGACTCAAAGACGTATAAAATTCCTTACAATTTTCTATAACCAACTATATACCTACAATAAACCAACAAAAATACCAGAGAAACCTCTTAAACCTCAATAAACAGTTGCACAACATGTCATAAGATAATAGTCCATGATTTGCATCGTTAGCACCCGTGTGCGCACTATTTTTGTGTACAAAAAAAATTAATCTGCAAATTACCGGAACATAAAATCCATTTTTGAAACTCAAATTCAGATCAAATTAAAGTGTAACAATCGTAACATGCAAAGCGTAGATATATTATTCGGTCACGTTACGTGTAGATACTTTCAAAGAATTTTGCTTTTTAATATCGTCCTCGACTCAAAGTAAAGAGAAAAAAATATCTGAATACTACACGGAAATGTTAATTTTTGTAAATGAGCTTACTCGGCAAGGTATAAACAATTATCGTGTTCATGATAACGAGTATGATTAACGCGCAACGGCTAAAAGGTTAAAACGGTATATAGTTAGGGTAAGAAAATTTTTCTATACCGAAATATATGCATACAATAATAAAAAAAGTAATAAAAGTAAAAATAATAACAAAAGTTAAATATCCTAAAATTGAAACCATAACTAGCAACTAAAAGAATGGTAGAACAAATTGTAGTAACAGGGTCCTAGGAGACAAGAGAACGAAAAACGAAATAGCATGCAGAAGTAAAATATACAATATGTATATAACAATTAAACCGGAGACTAAAAGCAAAGAATTTCCATACTATAAATGCAAGACAGAATTTTTGTAAAACAAAAGATTACGACAAATAGATATAGGTACTAACGAATTTCAAAAACAACAATATGAAGATTTAATCATATAGATTTAACCATTCTTGCATTCCACTTTTATATACATTAAAAGATTGAGATTTAATCGTGGTCGTACTAGAGTCATTAATTACGTTACTTATCACATTAAGTGGGTAACTAGTTAAACTGTTGTTACGTTAATTTTTGAGAATTGACCACAAGTTGACCCGCTTTAATCACTTGACGTCATGGGAAAATTCGATCAGCTTCGTCGCATATTTCACAGTCAAAAGTTAGTGGGAAAAATTCGTGCTTGAAAAATATCGAAACAAATAAAATTTAGTGATTCATCACACAAAATCATAAAGCAAGCGATTAAATAATAACACTATACTTTCAAGCACACTGTATCAGAGAATTGGCATCAGAACAAGTAGTAGAACATTTAGCAAGTCATCATAAAACAAACCCTAATCAATATCTTTTTTTTCTGAATTTTTAAACAGTTTATATAAAATCAGTGTCATAGATCTATCGAAATATATTCATGCAAGATAAACAACCATATTAATAAAAATTAACGTAAAACGCACTTCTGTTTGCCCCACAATTTCCTTCAATGCTGTTCGTCTATAGCTTCATTATATCCATCGCAGGGAACGAGAATACTAGCAAAAACCAGTTAGCAAAAGACAATGGAGTGCGCTCGGATTTTTTCGCATCGAGAAACTTTATCCTGTCAGTTGTTGCTCCTTGTCTTATAAAGGAGAAAGTTGCATCAACTTGCAGCGAGTATGTACCGTAATTAATGCAAGAAACATCTTAATTTGCCTCCAGGTTTTTAAACAAACTTCTACAGCGAAGCTTCCAATTAAACTAATTCGATCGTTAATAGACACGCAGTCAGCAGAACAAATTACAACTATTAACACACTAAATCTGCAAAATCTAGATTTTCTATTTTACAATTGTTGAAACTGTAAGGAAACTTTCACGGGGAACCGAATATTAAATAAGAATAAACTTTCTGGGAACATTCTAATTTGCTTCCTTGTTTTTAAATAATTTCTGCAACGAACAATCTTTAATTAAACTAATCCAATCGGTAATAGACCGTGCACACAACCAGCACTGCGACTTGCAATAATTAACACTAAACCTACTATTACTGGTCGCATAACGGATCTCAGACTATTTATTTGACTATTTATTTGAAACGAAACTTCAAATAAGGGTCGTACAACCGATTTCAGATTTCTTATTTTGCAACTATTGGAACTACATACATGTAATCGTATAAATGTGTTAAAACTATAACGATACTTCCATAGGTAAAACATCTAAACAAATTCAATTGCTATTAGTGTTCGGTTTACTGTCAAACTGAAAACCCATCCGATTATCATCACGAAAGCAACAAAACAAAACACAGTTAGGTTCCTGTGACATTAAACACGCAAAAAAAAAGAAAAAAAAATACATCAAAACAGGCTACCATCAGCTGGTTCAAAAATTCTAGAAGGATTAATATCGAAGTATTACCGATTCTTCGAAGAAAGTCGAGCAACAATAGAAAATCAAACAACGTGCGGTACGTGCTCGAAGAAACAGTAATACACGATCAACTAAAAAAGAAAAAAACGAAAAACGCTGTTAATTCTCCGCCGGTTAAGAATCACGGCGATTCGCAGGACGAATTCGCGAAGTACGCGCGTCTGACCACAGGCGCGCCTATACCACTGCCGATCCTCGGATCGCCGTCGACTGTGTTTGTGTCACTCCGGCAAAAATCGGTGTGCGTTTTCACCACGTTTCACTGGTTGTATGTATGTACTCTGTTCTCGCGTCGGTGTAAGGAAAATATTCACCTGAACGAACCACCGAGACGAGCGCAAGACCGACGATTATCACTGCGATCCTTGGTTGCATGGTGGTTACTCGGTGTAAGGAGTCTCGGTCCTCGAGAAGCCGACTGCGAACAACCGTGCGATGCGTGACGGAGGGTAAACCACTATTGGCTTCGAGGAAGGGTTGTCGTAGTGTCGACAGTCTGATCGCGAGTAAGAGATTGCGAGATTCACCACTCGCCACGCCACTCCTCCTCTCCTATTTTCTCCTCTCTCTCCTCTCCTCTCCTCTCCTCTCCTCTCCTCTCCTCTCCTCTCCTCTCTCCTGCTCGTGGCGCCACGCCGCTCCAACCCCTCCCCCCTCGCCTCTCCATCCCTCGTCGACTCGAGGATCGCATATTCGCGCAAGACGCGTAGATTCCGTTCTGCGTGAATATCAAAACGTTGGGCGTGAATCAGCGCGACGCGAATGATTTGACGCGACGTGAATCAATGCGAGGTCCTCTCTTCTAGAGAGCCTACGCATTACGCGTCTTAGAGCGTGTTTATGTTTACGTCTATGTTGGCTCGTAACAGGTGGTGCGGCCATTCCGACGGAGATCGAGGCGGTGTTCCGGTTTTGAATTGTTTCGTAAATCAATTTTGTGTTGCTGGTTCTCGAAATATCAGGTCGCTCGTATGTACACTTCGCGACAAAATGATAGCACACCATCCAATTTTGTTAATTCTCGCAAATATAATCGAATAACAACAGTTCCCGCATTGTACAGGGTGTTCACGCTATTACTAGCCAGCGTTTTTTTATTGTAAACAGTAAATATTAGAAAGAAATGGAAGAGAAAAAAGTAGTACTGTTCCTTATACGTAACACAATGGCGTATATAATTTTTTTGTGTTTATACTATTTCGTTAGACATGAAGGTGACCTTCAATTTTTTAAATGGAATGCTATATATTTTTGTACAGTCGAGTCGGAAAGTAAGTTAACGACTGGTGTATGCAGGCAAATGAATATGACATGTCTTTAATCTTTAATAATGATAATACATGTTTTACTAACATATTTGTTTATTTCCTTACACCTCCTAAATAAAAACAATACAATAACTTGATTTTATTCATCATATTCATTGCCTACATATCACCAAATGTTAGCTTACTTTCCGACTCGACTGTATATCACATGAAAGCCTGTGTCTAGACGAATTCATCCGTATACTGCACAGTGAGGGCGGGAATTGGGTACTACGGACACACTGAAATTAAGTTTATAAGTGGTAAAATGAATAGCGCAAAATGTATTGATTTAGTCGACGAATAATTGAAGAGACATGCTGTAAAAATTGCGGGCACAAACTTTATGTATCAGCAAGATAATGCAAGTGTTCGTACAACCAAGATTGTAAAAGGATATTTTACACGAGAAAGAATGAAAATTTTGGAATGGCTAGTCAGGTCTTTTACAAATCTTCTTAAAAATGCCCAATTGGTTACATAAATAGTTTTGAATGAATTCTTTTAATGCTATAAGATTTTTTATCATCTACATTGACTATTTTTCACATTGTGCGACGTGCTTGATTTAAGAAAATCAATCCAAAAATTGGTCACGTACTCATGACAGCATTTACGATCAAGAGGAACGGCAACTAGTGAACAGGCTAGCCAAGGCCTGTTGAATGGCACACGTACCAAGCCAAATCGAAATCGAGACTCGACTTTTTTCGAGAAAGCCACGAAACATTATGTCCTCCATTTCTTGCTATTTTTTCCGGCTTTGAATCCGAAAACGTATTGTTCCCATCTGTCTCGCGACGCTGAAACTTCTTTTTCCCCAGTGAGCAACGAGGTTTGACCGATATGTATACGTATATCTTCTCGAGAATGCATTCGGTGTAACAATATATACCAATGAATCTTTCAGGTCACAGACAGTGTTTGCATCATTTCTAACGTATTCACTTGTTGCGTCACGCAAAACTATGTCCTAGAATATCACCTATTTCATTGATCAATAACGTTCTTTGTACAGTGATTGCATCGCTTTATATCATGTAGAAAATCAGTTTCTGAAACAGTATCAGTTTTATACGAAATATATATATATATATATATATATATATATATATATATATATATATATATTCAATTGTTGCAAACACGATGGTAACATTCAGACTAACTAACATTGCATCCTTGACAAAATGGCGGATAAAGTATGTCGGTTCTAAATAAAAGAACCACCCCTGAAAATCACATTTAGCTTCCACTACAATTACCTTTGTAATATCAGATTAGCATACCAATATATCAGATTAGTCTACTTACAGCAAACATAAATTATTCAATTACTAGACTGCGGATCTTTACTAATAAATTCTTATTTTTATTGATTATTTTATGCAAAACTCTGTTTTCCATTGACTAGAAGATTCCTTGTGGTGAATATAGAATAATAACGCAATTAATTTTAATTAATATGCTCGTCTTCTTGCATTCAACATATAATACTTGCACGTACCATAAATGCATAAAGATCCGCAGTCTATTAATTATACATTATACGGACCGTTTAATTATCTTCTCCAGCTACAACGGTATGAGAAATGTTTTTTCTTTGCAATGTAAATGGTTTCAGGTAGCAAATTAAACGAAATAAACATTCAATCAATTTTTAAATGAAAGCCAGGCTATACTGTATTCTCATCATTTTTGAATGTAGTAACGATGCTAATAATTTGGTCAGAGGCAGCCTATTTTTGAATTTTAGTCTTCGAACACTGTAACGTTAATATTTCCTCGAACCACACCGCAGCTAGGGAAGAAATTGGATGGCCTCTTTCCAGGAGAAGCTGCGTGTAGAATTACATATCTGTGAGATAATAAACAAAGCAATCTGTAATAGTATTTGTGTTTGAAAGTCCTTGAGAATTCGGTGTTTCCTAGTGAAAACTGTTCTACATTTTTCGCTGCATCCGCGGTTCGTACGTAAATACATTTATTCGTTCAGTTCAACAGTTCGAAGATTCATCGAATGACGTTGAATTCCGCTTCGGTTTATCCGACTGTGTGACCTCTTTCTTTCATATATGCGACCGAAGTTTTTACTTCCTGTTTCTGGGAAACGGTTGCCTCTCCCGCGCCAACGAACGAAAACAGAGAGAATTTTTTGAAAAAAAGAAAAAAAAAAATAACGCCGGAAACCGTCGCGCGAAACGTAATTATTGGTCGTTTCGATTGGATCGTTTCGTTTGCTGCGACGCGCGTTTATCTTTACCTGGATCCCGGTTCTACGGGAAAATCAATATATTTTGATAAAGAAACTGCAATAAAGAAGAAGGATGTATGCGAGAGACGTCCGACGCCGTGGCGCCCATCCAGGACGCCAACGACGCCGTCTAGCTCACAGTTTTCGGTTTAGCAATTACTAAGAGAATCTACCACAGTATCCTTTACCTATTCGCGGTTATGCTCCGAATTTCGATCTATTTTACTGCACTCTTTTACGTCTCTCGTTTTACTCGTCAATGTTTCTCTATCTTACAATTAGTTCAACGAATAATGGTGATAGAAACTATACTGTACTTACGTTCATGATGATACAATTTTTTGTTATCACCATTTTATGTTCTATTTGCTTGTAACGCGAAATTCATAATGTATGTTGATTACAATGACCATTTTATTTTTTTCTACTTGTGCATAATTGAAAGATCGCCCGATTCAAATGTTAAAAATTGAATATTTATCGTAGACAGCGTGTCCGAAAAGTCACCAGAGCATTTTAAAATGGAACATGATGCTTTTATTCTTTATAAATTCGTATTTATTCTTTTATGAACAAATTTAAATATCAATTAGCCTAGTGATATTTGGCCTACTCCGAGGCTAGCAATTTTTATTCTAAACAAGATTAGTTTATTATCATATAGATGAAAATGTGAGATTAAAGGAGTATGTGGATTACAGTATAGATTATTGTGAAAATGAAGAAAATAGATATAGTAAAAGGGAATTTTGAAAGTGTACACAGAGATGTTAATTTTTTATGAAACTTTGTTTTGGTTATTTTATTTGATTGTTTTAATTATTCTTTGCGTCCGTTACAGTTTCATTGGAACGACAGTTCGCAAGATAGTTAAACTGTTGATGGCAACCTGTATTACTATGATCGTCGCATAAATCATTCGCGATTTTTATCGTAAGAAACGAATCTGGTAGACTTCCGGTCACAGATCCATATAAGTCAACTACTGTATAGCTCATTTCATAACTCAACGTCACTTAGGGAGTTTTTCACGTAGTCGGGCTATTTGTCGACTGTCTTACAGGTTGAAGACTTTTTCTGAACAATAGCATTACGCGTATACCCTTTACACTTTGATCGCACAAAGAGCGTTTACAATAGAAAAGCATTGTCTACTTTTTAAAAAGAAGAAACAAAGATGCATCGAGTAGAAGAATTTCTCAGTAAAAATTCCTGTTAGGTTCAATAACTGTGCTAGATATCTCCATCATTGTCATTTTTATGATTTATTATCTGTATACAATTTTATTCTACCTCTTTCACTCAAATCATGATGCCATTGACGTGGGAGAAAGACAGTTTTATTAGCATTCATACTCTAACCTTATCAGTCAACGATCTCTTCTTCTGAAGTGGTGTTGTTAATTAATTGATAACAGCAGAAAAACATCTATCTGTGCACTATAATATAGAATAGTAGATTTTTCAGATGAAAATATAAGAATAGTATATTTTTTAGATGAAAATATAAAATTAGTACAATTTTAACATGTCTAATGTATAAATAAAATATATATAATGAAACAAAGTAAAATTATACGAATAAAAATATATAATTAAAAATAGTTTCCAATATTTTATTTTCCAAGGAAACGTCACCCACTAATAATCATTTTTTACAATTAGAGAAAAATCAGGACGCAGAGTTAACTAGAGCTGAAACCTTCGAGCACCAACTAACAATGCTCACTCAGTTGATTGTACAAAAATCGTTATATCTTTCGGTACAATAGAGCCAATGCTTTACTTTGCACGCATTCTCTCGAGACTCCGAGAGCGAGGCATCATGACACACTAATAAATCTTTCTCGCGGAAAAATCAGCGTTATGGCATCCATTATCGTAGTAGCAGGTCATCTTTACAATTAAATGGGGTTGAGGCATCCTGTAACGCAAATAACGACCTTGGCATACGTACAAATCCTTCCCTCGATCGTTTATACAGCACGAAAGACCCAAAACAAGAATTGAGAATTGCCTGTTCGATCCACCTGTGGATTAAATTATTTTCAAATTTGTTTTTCCAATGTGTTTGTAGATTTTAAATGTCAGTTGGTAACATAGTTTTCGTAAATCAAGATAGAAATAACATCCGAAGAATTTTGAAATGCTGTTGGATTATTTTCGTCTTCTTATAACTATCAAGAAAAGAGATATTACGTAGCGTCGGTGTCTCGCAAGTAGCGCTGACAATTTTTATTTTGATTTTTATTTTATCAGGAGGAGCATTAACTTTGTATTTGGGCATGATTGCTTTAATATATGAGCAACTCGTGCAACCTCAAATAATATTATTACTCTTATTAAAATAAATTGGAGATTCAAACAAATTTTTACATACCGGAGATATAATTAAAAAAAAAAGAAATCGATTTCAAAGGTTTCTTAAGTATACCAGTATAGTGCCGGATTCAATTCGAGACGTGCCTGTCCATTACTCACTGCTTCTGCTTGTAAGCATTGACCGCGGTGTACCATTATCCGTTTCTCATCAATCTTACGCTTCCCTACGAGCTTGTGTTAACAAACAGGCTATATTCAATCAATATTTACGATCACGGAACCAATAATATAAACAGCAGATAATATGAAAAAAAAAATCCCAAAGATTACAAGTGATCACGATGAAACAAGAAAAAATCGCGGATTCCACTCTAATTTCCAACAATCCATTTAGAAGTTTCTTATTCGGCACAAAGATCAAGAGTCCGGTAATAAATAATTATTAGACAGCACAATTTATGTGTTCATGGTAAAAATGTTGTAAGTAAAATTTAAAACCGTAAATAGATCGAACAAATTTTAAAATATCGACGTACCATTCTCATCGTATAAAAATTCTTAATGGAAGAATGCAATTTATATTTGGCTCCGGTTTCTTACAAACGATGCAGACAATTTTTATTTGAATTTCTATCCGACGATTTTATGCATTCGTGGCAAAAATAAGTAGATATAAAAATAGTCTTATCAGGCCGAGCCCTAATTGATTAATGAAAACTAATGCTCCACTTCCTCGATTATTACTTCGGTAGGGGTGGGGTGGGGGGCAATCACCGAACCGGCTGTCGCCATTACAATTTCTGTGACGGCGTCGAAGTTTTCGAGTCAAATTTCTTCGAAGTTCCAATAAGAAGAAAATCGATTCTGCCCGGCAATTTCTGAGGGTTGCATCGGAGGGTTCCGGCGGAACACACTCTCGCAGCTATGAACCCGGGGCTGGTTCAAAGGCGTGGATCCACGGGTTGCAATAATGAACGCGTAGCTCGGTGAAAACTGTTCGTAGAGCGTCAGGATACCGGGCGCCACATTGCCGCGACCCAAATAGTAATAATACCATCGTTGAAGGCGGGTCCGAGACGCTGTTGCGAACGATGAAGGACGAGGAGGAACGTGCACCACCTACATTCGCGAATTTTGGACGCGGCCAGCAGCCTTCTGTTACGTTATTGTCATCCCGGACGAGAACTCGCCACGATGCAAACGATTTTACGAGGCAATTTGTTCAATTGCTCTCAGTCTCAACGACTCGCGTCGTCCCTATTTTCCCTATGCCTCTACCCGTTTACGCAACCATTCGCCTAAGATACAACGGCCATTCTGCTTGATACAGAAGCCAGTTTGCGTGCGAACACGTCTCTCCAGCGAGGGATAGCCTGTTTTCCAGAGGGCCAGACGTTAAGCACCCCGGAAAGAAACTTTTCTCGGCGCCGATAAATCAGCCGATGTCCTACACACGTCGAATAGCATTCTCTCCCGCCAAATAGGATCGCCGAGTGCATATACAGTGAGTAACGAAAGTATTCGAGCGCCCTTTAAATCAGTATAACTTTTTTTTTTAAGTGAATCAAACGACCTGACTTTTTTGAGGAGTTAGAAGAATTGGTTTTCCAAATGATGTGTTAAAAAGATTTTGAAAAAATTACAATTGGTAAGAATTACATGAGAAATTAAAAATGGCACTTTTCACAACTTTTTTATTTGAGCCTGTAATGAAAATTTTAAATATGCGTTTTGTAGATCTCTGTTAATTATACACGTACTGAAAATTTCATCGAAATCGGTCAACGTTGCAATAAACTACAAACATTTCAAAATGAGAGTTTAAGGGTGAAAGTCGCAGAGATTTTTGATCTTGCCAGGGAATTTCGCCCTTATGTAATCATCTTTAAACGTTTGTATCTCATGACAACGTTAACCGATTTCAATGAAATTTTCAGTATGTATATAACTAACATATATCTACAAAACGCATATTTTAAATTTTCACTACAGGTTCAAATAAAAAAGTTGTGAAAAGTGCCATTTTTATTTTCTCATGTAATTCTTACCAATTGCAATTTTTTCAAAATCTTTTTTACACCTCATTTGGAAAACCAATTCTTCTAACTCCTCAAAAGAGTCAGGTCGTTTGATTCACTTAAAAAAAAAAAGTTATACTGATTTAAAGGGCGTTCGAATACGTTCGTTACTCACGTGTACGTACCAATAAGGACGACGCGTGACCAGTCGCGCGGAAGAACGTCTGTTCCACGATTGTTCTTGAAAATGGGCAGGTTCTTTTCAAGCGATCATAGATTCTACATAAATACAAGAAAAACAAGTGTAACTTCCCTCCTAATAGCAGAAACGTCGAAAAAAATTCGGTTTTTCTTGTTTTTGACAACGATGTCCCACAACAAAAAATCTAAAAAAAAATTGACAACACTGCCTGTTGTAGTACTATATTCGGACACTAAACAGCTAAGTAGCATGTTTTCATATTTTTGAGAAACCTGCATTTTTCCGATTTTTTGGGGGTTTTTCATTCTTTTACGACCACAGTTTGCATCCAAAAAATCTGAAAAAATTCTCAAAAATCCGTCTTAGAGTCCAAAATATGCCACATTTTTTTCAGAATTTTAGGAAGCATCAGAGTGCGGAAAATGCACGGAAAAGCTCAAAATCTAATTTACCCTGTAACTACCCTCACGAGCAAGATAGGGGGTTGAAATTTTGCTCGGAGGGGTTTTTCTTGGTCAGCTTTCGAATGGTTCGTTAATCATTGAAAAACCTCTAAGGGCAGTTTTGCATTTGTTGCTTCTACATTATTAGTTACTTCCTGCAGTTTTTTGTTGACATAAAAAATTCCCTTTTCGTGTTAATAAGAAATTAGAACCGTTTATTTAACTGAACGGAGCATACAATATCACTGTTATTCTATTCCAACCAATAGTAAAATAATTACAGCTAATCGTGGTTTACACTAACAATAAGTTAGTAAAACAACTAATGAACCTACAGAAATAGAAGACATACTTAACGAAGCAAATTCTGAAACGCATAATTCCCTTCGCACTTAACTACTTAAATCATATTGTTTACTTCAGTAGCGTATGTTTTGTATCACTTTCTTGTAGAACCTACAGTGTTACATTTATTACGAACATCAAGATTTAATAATATACAGATTACTAATTAACAATATACAGACATTATTTTTATTTACATCGCAGTAGGAAGATGCTTGTAGGTATAGTTCCTTTTTATATTTTGTGCATATTGGGACCGAATAATTTCCGACGGTACAATTGAACAATTACCTTACAACATTATTGAACTTAAAACTTTGGTAGATCAGGTAGGGATTAAACCGAGGAGAAGTATCAGTTGACACAGGATATAAAGAAGTATGCTCATGTTCGAGAAATGTCTCACAGATCGATTGCACCCTGTTCCGTAGCATTCGCAAACAAGTTGATAACTGTCGCGCGAATAACGACCCCTGTAACACGTCTTATCGGTGTTTCGCCACTTTGCACACTCCCGCACTGTTATGTATTCCCGGGAATCCATAAAATAATCTGAAAATCCATAATGCTATTTCGTATTGGAAGTAAAGCAGGATTACTGATAAACACGCTATAAAATAGTTTAAATCCTGGACGACTGGTAGGGTTGCAAATATTCCATTTATATTCGAATTTTCTATCGACCAGCTCAATTTAGTAATTATTTACAGTGGACGATCAAATTACTGGAACCGTTTGCATAAATTTGCGAGTTTACATTAAAACAATTTTTAAATTAAAATTTTGTTATATGGAATTTTTATTATTTTTTTTTTTTTTATAAAGAATTGGTATTTTTTAACATTGTAGTTTTCAAAGGAGTAGGAAAAAGGAAAGAAAAATTGTTACGTAAGGATTTTAATGGATTTAGTAATGGCTACCATGAAACTGTTAAAAGAACTGTCGAATTGATACAAAGGAACAGACAAGGATTAAATACCATAATAGATTATATAGAATAAAATTATTCTTACATATGTAAACGGCTTTGCGACAGTATCTGTGCGATGATGGGCATGGTTTCAAATGTTTAATATCCACTTTATTTTGTGTGCAATCTTCGTCCTTCTTGCTATTGCACTGGTAACATTTTATGGCTCTGGAGTCTATTTAGAAACGTTAGTAACGAAAAAGATATGAAAATGTTTATTATTAACATTTCTTAACGATACAATAAAATTCGACACAATTTATTTATTTCTTCCGTAGAACTACTCTATGAAAACTCTACACAATTATTTGCGTTTAGGTAACAATTAAAAAGTTTACAACAAACACTACCGTTAAAAAATTAAGAAATATAATTGAAAATACATTGAATAAAACCATAGACGAGATGTAGGAATAGTCTATTCCGAATAGACCAGTCTACTTATGCGGCTTCGTGTGTCACGATCTGAAATACCGACACACAGCTAACAATCACCGGTTTTCTTACGCCCTCTTATTATTCCTTCATCTCGTCAGTGATGTTACTCGTTTTCTACTTTAACATTACATGTATAGAATGCAGTCTATATTCTCTACCATCGACAAGTACGGTATCTACAGTGCAAGCCTTACCACCTTGAAAAACAAAGAGGAACAATAATACTTGTAGCGTATTTAGTTTCATTTGCATTATTCTGTTCTCTTGCATTTATTTTTCCAACTTATCTTTCATTTTCTAACAATTGTAAAGATAGGAGAATACTGAATAGCATTTCCCAATGTTGTGGTTAAGTCAAGGTTTTAGATACTTTTATGACATTATCTTATCCAAATAATTAATCAAATAATCTGAAAAGTAAATATGATTGTATATCGTGATTAAAATAGATAAAGATTTAATATATTGATTACAGAATTGTAATGATCAGGTTATATGGTACCTCAAGAAATCAATACTTGACGAAATGATTGAAGAAATGAATCTGCTTCCTCCTTACGTCTCAGTACCGTAGGAATCGTTTATTTGATTTAATCAATTAGGAAAACTCACTGAAACATTAATAAAACCACTGAGCTTGAAATTTAATTCGAATTTAATTCCGTGTTATCCTTGACGTGAATACTCCATCAGCATGAAGATGGCAAATAATATCGATTTATCGCTCATTTAACCATTACGTCGTTTAGATTAATATTGAAAATATATCTTATTCGTTGTAATTTGTTCAATATTTGTTTTCTAAAGAATCGATGTTTTTACTATGAAACGTGGCTGCGTATAGTCTCTTCACTGTTATTCAATACTCAATACTGTCAATATTGTCAATTTTTTAGAAAACTTTAAGAAGTTAATTTAATTATAATAAAGATTACTTAGTTCAACATGATCCTTAATATACAAATAGGAAATAGGTACAAAATATTTACCGAGTAGAATATAATCACCGGAAGATGTGTCAGGGACACACGGTGTTGCTAAATATGTTAAATGCGACCTGCAATAAGCAATGCGTAGTGAAAATCAAATCGTAATTGAGATTCCAACTGAAACAAATATTTTTATCTATACATACAAAAAATTGTTTCATCGTAAATTACATAAAAGTTTTGAAACATGTCTAAGAGTTCGTTTCCACTATATATAATAACTATTTTAATTTCATTGCAAAATTACTAATCCATTAAGGATATTCACAAAGAAAATCGTACAAAGATTTTTCACTACATTAGAAGTTTCAAATCTCAAAGTTTTGAAATAAAAAAATAATTAACCGAAAAACATTGGAAATATAATTTTCCAGTTACATTGAAATGCTTGTTAATTCTTTGTGCATTACAACTGAAAATAAATCTTGTAAGGATATACACTGCTCGAAGCTTCGTATTACAAATGTTCCATTGCATAAGAGCATAAAGCGAGTCTTGGTTATCGGATACATCAGTTTTTGGAACATTAAACGATTATGTCACTTTTACGTATTGTCTTCTTAAATCGTCAATTATTATAATTCACTATATTGGCAAGAAAATAACAGGACAGGATTTGTATAAGTTTTGTACGGTCTTTAATACAATATGTGCTTAAATAAAAAGATTTATTCAACCATTTCCCCTAGAAGCATCTTTTCAATTTCAATAAGAATTATTAAATAAAAATTATCCAAATATATATATATATATAAAAAATCCTTATATGGTTTAAAGCAATAAACAAATAATAATAATAATATTTATACAAAATCGGCTAAAAACATACAGCACTCGATCAAGGATACATTCAGTGATTTTCAGATTAAGGTTAATATTGCCGCAATAAATGAGCAACGACAAGCAATAATGAAAACCATTTTCCCGTGTAGCGTAATTCAGAAAATTTAACGACTTCGTCTCTCGAAGATAAAACGAATTTATTATCCTCCATCGCGGAAGGGTACCGTATCCTTTCCGCGTACTGTTCGCGTGCGACTTATTATACGAGCTTCCATGACATTTCATGACGTTCAGTGTGTCACAGGAAAAGGGATATTATCCACTTACGAGTGGTTCCAAACCACCACTTTACGCTCCATTTGAGCATAAAGCTCTTCGTACCGCCCACGGCCTTCCCTATTTAACATGTAGCCCTGCCTTATCCGTCAAAACAATCGTACTTTTTGTTATCGTCCAATAAAGGCTCCCTTGCTTACATTGTATTGTCTTCGACAAGTTAAGATCTTTGTTATTATTCTTTCGCCAACACAACAGAAACGGTTGCCTGCACCAACCATTCTGCAAACTTTAGACGAACTGTATTCTTCTTTGACGCTTTGGGTATCACGTCTCCCAACAACAGAAGACAGAATTATTTGTCGAGATGTATAAATGGATTTTGATGGTACTAGGGTAAGTGACCCAATTACTGTGCCTATATTCAGGCTTGAAGATTCTATCATTCTATCATTCAGGCTTGAAGATTCGACACGAGTGCAATTATATTGTTGTACTATTTCTTCTAAATTAACACAGTTCGAATATTATCAATTTCTCGAACATGAGAAATCTAGCGTTCCAATACCTGTTGGATCCACTGTATGGAACATGAGACTCTGAACATGAGAATCTGAACATGTGACTCTGAATATGTTAATCCTCGCAAGACAGATGGGTTTGATGATTTCATAGCAGTCATGGCTAAATCCGTTCAAATCTTCACGCATTCATTTGTTTTGCATATTCTCGAACTTACCTTTTCGAGATCAACGTTGGTCTCCTCAGTCTAGCGTATTTACTCGTATCGCTCGCGAACACATGTGGCAATTTATTCACCACGAAGACCTACATTTAGTATTGTCGGAATTGTTTTAACACTTTGGGTGCCAAACCAGAAACCTCAAAAATTCCATGAAATCAAAGTAAGTTATTTAATGAAATAAAAATTGAAAAAAATTAAATGTATGATATTGAGTAGTCCTCCAACTTTCTTACATTTTACTGATCCTAATCAAATTTGGTACAATAAATATATTAACATGAAAATTTATTTTAAAATCTGGACAAATAATTCCGTCACCCACGTATGGGTGACATGGCAGTGAACGTGTTAAAGCGTCTTGATTTAAACCTAAATATTACTCTTCCCTAACCCCGCTAAAACGACTTACACTACCGGCCATAAGTGTTTACCCACCTTCAAATTTTGTTACTATTCAAATAATAGGTATTTTATTGTTATGAAAATGTCCGTAGCATTAAATCCTAATTATAAGGCTAATGAAAAACATCCAAAATATTCTGTACATACACAATCAGGTACTGTAAATGAGTTTACAGCTTTTTATGAAAAACGACAATTTTGGAGTTCAGGTAAAGAAATCCATTTTTCTGAAATTTTTATAACGGTTAGTAGGAAATATGAACGCAGGTAATACAGGTATCTTAGTCTTCTCAAATTTCATACTGCATTAAGCTTTCATACAGTAAACAGTTGATTTTCACGTGCCTAAAGAATTTTGCGAAAATTTCAAATAATGTCAGGGAGAAAAGAATTATCGATTGAAACGCGCGCTCTAATAGTGTCCCATCATAGCATCGGAAAAAGTAACAGAGAAATAACAAAGTTATTGAAGCTGAACCGTAGAACCATGGACTACAATATTGAGGGTGTGTAAACACTTATGGCCGGTAGTGTACGTAATGTTTAACTTTTGGAAAACAAATTGTACAGTGTATTGTGTAATCATAACAAAAAAAAAAAAAAAAGAAACTCCAAGGCTGCAACGGGACACGGGAACATCATGGTAAACGCAATAAAAACAATCTAAAAAGGGAAAAAGCGAGGATAACCAATCCGAATCAGCAGCATCCCTCCTTCCGCAGGTCAAAAATATTGATTCCGGCGTGTGTCGGGTGCCAAGGGACTATCTTGTCGGGGAGGGTGCATTCAGAATCCGCGAACCGGTCGCCGGGACACCTGCTGAATCTCTCACCCTCGCCTAGACCCGCACCTGGTTCGAGCAATTTGTTGACAATTCTGTTTTTCCGTTGGTCTCGTCTCGCTCGGTCTTGCCGGGGTTCTCTCCGAGCTGTTCCTCTCGCGCGCGATCACACGTATCCGTGGTTCTCTAGCATCGTGTGTCGCCTTAGTTGCGCGGCTTGCGCTGCAATCGCGTCGAGCGTCGAGCAGCTTGAACAGTGCTTCAGCAGCTCTCGGGGCTGAATGGTTGACCACGGCGATCCTTGATCTACACAACTACTGCCTTCTCTCTCTTTCTCTCCCGCCCCGGGTTCTCTCGACACCCTGAGCGGCCCGCCCGGTCGCGTGCAATCCACCACCGGTGATTCAGGAGGGAGGACCGACCCTGTCTGTTCGTTGGTCTCTGCTCGTTGAAGGATACTCGCCCCTGCCAAGGATAATACCGTCGTAGAGCAACCATGAGCCGCGCACACGTCTTCGCAGTTTGCCTCCTGCTCAGTCTCGGTTTTTACGGTAAGCCTAACCGTTGGGCGTCGTGGCTAGCTAGCCACCCTCTGGTTCAACGATCGGAGCGGGTTTAACAGACGCACACCGCTCGCTATCGATCTACCTCGGTCCCTGCTAGACCTAGATTCCCGCCTCAATCGCCTGCTGCCTTGACGCTTCGATTCGTAAATTATTCCTTAGTGCCACCGTTTCCACCCTCTTCGCTCGAATTTTACGCGTTTCGCACTGCCGGAATACAATCAAGTAGATGTTATTACTCCTTCAGGAGCTCCTCGGCCGATGTACCCCATTCCAGATGAATCCCATGTGTCTGTTGACTTTTATTCTCCCCTTCTTTTTTAAGCTTCGTTTCATCTTGTTACACCGTCTTTGCTAGAATTTACTTTGACTTTAACCCTCTATGGGTCCGTGTAACTTTATATAATGTCTCTGAGATAACCAATAACAATATTGATGACGGTTAGCAGCACCGTCAACTCGAAATATCAAAGTAAATGCCTTGCAAGTTGCCTGCAAATAGAAACCACCGGAACAAAATTCGGCCCATAGAGGGTTAACCGTGGACGTCACTTATTTTGGACGCCCTAGTAAAATCGAGGTCTTTAGGGGTTGCTTGGCAACGTTCGTAGTTAAAAGACGAAGTCATGGCAACAGCGTCGTTGCCATGTAACTCCGGTTATCAAAGATTCTCGCGTTTCGTCGACGATACATAAAGTGATTCACGTGCGACGATTTTGACATTCACAATTAACCTCTTGCCGCATAATTTTCTTCCCGGCAACAATGATCAGAACCTCTACTCTCATCTTTCACATTCACGATTAACCCCTTGCCATGATTTGGCATACAATGATCGAGAACTTCTACCAACATCCTAACTAATAATTTAAAAATTCATATTTATTGCATGTCCATATTTGTACTCGTTCGAACAATCGCTAGACTGTGGGTTTTACGAGCTTGTGCCAAAAACGAGTGGGTGAAATGCGACAGAATAAGCATCAGAAGAATTTAAGACTCATTGTTTTAAACGCATTACAATTATTAAGAGAAGAAATTCATTTATTTCTGATAATTGACACGGACCAGCTTTGCATAAAGATCCGCAGTCTAATAACAACAGAAGAACAGAATTTTGTTTTGATTTAAAAAAAAAAGAGATGAATAACATTCGTACCTAACAAGTTTTGTTTAAAATCATTTTTTATGAGTATAGTGCTGATTTTATGCATTTATGTGACTATAATAGGAATATGTCCGAGTTATTTCCGATTTTATTAAAATGATGAAAAGAGGAAATACGGTTTCACCTATCATTCATTGTTTATAACTGATTTGACAAATTTTTATTTTACATAAAAATCCAAGCAAGTTTGGTTACGAGTCTGATTCAATATTTTATGGCAAGTGGTTGAAACAATAGAAATTATTCGTTTCGTATTTTCTTGTATCGATCACATCAGATTGTTATGATGTGTATTTTCAATAACGTTCGCATAAAGGACGCGACAGTATAGGTTCTGCAAAGAATGTATCGCGTTACCTCCTCATTCTGAAAGTGCATAGTTTTTTGGAGATGTTATTACTACTAGGATCGAGTTGACGATAACGGACACGCGCAATATTAATAGATGATCCGAGTCAGTTGGTAAACATTTAAAAACGTGTACTCATTGAAGAAAACGAGTATATAGCGCATTGGCTGCATGCAAACGTCAGTAAGATCAATGACGACGCGCTATGCGCAAAAGAGCGTGTGCGTTCACGGAAAATCAATTTGTTCCTACGCATTGCCTTTTCCGCAAAGCGAAATCAAAATTAATTTAACCATTAATATTTGCCTGACTACCTCTACGATCGTGTATGCCCTGTTCTATCCTAAATTCTAATCGATTAAAACCAATCTCAAAATGCATGCCCACGATTATGAAAATTTCATCGAATTATAGACAAATATGCGACGAGATTATAAAGCTGTTATACGTCGTAAGAAAAATAACTGAACGTGCCAATTGTCTAGCGTTACTCTCGGAAAATCAGGTGGAAGAAAAAAGGTGGTTAGACAAAAATTTTTTCCGTTTTTATATGCACCTCTTCAAGGAACTTCTGCAATGTTAAGTATTTTGACTGTACAATCCGAATAATAGAAAATATTTATGCAAAACATCGATACAAAACAGTCGCCCGATTTGTTTCACTTTTAGAAGATTTAGAAGATTTTAGAAGATCCGCTTTTAAAGCATTCCATCCAAAACGTATCTGATATGCTTGATAGTCAATGATTTATGACTATGTTCACTATGTTGACCTACATAAATGTCTCCGTACGCACGCACATGTCGGCGTTTAACCCCCTCGGTACCATCGTCGGCTATACTCGACGTTGATGATAGTTGATGGCTGTCGGCTACCGTACCAAGGAGATTAAAACATGCATAGTCTGCTGAATCCCTTAACAGTTATCGTTTGCCGGCCGTATTATCTTCGTTGACCCCTCTTATCAGCCGCTTGATAATGGTCGGAACCTTGTGCTTCGCGTTATTACGAAATTGAAACTACACGTTGTATACAAGTAGATGATGATCACTGCGGATGCCTATGCGTTCGTATCGTCACGTGATCCCATCAAATTCGGCATAACAATATATTTAATCGTATCTAATCCCTGATACGACAACAATTGATAAAAATGCATTTCCGATCGATCGATTCGAAAACATATTTAGTAGACCTATAATATTATTGTACGAATTAATAAAACACTTCATTTTTAATATCGAAAACGAATTATTGTGCTTCACACTGTTAATATCGTAAATAAATATTTTTAGGAATTACATTCAACACACAAATGTTTCTTTGACCTTTAAACCGGTTTGTCGTTAGTGTAATGATGTTTTTCATTTTGAATGTTGCGGGATCATTGTTTGTTTTTTAGAGACATTTGTGCCGTAGTAGTAAGCAGGTTACCGATGCTGATCGAATGATTTTTGAGAGTGACTGTAATGCTACAGGTATCGACGCCATGCAGTGTTACTTGTGTAACAGTCACAATGACAGCCGATGTTCCGACGAACATCCACCGGATGCCCTTAAAAGAGACTGCGCCGATCTCAAGGACGGCGCAAAATACACGATGTGCCGAAAGATTACGCAAGTCATTGAGTTTAGCGTTAATGGACGTAAGTAATACGCAAATTATTTCATTGTTGTGATATTAGATGTGTTACGATTATCTTTTATGTAACGGTACACACGTACACGGCGTCTTTCATTCGTGTCCGTTTCATTCGACCAATACGAACGAACGAAACGAATAATGTACGTGAGAAAATATATTAATTCTCGTTACAAGGGACTGTGAAGCGTTGATAAATTCGATGGAAATAGGAAAGTTTTTATTATTTGTAGCATGTTCGTGTCACAATCTGGCTCAGAGAGCTATCAACACTAACCCAGATTAATACTGCCTCCTCATTATTCTATAGAAAGCTACTATAATATGCTACCAAGCACGCTACAACAGCGTGGTTAGCACAATGCGTCTTAAACTACAGTTTGCCTGATTTATCTAGCACAATATAACTATTAGCGTAATTTATCGTACTACAATGACGCAACGTTGGGCGTAACTCGTGTTACAAACAAAAAGGAAATAGTTTATACGCGTAAATAAGTATTACAAATACTTTTATCGTGCTCTGAAACAAGATGGACATTTTAGATGAACAAGATAAGGATAAACAAGATTTGCATATACAACCCAGATAGCACTCGACGTCTTAAAGACGTCTGTTTCACGTCCATTTTTGGTCTGAACGTCTTACGTCCTGAAAAGACGTCTTTAAGACTTCTCACAGACGTCTCGTAAAAGACGTCGTTTTTACGTCTCATTTCAGACGTCTTTAAGACGTCTTTTACGAGTCGTCTTTAAGACGTTTCATTTCTTGACGTTTCAGTCATTCTAAACTGCTAGAGAACAGCTTTACAAACTGTACACACGCAACACAATATAACGCAGTTTTCCATTCTTCGAATAGACGTTTATTTATTTAGGAAAGTTAAATAACTAAATCGTTAATTTAGTACTATTATAATATATTACATATATATTCGCAATAGAATTTAGCAATAAATATTGTTTAATAATAAAACTATACATTATATATCACAAATCCAAAATCCAAAATAATATATCAAAATAAATAGATAAATAAATAGATAAGTTACATAAATAAATAAAGCATAAAATGTTAATGTTCGCGGATATGCTGAAAAACATTCTTTTAATTTATTTTTTTTATTTATAAATAAATAAATTAATTAATTAATTAAATAAATAAATAAAGCATAAAATGTTAATGTTCGCGGATATGCTGAAAAACATTCTTTTAATTTATTTTTTTTTATTTATTTAATTTTTTTGTTATATCAAACATTCAATTTATATTTCTTGTACATGTATACAATATTCAAATTCAATATTTTTCTCACAAGAAAAAATATGGCTTAAAAAATATTTTTCCAATATTTGACAAACATATCTATCTAATATTTTTGTGGTACTAGGGGTCTGTTTCGGGACGTCTTGAATACGTCTGTTTCGAGACGTCTTTAAGACGTCTTTAAGACGTACAGTTTTTTCACAAAGACGTTCCAGAGACGTTCAGAAGCCGTTCGGAAGACGTTCGTAGGACATTCAGACGTCTAATAGACGTCTGAACGTCTTCGACAGACGTCTTAAAGACGTCTTTAAGACGTCTCTGTGCTATCTGGGACCGTGTTGAAAAAAAAAACACCGTTTGCATACACACCGTGTTCAAAACTTTGAGGACGAAAGGTTAATACCGTTACATAAAGACAATCGTGACAAAAGAGGTGTAATAAGAGGTGTGTAACCGGTGACACGCGTTTCCAAACAGTTCCAGCTGACACTCGTGTAATAAGGGGCTGCGGCTGGGTCGAGACAAGCTACAAAGGGAAATGCTACCAGCGCAGTGGTTTCGGAGGTCGCCAGGAGGTCTGCTCGTGCATGACAGACTACTGCAACGCAGCCACGCCGACCGTGCCACCGGCAACATCGCTGATCCTGTCCTGCGTCCTCGGCAGCGTTCTGCTAGCATTCATCCGTAACTAGACTTAAACGAAAATTCTACCATGCTCCCGAACAATCGACGAAAGAGATACGTTCGAGATCGTTAGTACAGACAGCTTCGTACCTTGCATACTCGAGAAACAAGAAGGGGGAACAGGCTGACAGGGCGACGGACACTAGAAGAGCCGATGTTGTGTACCCTTTGACCTCTCGCCTCGCTGATAAGAGAGAAGCGCGAGCGTAGAGCGACGAGGACGGAGACGAAGAAAAGAGGAAGAGAAAAAGAGAGAGAAAGCCACGTCATTCGAAGTGCAAAGCATCTAAATAAAAAAAAAAAAAGAAAACACACACACACACACAATAGAAAACTTGTTTCCGTTTCAATTCTGACAATCGAACGCTAGCGATCTCGAAGTAATCGAGGGAACGGAGGATCTTTGAGCGAAAAAGGCCGGTGTTTCATTCGACGTATGTACTATAACGCCGGCCTCTATTGAGACCTCCTCCTGTCCGTTGGTTAACGATTATCGTAGCTTTAGACAAACTATGCACGCTGTTCCTGGTCACCTTGTCCGTTTCTTCAACGAAACGCATCAAGGACACGGTAATAACGAGCCACAAACACGTTCGCGTTACCTCTCTCACGGACACGGCATTTTAATCGTTACGGGGAACAACCGGATTCTCCGGGTCGCGAGAACAATCCAAAGAAAGAAAAGAAAACAAAGCAAAATGGTGGGGGGTGGGGGGAAAAAGTCCGCGTGCAAAGCGAAGAGCGAATCGCTGAAAAAAAAAAAAAATATGTTGTAATTAACGCGATACGCGAGATACGTTCATTCATCGTTCACTCACGGTTCACCCACGGCGTTTGCCGTTCAGTTCCGAACATTGCCGATCGAAAGCGAAGCTCAGACGATTGACGAGGATTTGTTGTATACAATTTCTTATCGAGGAGAACCGTGGCGTAGGGATTCAGGAACAGTCACATTTTTTCGTACTTTTTGCAAAAGCAGCCCGACGAATATCGTTCCTCGGCCGCGTGTATGTATACTCTTTTTCGAAAATTTTCCAACTGTAGGTGCTGAGAGAGTGTGGCAATATGTCGGTCACATTGTGTTCATTCGACGATTTTTCTGCATAGAGCTTAAGAATGATAATTAATACCTAATGATTGCGCAACTTGTCGAGGATCTTGTTGTAACTGTATTCACGACAAAAACCATCTGTACAATGTGTTTGTTTTTTTTCTTTTTTGTGCGAAACGAGGAAAATATATCAGAGTTGTCGTTGCGGAGAGGTCGAGCCTTCATTACTTCCCCCTCAACCTAATTGTACATAATGTAAATATTGTAAATATTGATTGAATTACAAATATTAAATTGTAAGTATTTATTGGACTGCAAATGTTTGTTAGTGGTTCGTGCTAAATTCGTTATAAAATCCACTCGGGCAAACGTTTTTTGTTCGATTGTTACAAATAATCGAGCAGAATTTTTTAAAAAGATCTTTTATTTGGCGGTCTTTGTCATTTGAATTACGTTTTGGTCCCACACTTGTGTTACGAGTTACTTTAAATCACTTTAGTTTCAAGTTTTCAAAAGAAAAATTCCAACGCAAAAGCTTCCAGAATTTCTACAAAATCGCAACTTTCTGTATCAATTGCAAGAAACTAAACAGAAAGTTCGTTTTTATTTTTAATAATTTTTAATAATTCTTACTATGTGTATTTCACAAATTCGTCGAATCCGCAGTCTAATGTTTGCCTGAACGAGTTGAAGTCGGTGCGCAACTATTACTATTGAATTAATTAACACTAAAGCGTTAAAAGTAACTGATACATGTTGTCCTACAAAAGCGACGAGATTGAATTTATTTGGATTTTGTGCGGTTCGTGTTAGAATACATTCTCTACTAAATATATTTGTTTAATCATTTCCCGCGCGAAAGCATCTTTATAATTTCAGTGATTGTACAATAAAAAAATTTGGTACCGGACATTTCGACCAGCGATGGTTGGTTTAGTGTTAAATAATCGTACCAGGTATATCGTAAATCGAAGCAGCTTGAACCGTGCGTCAAATTTTTCTCTCGTTTCATTGTTCCGAGCGAATCATTTTGTTTTATAGCAGCAGTCAGTGATCTGCCATTTTTCTTCGCGGTGTTCGTTGAATTCTTCCGTTTCGTAGATTACCATTGTACTTCCGATATGTAAATACGTTTTGTTATCTTTCGTTCGTAAGAAATCTGATTCGGTTCCCTGTAGAAGACGGTACGCGACAAATACTGTAGAACATGTACATTTAATTAGCACGTTGGCGCAGAGGTGTTGCAACTTGGGAAAAAGTAATTACTTGGAGAAACTCCGTGGATCAGCACCACTCGATCTAATCGAACGTTTACCCATTGACAGTTCAATACGCATCCTTTTTTTTCCCCGTTCGTTCGTGTGTATTAATTTTTTTACGCAAGTTCAAAATGAGTTCACCCCTATGGACGCAACTGCCCGTTCGATGACGGGTCGTCATCGTTTACGCTGTCCCCTCTGTTTAAAGACTGATCTGCTCAGGAAAATCGGAAGGGCATCTCGAGCATCAGGTAAAGTACGAATTATTTCTGAACGAGTGGGCCGAATGCTGCTTAGGTTAGAAACATGTCAAATAACAGCTGATACGATGGCTATGTTCGTTTCGTTTCAACTATCGCCGTTGACCTCTGTGACATTTTTATTATACGTTCGTGCGAGAAATATTGGTATGAAAAAAAAGAGGAGACTAAACGATTCGAACGTTTGAACACAGACCATCGTCTGGCCAGAAGAAGAATTTTGAGTCGGGGTTAGGGTGGATCATGCACCCTACAGCTGCACGATCTAATCGAACACCTCTGCAACCATCGATTCCGCCCACATCCACACCGTCCTCCATTCTACATCCGCAGCAGCAACCAATTATTTATGGGCCCGTCATCAATCCAATGATAACCCTTCAACCATGCGGGACTGGTCTACATCCATCCTGTATCTATCCCGGAGCGCAACGTAACGCTGGCCCAACGAATCCTGTTTCTTTACACATACAAGGTGTAAATCCACGTGTTTCGCAAGTTCTGCTCATCTCATCATCTCCTTGAAACATCGATTCATTGATTTTAATCGATATCATTCGAAACATGAATAATAGTACATCGTTTACTCGATATATGTCCAAAACATGGGTCATACATCGTAGAAAAGGACAGCGAAGCTCTAGAGGCCTCGGTTCATGACCCCTCACGAGGTATACCCCGCGGCAGTGGTAATAGTTCTGGGACTTTTATCGGTTAGGCGTTTGAAACATATATGGAGCAAACACTGTACTTAAAAAAAAAAAAAAACAGTCACATGGTATACGTTTCAGTGGGAACAGGTAACGAAACAGGGATAAATATTTTGCTTATCAATATTAACGAAGTTCTCAAGCATTGTCACAAATACTGATTGAAAATATAAATGATTAAAGTATGTCGGTAAAGTATTTTTTACTTCCTTCCAAAAGAAACTTCGTATATAACGTACGAAGTACTATAAAACCGGTACTATTAACACTAGAACAACCATGCACTAAATGCAACTGGCATATATTGCCTTATAATAACAACAAAATTGCATTTGTTTAGATTTCGTACCAGTTCTGTTTAAATATCTACTTCGATAGAGAAGTTTATTGAAAAATTTTCTCATGGAAACATATTTATAAATTCAATGTTTCTAAAAGAAAATATTAGGAGCAAGTCATTTTGACTCGTGCGGTAGTTCTAGTGTTAACGAGAACGCTAATCTGCCAACTACGTCTCTGCACAAACGTCAAAATAACCAGTAATTTCTTAAACAATGTTTTCAGTTTTCTAAAATTCTCGTACAAACCACTCCATGAATCTAGGCAAAGGAAGCAGATGGGTCCCGAAGAATAAGCTCGTACGAAATCAACAATACTGTCATCAGCAGCAGCAGCAGCAGCAGCAGCAGCAACAACAGCAGCAGCGCATTCAGCAGCAGTTGTCCTACAATCCGAAGCCCTTGGTCTTGTTCGATCAAACGGCGAACAATGCTGCACTTCCGGCGCCGACGGCTTCGTTTTTAGTAGCAGCCTCGACTTACGCGCACGGCTCCTATTCCGGAGATCAGTACAATAATTCCGGCCTGGCACTGTTGCCACAACCATACTACAAACCACCGGATGTGCAAACCTATTGCTTGCTGCAGGATCAGCAGACCGCTCAACAACAACAACAACAACAACAACCACAACAGCAACCACAACAACAACAACCGCAACAACAAGAACCACCGTTGCACGGTCCCTACTACAACATCTCGGCGACGAACACCTACAACCTCCAAACCGTGAACACCCACTCGACCTTTCAGTTTTCGAATCTGGGCCCGTACGCGCCGACAAGCTTCGGCAATCAAGTCAGGCCGGTCCAGTCGGTGCAAACCGCGCAAATCTTCCCGAAACAACCGGCAAACGTTGCGACAGAGGGTCCGCAAAGCGACAACGTTCCCACGATCGAGGTTCCAGCGGTGAAACGCGGCAAGAGCAAGGTCCCCAACAGCAATACAGTTTGCTGTTGCATCACGCCTATCGATTCCGAAAGCTACAACGAGTGGCCGTTTCAAACGATAGCCTCTTCGGCGAGCAGCCTGTTCGACGCGAAACCTTCCACCGATGACAATGCCAGTCAAGAAACGACGACAGCGACCTCGCTGGAGAAAGTCGGCTCGAACATGTCGACGAAGACGAAGGAGGAGCATTATTCGGACGAGTCGTCGGCCAGCTTCGATTTCACCATCGAGGCCGAGAAGATGGTGTCGGCGCTGTGCAACACCTCTTCGAACGACCTTGCCAGGGACGAGTCGAAAAACAACAATAAAACCAATTCGGCGCCTCTGTTCAGCGGGGCCGGTGACACCGTTTCGAACAAGAACGCTTGGTTCACCGACTTCTGCAGCAACTACGGCACAGGTGGCGGCGTGTCGACGGCTATGCAAACCGATGGGACACGATATCCCGAACTGCTTCGGAAGGTCGTCTATTGGGGCTGCTCGGAAGCCGAGATTATCCTGAGCACCAGCTGCAAGGCGAATCCCAGATCGGTATGGCTGAAGAATCTCTCCGCCGCCACGAAGACCGCGATCACCAAGTCGTCGACCTGCTTTCCAGTCTTCGCCGGGAATCAGGCGTTGGTCGGTGATCTGATCAACGCTTTGCTGCGCATCGGCAACGGCTGGCTGATATTGGACAATTACCTGAACAAGCAGCACTATCCGAGCCTGGACGAGAAATACGACAAGGAGCTGATCGCCAGCTTCCAGCATTGGGAGAAACACACGCACGAGCTGCTCGATCGGATCGTGCAGAGCTTCCTGAAGCTCGGAGAGATCGGTGACGCGGAGACCGTCGAGAAACCGAGGAAATCATTCGGCACCTTTTTTCCAGGTGACGTTTCAGTTTACACGAACTGCGACTTGTTCGATCCATCCTCCTCCTCGCGCCAGGACTCCTGTAGCAAGAAAAACGGTCAGCAGGACACTCCAACAACGTTCAACGTGACTCACGTGCGGAGTCCCCCCGACCTCTACAAGCAGGAGAAACAGACGACGGCCCAGACGGAGTCGAAGCTGCGAAGTAAGTGGACCGTTACCGAGAATCTAGCAGCAACGGACAGCGCGAAATCCGTGCCCGATATGTTCCTAGGACACGCGGAGCCTGGTATTTCGGCGAGCAGCAGGCTCCGACCGCGAGGAAGCACCTCTTCGGCGAAAACCGACTCGGCCCAGTCCCTGAACGCAGAGTTCTACCACTTGAGGAGCAAAGTACTCACCGGGAACAACCAGGACTACAAGCAGTGGCCGTACAAAGAGAAGAAGCAAGAACTCGCGGAGAACAAGGTACCGCCGTCGGACATGTTTCGAGTCCAACAACGACCACCAGCGAACGAGAACTACGACGGCAATTACGCGCACAAGTGTTTGTCCCGTGTGGAGTCCTCGTTCCTGAACCCGTCTATCAGCTTGGAATCGGTATACTTCGGTTCGAACAACGAGCCGGATAGTTTCGATTCGAATTACACCGTGTTCCCCACGTATCCGGTCGAATACGTCGACAAAAGCGCGAAGAGCTGCGATCAGGTACAAGGAAAGAAGAGCAACAACATGGATCTGGTGTACGTGGGCAAGTCGTCGACGAGCCAGCTGGAGCTGGCGACCGTTCCGAAGGACAAGATGACCTTGTTGAGTCAGATAGAGCCAAGCACACCGGAGAAATCGTCCGAGGAGATGACCGCTAACTTGTCGGCCTGGTTCGCGAGCATCAGGAACTCGGATAGCAGACAGGTGTCATTCGTGAAACTCGGGGAATCGAAGACGACGACGGGTAACATCGTGCCAAGGATACCGTCGCGTCAGGACATCTCGAAGAACTCGATAGACCTCGGCAATTGCATCAGGCAGCTGCAGATCGACGCGAATCGTCAGTTCCAAACGTTGCAGAACATGCAGAGCATTCAGAGCGCGCCTTGGAACACTTACAACTTGATCAACAACCGCGTCCAAGGGCCCGACGAGTACGACAGCTCCGAGGACAGCCGAGTCTACATGAAGCCGGGAAGCTACAACGTCCCGAAGAAGAGGCACCAGCGAAGGTCGACGCGTCGTTTGGACAACTCTGTGTCCAGGAACGCGACCGGCGGACGCAACAATCGTAATTACAACGGCAAGGAGAAGCTCTTCTCTGTTCCCGTGTCGTCGTCGTCGATACCTGCGTCGCGAGCCGTTGCGACCACCGTTACCGCCAACGATTCCGTGAATACACCAGCGAAACTACCGTTCCCGGCGAATACCGTTGTTCCACCGCCGGCTTTCTCCCTTGAAAATTCGCCCAGAATTTTGAAACGCTCCGACAAGCTGAATCACCACACCCAGGACCTCACCTGGAACGCAGCTTGTGCTTCGGCCAAGATTTTGCTGGAGGCTTTGAACGTGAAAGAGGACGACGATGTTAACGACAAAGAAATTGATACCAAAGAGCCTACCTTCGAGCAAGAAAGAGTCGCCAAGGACACCGATGTCCTTGATCCTCTGCAGCAATTCGGAGAGAAGTCAGAGCAGTTGCCCGAGGGCATCCCCAAAGAGGTTAAAGAGGATAACGATGGTTGCAGCGGAGCCTCGAGTTACGAAGCTTCCGAGGACGACTCGGGATCACCCTGGCGTTTGTCCCCTAACACGAGCATCAACGAGACGTTACAGTCGTCTGAAAATAAGAATGGTAACGCTCGTTCGTTTAAAGCAAGCATCATTATTGTTTCTATTGTTGTGAAACAAACGAAGCATTTTTTTTTTTTTTTTTTTTTTTTTTTTTAGTAAGGTAAAGGCACCAGTAGTTGACCCCATGTACCAATAGTTGACCATTTTATAGAAAAACTTTAAAAAATAAGGTTTTTATAAGCGCACTTATAAGTGCGCTTTTCATGAAAGTGAACCTCGTCTGTTGTTTAAATTTCAAAACAATAAGAACGTTTCAAACCTTATTTTTATGTTTTTCTATAAAATGGTCAACTACTGGTGCCTTTACCTTAATTTGCATACATTTTGTTTGTTTTTTTTTTGTAAATTATACTTGTACACTGCTCAACCTAATAGTTTGTAGTTTGTAGTGTTTTCAGTAATGAAAAACTGATTGATTCGTTACTCTACTTAATATTTTGTGGTTGGAGTCTTTCTACTGGTAAAAGACATTTTTGCTCGATAACGTTTTGTAGATTTTAAAGTTTATCTTAATACGAAATTTCATCTATATCGGCAATGTTGATTGTTAATACGAAACGTTTAATGATTTTAATACTAGAAGAACGGAAATATTGCGATGCTCTCAATTAATTATAGATTAGAATCTTAATTACTTTCTATGTAACATTATTTCGTGTAAAAAAAACTTAACTTTTATGTGTAGTTTATTAATTTCCCTTGGCTAATTTCGACGATAGAGAATACCGATTCCGTTCCTCCAGTATTAAATTTCGCAATATTCTATGCAGCTGCCCATTAACAGGTTTCAGTAAAATGAACGTAAAGACGGACTCGTGGTTGATCAGGACCTTGAACAACGCCAGCATGGTGAACAAAAAGCGTCGGAAGAACAGTACCGATCAGCACACCTCAGAATCATCGAACAGTTCAGTGGTAGAGGAGGAACAACAATCTGTTCCTGTCTTATCGTTAGCCACGTCCACTGTAACGACAACCATAACGGTGAAGAATCTTCAGCAGATGAGCTACTCGAGGAAAAGTCCGCGCAGCCCTTCGAACGATCAAAAGACCTCGGAGGAGGTGCAGGAGCGCGTTGCAGGAAAAGCCACGTATTCCGAAACGGTGCGACGTTCAACGCCTATGAGCACCTCGCATCAATCGGAGAAAAAGGAATTTGGCAAAAAGGGTAAATCGAGTGTCCCGAGTTCGGCTGGAACGAACAGTGGCGTCGCGCCATCGATTTCCGGGCGTAGATGTCAGAGAAAGGAGTTCGAGAAATCGTATTATCTCCTGCACAATCGATCGCGCAAGTGTTCCGGGAAAAAGCTGACGAAAAGTTACGAGAGCGGTGAGCCCCAGATGGAGGAGATAACCAGCACGAGATCGAAAAGCACGAGAAACGAGACGACGAAGGAACCGATCAAGGAAACCGCGTTCGCGTCCGCAGCAGCATCGCCACAGTCCGCGATCGCAGCGAAGCATGGGAAAAAAAAGGAATATATCGGGTGCATCGAGTTTTTAGATGGGAAATTCGGTGGAAAAGCCAGCGACCGAGGCTGGTCCGTGTGGTACAGCTCGAAAAGAAAGCAAAGTCTCAGTCCTCTGGCGCTGAGCAAACTGGAAACGATTCATCAGACGGTCTGGCAAATGAAGGAAGCGGAAGTCTTCAAGTACCCGTCTTCCGGGGACAACGGCGGCAGTGAATCCTCTACGTACACAGTTAGATTCTTTGACAAGATTATTTTACCGTAGCCGGATCGCAGCGTAGTAATTCTAAAACACTATTGTAGATCGAAGACTACTGTAAGGTCATCAAGAGCCCGTTGTTTCTTGAAACGGTTGAGTACAAGCTGAAGAACCGTGTCTATCACAAGGTGGAACATGCGGTTCGAGATTTTCGTCGTATCGTCTATAATTCCAAGTTGTATCACAAGGTTCGTAGTAGCTTATATTCGTTATTACGTGAGTGTTTCAATTAACCATGTTGTTTTATTCTTTCTACTATACAGGGTGTTCACGCTTTTACTAGCCAGCGTTTTTCTTGTAAATATTCAAAATGTTTCTTCCATTTCTGACCTTGCATGACCTTGAAGGTCACTGTGCAGTATACGGATGAATTCGTCTAGACACACGCTTTCATGTGATAATTGAAGGTCACCTTCATATCTAACAAAATAGTATAAACACAACAAAATTACATACGCCATTGTGGTGCGTATAAAAAACAGTACTACTTTTTCCTCTTTCATTTTTTTCTAATATTTACTATTTGTAAGAAAAAAGCTGGCTAGTAATAGCATGGACACCCTGTATACAATGAGTATGATACAATGATCGTCTTGGAACAAATTATTTCCCGAGACAAATATGCGAATTGCTGTCGCAGTAAAAATATTGTACGGATAAAAGATTTTCAATGGAATCTCTAAAATCTATAAATTTGATCTGTCGCCAACAATAAACTGATTGTTCGAGAAAATGTAAAAAATTATCGCTCGCGCTAACAGAATGGTTATCTGATTGCAGAACGACCACGATCGTGTGAAAACGATCGAGGCGTTATCGAAAAGACTGGAAGAGCTGTTCGAAGAACATTTTGCCAGTTGGGACTTCGACAATATCAGTGGCAGTCCAAGAGAAGTTTCGCCGGTGTCTCATCGTTTTAAGTTGACCGGGAAAAAGACAGTGACCGGACGTTATGGTAATTCGAAGAGAAGCCCGTCTTCCTCGGTCGCAGAGAACGTTTGATTCCGCAGCTGGACTTTGTGCGAATTATTGTGCCCGTAATTCATGGTGACATCTTCTTTACATTGCTATTAGACTGAAAAAAAAAACAGGCAACCAATTCATTTGAATTCATTACGAATTCGACGGAGACAACGTTCGGTATACCCGCAACTCCTGTGAGAGTAATAACATGTTCCAGTCACGTCTCAGTTCATATAGTTATTATCATAAGCGTTCTACGAGTTCCCTTTCGCAAAGCGACTTGCTTCTTCGTTTACACTTAAGGACCGCAAAAGCTTAGTCTTTCGCTACGCCGAAACTAAAGTATATTCGTAAGAGTGACCGAAACTTAATGAAAACAACAATACTATTTTATATCGTTCACACCAAACAACAAGAAACGCTAATACTAACTCGAAAGCATATTAGTTACTCTTAAAATATTTGTTAAACCGGAAAAGAAAATGCGAGCTATTCAAATACATAAAAGGTGAAGCGATTTGTCATGTGTGACGACGCAATGTATGCGACGAGACTGCGGATCTCTATGCAAATCCTCATTTTCACACAGAATTTTATGAAAAATAAAATAAGGGATGAATTTCTTCGATCGATTAGAAGACTTATCGTGGAGACAAATAAAACAAAAATGTTATCCGTTTTTATTAATACACACGTTTCCTTGTACTTTAGAAATTCACATATGCCATAAATGCGTAAAGATCCGCAGTCTGTGTACGACGCTCAAGTAGCAACGAAAGAAATAGAAATGTAATATTAAATTGTAATGTTAAACGGATAAAGAATTTACGGAATAAAAAGACTGAAGAAATTGAAAGTCCCGCCTTATCGTCGCGAGGATACGGAGCATGCGCGGTGTGTACGGCGAAGTTATTACGCATCTAGCATGGAAGTGTCAGTTGACGATGCGAAGTAGCGTATATGCACGTATAGACTATAGTAATGTCAAACGCCGAGGAGCAAACGGAAAGATGGCGGTCGGGCCGTAATTTCGCGATGCATGGAATATAGTTTATAAATGGGGTGTCTCGCGTTCCCAAGGGATTTATCGAAGTTATAATATTTATCGTGCGATGTGACTACGCCGATCCCGGCCGCCTCTCGAAGCAAATCGTGTCAAGAGCGAGGGAACAACGTAAGAGAGGGAGAAGAAGGGAAAAGAGAGAAAGAGAACGGACATCCACTTTATACGTAACGAGTGTTGAAGCGGTTCATTGCTCCGCTCTAACTTGTCTCCAAGATGGATTGGGACACGATCACGATGGCGAACCTTCATCTGACGATCACCGAGCACCAGTATTACGAAGACATTTTCAGTTATTGTTGCGAAAACACTGACAGCGAGAGTGTGCCGGTGATCAAAGTCGCCGAGCTGCTACGCTCGGCGAATATGCCAGGACTTGTCACGATGAAGGTAAATCACATCTACTTTTTTATGCTCGGCTTGTCAGCTATTGGTTTTCTGTCATCCACGCGAGCTACACACCGAGACCCTTAGACGACGATTAATTATCACAAGGTGGTCGTCCGATGTGTCATAACGTGTCATGATGTCGGCAAATTCTGGAAACTTGAGAAGGTTAGGTTATACATAACAGGGATCATAAACGAATTATTTATTTTATCCTTTAATTACGAATTGTACCCGCCGCTTCTTTGTGTCTCTGTACGCATTGCGGAGCGAATGTCAAGCATTTTGATGATCGTTCGTCACGCATTATTGGCACGAACACGCAATATTAATTAACATGTATGATTGAAAAATTGATTAGTCGTTTTATTGCTCTCGAAGGTTGGGGTCATTTTTGAAAATGGGTCTACGTGCGAATCGCATAGACATTATCACGACATTAGACGTCTTGAAGAATGAGTCAATGTTTAGTATTATTTACATCATGAGGGAGATATTCATTAGTGCAATAAAGTTCAAATTACAATTTTATTGATGTCAAATCTCGTATTGATTATTACTAGCAAATAATAGAACATTTATAAATATAGTATGATTAATAGTTTTAACATATTCGTAATATTACACATTCAAATTAAAAGAGAAATTCTTGTCAATCCATAATGTTTGTAACAAAATTTAGGATCTTTATGCTTTTTAGATATTGGATATTTGCTTTGGAACCAAAGCACCATGTATCGCAACACATCTCGGAAAGAAACAATTTTATGGGTTATTAAAACTTGTGGCAGCTCACCAAGCAGGATTTAACATCCGCAAAGACCTAATTACCATGCCTTTGGATGTCATAACTCTGCCAAAATTTACTTGGCCGACGTCAGGAGATGAAGATGACAGAAGAAGTTCAGATTCCAATAGAGCTGTGAAAGGTCGGCATGCTCCTGAAAGTACTACAGAAAGCGAAAGCGAAGCAGAATCTCCGAGGGAAACAGGCGGTAGTACTGATTCACCGACCCCTACGAACAGCGTAATACAAGATAGAAATAATGATATAGGTGGTAAACCGATATTAGACTCTGTATCCGAAGATTGGCAAGGATTATCCGAAGAGTTAAGGCAATTATTAGGAACAGAAGAAGAAAGTTCAGAACGTCATAGCAGTGACGAAGCTGATGGTGACGGAGAATGCTCAGAATTCCCACCAGAAGTATGGATAATCACTGACGAACAATGCGAATATTACACCACTCAATTTTCACAGCTGCAATTAGATCCCGATGGACTTCTACATGGTCATATCGCCAGAACATTTTTTCAAAAGTCTGGCCTTCCTTTCCAAGAACTTAGTCACATTTGGCGACTGGCCGATATAACCAGAGATGGGGCATTGAGTTTAGAAGAATTCCTTGTAGCTATGCATTTGGTTGTATTACGAAGAAATCATGTGCCTCTACCCGATGTATTACCTTTACCTTTATTGAATCCACTGTTTAGGCAAAAGACTGAACGGCCACCGATTCCATCGAATACAACTACTCCGAAAACTGTACCTAATACCACTAAAACCACTTTTGAGAAAAGAAGATTCAGAGAATGGACGAAGTTTGTAGATTCGCCGACTGGAACTAGTAGTTCTCTTACCATACCAGGTTTGCAATTAGTAAATTTCGATTTCCAAAAGTCCGACGTTGAGAAGGATCCGAAAATTTTACATCCTGTACCATTACGCTTAACACCTGAGGCAGCTATCCTCGCATCTGGAGCAAACGGTAATAGTAATAGTTGTACTACACTGGGAGATGACGATCTCCAACATACTGCAACAGCAATACTCCAACGACCTTTAATAAAAAAACCATCCGCCCCTAACGAAGAAGGTATCATTGTAACTCCAAAGAAGGAACCGCCGCCTCCACCACCGCCCAGGCCATATAGAACACACGCAAGAAGCTCTAGTCTCGATCTTAATAAATTAGGTATATGTTGCTACCAATTCTCTGCAATACTTTTCATCCATGGCTGTGAAAGCAAAGTTTTATGCTTCAAACTGTGCACATTCTTGTAGGGAAAAATGGTCAAAATTTCCTCGGAGCACCTCCATTAATACCGCCTAGAATCTCACCTGGAATTGTAAGTATTCTAAGTTTGACTATTCTAAGATTATAGGCTTACATAATTAAGATTACATATTAATGATGTTTAATTAAGCTGCTTTTTCAATGGATCTGTGCAGTAGATATTTTCTATACATATAATTATATGATTTTGTGGATTCTGATTGTTACAAAGCATAGGCAAAATTCATTATTATAAACAGAAATTTGTTATATATCTCTACTACAGACTTCACCTCGAAAGTTGGTTGGGCAAAAGAGTGAGGGAGAGGGACAAAAAAGTTTAAGTGATAATCAAAATTTTGTCGCTGATTTTTCTCACTTTTCCCCAAAGAGCGAACTACCTGAAAATCCACCTTTGGAAACCATTACTCCTCAACCACAACAATTTACTGGTGTTTGTGGTGCATTCCATATTTATAGAAAACCAAGTCCGAGTAAGTTTTTCTATTTTACTTGTCGATTTTCGAAATTCTCTTGTAAATGAAAAGTTACCGTTCCAGAACGGGATGGAGGCGACGAAGACACCCCCAAGGACGAAGTAGAAGAATCAAAAAAGCTAACGCTACAAGAGTTGCGGGAGAAGAACGCGGAGTTGCGATTAGTCTGTGAGGAATTAACACGGGAGTTAGCTAGCGCGCTCCAGGAACGTATAAACCTTCGTGCAAAACTTTTACTTTTAACATGATGGAATATGTTACCATTCGTGAACGCTCCAACCTGTGAGATATCGATTTTTCCCAAATTCACCGTAAACTCATGTATTTGATACATCATTCTAGTCTAGAATTTTTTCCTTTCTCAATGAAGTCTCGTGTACTCATAATCATTAGCGTAACCAAAACGTTAAAATTGCGAAACAAGTATCAATAGAAATTGTATGAAATCTATGCAGAGAGTAAGCTGTTCAATCTGTTTTCTTCGCTGTTACTTGGTGTTTTAAGAATCAGTTGCCCTTTGATCGTATATTTATGTACCTTTAAGCCTTTGGCGGTTGTAACGCATTTAAATATCGTCATTTAATAAGTCGTCGTTACTTTAAGATTGACGATACGTTCAGTAAATGATGACATAGGAATTATAATTTCGATTCACATCGCTAACATTTTTGAACGAAAATATATGATGAACTTATTAGATATTTTTTTATTCGTTTTATTTTTTACAGTAGTATTTAAGTAAAGTATGTACTACCGATGAACGAGGTATTTAAAACGTACTATTTAACGCATCTGAATGTAAATCGTGTTTTTACGAAATATTACCTACTGTTGACCTAACTATCTCCACTATACTGCTGTAGGTAAATTTAACAACTGCCAGAGGGTTAATACCGTAGTGATATACAGGATGGTTTACGCAACTAGAAAAAGCTATATTTTCTTTGTTGTGAGTAGAAAAATATTTTTTGAAAAAAATGAATGGCTCAAAGAGGTTCTACACTTTCAAGATCATATTTTTTCGTAAGGGTAATAATATGTATGCATTTTAGACTAGTTATTTTTTACAATGGAAACGTTTCTCTTTCTTGTATGCATCAAATTCTTGCATACGTAAAAAAACATTATGATATAATGTTAAAAAATTAATTTTTCACTTTTTATCCATTGTTTTGTTATTGATTTCGAAATGCAAAAACTGTGCACGCAAAAGATATACATTCGCACTAGAAAAATTGATACAACTATACAAATACATATGTGTTGTTACACTTCGAAACTACTGTGGCGTTCAAAATATAGTCCCTTTTAAAATAGTTATTTTTTTCGAAAAATATTTTTTTAATTACAATTCGTGAGACTTGTTCTAGTTGCGCGAATATATTAATAAGATAATTACAAATATTTATGTTGCAGCTTCATAAAAGAAGCTGAAGTTTTATAATGAAAATTTATAGTGAAATTTCTGAATACTGAAGTAAGATTTTTCACGGTTACGCTATTATCCATGTTTTGTCCTTTCTCACCAGCAATTCCAGTGTGCATTATTAGGAGCGCAAGTACAAGTATTGTAGCAACATCTGCCACTCTTTAACATTCGAATGTTACAGCATTTTAACATTTAAATCATTTTGAGATCTTATATTTTTTATGCATAGTATTGTGCTGAATTGCTAAAGTAATAGTTCTTTGTATGTATATAAGAGTCTTTGAAAAGTTGAATGTTTACATCGAGCAATGGTGAACGCTTGGTGATTATTGTAAACTGCAAAATTATTATAGAAACATATTGTAAAAAAAAATGAGCGATAGATGTTTATTGTTTACGATGATAAAATGAAACTGTATTTTCGTAACACTGTACAATCAAATTTTTCACAGCATGGCATATAGTTGAGAATCGGTATTCCTGAAAAAAAGTGTTACAACGTATTTCGTTTCGTGATAGTAGTTGTATATAGTCAATAGAGTTTAGAGCAAGGAATGAGAGAAAATGAAGTCTGCAGGAACAGAACATTCAGAGAATAAATATACTTTGAAAAAATGTTAATATCCTAACTCAATTTGTTGTTCTAATTTTGTTTCACTTTACATATTATTTAAAGTACCACTTTCGATTTTAATATGAAATGTCACAAGAAATGTCTATAGGATTCACTATATTGCTTACAAGGATCGTATAAATGTTTTATGACTACAATGTTTATGAACCTATTGTTATTTGACAGATCATTGTAACCAGTACTGATTTAGTGCTACTAGCAGAAGTTACTGTAACAAATAATTCCTTGTGCCATACAATACGATATTTTATTATTAATATTATAGCCACCGATCGATGGCTAAAAAAAAATAACACTGTCCTCTGGTTAAAAGCTATTTAAAGATAAATGTTTCATTCAAGAATTATACAAAAAAAATCTTTTTGTAAGCGCATAGGCATTATGTAAAAGTTATATGAAATCGTTATTTACTCGTTCCCTTTATTAGTGTAATCCTGTAAAAATGTAACTATATACAGAAAAGTGAATATTTGGAGAATAAACAACCTCTTAGTTTCATAACAATTTTTATTGGTGTCAATGAATGATAAATATTGATGTTACAGAAAGAAATCGTAAATAATTTGATATCCTTCGTGAGAATGTTGAATGAATGACTGATATAAATCATTTAAAAGTAACATACATTATCTAAGTAATACGACACAAGAATACAATAATTTACGTTACATACTGATTCTGTACTTTTCAAGCATGCATATTATATTTCCATCTATATTTTTACATTATTAACGGATGAGTCCGCAAACGCTAATTGGACATTCGAATTACTCAATGCTTTCGACATCAAAGTCAATTTTATTTTGTATTCAATTTTGCCGGTGGATTTGTATTACTTGTGTAGGAAGAAATGTATGCTAAAGTACAGTTTTGTTTTACATTTTCAACTTCTGCTTGAAAACGCTAATGGCTAGTCATAACGTTATTTAATCTGAATTATTCATACAACAACGATATGCTCGTATGATATAACATATCATACAAAACCACGTTTCAAAGTATTACAGATGGACATACGAAAATCAATTTTAATTATCTTTCGTCTGGATGTACTTAATCAAATCGACTACACGGTTAGAGTAACCGAATTCGTTGTCATACCACGAAATCAGTTTGACAAAGTTATCGTTCAATGAAATACCAGCTTTAGCATCGAAAATACTGGAGTGGTTATCACCAATGAAGTCGGATGAAACAACTTCTTCCTCTGTGTAACCAAGGATTCCTTTCATAGGACCTTCAGCAGCTTCCTTAACCTTAGCCTTGATGCAGTCGTAGGTTGCGGGTTTGGCGAGTCTGACTGTCAAATCAACAACAGATACGTTGTGTACTGGTACACGGAAAGCCATACCAGTCAGCTTTCCATTCAAAGCTGGAATGACTTTGCCAACAGCTTTAGCTGCACCAGTTGCAGCGGGAATAATGTTTTGAGCAGCACCACGTCCATCTCGCCACAACTATTACATAATTTCAAAAATTGCATTAATAATAAACGGTAATAATCATAACACTGAAAGGAAATCGTATAATAAAGTTTTATATACCTTGCCAGATGGTCCATCAACAGTTTTTTGGGTAGCAGTAATGGCATGCACAGTAGTCATAAGACCTTCAACAATTTCAAAGTTGTCATGTATGACCTTAGCGAGAGGAGCCAAACAGTTGGTTGTGCAAGAAGCATTGGAAATGACTTTGGCAGATGGATCGTAAGCATCCAAGTTGACACCAACAACAAACATAGGTGCATCGGCTGATGGTGCAGAAATGATGACCTTCTTAGCACCACCTTCCAAGTGAGCCTATACAAATGAAGAAGACAGTTTATATAAATAACTTATATCTTAATTTTCTGATGACATTTGAAAATACATGGGTCTTTACGTACCGAAGCCTTGTCTATGGTTGTGAAGACACCAGTGGACTCAACAACATATTCAGCACCAGCTTTCGACCATGGAATAGATTTTGGTTCACGTTCGCTGAACACAGCAATTTTATTGCCATTAACAACTAAACAGCCATCTTCAGCTTTGACTTCTCCCTTAAATCTACCGTGGGTGGAGTCATATTTGAACATGTACACCATGTAGTCCAGACCAATGAACGGGTCATTAACGGCAACAACCTATCATATTTGTAACAGTTAATAAATAGGTTAATGAAAAATGGTAAACCAAAGGATTAGTTTCTTTTTCCGATTTCCGATTTTTTAATTACCTGGGCTCCGCGTTCGATAGAGGCCCTGAGCACGAGACGGCCGATACGGCCAAATCCGTTGATTCCGATTTTACTCATGGTGCTTTCTGAACAACTGGAAAATAAAGCAGATAGTTTTGGATACCATATTCTGAAATCGGCAGATACGTATCGATTCTGATTAATAAATTTTCTTGCTGTTGACAGAAATGACCGTTGCAAAAATATTGAAGTTAATTTCATAGCGATGGATGTTCTTCTTTTCAAATAAGGTTATTTTTTCGATCTATATTTCACATTCGCAACGTGTATTAGGTTTATGTTTTATTCATTAATAAAGCAAATTAATTTGAATACGCGCGATAACTTTTTTCATTTATGATATATTAATCTATGGTAATTAGAGTTGTGTTTTGTTGTATTGAATCGAAAACTGTATGCTGATGGCAGTTAGTTAATAAAATGTTAAATGTATTCAAATTTTATTTTAATAATAGATGAAAGATGAAAAAAACTTAGTAGTTCGTGTTAGAAGGTCATTCAAGGTCAGAAAGTCTAACAGATAGGCGTCTCTGAACTTGTCCTTGAGAATGAACGTGACCTTTTTCACGTACACGTACATCTCTATATGAATTCAATTAATAAAACCATTAATTTAAAAGAAATTATATCGAGTGTTTATTGGAAATTGCAGTTGCATTGAAATCTCAGATATATGTAATATGACGTAACATTGACCGATACAAATGACAGCCACACGATAAACTATAAAACTGTATGTTGCAATGATTTTATCTTCACATTTAGATCTTTTCAGGTTCAAAATTTGTGTATCATAATCGATGCCATATCTCACAGATACTAATTAATTTCATATAGAAGCTATTTTACGAGCGGAACTGGTTATTTTCGAACTACAAAGTAAAGACTTTCTTGACTGCAACTTGCGAAAGTAACAATTTTTAACTGATAATATACGGCAAAACATTTCATTTCGGTATTATTTTTCTTGGAATATTAATAGGAACATAATAATCGATAATCTCTGACATCTGAAACAACTAATATCGATTTCTAGATTTCGTCTATTAATCTTTCTGAAATATCGTAAATATTGTAGGAAATTCGTTTGCAATTGTTAATATAACAATCTTTTTTAGCATAGTAGATTAATTCAAATGATAATGCGAAATGAGTCTCCCAGCTCAGCAGAAAGATTCCGGTCTTAGACACAGATTTGGACGTAAATGTAGATTCTATTTCTCCACGCCACGTTTCTCGAAAGTTCCACGACAAATGTTCCATCCACTGATGGATTATTCAAGGAAGATACCTATTTTCAGTAATGTCACTTCAGCCGGTACTGATACAATGTACTTGCATGCACATACTATGCTATTCCAAATATAATACCGGAATGCAGAAACGTTTCTTCTTTGTTCTCAATGGAGATCGAGTTGATAAGCGAAGCGGTTAATAAGTGTAACAATTTGGTAAAACGAAGCACATAGAACCGGTTAAAAAATGTATGCACTCCGAAATTAAAATTAAAATAAGGTCAATTGGAGCGAAGCCGAAAAATTGTGATATACTTACGTGAAAAACGTACCACACGCTGCGATTACCTCAGAAATAGTGTCATTTGAAGGGCAGAAAACGGTAATATAACCGGCGTTCGTTTAGGTGTATGCGCCGTAGTCACCATGTAGATTCGTGCATTATCGGACACACTCGGGTCACGTGAACGCATAGCCTTATCGACGTATTTATAAACCGCTAAACTCAAATCTCATTTTTTTTAAGATGGAGATAAAATAATCCGTTTAGGTTAACAATAATAAAAGAGTATAAATGATTTTAAAATATCGATATGAAATACAAAAATATAATAATCATAAATACTTTATAAATGCTTTGGCATATAATAATATAATACTGTATACGAAAAATGTTGTACTTCCTGGAAAGAAATGATTCCTGAGGTCATTTGAAGTAACTTTTTCCTTTCCGAAAATATTTTCCGCGACTTTGTTAAGAATTTATTAACGAAAAACACAGACCAATCAGGGTAGGGCTACAACGGACAGTTTCCGGCTGGGCCAATGCTAACGCCACGCTTAGTTGAAACCGCACTCTGATTAGTCCGCGTTATTCGTTAAGAACTCCATAACTAAACTTGCGGAGAACAGTTTCGCAAAGGAAAAAATTACTACAAGTGATCTCAGGAATTATTCCTAACTGTATTGTTATTGTTATAGGATAACATAATTTTGTTCCTATTATTAATTATCTTCATTGCTTTGAACAATAAGAAAAGAAATAAATAAGAGTAATGTTATATAAATCATATGTGCATACACGATTCCCGTGCCACGTGTACATGTGTATTTTAGTACACGTTCAAAACTGCGATTTCGAGTGGTCATCCAACGGTAGACTTACCTATGTGTACACGTAGACTCACGATGAATAGCAAACCGCCATGATGTAGGATGGGGAGGGCTTTCCCTCCTTATGTGAAAATTACAAATAACTAATAGGATATGGATGTATAGCATTTTCATTATTGAAAATATTTTCTCTGTTATATAGTACTTAATAAATAAAATAAACGTTGTTGATTTTATATTGTATGTATATATATATATATAATATTTGTAAAACCACAAACTATACAATGTTTTGTAAATAAAACTATATTACAATAAAATTCCATATTTCTATCCATAAAAAAGTTTGTATTTCGAATGTGGTCAAGGAGTTCGAATATTCTAAACGTAATGTAAATTCAAATGATGGAAACATTCGTACATGTGTTTTATTTTCATGGCATCAGCAGCCACAAAAGTATACAATCCTGAGAAAATAATATTTTAACCGAGTGGTTAGACATAACAAAAGCATCTATAATACAATATTTATAAAAAAATTCACAGAAAAAAGAAAAGTAAAAACCTAATGTAATGTATAAAAAGTCTCGTTACTCTCTGGAAAATAAAAAGTCAGAAATGTTCTCTAAAAATATGGTGACACTTTCTCTAATTTTACTATCTTAATTAAAATAATTAACAATGAAACACGCACATACAGCACATCAAAACATATGATTCAGAATTAACTTTCATATATCCTATTCTTAATTAACATTTAGGTTCTGTAACCTAGAACTTACGGCGCTGCTTATTTGTTCTTTATCTGCATCGCTTATTTTTGCACTCAGCGTCGAGGATTGATCTAATCTTGTGCATGCTTTCTTGTGCATGAACCAATGCAGTCTCTGACATTCCCTGTCACAATATTTCACTGTTTTACATTTGCTGCATTTTTTACTAGCCTTATCCTCGCCGCACGTGATGCAAACTTGTGCGCTGTCAAAAAATGCTCTCTGTCCGTTAATGGCGGCTGATACTACTGATACAGCAGATGGAGGATCACGGGCGGCAAGAGTTGCTACCATTTGACGGAAGATCGTGCTTTCTCTGTATGGAAATTCTCTCACAGTGTCTCGTAAGAAAGCTTCTTGATACTCTGGTGTACCATCACTTTTGCTACACTTCAAAAACTTCCTTATCAAAACCTCTATAGTATCTGACTTTTTATCATCTCCATCGTCACTTATTTTTTCAATTTTTTCCCCTTTCATTGCTCCTTGCCTCTTTTGGAACTTGATTACTTCAGCCACAATGCAACTTAAATAATGATACTTAAAAGCCATCACTTCGTTAGTTTCTGCTCTTCTAGTCATGACCTTATGACGCATAGATTCTAACACCTTTTGTACCTGAAAAGTACAAAGATGAGCACAATGTTTAAAAATTAAAATTTCAATAGAAAATTATATAGTCCTCACCTTGGCAGCATTTTCTAACAGTCCAGGGCATGTTTGGAGATTCATAACTACTCGAACAGGATGTACGTTGACTTGCATAATGAACTTATGAAAAGAATCTGCTAGGTGTGGTGGAAGCATTGACTCACTCTGTAGTCCTTGTGGTTTAATGTAGTAATCTATGTCAGCTTTTGGAATAAAGTTATTGATAGTTGCCACACAATTGTGATTTCCAACAAAAGCAGCCATCTGAGCTGGAGTCCGTCCTACACTATTCGTAGCTGTTAATCTTGCTCCATACGACATTAACAGATGACATAGTTCAGCATTTCCGCTTAGAGCTGCAAAATGAAGTGCTGTATATGCATGTTCATGTTGACAAGCATTTACATCTGCACCCTGAAATAAAACATTAATTAATGTAAACTATAATTTTCTACATTTTCTAAAACTACACAATTTTTACATTTTACATTTTTAATAATATTCAAGCCAAGAGACTAGGTTGGTTTTAATCATTGCTCACACATTTGTTCAAAGTCTTTTTAGTAAGTGATTCATCTGTATGGTGTTAAACGACATATATAAATAAACGTTATATATTTTCTTGAAAGCATAGCGCTGTATGTGTGATTCAAATTATTTTTCTTCTTCTGTTGATTTTGAAAAATATTCCAACATATAAAATATGTTACCTTCTTCTTGATTATTGTGTAAGTAGTTATTGGAGTGGATGACATGGCAGAATATATTTCCAAATAATTAATTATATATTACTCTGAATTTTTATAGAGAAATTTTATGGTATATGAAATTGATCAACATTTAGTTATTGTATTGAAAAAGAAATTAGTCATTGAATTTCATTGCTTGGATGAGAAAGATGAATAACAACGATAAAAGACAATAATTAACAAATTTTTTACTCATTTTCTTATATTATTGAAAAGTTAACCTACCTGATCGAGAAGCATCTGTACTATTTCCTTGTTTCCTTTGTAACAGGCGTGTTGAAGCGGACTCACACCATTTTCATCTACGAAATCCATTTTCACTTTACTCGCCGCTAGTAAAATTTTAATTTCTGACACCGCATTGTTGTTAATTTTTTCAAAAATCTTTTTCTGCAAATCGGTTAGATCCTCCGTGGCAGGCGCCATTTTGCCGACTATCGATTAACATAACGAGAAGTCGAATATTTATGGAATCATCGAGAACATTGCACAGGCAGCATCCTTATCGACCATTGATTATCGAAATAGGATATTATCACCACCGACGAGGTATATTTAAAGACTGCCAGCCCCATGTTAAACTGCGAGCACCGACATATCTCGTCGGTGCTGCGAGCCTCAAAGTGGGTCCTGAGTGGGTACTGGGAGCGGTCGGTAACGGCCCCAATGTCGAGATACTCTCGTCGGTTGTAGAACTAAGAACGTGGAACTATCACTGATCTCAAATACTAATATCGCTAAACGAGTCGCGCTCGCTACCTAAATACATAGAATATTTGCTCGTGAACTACCGAAGAAACGTCAGTTACATTGGTAATAAATAAACGCAGAATGCTTAACATAATGTATTCTGTAATTGTAATAATATTTTTTTTTTGTTTTAGTTGTAGTTTGTAATGTTTACACAAGTAACTTTATATTTGAAAAAACGTCGCCGTTTTGTTTATATTTTGGAAGTAATAAAAATGTTGTGATTAGAATCTTTTTAATTGGAAATTTTGGATATAATTGGAGTAGAGGAAAAATTTAGTTTATGAAATTGTACAATTTAATTTGAACGACTTTAGATAATAAGAAAGTATAATATATTATAAATTAATAAATTTTTTTAAACATTTCTGTGTGTATAATAAACATTACATATTTATTTTTTACATTAAAATGATTAAAAATGTACACATTTCTGTTTTAGTATTTCACACAAATTTTTATTACAGAAGCAAATATCTCCTTTAGGAAATTAAATTTTACATCCATAATAATGTGGAATACTTATAAACAATAATCTAAATGCATAACTTAAAATTATTTAACAAGGAATTTTGGAGAAACTGTGAAAGATCGCGGTTCAGTTTTCGTCGAAGGTAAAATATCGCAAGACGTTATTGCCAACTAATTAAAGAATATTGTTTCACTTATGATAGCTGTTCAGTTCTTGCGAATATTTATGTATTTGTCATGTTAACAAGGCCTGAGCTGCTACCTATGGCTGTGGTTGCAACTCAGATGCGATGTATAAAATATAACATAGAATTATACAGGATGGTTCGTTTTAAACGGAACATCAGATTAATTTTCTTCATTATTGAGAATCTGAAAGATGTTCGGGACATAATTCGACTGTATTCAATGAACTGACGAAATTGCAAAAGATGTCGGCCGCAATTATTGTCCTGAATATATTTTTGACTTCTTAACTTAAAAATTTTTGCTTTGTAATAATAATAATAATAATAATTTATACAATAAAGATATTCATTTTTTCAATACAGAGCGAAAACTCAAGAATTCATATAAAATATTATTTCTTAATATTGGAGAAGGAATGTCTGTAATTAATTGCCATTAGTTACAAAAAAACACGTACAGTTTTAAAACAAAAATTCGCTTAATAAAGCGATAAATGTTTCTTTAGTATAAACTAATTAAAAAGCGAAGAGATAAATATAGCTTGGATTGATTTTAAGCTAGTAAGACTTGAGTCGCCTTTCGAAGAAGAAAGGAAAAGTGGAAGTTGGGGTAAAGGACCCAATTACTGTAGGGGTGTCTATTACTGTGCCTATATTAATTATACTTATTTTTTAAAGCATAATGATTATTAAAGAAGAGATATATAACATATCTATTAACTGATTTTAATGAATAAAACGTAAGATCTCTTTTTTAATATTCATTATGCATTAAAAAGAAGTATAAGTAACTGCCACCCCCGCAGTAATTGGGTCCCTTATCCTTATCCTAAGAGGTGCTATTATTTTTCATGGAATTAGTTTTCTGAAATCCTTCGAATGATCTCTGGAACATTTTCCCAGACTCTCGCAGTAGGATGACACATTTACAGGTTTAATTTCTGGTGACTTAAGCTTGTACATATGTATTTATAAGTATATGCACGCGCGTCGGTTAACATATTATTATACGTACATACGTACTGTTGTATCTATAACAATAATAGCTATAAACTATATCGTACACATATGTATATATACACATATGTATATGTATATGTATATATATTTATAGATATACACATATGTATATCTATATGTATATATGTATATCTGCACATAGGATATTCTCTAACAAGTTCACGATAATACTTTTTCAAATACTTAATGTCTACTCAACCATTGTTCGTCGTCGATAGTTAAAGTCAAGGAAAGACAGACAATTTCCTCGGATACATTTTGTGGAATTAATTCCTCCACTTTTTAAGTAATGATAATTGACAAAAGCATTCAATAAGATGCTAGAAACCTAAAATAATTGTGAATGCAAACTTAATATCAAATTCGCGTTGATATTATGCTATATAGAATTGGAAATATAATTTCTTTTAGCATGGTGTTTCTAGTCAATTATGTAGATTACATTTCCTCAGTATTGTCTGCCTAACGACTAGGTCTATTCTAAATATTAAATCGACAGTAATACTTCTTATTTTCCATTTTACATAGGCTTTGTTATCTCGATAACATTTTAACGTTAATACATTTTAATGTAACGTTTTACACCTGTGCGGTGATTACAATTCGCGTATAGTCTACACAGCATGTTCATCTGTTCGAGCCAGACGATGTAAAAGCGTTTGAACAATCAAATGGAAACAATTGTTCGCGATAATACTGTCATCAATTTGTAATATCAACATCAGACAAAATTCGTGTCAACTCTTCGCATTTTTCAAAATAAAGATTAGAAGGAACGCCTTCTATTTCATCGATTCCTAAAAAAATGGTTCACATTAGGTCGAATCATGCATAATTACAATATTTGGTTTTTATATTATTTTTTTCGTATCGTATTTACTGTTTAATTATTATATAATATATTTTCGGAAATTTTCAATTATTTATAACGCAACCCAATACAATGAAAACACGCTTGTTATCATTTTTCAGAATTATTACTAGACAACAGATGTTTATGCAAATTTACATTTTTGTAGGCAGATTTTCACGAGTTTAAAGTTTAACGATTTTAATGGTAAAAATAAAATATAACTATAATTTTAATGTTTTGAATTTCAAAAATTTGTATTAGTACAAATGCATAAAAATTCGCAGTCTAGTTGTTATATGACGTTTAGTTTGTGAACAAATTTTGCTAAAAATTGACAGTGACACATTTGCCTGTAAATCTGCCTATAAACTCATTTATTAATTAAGTACCGGTAAGGGTAGGAACTCTATGAACAGAACATGACTAACAATTGCTGGTTTCTCGCGCGTTCGCTACACGAACAATCTTTATATTTGAACTTTTCCTACGTTTGTGGTATGGTATTTGTCAATGATACGATAGAGATTCCAGTTCTTAGGTTTTCTATATTTGAACAAGACGCCTGTTATTATAAACAAATTAACTTTCATGGAACTAAAGATGCTGCCCAAAGAGACTTTTCTCTAGCTAATGCAAGCCTTGTACACATTCATTAAATCCTCTCTAGAACGGTATCAATAATCTAATTGCTTATCGACTTTGTCTAGAAAATTCTGTAGTGCCTGTAGTATTTACAGGTTGGACCATATGCGGTGTGTTCTCGGTGAACACTGTAGAGACATTTTAAAAATAAAAATATCCATTAAGTATCCATTAAATATCCATTAAATAAAGTCAATTTTTTCAGTGTACTCGTCCTTGTTGCGATAGGTGCTAGAACAATATTCTTTCTGTATTCTGTTTAATATTCTTTCTCAAGTGGAATTACATAGGGTGAGGGACCAATTACTGTGGGGGTACCAATTACTGTGCCCACATTCATTATACTTTTTTTTAAAGCATAATGAGTATTAAAAGAGAGATATGTAACATATATATTAACTGATTTTAATGAACAAAATTTAATATCTATTTTTTAATATTCATTATGCTTTCAAAATAAGTACAATTAATCTAGGCACAATAACTGGTACCCCACAACAATTGGGTCCCTTACCCTAGTTCCGTTGCAGATTTTTCTCAATATTAAGGGTACCCATGAGTAATCTACTATTTTCTTCACAATGCAACCCAAATCAGATTAATTGGAGATTTGTGATTTGTTACACGTTTGGAAATCATTGAGATTTTCTGATTTCCTTAAGAAGGAATATTACACTTGGAGAAGATAGTAGATGGCATTTTGCTACGCTTAATACAACATTCCAAATTCAATTGGTTGTATATTTTTGTCAACAAAATGGAATTAAAAGTGTTCAATTCACAGTTTGAATATCTTGTTGGTCATACTTTCATATTTCTAACAGTAATGTATTATTGCTAATTATTAAATTCACGTCCTTCTGTTTTATGTAAGGATATATAGAAAAACATGATTTCGTATGAAAACAAATTTCAAAATGGTGTCCGAAATAACACGTATGATCATCAAAGAAGTTGTATAAATTATAAAAATAATATCTGTCATATATTTACAAGAAATATATTAGCCGAAAATGTAAGAATATTATTTACAGAACTTTGATATACATAGAATATATAACTCATATAAAAAATATTCTTGAAATTTTCGAATTAACAACAACAAGTCGGAATTAACGAGATTCGCAAAGTTTTCAACAAAAATTATTGCCGTTTTGCTAAAATAACAGCTCAATTTTATCCTGAAGTAACATAATTAACGACATTGCGGATCTCGTGCGTTCGCGAAGGGACAATTAATAAACATTAATCAAGTTTTCATTTCACTTTGAAAAAAGCATGCGCATCTAGAGTTTAATTAATTATACTACAGTAAAGTCTTAACCTAAGTGCAATTCTTGGGTACGTGCTCCGACATAGATCGTGTAGTGCTACTATCTTTTTGTGATCGTGTCTGAAGTGGCACTACATACCGTCAATTGAACCACTAAATACAGTTGAAATTACATATCATGTTTAGTGCCGTTCTAATCAGAAAACTGTCACAAATAAGTTGGTGAAAGTCCCACAATAAAATAATGAAAAATAAAGAGATTTTGTAATTGGATTACGCGGCATGTTTACTTGGCCCCTTGGCATGAGTTCTTGGCCCATTACGGGATATGCCCCGTTATGCAGTGGAGGGGATACGTGAAGCGACTAAGATCGTGTAGCCCAGTTGCGCTTAAGATCAAGGTTTTACCGTATAAAGATGACAGCGTGGTCGCTATCGCAATCATCACATAATCAAACATTTCTTTGGTACACTGATTGTGGTGAATGGTAGAAAATATATAAACGGTGTTGTATCATCGTTTGAGTGTAGAAAGGTTCGAGTTCGTTGCGCAGAGGCCCCGTCAGGGATGATCCTCGCCATGCATAGAGAGAGAGTAAAGAATCGTCGAATGTATAGTATATCGCATCGTAATGTCTTCTCGAGTGGTGCGTTCGAGGTCCGTGTGGTTCAACGGAACGTAAAATTAAACCTCAACGATGGAATATATTAGCAAAGGTATACTTGGAACCGGGCACCGTGCAAAATCACAACCGCACTGTCCTAGACTGGCTCCGGAGGTGGATCTCCGTTGATACCTTCCCTGGACTGGATCATGACCTCCGTTTGTTCCTTGGTTAATTCTCGTTGCTCGTTGGTGAGGTTCAAGTCCTGATCTCCAATGAAACTGCGACGAACCACGCCGTTCGCTAACGAGGACAAATCCGCGTTCCTTTGCTGAGTGTCCCTCCAGGGTGTCGTGAGAATCCTTAATCTCTGTAACGTGAATTTCGAAGTAGCAACAAGCTATTACCAGATATCACCACCTTCATTTCCGTCGTTCTGTTATTATTCAGAGCGAGAAATGTTTTGATGGAGATTGAATGGTTTTTTTGTAGGTGGACGCGTCGAGGACTCGTGAAGGTCAACTTTGAGTTTTTAAGTGGGACCATATTATGAAAGCAACAGATTAACACTAGAACGACCAAGCACTAAATGCAACTGGCATACATTGTCTTATAATAACAACAAAATAAGATTTGTTTAGATTTCGTATTAGTTTTGTTTAAATATCTACTTCGATAGAGAAGTTTATTAAAAAATTTTCTCATGGAAACATATTTATAATTTCAATATCTCTAGAAGAAAAAATTAGGAGGAAGTCATTTTGACCCATCCGGTAGTTCTAGTGTTAAATTGTTCAAGCGAGGAGTAACGTTTTGTTCCTTTTATCGTTGGATCAATAATTGTCCAAGATATTTCATGATTCGATATGCACAATATACTGTTCAACAGGATCACCGCATAAATAAAAGGGATTACATTAAGATCCCGATAATTACTTGAACAAAGCTGCCAGGCGTAACGATGATCTTGTAAATTGCGACACCGGGTATCATGGCAATGGAGGAAGTCGCAATTAGCCAGCCTAATACGTTTGCCCAGACTGGATACACATAATCCTCGTATGTTAATGGTTCGTAGCCCATTAAACCGTAAACGATAATAAACTGTGAACACGTTAGAAAACATCCTGAGAAAATATTTTTCGTTTCCTTCATTTTTTAATTTAATTTCGGCGAACGAAGTATTGTTCCAAAAATTATTCAAACATATTATATTAACATTACACGTACAACTTCGAGATGTGCATACATTGCTTCAGAGGTGTGAAATAAATAATTGCATAGAATTTATATTTCTGAATTTCTATTTCTATTTATAAATTAATTTATAAAAAGCAACGAGTTTTCAAAGAAAAATATTGCTGCATTATACTCGACTTCGCAAAAATCTTAAAAGAGAAAATCTATTTTAATTTCTGTTTCTTGCGATTGACTAAGAACATGCATTACTTTGCATAAAGATCCGCAGTCTAATAATAAGTCCGCATCGTGGAAGCATTAAATCTGATTCGTCGTATTAATATCGTATTAGCATTGGATTAATATCGTATTAATTACCATAAGAAATATCGGGGCGACGAACTTCCAGCAGACCCTCCAGTAAATGCCGGGTGAAAACCCGATCATATCTTTGATATCGGCGCAGAATCGGTCGGTTCCGTAGATCCAGCTAATGGCTATTGCTTCAGCCAAAACTGCGAACAGCATCGAGTAGCCGGCAGCGTACCGATCCAACAGGTGGAAAAAGTAAAAGCCACCCTTTGCAAGAAAAAATGTAGAGTGAAATTCAATCGGCAGAAAAGTATTCCAAGATGAAAAAATCCGTTCGAAAATGTTGCAGACCCATGTTGCTTGGTCAATTATCACTCTCTAAATCGAGTAGATCGAGTCTTTCACTTTTTTTTCTCAAAGAGTTAGAAATTACTTTTATCGTCTTATACAGAGGGACATTCTGTATTTTACGCTTTCACATTTAGAAAGTAGAAAAAGACAACGAAAATAAATATATTATCCGATGTTGAGTCGATTATTTTGTTTACTGTACCTGTGAACACGAAGCTAATCCAACGACGAAGTATAGCGTGAACAGTAGGGCGACGAAAATTTCGCGATTGTTCCCGATTATCGGGAACTCGTCGCTGAGAGCAGTGATGATCGCTTCAGAACCACCAAACTACAAAAACAGGTTTATACAATTGCACACCCAGCAAGTATCGATAAAAAGGAATATTTCGTAGGAAGTGACCAATGAATCTCCAATAGGGTGGTTGAAAGATTCGAATTTAAAATGAAGTTACAATTGATTTTAACACCGCAACAACCACGATTTAATTTGTACACTTGTTCTCAGGGAAACGCTTTTGTTTAAAAACAAAAAAAAAATAAAAAACAACAACTATGAGATGTGTACCGAGCTGTCCAGTCCCAAAGTGAGTAGCATCATGAAGAAGATAAGTGCCCAGAACATGGATCCAGGCATAGTTGCGATAGCAGCGGGATAGACAATGAACACTAGTCCGGGTCCTTCTGTTGCTACATCTTGAATGGACTTTCCACTTGCGCGCGCCATGTATCCGAGCACAGAGAAGATGACAAACCCGGCAACGAAAGATGTTGCGCTGTTGATGAGGCTGGTTAATAGAGCGTCTCTGAAAGATCGAACAACGACATTTTAAGTAAGGTAAAACATGCAAAGAATATTTACATGAATTTTTCATGAAATCTTCAGAATTATTTGATTTGTATTCCAATCGAGAAGCATAAAATTGAAAACATTTTGACGCGTACTTTTATTATTAACACTAAACCTACCACGGTCAAATGACCGCTTTTCTATTTCACCTGTATTAAAATTATAAGAACGTATTTATAGGAAATTACTGAATTGACTTCTTTATTCAAGCATATATTATAATGAATATCGTATAAAGTTTAAATAAATTCAGTCTTCTCCCTTCTATAATACGTTTCACTTTTATATGTTTTGTGCTTGGTAGGTTTAGTGTTAAAATTCCAATGGCGTAAAGAAATTTTTATGGGGACGTTTTTTCCTCTTACTTTAACAGCCCCCGCTCCTCAAGTACCATTTATTTTATAATCAGTCGCTAATGAAATGTTTTTAATATTCCGGATGTTTCTTACTTGTAAACGTTGTTGTGGTATTTATTGTAACTCGCATAAGCCAACAGCACGCCAAATCCCGGGCCAAGGGAGAAGAACACCTGTGTCGCGGCATCCACCCACACCTAAAAACAATTTAAAGGATCTTTTGACGAAAGCCGCAGACTACCTCGTCTGGTTTATAATTAAATTCGGAATTTCCGGTTCTTCGGAAACAGACTTGAAAGCGGTTTCTTACGAATGAAATTTTTGCCCCAAAATATAATACATTACGAGAAAGATACAAAATAGGAAGAACACTGAAAGTGAATCTTGACGAAGATAAAATACAAGATCTACTGGAATTTATTAAGGAATCGAGAATCCAGGAAGTTATACTATAATGATACCCCTGTTCGTCGCTGATAACCATGCAGTTGATGCGACGTTAAACCTTTATTTAAAAAAAAAAAAAAAATTGTTATTAATAACGATGTTCGTTACGGTGAACGAAATAGAAGATGAAACTTGTACGGAACGCAATTGCGTAGCAATCCAACGAGTTGTCGAATGTCTGTGCAATAAAATTTTTATTTTCGGTACAAAAGTTGCACAAAGCGTTAAAGCGAGAAAAAAAAGAAACGCCGTAAAATTACAAAAGATCTCCAAGAATTGTCCTTCTTCAGAGGTCGCGAATGACGCGGCTTAGAGTGATGGAGGGTTACGCGCGACCACTCGAGAAGAAAAACCGCGGGCCGGCCCCTATTTACGAAAGGAAGACCCGTAGAAATGATTCGCCGTAAACCCTCGGATTTCAGGAATCAACAAATTTCCCGGGTCGCTGTATAAAATACATTTGAGCGATATCTAGACGCGCTGAGAGAAATGCATTCCGCTTACAAGCGGAGAGGGTCGAACGTACGGGGTCCAGGCCTCTGTGACCGACCGAACTCTAATGGTCATTATGACAGGTACACAGAGTTTCCATTTTCAGCGTCGTCGGATAAACCTGGCACGTTCCACTCCTACCCAATAATTCTCGCGACGCTGCCCGATTTTTCCGACCCTCTTATGCCGCTGCATTAACTTCCTAGCCTCACGGCCTCCTTTCCTTTTTTCTTTTTTCTATTATTCTTTCCCGTGGCCGCTGTAAGTGGTCACTTCATATTCCCACGATCATCCGCTGGGAAACGATCCAATGGGTCCAGTGAATAAGCGGTGAGCCACGCTGGCATCAACTTTTCGTATCAAGGATCGAACAAGTTAGAGACCGCCCATTTAATAAATAGTATTATAAATAGTATTTATACGTGTTTCAATTTCGATAGTAGTTGCTCATCGCTGGGTTGCGGAATCTTTACACAAACTCCGTTTGCATTAACTGGGCATTAACCGGGCTACATCATATATTTTCAAATGTGTTTCCTTTTTTAATTTTAACACGTACACACTTTCTATTTTTGCCTCTATAATAATTACTAATATTCTTGTGGAATTTTGTTACCTCTGCTTTTGTAATGGCCGAGAAGTTCGGGTTGAGATAATAGCGTATCCCCTCCAAACTGCCTGGTAGTGTGACGCCCCGTATAAGTAGAATCAGTAGAACAGCGTACGGAAACAGAGCCGTGAACCAAACTACCTGTGACAAAAAGTTTCTTTCCAAGTTCGGCTTTACGATAGGCGTTAACGCTTACTTGGCTTGCGAATTTGCGTTTAAAGTGACACATTTATACCACAGATCTTTGCGCAAACATTCTGTTTTACAAATCAGTCTAAGAAAATTAACACCAATAAGAATTACATTCTGTGAATAAAGAGAATTTGATGGTATAATACGCACAAATATTTAACTAAACTTCCATTCCTCTTGATCTCTATTTAAATAAACGAAGTGAATGTTTTATTGCCAAAAAATGTTACAAATCCAAATACTTTTGTCTTCCTATTCAGTTGGATACAGAATGCTCTACCATAATACACATTAAAATGAAGTTATGGTTTAGTAAATTATTCAGATACTTTCTAAACTGTTTTTTTGTTTTCGTGTATATACATACATATTACGAGAGTGTAAAAATTACTTGAAAATGAGGTATGCAAGCTCTTACAGAATTTTCATTTCCAGGGTGACACCCAGTGTTGCCAGATCAAGACTTGTTCCTCCCTTCTGATTTCCCTTTCTACCGCGCTAAAGGGAGAGCGAAAGAGAGGGGTAATTTTTTCACCTCAATTCGTTCTCCCTCCCCTCATCTGGCGACACTGGTGACACCCCACCCCACTGCTCGTGTCAAGGATAGTAATCTCACCTTTCCGGAAGTAGAAATACCCTTCCACAAAGAGAAGTAACAGATGATGTAGACCACCAACAGGCACAACGCAATGTCCCACTTAATTGTCCCAAGATCGTGCAATCCTTCACTTTTGTGAAGTTCTAAGATGGCTCGGCTTTAAACAGAATCGATGAATCATTCTTATGACTTTATTGAAACACCGTAACTCTTCATTTATCTCGGAACAATGAAAACCTCTTTTATGGCATCTAAGAGGTACCCCGTACTACAACATACATCTTGAAGAGATGACAGTAGATACTAGATGACTAGAGATAAACAAACAGCTTATACCGAAGTATTTTTTAAATGTAATTTTAAGTTAATAGCTGATACAACAACAAGTAATTCTGGAATGACGGAAAATATTATTTAATACAATCGACCTCTCGGGCTGTTATGAAAACTTGAAGGGGATCAATGAAGATTTAGAGTTTTTTTTTGTGAGTAAAAGAGATGCTGCAATAAAGAGTGTAATTTGACTAAACCAACGACAAGCAATTAAAAATCGAATACTGTTTCATAAATGATGCTAAATATGCGCGCTTACTTGAAGTATTCTTGCGCGGCGCTAGTGTACCACGTGGTGTTGTAGTTCTGATTGGCGCGTATGTCCAAATACTCCTCGACCAGGGATGAATTGTCGGTGTTCCGTGGCTCCAGTAGCTCGATAGGAGACGTATCTTCGAACGTGTAAGAGATATTTGCATCGAATTCGCGACAATGCGGTGTGTTCCAGGGATTGTCGCAGGTGGTCCATGGCAGCATGCCGGAGAACGAGGCGAAGAAGTACCTCAGCGCCCACGCGATGATCACGTTGTAGTAAAAGTCGACGTAGAACGCTATCAGTGCAACTGCGTATCCGATTCCTGGTCAACGAATACATCAGTGAAGTCGTATACAGAGTCCTTCATGCTGTTACCAGCCAGCGTATTTCGTGCGAGTAATATTTATTAATAAGTAAATGCACTCCAATTTGTATCGTACTTGCAAACAACATTTCAATAAAAAAAAAAATGTCATAAATACGTTGGGGTAAACGTCTCACAAAAAAAAGGCAATAAAGTACAATGAATTAGTATCACCCGACCGTTCTATCTAAACCCGTACCATCTGGGACGCACATTTCTTTCACATATAGCGAGACGCTCTATCGTAAATAGTTATGTCATGCATAAAATGAAGGATTTCGTTCTCCGCATGGGGAACGTTCATCTCGAGAAAGGATTAAAAATCTCTGGGGGGCGTGTCTTATAGGGAATCCTCGAGCCAGAGAATATTCCATTATTCCGTGGGGAGGCTCGCCGGGAACGACGAATCAATTACGTAGTTCATCGATGCGGATCAAAAGGAAAAAGCACGTGAGAGACAAGAGAGTCGATAGAGGAATCCTGTGCTTACATCGATCATCGGAATCGTCGCGGATGAGGCAGGAAATCGACGGAAATGGAGGTTCTTCTCGAGTGGTCGTCCAACCCCCGCCCCGATTTATACGCGTTACATAAAGCACCGCGCGCGCAGTGCACCGTACCAGTGCAATAAAAGAAAGTATACCGGATGTGCCTAATGCTCCGTTCTTCATAGTAAGAGGTGACGGCCGAGTGCTACGGAACGGTTTTAGAAAAATTTCACCAAGAGAAAAGTAATCTTATGCCAATTGACGAACATTATTTCGCGAGCATTTGACCAACCGTCGGATCACGCGAATTGCTCCTGCCCTTTTTTCGAACACCGTGCTCAAAGCTCGACTAAGTTTTCTCCGTGGTTAGCTTCTTACTGGGCCGCGGATATTTATGCATTTATGGTATTTGTACATTTTTTTAAATGTAAGAAAACGTGCATGTTAATTCCTTCGTATCTCTGGACGAGATATCTCGCGACCCAGTGCCCATACAGGTAATTTGTCTAACTGGAGATACAATGAAGCAACATACTGGAATGTATAAATTGACTTACCCTTCAAAAGTGGCACTATACGACCCCAGCAGGTGATCGCTCCCTTTCTATTGAACTGACCGAGGGCAAGCTCCATATAAAAGAGAGGAATCCCTCCTACCACCAGCATTATGCAGTATGGAACCAAGAAGGCTCCTGTAAACATAAATTCATTCATATTTTAGTTGGCAGCCTAGCAATATAATTCTCGCATTATCAGTTAGAAAAACTAAAACCCAAATGTCTATATTTCATAATAAATACAACGTTGCGTACGCAGTGAATTCTCAATGTATGTCAACAACACGGGACCCGAACGGTGTTATTATATGTTTACACTCCTCGGCGTCCCAGGCCTCACGAGCTTCGTGGCCCCTATACCCGTACAGAGACATATACATATAGAGAAATCACTGTACCTTTCTGTAATGTTGAGTTTGTTAATCGCTATAAAGCTTCATTTTTGTTTTAACGTTGAAAGAAAATGCCTCTCTTGTTTCAATCTCGTGTGCCTTTTATGGGCATTTGTGCAGCACCGACGTATTAAAAACGTTTAAAAATCGTCAGAAAAACAAATTCGTGAAATTCATTCTACTCGACACCACCAGTATGAAAGTTGAAGCAAAATGAAACTTGAGCGAATCAGGTAAACGTTTGTTAACGAACTGTCCTGTACGATAGGTTTAAATGGATCAATTTAACGTTAGCGAGTTTGATTAAATCTGATAGAATCGAATGCGAACGGTTTGCCCGCAAGTAGCGCGAAAATGTTCGAATTCTTATCGTCTTTGATGACACCTGCCGCTTGTCAAGAGGATGGCGGCGAACATCACGGGAAAAAAGAGTGACGAGCGAGCCACTCGCATCAGCGTGTTAGCTGCATAACTGAATTGCAGGATATTCAGAGCAGCGGGGTGCTGTAGCGATATGCTTTTAGGTGCGTAATTCGATAGTGAACTTTCGAAAATATGGCAAGGTGAAGCGAAAATGGCGATTCAGATGGCACCGATCTGCAAAACGATCCGGGGGATTCATGAACGCCGAGAATTTTTCAATAACAATTTTTCTGACAACGGATAAACTATACAGCTACGCCTAAAGCGTCGAAAATCCAAGTCAGAAAAATTGGAAAATGTGAAAATCTTCGTTTCCGTTAAACGCTGTCCCCGATTTGAACACAATTTCAGAAAGATTTTATGCTGTTCCATATATTTGTGCTTTCCAAATTTTTTAACCGTTTCAGCCTGGAACAACAATATATCATCGTCAGCTGCACTTGCGAAAAGATTTATAATAACATTAGAATCGATATTTTATCCCAATTGATGGATTCCTCTTCAACTTGAATTTTTTGGTCAGCAACAAATGGGTTAAATCATTACTTTACCAACGTGTAAATTGTTAACCACTATTGAAATCGCTTTGCACATAGTTTGCCTTCGACGAGCTGTAAAAAAAATCTCTTGGGAATATCGATTTCGTTCTAATAGGGATGACAGAGAGTCGATTGGCAAATGATTGACAGCAATGTTATGTAAGCTAATTTAATACGTCCACAACGTGAATGCTGGAAATGGGTCATGGTTTTAGATGAAAAGTAAATAAGTTAGTTGACGGTGACAAGTATTACAGAAAAAACTAATCTGGAAGCCGTTTTGAAATTCGTCGAATGAGATTGTGTAACTCGCACAAGTCGTCGAGTGGCTAATAAATTCTGTAAATAACGGAACGATCAAATCAAAAAGATATCGTGATTCGTGATTGACCGAATGAAACGAGAATCCCATCAAATGTATTGCACATTCCTTCCTGCCGATCTGTCTTTTTGCTTGTCCGTAACCTCTCCTTCGTAACCACGGAGACGTAATCGCATTAAGAAAGAATATTCCCTTCTTCTTATAGCTCATGATTAACTTGATTACCTTTTTCTCCCAATAATGAACGAATTTAATGAAAGCGTATCTTTATGTTTCTCATTTTCATCGATTTACTCGGACAAAACAAACTGCTTAACCTTGACATTAGGGAAACAAGCAATAATAATTTTGATCAAATAAAACGCTAGGAAAAAATAGGATAATTAATAATTACCTCTACTGCGAATATTCTCTCGAATATTCAATTCGTCACGGAACATTAAATTTACCAGTTCAGATCTCATTGTACAATCATTTTTCCTAATCACGTAAGATCCACTTGACGCGTAAAACGTAGACTTCTATAATCTGCGCTGCGAAACCTCCAGACGTACATTGTGCGATTCGTGTTTTCTTGAGTAATAATTTTGAAAAAATAAGTTTAAGATAATATCGTTTCTTGTTTAATTTTATATAAACAGTGATTTTTCATGATCTTTCATTTATTATTTTCAACTTTAAGGCAGCAAACAGTATCAGAACGAATGTGCATACGCCAAAACGAGCGAACGCAAGCAAACACGAGCGAACCCGAGTAGACGCGAGCAAACGCGCTTTATCTGTTCTTGCGTGTTTACAGTTGACACGCGTCCAGTCCGAATGTTGTCAACATCACCTATATAATAAAGCCAAACAGCTTCGTTGTGACGTCACCGCTTAGCGGCGCGGCGGCGCACAGTGGAGCCAAATGCAAATGTAAAAACAAAACTATCCAACGAATTTGTGCAAAGATTGCCATAATTACAATGCTTATTTGGCCGAAACGCGCGTCTTCTTGTGATGAGAACATTACAAGGGTGTTATAATGCCAACATCGTTAGCATTCATATACACTGCATTAAAGAGAATCGCACAAAACAAATGGCACAAAAAAAAAATCGCATTATAATTTATCCATACGACCTCTCCGCGCGAATGTATTTCCTGTTAGCGTCGGGTGCAAACGTCCGGTTTCAAACAACATTTCCGCTCAATTTTAGTCCTTTGAGCATGCGACAATGCTAAGCTTCAAACACCTCCTTTGTGTTCGAGACGTTGAAACGATCGTACGCGATGCATGAATTCCATAATCCATCTGTTTCTTCTAGCGGCTCGCCAATTTCCTCGCGATTTCTCATCCCGAGAAAGTATTTATAGAATTATCTTATAATATTTCAATCAAACAAAACATTAATTCGTTGCTCTTCAAAAAATTCATCCCTGAGAAAGTTGATCCCTCACCGTGTATGAAAAACTCGTGATGTGTACTTATAACTTATAAAACCTTATAGACTCGTGTGTATTTATATATTTAGGTATTATTAACACTTTGACTGCCAAGCTAGAAACCTAAAAAATTCCATCAAATTAATGTAAGATATTTAAAGAAATATTAAATTGAAAAAAATTATACGTATGATATTGAGTGGTCCTCCAACTTTCTGGTATTTTACAGATCCTTAAAAAATTTGATACAATTAATATATTAGCGTAAAAATTCGTTTTAAAATTTGGAAAAATAATTCCGTCACCCACATGTGGGTGACATGGCAATCAACGTGTTAAATAAATTATAACATTATTATAGATCATATATGTGTGACAATGTTGGTAGCATACGTGTTAACAACGAGTGTTCGTCGGTCTCGTAGGTCGGTTTGCATCAGTTATTCCATTCGAATTTCTTCTGTCTATGTAGATTAAGGAGGCTCGGCCGATCTAGGAGAGGACGCATGCCGTATCGCGTGGTGTCGAAGATATCCTAATTTCCCGCAACGAAGAAGCGCGAAACGTTCGGCGAAATCACGCAACATAATGGATCGCGTACGGTGGCATGCAGCAGGTAAAGGCGTCGCGAGCGTCCATGATCAAAGGCCAGCCCGAATGGGAAATTATAATTAATTAAGGTAATTGGAAATTAGCGACCGATCTTGCCGGTACTAATGGCGCGCCCTACTCTCCTCTCAATTGAGTTAGCCGCCGCTTTTGAGGAGCCCCTGTATCGCTGATAGCCGGCTCTAATCGTATTCCTACGGGAGACTCGATAGAACAGCTAATAGCATCGTCGACGACGAGCGCCAAGTCTTCCAAGCAGTTGCGCGGCGGCTGCTTCCTCCAATTGTTATTTCAAGGTTTGTACAAGCGAGTCGAGTTACGCGACGCGCCGAACCGTAATGTAATCCCGGTAAATCCAAATTTCCGAACCTTGTTCGCGATACGCGACGGCGCACGGCGTTGCCATAGTTCTCGCAACCATTTTTCCAAACACGACAACTTGCACTATCTTTTACGAAGCACTGGGACGATCGATATGCATCGTCGATATCCCCTACAATTATCTTGAACATGCCCATCCATTTCCGAACAAATTAGTCTATGATTTTTCGAAAGCAAGGTCTGACTATTTTTAACATTCTGTTTTCAGCATTTAGTATATCATACAAACCATTAAAAGCGAAATAATCGCATCAATCTGTAAATTATTTTTTTTTTTACGCATACGTTATTCCAATGCAAGAATAATAATTAAAAATGTCGTAATCTTATTAGATGCATGAGAATGCTTAAAATTATTAAGAAAAGATGTGAATGTGTGTGTGCGCAGATCCCATATTTTGCAAATTAATCTGGTCAATTTTTATCTTGAATAAAAATCCACAGACTGACAATCTTTAGACCCCTTATAAGAAACTCTTTTATTAATATTTTTGTGTTAGTGAAAACATCAAATACAACATCATTCAAGTGCGTTCGCATACACCAATTTTTCCAATCGCAATTCAGATAACAACCATGTCTGAGCAGCAAGGTCTTGCGAACGTTTAAAAAACGGTAGAATTTGATGAAACAGCCAGATCGAAAGTGTGATGATAATTTGTTGGAAATGAAATCCATCCAAACGGTGTAATTTTCCGAGACGGCACGCGGACTCTTAAAATTACACTTTCGCTTTAATTCGGGCCAATTTCAAGACCCGCGGACGCTTTCGCAGATAAGAAGCCTGAAGTGAAATCTAAATCTCGGGGTCATTTTCCACGAGGTAAATGCCAATTAGCCGACCGGTTAACGCGGTATTACTTGGCTGCAGGAGTGCATTACTTGACGCATCCTCTCCCCATTCCAGCAGCGAAATAACGCTTGACAATGTTACGAAGCATCAGCAGGACGAAGTCGGAGAATATTGGAATAAAAATGATGCTCGGCTCGAAAAGTAACACCCCGGGTTTACAAGCGAATATTACAAAATTCTAACCAGACTGTTTCATTTCGTCCGCGTACCGCGAATTTACTGGAATGTCGAACCTAATCTTTGCGAAGCGCGGAGGGTTAAAAATAAATTAATATTTCTATCTTATTCTTTTTACTTGCAATTATAAATACCGACTTAAGAATAACAATTATACTGCGACTGAAATATGCTTAGATTATTTAAAAATTTAATTCATTTTAACCAGTATACGCGTGAATAACCCAGTAATTGTAGGAAATATTTATAAATAATCTTTGTGGTAATGCCACAGTTTTTGATTGCCGGAAAAATATACATAACATTGTCAAGTTGATTGCGACGATGATAATAAGGATAACAATGATAATAATAGTGATGGTTACAAAGATAATAATAATGACAACAGTCCCATGTAGGAGAGGCTAGGAATACTTTTACAATCCCTGCTTGCCATAAGAGGCTACTAATTGTAAGAAAAATCGATAAAATGACGGAGAAGCTCGAAAACCAGCTCTGAACATCAAAGTAGAGTATTATTCAGTTTATAAATACCGAATTGTGAAATTCGCGAATGAGACAAAACGTGCTGTTGCCTCACAAATTAACACAAAATTTGTTCCCTAAATAGTGGTCTATAATAAAATAAAAATTACTATTTTTCGTAAACGATATAGAATACGTCTGTATAAAGGCTAATTTAAAAAGAGACTTATCCGTTTTAAATTAAGTTAATTTTTCATTTAATTTCTAAGTTTATTTATTAAAATAAAATTTTTTGTATAAATATATTCTGGGGTACGTCGTTTTTCCGGCGAATAATTATTAGAAGATTGAGTTAGAGTTGTGAGGTTTTTACTGTAAAAAGTTAGGGTAACTTCAAAGCTAGTGGACCACTAAAAATAATTTAAACAGTTTTTGAGTTGTGTCATTTTTCTTACGAATGAACGATGTCTTCTTGCATTTCATATATTTGCACGTGCCATAAATGCACATTTCTATTTCACGCAAGGGACATAAGCCTGTGAACGTGTTAATTTCCTGAAAAATAAATTGAGGAGTGGCACGGTTCAGAGCATACGATTCTATTACAAAATCCGTAGCCATTTGGAAACTAATGATAATGTGTGAGTGAGCAAGACGTCTTGAGTTTCATGATGGGCATACGCGTAGGAAGCAACTAGAGTCTCATTCTTGACGAACGACGGCGTTGACTAGCTACGCTTTAATTTCCTGTTACACAGTGCCCCACATGTTTTAAAGAGGGTACGTTATGTATGAAAATAAAAACCCAACACATTATGATAGTCAGTCATTTAATTGTTTCAATTAAGTAATCATTATTCAATGATTTTGGGTATGAAGTATTATTTGTTTCTCGAATATATTAATACAATTGCTAACGGGCCATTTTTTTCTCGAAGGTAATTGTATAATCAGTCTGAGAAAATCGATTCTTATCTGCCAATTCTGAATGCCTCATTAATTAAAGTTTAATTGGGTACACTTTGCAATTATCATACCAGAAATCTCAAGCTACACAACACATCGACATTGCGAAACTAGTAATCGCTTCGAATTGAGTTTCTAAAGATCTGAAATCGGGTGTGACGCACCGGTGATTAGAAAAACAAATGCTAAATGTTTTTTTCAACTCGCTAATGTTACTTCGCGCGAACCTACGACTGTTCTGTCCGCGTAAATCGTTTATGTAAAAGAGTCCGATACGACAGGGAAAAAAACTAGTTATTACATGACCGAGGAAAAAATTTACGGAATATAAGGTGTTAAAATCTCCGCGAATAATTGAATGCTTGATTATTCGCCCGCCAAATTGAGTCATACCTGATGAAGTCAAGCTGATTGAGATTTATAATCGTATGCGTCACGTAATTCGTGCATAAACTGTAGAATATATATAGTTTCTGAAACTGAGATCATTTGAACACTGATTTGACATGTAGGCAAATAGTATAATATACATATTACCTTAACGATTATTTTCCAAATAATTAATTTTCGTAATGCCCAAGTCTCGTATGATCATTGTGGTAGTCAAAGTGTTAACCAAAAATATGAACGTCTTGATTTTTACGAAAGAACTGCCCATGACAATTTGCAGTCTACATAGGATCCTTTACAAACAGTGCTACAAGGTTCTTATTGAACGGAGCGCATGAATAATCATTGAATTCACTTACCGCCACCGTTTTTGTAACATAGGTAAGGGAATCTCCAGACGTTAGCCAGATCAACGGCAAACCCGATGACGGATAAAAGGAAGTCGACTTTGCCGGACCAAGTTTCCCTGCCGTCGACGGAGTCGTCGAGTTTCGGAGGATTCTTCACCGCCCTCGTTGACATCATCGTGCGTCTTCCTACAAAACAACGGATCACTTCATTTTTAACCATTAAACTTTATCCTGGATAGTCGTGTCACTCTAGATGATGATGACAATCGTTATAGAACGAATTTTGAATCAAACAACCCCTTGTCTCATACAGGGTGTTTGGTAACTGGTGGTACAAGCGAAAAGGGGGTGATTCTACATGAAAGAATAAGTCGAAAATATAGAATAAAATTTGTTCATCCGAGGTTTCGTTACCGAGAAAATCGAGTTTGAAATGCAGCATGCTATTCGATAGGAATTGTCTGACGCAACTGTCTGATCATGACCAACCAAATCTACTTGCTGCATATACTAAACCACACAAACCTGACAGATCTTCAAAGTCGATTTTCTCGAAAACAAAGCCTCAAACGAAAAATATTTATTCTATATTTTCGACTTATTCTTTCATGTAGAATCACCCCCTTCTCGCTTGTACCACCAGTTACCAAACACCCTGTATAATTCGACCGCGGATATTTATGCAAAATCAAAATTTTCTGTTTCAATTACAAACTACTAGAACCAAACAAGAATTTATTAATAGTGTGTTCACACGAGACATTACTATGATAATATATAACGAAATCGAGATCGGCCGACGAATTAGCGATTTTTTAGGCGTTCTCCTGGACGGTTAGGGAAAAACTCGCGCGAAACGAGGACCCATTACGCTTGTCAACTTGATCGGGATACCCCTGTCCGTTCGATGAATCTCGATCTGTTGCCGCGTTTCATATCGGAGATTCCTCGAGTGCGCTCTCCGGCTGCGATTAAAATCGTCGATCGACGATGATTAGTTGTGTAATAAACGCGCCGGTTCCGCAGCGCTCTGTAATTTATTATGTTAGGCTCGCGGCGAACGCTGCACGCGTCAAATGTCGGGTTTAATGATCCGCGCGGTCGGCTACAGGTTTGTCAATGAAAATTGTCTGTGGTAGCCCCCGCTTGCGTGTACGGGGGCTTCTACACCCCGAACAGTGATCAAATTGGGGTTGTTTTACATCTCTTCTTCTCTGTAGAATTGTACTGTATCGTGTGATCAATTTGTATAAGTGATCGCGCGATTCACACGAACGTAGAATAGAATATCAAATACACGAAATATATCAGCTTATCGGTGAGAGAATAATAATTCAATAATGCAACCTTCTTTCTTTCGATGTTCTTCTTATGAAACTGTTGTCAATATATTCGTAACACTTTTCTGATTAAAACGACAACAAACACGACACAATTTCGATCCACATTTGCTCGTTTAACACTTTGATCGCCAAACTAGAAACCTCAAAAATTCCATACAATCAAAGTAAGTTTTATAATGAAATAAAAATTGAAAAGTATTATATGTATGATATTGTATGATATATGTATTGATCCTAATCAAATTTGGTACAGTGAATATATTAACGTAAAAATTCATTTTAACACCTGGACAAATAATTCTGTCATCCACATATGGGTGACGTGGCAGTGAACGTGTTAATCCACAATACCATAGAACCTCGCTTATCCGAACTAATCGTGCCAGCGTACGGATAAACGAGCAAACGTGATCGAAATTGTATCGTATTTGGACTGATTTTAATCAGGAAAATGTCACGAATATATCGTTTAGAGTTTCGTCAAGAAATAATGCAAAATCGAAAGGTTTAGTCGTGAAACGACTCCCCGCAACTGGGATAAATATGGTTTGGATCTCTTTCGTGTATCGAGACATTATTGTATTTTTAAAATTGAGTGAGTGAGAGAGGGGGAGGGGAGGGGGGTGTATTGGCGGGCCGTGTGCGGGGGCGGATTCGGATCAGGCGGGGGCGGGGGCAAGGGGGTCGAGACGCGTGCGAGCTGGGACGTGGACGCGGGCGCGGTCGCGTGTGTAATTTGGCGACGACAAGTTATCGATAGCCCTTCAAGCGACAACGCTTAAGCTCCGAGCGAGGCTCATTGTGCCCCTGTGACGGGTTGCGGACAAACAGCGTATATTTCAAAGGCGGCCGCGGTGCCGACCTCGAGGGGACTCTGACTCTCGACGAGGGGTTTTCTGTCACACGCACTGATCCACGCTTGTCTATAGATCGACCCGATTAATTGATATTCGGCGGTTATTGCCAAACGACGATGGAACGCTCCGCGAACAGGTGCAAGACGAGGAACGCTGCGGCCACCACCTTCCGATCGCTCACCTGATCTACGTCTTGTGTCGATTTCGCGTCAGTTTTCATGTGCTCGATACGCCTCGCGCGGTCCGTAAAATTAAAAAATTCCACTTTTGTACTTACATGATAAAATTCATTTACGAAACGGCTCGATTTATAAACTTAAGGAAGCTTCGTGTAGAAATCTCTATATTATATGAATTGTAAAATAGTTCTAAACTCGTCTTTCGGAAGCCAATTATTTATCGTATGTCTTCACATATGCTTACAACACATACAAACGTAATTATCGATTCTATAACTATTTAGTTATTAGTTACAAGTACCTATACCACTTCTTTGAAGTAATAAATTCATTAAGGTAAAGGCACCAGTGGTTGACCATTTTATAGAAAAACATAAAAAATAAGGTTTTTATAAGCGCACTTATAAGTGCACTTTCGATGAAAGTGAACCTCGGATGCCATGCCGTCTGTTGTTTAAATTTCAAAATAATAAGAACATTTCAAACCTTTTTTTTTCATGTTTTTCTATAAAATGGTCAACTACTGGTGCCTTTACCTTACTAATCTCTCAATTTATTTTTTCTTGAAATTTTATAGAATATGTTAGAATAATATCAGAAAAAATGGTAGTCTTCGATAGGATAACAAAGCTCGACTACAATTGGGACTTAAAGATCGATTTCTGTCTAGAGCTGCTGCACTCACCCTGTGCTGCGTACTTCAAGGCAACTTTTATCAAATCCGTGTTGTGGCACACCTGTCGCACAGTGTATTCGCACGCCGCATCGTCAAACGAGAAATTGGTAACAGAAAATAACCCGACGAGAAATCGCGCAGAGAAAAAAATTTGTCTAAGAAGCAAAGCTGTACCCCGAGGCTAATGGCCACCAGGTGCAATCAAGAGGAGCACCTTCTTCGGGAAAGCGCAAATAAAACGAACGGCTGCTGCGCGTTCTTCGGGATTTAAATGGCGCCACGCGAAGCGGCCCGGGGGGGGGGGGGGGGAACTGGAGGAAGAAAAGTTTCGCGTTCAAGGCGCACACAAATTCGAGGAAACGCGACACAGCTGGCGGGGATAAGGTATTCAAGGCTGAAAACAAGATTGCAGTATTAATTAATTTATCGTTAGATGAGCTGCCGTATCCGCGATCGAACACCGACTATGGAGAGCCAAGTGCAGCCGACTGCACACACCTACACAGAGCTTACGAAGATCGACGAAGTGAAGAATTTCAAGTTGATTAACGTTCTTTTTGGTAACACTCTTCGGAATTGTAATTAGACTGTGGATTTTTATGCAAAATAGATACTTTCTAGAAATTGCATAAAAAATGAACTTTTACTTTTAGTAATGTCAACGAGCCTAAAGTTTTAGTATAATCCTTAAATTCTCTTAATGTTTTCACAGTTTTGTATTTTACCTGTTCGTTGTCGTACATTCATAAAATCCACAGTCTAACAATTACCGTGTTGCTTTGTTGTAGCTCTGTGATGTATGAATTGCTCAAACTGAACCGTATATAAACGGTTAAACAATACAAATGATGAATTTTGTTTATCGGTTCATCGAGTTTCCTCGTTATACATGTTGATATCCACATATTGATCGTTTTCCGGAAAACCGGCAATGAATCGTTGCTACTTTCTGTGAATCACGTGTTTAACAAAGGTCGCATAAACCATGCAGGTAAAAAAAAAGTAAACGACGAAACTCGAGAATTGTAACAATAACTGAAACCACAAACGGCCGTGAAAAAGAGCATAAGGAACATATAAGGATCGTCGTACAGAAATACGGCCTCTTCGGTAATCAATCTCTGAACTGTCGCGGTTTTTTATTACTGCACTTATACTCGCGTATATGTAGATGTTTCGGAATTATTTTTCAGAGACTTTCCACGCCAATTTATTTTAAAAATTTACTATCAGTTCTTAAATGTAAGGTTCTTTCATGAAGCATAGAATTAGTTTTAAATAAATGATCGTATTCTTATAAGTTAAAAAATATTGAAGCTGAGACTTGAAATGTAGTGTAGAAAGCATCGTATAAAAAATTAATGTAACAACTATAGAATGTATTTACATATTATATAATAAGAAGAAAATAAACCGTAATGCAGCCATGCTAAACAATAATTTTCTACGCCTTTCAGGGTAAACGACCTTTGAAAGTGATAAACGAATGAAAAGCTATGGACCAATTGAATATTTCGTCCAAAGGTTACTTTGATATCCTTTTTCCCCTTTCACAATTTTTAGTAAAAGTGAGAGTCCCTACTCTCGACACTCGCTGCAAAACCTTTTTCACCTTGTAAAATTTGAAAAGAATGATTTATGAACAAATGGCCACAAAGGTATACGTTCATTGTTCGTTACATTGTTATTGAACGACATAAAAATATTCTTTAACAAACAATTTTTTTATTCTTGTTTCCTACTCTTTGTTTTTAACTGCTACACGCGCAGAATTTATCATTTATGGTTCACGTATAGATCGTTATTGTTACACGAGTTTATTTAACAATTTGGTAATTGTTGGTCATAAAATCAATTAATCCGTTGTGAATTGCGTACAACCACAACACAACGTAAGAATTCCACATAACGCGAAAATTAATAAAGCTTTCGCCAGAAAAATTACTTTCTTTTTCAAAAATAAACCATGTTGCCATTTATAAAATTCCTCGATCAAATATCAAGGAAAATAAAAATACGATAATTTTCGAAACGTCTTTACAATTTCAATAATTGCAGAATCTGAGACCTGTCATTTTGACGGGTCCATTAGTTCTAGCGCGTACCATTGCCTCTTCAACCCCCCAGTGTCGGATTATCAGTTTCGCGACTTCCGGTTCGGTAATCCGCATACGTGACAATCGGTCGGTATGCGCCAGTTACGTAGAACGTTATTCTACGGTAATTTGCTGGTTATGTTCTGTCACTTACCGTGGAACACGACCCGAAGATTTAACGAATCAGACCGACGATGTTACGGCTGGGCAAGACACCGCGACACTGACCGCGGACCCCTTCGGGCCACACAACTCCCTCGACGTGAACCCGCCACAGGGTCAAAAGTGCTTCGAAACTCGAGTCTGTCAGACCCATTCCCGCGTCACTGGCAGCTCACAGAACGGTGCTTTTCTTTAAGCGCAAAAAATGATATATCCCCGAGAGACACATCGGCTCTACAACGTTATCCTATATAGGAATTAACTCGGCCAACACCTCTTTTTACAGTCCCCGCGTGCGTTATCGAGCGTATGGTTCGATTCGTTTACTTGTTGCGGTCATTTACGCGCGCCCTTACTTTTTTCTCAGAGTCAGATCGTTCCGGGTTAATCTGTGAGGGCCATCGTCGCGGGAACCGATGATATGCCGTTCCTCCCGCGAATTGGTTTCCGGGGAGAAATCGTGCATTGGCCGCGACGACGAACCATCAGAAGATCGACGCACCAATTCGAAAATGGAACCGCGTCGTAAAGGTTCGAAAGAGTGAGTGCGGAACTTTGCCGGCGACGGAACGTATATACGCGGCGCGGTCACGTGACCCTGCGAGGTGAATACGCCGGCCAATCGTGTGCGCCGGATTCCGCGCTCACCGAAAAGGCGCGCGCATCCGTACCCTTCGTGTGTGGAATACGAGTCCTTTGAAGATAGATACACAGCACCGCGATTTTTCTATTAAATTGCTTGTAGTTAGTATGTCAACTTCTGAACCAGCAAGAGCAACTGACGAATTAATCGTTTTCACTGTTGCAATATCTGATTCACCCTTAGAAGCTATTGTTGATACCTTTTGTTACATTTGTAGAAATATACATATAAAAGAACTGATTCGGTTTATAATAATTTTATCGTTAACGAGACTCTGACCAAAGTATATCCCAAAAATTAGTGTTATCAGTGACAACACATTGGTATCAATCGTTGCAGTTTTTGACAATGTTAAAACAAAATTCGCACCAATGTATTTATAGTTTGATAAGTTTTCCAATTATTTTTTATTTTAGACATAGTTTCATAGAAATGATACAAATATGATAATCGGGTAAACAGAATAATAGAGTTAAAAAAGAATTAATTAATTCCATAAAATTGATTTTTAACTAATGAAAAACAATTTATTTTTTGAAGGAATAAATCCTACAAGTGTATTAACAAGATGAATGAAATAACAAATTTTTTAAGTTTTTAACAAGAAATCGATATAAAGATATGATTTAGTGCAATAACTAAGCTTAAATTTCAATGATATAATTTTCCTTAAGGTATAAGTATATATGCACTTATGACCTATTGACTGTAAAAAAATTTATAACATTAGATTAACCTGGAACAGAACCTACATCATCTTTAAGCCTAGATCAGATCCTATATCATTTTCTCGGAACTAATACATATTGTGGAACTAATATCACAAACGAGATGTGGGGGTACGCCAATCACCTTATGGCTGTTTCGTGTCGCACGATATGAAACACCGACTCTGCCCAAATAGAATAACCAACTAGAGCTAGAAGTAACCAACCGATGAGCTAGATCACAGCACACGGAACATAACTGACGAATCGGGAACATTAGTGAGGATTGAGTATCTTGTATATTCCCAATAATTATGTATAAAAGTTACTTTGACATTTTTCCAGACCTATCGTTACAAACACAATTTTAAACGCCGGAAATCAAATGAACCTCTATCGCTCAACGCGTTGTTGTTATTCAAGTAATTCAGAAAATATAAATATACTGTACACTTTCAAGTTTTTATATTATTATTCCTTTTTGCATATTTTAATAAAGTTTATGTACAACTCATATTTGTGATGGTAAGTACTTTTCTAGATGTTCGCAAGATTAGTGTAGTCGATAAGTGTTGCACTTTACTTCCGGTTGCGCAAGTCATTAGTTTCGTCGCCATCATAGCGACGAGATCGCGACCGCTTTCGGCCGCTGAGCCAGAAAACGAGTTATCGTCGTTTACGGCGAAAACAGGAGACAGAGCTTTTGCTCTGTTAAAGACCGTGTCCGTGGTTATCGTAGTACCATCTCATCGGGCGTCGATTATCGGCATCTCGAGGATATTTTCTCCATATTTGACGCTGAGAAAACATGGCTTATTGAAGAAGATGAAGGGCCTGCAGAAATACACTGTTTCTCCATACGGAGGAGACGAAAGCCTCATTTACACTCGACAACAGCACGAATACATTCGTGCCGGAAATGGAAAAGAACACAAAATTTTCGCAATCCTCGGCAAAGGGGGGTCCTACTGATGCAAAGAAAACTCAAGGTGCGTCGTTATCTGAATGTCGATCGCTTCGATAGCGACGTCATCTTTTTGGTGACGTCTTATATATGCGTATTTTATTGTGAAAAACGAGCTCGAATATTCACAATTCAATGACTGTTCATGTTTTGTTCATTCATTGAAAACGTTATAACTCTTCACAAGAAGTTCGTCAATAGAATGTATATTGTAGTAGTATCACATTATACGAAAACATTTTTTGTATTAGTTCAACTTCTTTTGAAGAGAAAAAAATCTATAATATTTAGAGATTCTTAGAACAATATCAGGCGAGTTAAAAAGTCCAACTTTAACTTATTCATTGATGATTAAGTTAAGCTACAAGCAACTGTAAACAAAGTTATACAGTTTCAATTTATTATTAAAACTTATTCCTATTGCCTTAGTAAATAGATTGTCAATATGAATATTTTTTGAAACTCAAAATATTTGCTGTTCCAATAAATTAATTTTATATATTTAAAAGAATAGATATAACATAAGTCTAATAAAAGAACAAGGTTTCTATCTATTTATACAATCTTAATATCTGATACTGATACATACACTAAATTTAGAATCATTTTTTACTTGTTCAAATATAGTAAAAAGCGCTGAAAAATTTGGGATTGATAGGCTTTAATAAGTATTTAGAAGATATTTGTTATGCACAAAGCATTTTTACATATTTGACAAAATCTGTCAGAAATGTCACTTATAGTAAATAAAAATTATCAAGTAATAATTCATGCTATGCGATCAATCCAATTATGAGGAATATTTAAAATAGATTGCTTATCTGTTGTTTTGTTTTTTCTTCAAAATAATTGGTTGCTATTATTCTGATATTTTATTATCCTTATTGTCATTTTTAGATGTTACAAATAACAAGCTCTTCCCAAAGACCTCACGCCGACGTGAACCAACAAGTACTTGTAGTTTCTCAAAGTATGAACAACCAAGGAAGTGCAATGTACAGAAAACAAAAAGTTTTGATAAGAGACCAAAACCTAAAGGACAATATCATGGCAGTGCAAAGGAGGATACCAAGGTATCTACTTAAATTCTATTATCTCAAAGTCAATTATCATAGTGTTTAGATGACTTCCATGGTAACACACTAAACTTCATAATTTGTTACAGGTAGTGCAAACGGAAATAGCTGAGCATGGCTCAGTAGTGGTCCAAGGAAGTAAAAAGCAGAATTTGAATCACTTGCTGAATTTTCATTATGAACCACGTGAAATGCAAGGTGGTTCAGGTGTATGGAGTCATGGGAAATCTACAAAGGGTTACTCGCGCAACAGTAATAGATGGCTTCCACCAGTCCAGCGACATAAGTACAACAAAGAACAGTTTCTACAAGCCAGGTAAAATGGCTTATTACAAATAAATTAGAGCTCCCTATTTCACGTGTACACGTGTAATAAACGAACCTGGATCTTAATCCATGTAATATTAAACGTTGAACAGTTCACGAATATATGGTTCTCAGAATCCGTGTACACGTGTTCTTTCAGTACACGTTGAAAATCATAGACTCTAATCTTTTTATATTAAAGATTATTTTTCTTTTAGCTGCCAATTTGTTGTAACTGCCAACGGGAATTATACATCTTATCTGACTGATCCTGACACTCTAGTTGATTGGAAACTAGTAGAACAAATTGTAGGTTAGAAATTACATTTTTAGAATTTTTTGAAATTCATATACATTTTCATTTCAGAAAATCCATAGCCCTGAAAATTTGTCATGCCCCATTTGTTTGTGTACACCAGTTGCTGGAAAAATGACACGTTGTGGTCACGTTTATTGTTGGCCATGTATTCTCCATTATTTGTCACTTTCTGACAAGTCTTGGCGCAAATGTCCGATTTGTTACGAATTAATTCAAAAATCCGATTTGAAAAGGTAATTTCAATGCCAAATTGAAACTAAAAGCGTACTTAAAGTACCATAAAATGGAAAATTTTTTAATTCCTGTATTATTATTGCTTTTAGTGTCACTGAAGTCACACAGAACACGCTAAATATAGGAGATATCGTTACTTTACGTTTAATGCGTCGCGAGAGAGGATCATTGCTCGCCGTGCCGGTTGGTTCTGTACCTCAAAATCCAACTAACTTTTTCCTCGCTACAGATACCATAAGCAACGAGGTGTACTCAAAACTTCTTATAGCAAATACAGATCACGTAAGTACTTAAGATTTTAAGTAATTGAAATGTATAATTTCGAAAATCTTAACATGTTAATAAAATTACTCAGGTTATGAACATCATCGAATGGGAACAAGTTCAATTAAAATTAGAAATGTTAGATAATCCTGATTCGCCAGAAAATTGTTACATCGAAGAAGCACTTAATGAACTTTCAAAAAGAGTAGAATTGTTAAATGAGGTAATACTAGTGTACTTGAATAAAACATTATGCATTATATTAGAATATACAAAATTTATGACACTTTGATTACAGATGAAATCAAAATCAGAAGCTGATACAACAGGACAAGAAGATGATAGTGTTACTGAAGACCAACAATCAGTTGAACATGAGTTAGAAATTGATGAAAAAACTAACAACGTTACTAACGAAAAAGAAATAAAAAATGATGATGAAGCATCTTCCAAAATAATAGAAAGTTCAAACATTTCGCAGTCGACTTCGGGCATACAAAAATTCTTTTACTTCTATCAAGGTTTGTGATTAACGAATACGTCCTTGCCACAACTCTTTCTATTTTTATGACTAATTTATTTTTTAATTTTCAGCGGATGATGGGCAACATTTGTATCTTCATGCAATGAATGTAAAAATGCTAGAACAGCAGTACGGTAGTCTTGAAAATTCTCCTCATACAATAGAAGGAAAGCTCTTGGAGAAAGAAGGTGGAAGTATCACCGAAGATCTAAGACGTAGACTGAGATATCTGTGTCATTTGCCACTTACTTGCCAATTTGAACTAGCTGAAATTGACTTAAAACCACCGATTGTATCACAGGAGGTTCTTACATCGTTTCAAGGTAATTTCAATTCCTCCAAAATAAAAATTTTGCTTTCCTTTTTAGCAACAAAGTAATCCATGTTGAAATTTTCGCAGACCAATTGGTGCTGAGACAGAAACGCCGACAACAACAAGAACGAGAAGAAAGAAAAAGAGAGAAGAAAATCACCGAAGAGCAAAACAAGCGAATGGGAAAATATCCAAGGCCAAATGTACACATCGATTCACAAAGACATTTTCCTCAGTGGCAACCAGAATTGTTGTTTTCTGAGTATGTACATTTTATTATTATTAATATTAATGCTGCGTTGACGTGTATGTGTATGAACTATCCTGAACGACAAAACGCCATATTTACTATGTGGTATGTAGTACAGTTTTATAAGTTCAAAGAAAGAAAATTCATAGTTATTTTGAAAACAGTTTAATATTTGCAAATCTCTAAGAGAACAAATAATATTTTTCAGATCATCAGCTTTTTCATGAACTCATACAATACACACACATTTTAGATTAAAAATGTGACGATTTATTGAAATTTGTTGAGTTAGTATATAGGCAAATAATGTTCGTACAGGGAAACTGTTCCATCGCCATCGGAATCAACAACAGCTTCGAGCATAGCTGGCAGTCCGTCAATGAGTACGTTCGACGAAATTGTTCGCGACAGACAAACCGACAATACCGCACATGAACAGGGACCATCGTTCGCGGAAATGTTACGAAATACTGGCACGCGCCTAAAATCACCAGTAGCGTGGCCATCTGTAGCTTCTGCTCAGGGAAAGTCGAATTCGATTGTGTCTGTTCAGTCGTTCTCGAGTCATAACGAGGAAGAAGAGTACGCTTCGCCACCAACATACAGTCAAAGTTTTGGCGATGCTTTGGCAGTCGCTTTAGAACAAACAAAGTTACTAGGCAAGTGCAACAAAAGTTTCAATAATTTCAAGCAAAAGTAATTCAGTGATAAAGCATTCGCCATCGCCGTTTGCTTCGTCTATCTATTAATGAGTTCATGACTTTGGAACGATAATAATTTCACATTTCATTTTTTCAGGGGTCAAAAAGGATGGTGGAAGAAAAAAGAAGAAGAAAGGGAAATCGACTCTATTGTTCGCAACTACTATGGCACACACATCTTAATTTTCTGCCCTAATATTGCTTATATTTTACGTTCATACTTTTAAATTTTGTCCAAGATTTTTCCTCTACAATATTTTAGGATTCTTTAGTACATTTTAGTAAATTCATGAAGTCCTAGTACAGATCACAATGTAACTGTCTCATTGCACGCCTGCCCAATTTTTGTCATTGTATTATCGATTACTAAAAAATTGTTTTCTGTAGCAGCCTGTTGTGCTTGCAAATAAAATTTTGTTTTTCTGAAAAATATGAATTTATCAAATGATCCTACACGATTTGAATACAATACTTTAACTTTTCTGTGCATTTGAAAGACGATGGTACACAGAATTTACCAATACAAAGACAATTTAATTAAAATTGATATTGACACATTTCTATCTTCGAAGTTATGAGTGAAATTTAGTACACAATTTTTATTATAATTTATTCGTAACTAGCGAATTGGCGCTATTTTCAGATTTTCGGCGCCACTGTCGTGCTGCGCCATCTAGCGGGCGATTGCTGAAACGAATTGGCTAGTAGTTTCAGCGTTTCGCCGCTGCACGAATTGGCGCTATTTTCAGATTTTCAGCGCCACTGTCGTGCTGCGCCATCTAGCGGGCGATTGCTGAAACAAATTGGCTAGAAGTTTGAGCGTTTTGCCGCTGCACGGAATGGCGCTATTTTCAGATTTTCGGCGCCACTGTCGTGCTGCGCCATCTAGCGGGCGATTGCTGAAACAAATTGGCTAGAAGTTTCAGCGTTTTGCCGCTGCACGGAATGGCGCTATTTTCAGATTTTCAGCTCCACTGTCATGTAGCGCCATCTAGCCGGAAATTAGCGAAACGAATTGGCTAGTAGTTTCAGCGTTTCGCCGCTGCACGAATTGGCGCTATTTTCAGATTTTCAGCGCCACTGTCGTGCTGCGCCATCTAGCGGGCGATTGCTGAAACAAATTGGCTAGAAGTTTGAGCGTTTTGCCGCTGCACGGAATGGCGCTATTTTCAGATTTTCCGGAGCAAATGATTCTTGCCGAATTTCTCACGGTACCTTATGTCGAGAGCGGCAAGAATCATTTGTGGATGAATAAATGTTGAACGAATACAACAATAACAAATATATCGCGGTAACAGTACACTGAGAAATTTCTTTTTCAAACATCGACTTCTACACATTGACTGTCATGTCACCCATATGTGGGTGACGGAATTATTTGTCCAAGTTTTAAAATGAATTTTTACGTTAATATATTAATTCTTTCAAATTTTATTAGGATCTGTAACATGCAAGAAAGTTGAAGAACTACACTATATCATACATTTATCTTGTATCTTGTATGGCGGTCGCGGTGTGGGTAGTCTCATCTTTTCGTTGCGTAAAAACCTAATTCGGACTACATTTAAAAAAATTAGCCAAATAGTGATTTTTATTATATAGATTAAATTTGAAATACTTGTGAAATTTACATTTCAAAAACGAAGAGATTAGACATTTTTCCAAAGATTGCAGTTGCTAGAAAATCTGCTTAATTATGTTTCTTAAATTATGGGATATAGGAAGTCATAATTGAAGTCACAGAAGTTTCATAGGATTGATTTTATTTTTCGACGAAGTTTTGCGAACATAGAAAATCAACAACGGATCTTTCCATCAACATTATTGTATAAGTACAATTAAATTATATGTTTCTGCCATATATACCGTAATACAAAATTCGAATAAATTATTTATACAGTTTACAGAAATAAAATAAATAAATGTAATTTGTTTTTAAATGCATATAAAGTAACAAACATGGCTAGATTATACTGTGGAGAGAGAAGACCGTAGATGCAATAATTCTATGTTCTTGAAATTCGCTCATTGTGTTTTCGTGGAGCCATATAGAAGAGCAGTGGTAAATGAGAAAATTAGTCGACTTCTTCGATGGTAGGTCCGCCAGATGCACCGCCGGTGGGAGCTCCACCAGGTGCACCAGGCATACCACCAGGCATTCCACCGGGCATACCGCCGCCTTGGTACAATTTCGTGACAATTGGATTGTATATAGCCTCTAACTCCTTTTGCTTGTGTTCGAATTCCTCCTTGTCAGCAAGTTGGTTGGCATCAAGCCACTTGATGGTCTCGTTGCATTTGTCCAGTACCAGCTGTTTGTCACTAGCGCTGATCTTGTCCTTCAATTTCTCGTCTTCCACTGTGCTTCTCATGTTGAAGCAGTAAGATTCAAGATTGTTCTTAACAGAAATGCGTTCCTTCTGTTTATCATCCTCCGTACGATATTTCTCTGCTTCGTTGACCATTCTCTCAATGTCTTCTTTGCTAAGACGGCCCTTATCGTTGGTGATGGTGATCTTGTTTTCTTTGCCAGTAGACTTGTCTACTGCGGAGACATTGAGGATACCGTTTGCGTCGATGTCAAAGGTGACTTCGATTTGAGGAACACCGCGAGGTGCTGGTGGGATTCCGCTGAGCTCGAATTTACCCAGAAGATTGTTGTCCTTCGTCATGGCTCGCTCTCCCTCGTATACTTGGATCAGTACACCGGGTTGGTTATCGGCGTAGGTAGTGAATGTTTGAGTTTGTTTCGTTGGGATGGTCGTATTCCTCTTGATAAGAGCAGTCATGACACCGCCAGCAGTTTCAATACCGAGAGACAAAGGTGTAACGTCGAGAAGTAGCAGGTCTTGCACGGCTTCAGATTTGTCACCATGCAGGATAGCAGCTTGCACTGCAGCTCCATAAGCTACAGCCTCATCAGGATTGATGGATTTGTTCAATTCCTTGCCATTGAAGAAGTCCTGCAACAGCTTCTGAATCTTCGGGATACGGGTGGATCCACCTACCAAGACGATGTCGTGAATTTGAGCCTTGTCCATCTTGGCATCGCGCAGCGATTTCTCGACCGGCTCGAGTGTTCCTCTGAAGAGATCAGCGCAGAGCTCTTCGAAACGAGCTCTTGTGATCGAAGTGTAGAAATCAACTCCCTCATAGAGGGAATCGATTTCAATCGTTGCCTGGGTAGACGACGACAAAGTACGCTTCGCGCGCTCACAAGCCGTCCGAAGACGACGGAGAGAACGCTTGTTAGCGGTCAGCTCTTTCTTGTATTTACGCTTGAACTCCTGTACGAAGTGGTTGACCATACGGTTATCAAAATCTTCACCACCAAGGTGAGTATCTCCTGCAGTGGACTTGACTTCGAATATGCCATCTTCAATGGTCAAGATGGACACATCAAAGGTGCCGCCACCAAGATCGAAGATTAGGACGTTACGCTCGCCAATGGCTTTCTTGTCCAAGCCGTAAGCAATGGCGGCGGCGGTCGGCTCGTTGATGATACGTAAAACGTTCAAGCCAGAGATGGTACCAGCGTCCTTGGTTGCCTGACGCTGCGAGTCGTTGAAGTAAGCAGGTACAGTGATCACGGCATTTGTGACGGTCTTTCCAAGGTAAGCCTCAGCAGTATCCTTCATCTTTACCAGAACCATTGAACTCACTTCTTCAGGGAAGAAGGTCTTCGCCTCTCCTTTGTACTGTACCTTAATCTTGGGCTTGCCATCATCATTTACAATAGTGAAGGGCCAATGTTTCATATCAGCTTGAACCGTGGCGTCATCGAACCGACGTCCAATAAGACGTTTAGCATCTGAAAAATAGAAAAACGAAATCAGACTACAGCTCTCTATTCAAATTTCACATTTATTGAAGAACCTGAATAACGTATACTTTTAAAATCGATTATTCTGATGTTTGTTTACGATATGTCAAATATTGATGGGTTGAGTATTACAATAAAATTAGCATTCACATAATCAACATACTAATTTGAAATAATTTAGATGCGAAGCCAATGACTTGCATAATGCAACACTTACGTAGATTGTTGCACACGGTTCGCGGTAAAACGCAAAGTCACGTCTCAGTTATCTCATAACGGAAGTAAACTAACGATTAACTCCGCCAGGACAAAGTTGCGGTTAATTTTATCGTGCATTACTTTAAAAGTGTTCATTATTATTTTCAATCGTTAAATTATATTAAATTGAACATGTGTAAAATTTCGAGGCCACTCGCTATTCGCTATAGCGGCGCTGACCTAATAAGGTACTAAACAGGCGTCCTCTAGGCGCCATGACCCTAACCATAACGCGTGCGAGGTTAACATATATATAGAGGAGTAGCATTATGGATTGACCTTTCCATCCATTTCCACGCCTACTGCCAATATTCCGAAGCACTTGCGTATATTATTTTTTTATCGTACGTTTTTTTTCTTACTTTTATTGAAACAACACGTAAATCGTTGTAAAAAGTACTGCGAGATTTATGTAAAACATATTTCAGAACACTTGAATTATACATGAGTATTAAAATTATGTATTTTAATGCATCTATTATAATATTCGACAAAATTTCTTGTAAATAAGAATCAAACCATTCTTAGTCTCGTTTCTGCACATTCAAATAAAAGATTTTATTAGTTCAAAATTCTAATGAAATATTCGTTGGAAAATTAATTCGAACAGAATTTCCAGTATAATGTCTGACCATGATTTTTGAAGTTAGGCATGACGCTTATATGAAAATCTTGCTCACAAATAAAAAGATAGGATAAGAGATGCAGAAAATACAAAAGAAATAGAAGAGACGTTTCCCTCAGAAAGCTATCGATCGTATTAATAATTAGCTGAAAAATGCTTACCGAAGATTGTGTTGTTGGGGTTCATGGCGACTTGGTTTTTGGCGGCATCGCCGATCAACCGTTCGGTATCTGTGAATGCCACATAGCTGGGTGTTGTTCGGTTTCCTTGATCATTAGCGATGATTTCCACTTTTCCATGCTGGAAGACGCCAACACAGGAGTAGGTGGTACCAAGATCAATACCAACTGCGGGTGCTTTGTCCATCTTTGTTTTTCTGTAAGAACAAAAACAAAGAAATTCGCTTTAAATAATATACTCTGGACACCGTTAACGATAGAAGATCTTTCGGAGACAACGCGTCCCGTCCGTTATCGCGTACGGAAACGTGTACACACCTTTTCTTTATACGCTTATACAAATTAGCTTCGTAGGAAAGTGAAGAAGTTCTTCGTTCGACGATTCGCAACGTGAGTGAAGAGGCTGCACCGCGCTGCCGCGTATATCACTTCTCCAGAGGACGCTTCTAGAATGTTCTTCCCACTCTACCGCCCGCAACAGCCAATCAGGAGTCGGTTTTAGGAAATCCTATTGGCGGATGTAATCCAGCGGTAGGCATTGGCGAGAGCGCGAACTACGTGAATCAATAGGGAAATTTCATCCGTTTATCGACCAGTCGAAATATGCTTTAGATAGCATACATATTTCAAATTTACCCTCCCCTTATTATCATGAAAATGGTTTTACAATATCACAAATATGTATTTCAAGGATCAGTGGATTTGTAAAATCATTTTTCAGAATGATTTCCGGCCGGAACAGCAGACGACCCGGAAGTAGAGAACGTGAGAAAAGTGGAGAAATATCTAATTCTAGAAAGTACCGAACATGGCCACGTGCACGAGCGTTTATGTAGTTTACATTTGCATTGGATTCTGGATCGGCATTATTCAAGGACATTCGATTTCATTGACATCCATGACTTTATGGCTTAAGACTTAACTGATTGATTCCGTACCGAGTTTACCAAGTTACGAACGCGATCAAAACGGTTCAGCATGTTATCAAACGTGGGTTTTTAAAATTTATGCTTGTGTGATAAAATCAACGCTGGTGATGTAATATTATTGGGAAAAGGATAGAATTAATGAACGTAATGCTGCATGAAACAATAAAACTTTTCTTTGGAAGTAGATTAGCTGGATTACAGATATTTATTATAAATATTTGTAATTTAATGAATATTATACGCCATTTCACAGATATAAATTTCATTTCGGTATATGTATCACAGAAATTTTTTTTAAGAACATGCGTAGAATTTCATATTCTCTTATTCTGTATCAACGAAATTTGACGATGAACTTGAGTTCGTTCTCAAAACTGGATACGTTATGATAGTATACATGCATAGAACAGGTCAGCATTTTCCCACTATTGTTTGTATAATACAACGTCAGACCTCAGCAATGTTTCAACCCTCATTATCGTCATCATATAATAATAAATCGTAATAGTATATCTAACTGCAAGTAACCCGGGCTTGATTGTGGTAAAAATTTGTTGATATCCAGCTTGCTTACGTATAATGACGCATATACCTAATCATTCGAATACGCATACTTTGTGACGTATGAATCATGTATACACATGAACCTCGAGGAACTCCAGAATATCATGAATTCCTCGTGATATCATCTCTTAATTTCGATTACAAGTATTACATACAGCTTATAGCAAAGAGAAATTAAATATTTCCATTTAGTAATATAGAAATATGTCATTGGTAATTTAAAAATTGCATATTTTTGAAATCTCATAATAATTCCGATTTGTTTTGATAATATCGATGTAAAAATTAGGTATTAGTGAATCGGACCCATCACATAAAAATATAGGTATAAATAAAATTAACAATGGTATTACTAATTATATTTATAGTTACTTTGTTTTTATGTTTTATATTTTTTACGTATATTGGTTTCTTTACAAGTACTGCATTTGCTTCAGTTTCTTTTATTTCCCCTTTGTTATCTGAAAGCAGTGTCCAATTTATAGGTTAGATCATATAGATAGTTAATAATTTTTCTAACGATTCTTTGTTGCTTGTCATCGTTAAATTATGCGATTGGACTGTTACGTTACGAGGAAAATGTAGTCAATGCAGCAAAAGACGCTGCAGGAAATCGATGACGATAGCATTGCAGTAAAGTTCTCGAGCTCTACTGAAACTTCCAGTATGTTCGAGCACAGTGTAAATACATAGCTGCTGCTGCTTGTGCACAACGCACAACTGTTCGATATGTTGCCTGGCTCATAGCATTGATCGCCCGACAATAAATTATTTATTCCATTCTGTCAGTTTGTACAAAGTTCTCGTTGTAAATCTAGCCTGTGTGTACAATGTACATTCTTCATTAAAGATATAGAAGTCTACGTACCGTCAGTTGTATCAAATTAATTTATGAAAATGTGAATTTGCATAAATGTCTGTGGTTTAGTGATCATATTCGTGAATAACTATGCTAAACAATCGGTGTAAGCAGTTATTTCCGCATAATTAGCCATCGCGAATGAGCACAGAGATGCAAATTATATTTTATTGCATTTTTATTTTTCAATTGTGGTTAGAATGAAGCAATTGATAAATATGAATTTTGTTTTTTTTGTCATTCTTAGGAAAAAGTAAATTTTCTATCAAATTTTTCGATAAAACAGATCTATAATTTAATTTCATCATACTTCGTATTACGTAATATACAACTATTAGAACTGATATCAAATCGTTTGAGTTTTACAACGATTTCTTTGCTGATAGCAGTAACTGTCTTTTACGACGACGAATGTATCTTTAGTAGAATTCCTGTTTACATTCAGTGTGCTTACACAGTAAGCTTACACACTACAAAAAATTGTCAATAACATAAAAATGTATGTATACGGCGTATAAAGACCTTATCCTTTAGAGGAAATGTGATTCATCTCGTGCATGACAAGTAATGTCATATCAAGTTTACTTTTTCAAACTGCATTTATTTCGCTGGAAATAACCTTGGAAGTAATCACGGTTACCTGAGGGAAGATCGTTGAAATGTATCTTGATTAAATTCGTTTTTCAAATGCGTCCTTGGTTTCTTACATACGTTCCTTATTTTATAAATTCGTCATTGCTATTCCCTAATATTATTTGTACACAAGGATGGCCTTCATTTAAAATTTCGAGGCGAACGACTAATATGTAATAAAAGACCTTTAGAAGGCATTGAATTTCATCGGAAACAATACTGTCATGGAGAATAAAAAGATATTAAATATTAACTAAACAACAATATTAAAACATTTTTTGGCTGACAAACTAAAGTCGCTTATTCAAATATTCGTAAAATAATTGTACGAGAATCAGAATTTTCATAAAGACCCACAGTTCAGTAATCAAAATAAGCATTTATATTCAAATATTAACAGCTTTCTAGAAATGAGATCGGATTCCTTTTTGTTAGAGCCTCAGCTCTACATTTGCTGATGTAGATTTGCATACGCACCCTAAGAAACGGTAGTAATAATTTTAAAAGGGACCGCCGTTTAGGTTCTGGCCATTGTAAAGGCTCCCAGGTAGTGAGAGAAAGAAAACTGCAAAGCCAGGTGATCGATGTTAACGTTAACGTCTTCCAGGTGTTCCTTCGTGTACATGTGTGCTCCGACACACACTCGAAAAAGCTCGTTTTTATGGTCACCGTCTACATTTGCTCGCTATAGTCAAACATCGTGCAGTTTCTCGATATTGTTAAATGTATTAAAATTGTATTATAATTTACAATAAAGATCTCGCATTTTTGAAAGATTAGAAGATACGGTAAATCATCGATAAATTTTTAAACACTGAAGTGTGTTTTTAGCACAGTAAGGAATTTTTCTTAGTATATATACGACAACATATACTATGCGTATTTGTAAAATAATATCAGAAACTATATATATTTTGCTGGTAATACGCAGTTTTATAATATGCGTAACTGATGTACACGTATAAACTTACACGTGCCTGTATGTAGAATAAAGAAAAAGTTCTTGAATTATTCAACTTGTATAATGTAATATCACGTCTATAATGCGCGTAAAAATTTCCCAGTCAGCCAAACCAGGTAACGGTAGAAAATCAGCAAAGTCTGTTACGAGATGCAGGTAACAATACAGACGAGGTATAGCGAAGTAGACCAATGACCATATGGGCTTTCGTGTCTCACACAAAAACCATAGACGAGGTATAGAATCGTCTATGCCTGCAAGATGTTGCAGGTTCTGGTCCAAGCTAAAAAGGTGATGCAGATTCCGATCTAGGCTAAAAATTAGACTAGATGGCACCACTGTACCGGTGACACTAAAATCCCGGGTATGAGCATTCTCAATTACGCTCTGATGGAACTACATATACATTTTTTGTAAATAATTGGAAAATTAAATACATTACCTAACATGAAAGATCATTCCACATCCTTATTGCCCAAATTACTATTTCCCTTAGGGCAACAGTATAGGAACAATCAGCCATGATAATTATTGAATGCTGACATTGAAACATCCGGATTAAGTTATTGCAACCATGTATTTTTAAAACTGAAAAGTTTTAATACGTGTACATGTATAAAATGCGATGGGACATACGAAGAAATGACTGTCGCATCAATTACAAATTGTTTGTATATTTGACTTTGCTAATAATAATGATAGTAGTAATCTTAATCATTAGAATCTTAATACATCGCATGATGATTGATGGTCATAATGACATACGGATTGATATAATCGTAACAATAATAGCAATCATAAACTACAGCAATAATAATTATTATAATATTACGAAATCATCACTACCATCTTTGGGAAACAATGTGCAAGACAATCCAAGTAAAGGTAATGGATGGAACATATAAAGTAAGCACAAAGGAACCGAAAAAAGGGGGATAAAAGGGGGAGCAATGAGAAGATTCTTGCACAAAATTAATACGCGAATCTGGATAAAGTAGTAATTAGTATTACTGTTTATAATATTAGAGTTCCTGTTATTTGTAAATAACCGTTCATACGCGTAGCTCATTCATTTATTTTCCATACACGCGCGCGCGCATTCAAAAGCTCGCCACCCGTTCTTCGTTCTTTCAGTTTCAGCATTTTATTAGAAATCTTGTTCTCATTCGAAAGACAGTCTTTCGATGCACTTACCGGACGTCCTCCTCTTTAAAACCTATTTGATACAAATGTATTTTTACTGCGCTTTGCTATGCGAAGTATATTGGAAACCATCAAAACATTTTCTTGTAAATCAACCACGTCTATCATACAGAAGGATTTTAATCAAATTTTTCTTTAAGTAGAAAGCTCTGTAAAGCGCATGCTTGCGAACTTACAAACATGTCACACTCTTCGCGTATCACATACCACGTATGTATATTAGGGTGGACCTTATTTTTTGTCAACGAATGTTTGCCATGACACCTCTTATAATTGAGCCATTGGGTGAAAGTACAATCTATACAAAATTTAAAATCTTTTGGCCTACGAGAAGTTTACTAGAGACCATATAAAAAAATATAAACTTTATTAGAAAATATATGAAATATTTGACTGAAATGGAATCAAAAAATATTTTAAAATAGAATATAAAGGTAGGTTGTCCCTGTTGTAAAACTACATTTTGTACTATGTATTGCACTGTATGTACGTTGCATATGGTATATGGCATATCATCATTAGTTGTGAATATATGACAAAATTTCTTCGACAAAAATTGCACTATTCAACAAAGTAAATATAGTTCGAAGAAAGCTATATTTTGTTTTTATATTGCCACAGCGTCTACAAATTTTGCACCGATTATTGTTCAGCCAATGTCGCAATCCCATGCTACACTTGGCCAAGCATAGCTAAGGTCCACCCTAATATCTATACAAATAAATAGATCATCGTGTGTCGTTTTAAAAAATTCGGAAATTAATTTCGGCGATGCATTATTGCTATAAATTTGTCACGTCTCGAATAAACACAAATCCGAATGCTAATTGGGAACCTCATAATTCGAGAATTACTCGATTGCTTGCTAAGTCTTATAATCGAGAGTTACCCATAAATACGAATTATATTCGCCTGTCGAGTGTGATACAATATATAATTCATATTTATTTAAAATTTACACCATGCTGACACATATAGACTTAAAAAAAATGTAATATAAATTCTATTACCGTTACAATGCAAATATCTTGAGAAATCTCCTTGGATTCCACGTCGAACAGTTCAAACTAAAATCAGCTTTAGCAGACAGTTCTGTGAAAAACGTCCATACGTCGTGTAAACGTAAATACTACTACGATGTACATGCAATTATGCGGTATGTACCCGTTCGAATGAATTAATCGTTCGGAGCGCTGACAACCTCTTTGAGCACATTACAATTTGTTCCTATGCTCTATAGTAGTTACAAGTGGCGTAATTCAAATGTAATCAGTCATAATATCTATTGTATATCGATCAACAGAAGTGTTCTGTTACCAGCGAATTTTTCTGTTAAGTTTCTCATTACACAAAATAACGACCTCACGGGATGAATAATATAATATGTATATATATATGTATATATACAGGGTGAGTCTCCTAACATGACGACCTCAAATAACTCGTACAACGAATACCTGACGAGTTATTTGAGGTTATCATGTTAGGAGATTCACCCTGTACAATGTATGTCGACTCGCGTACGATCGAATGTATAAAAAGGTAGGAAGAGGAAGACCATCCTTTTCCTGTGCGCATTGCCTTATTAAGTTATAAATTCTTTATAAAAGCCAAAGGCGTTTCTGCGGTCGCCTATTGTTAATTGTCAAGAATAAACGACGCCATGACTACCAATACAAGCATGCACCGCAAAGTAGAGAGTGTAAAACAATCTTAAGATACTATTATCTGTAAATACCTTAAAAATAAAAATGTTTTTCTTGTCACTGTCCTGCTACAAAAGTCTCAATAAAAATTTCATTACTTCCCTCGCGTGACACGCGACTCGATGTCGTGTATCCTACTGTCGTGCATCATCATCGCCGTGATCTAGAGTCGCCGGAATCAACGTACACGTCTTCTTTCCTATTGAGAACTATACATTTCGTAACGTTAGCAGCTACTTTCCTTATTGTTAATTTTAATTATACCATTTCCAATTCACTGCTACCTCCGCAATGCTTTATCCTCGAAAAAAAGTTACTCTACCGTTCAGAAGACTTCCATAACGCAAATTTCGAGCCCTAACATACGTAATTATAATTAACTGTATATATGAAGTAATCGCTTATAAGCAAGTAATTATTGCATCGAACGTACTTATAGAAAAGAAAACTATAATATTCAATTGAATTTAATTTAAAAAAAAAAGTATTCTTTTGCTCTTTCACTCTCACACACACTCATCCCCGCACACACACCCTCACATACACGCGCGCGCGGTTTTGCTCTCTCTTTTTCTCTCTCTCTCTCCCTCTGTGTGTGTGTGTGTGTCTCCCTATAGTTCCACCTTCGGCGCAAGAACGCAAACAATCACTCATACTGCAATTTTGCTCGCGTATCTGCACTTGGAGCTATCAAAACATTTTACGTAGTCTCAGTTATCATAAAAAAGTTTAGCTACTCATTAAAAACTTATTCTGGAAGGTCTTCGTGTTTGTACAGATCAAAGCATCGATATTGCACAATGTCTTGTACCTTCGACAATGGTATGGTATAATAATGATACTGTTTTGAATCGTTAATGTTGGCTACCCCGCTATGTACTTGCGAAGGAATTACTGTACTGCAGGGCAGATTCGAATTCAATACAATCCGCGTATAATCATTTCTGGATCATCTATCATTGAACGCTATTTCTCGAAATTGACCGGCCTTCCAATGTGTAAGGTAGGGTTCTCGTAATGTTATAAGTAGCGAAACAATGACGAACCGATAACGAAAGTTATTACAAAAGTGTCAAGGGAATTTTGTGCATACTCGTTCGTTTCTACTTACTTTCTTCTACGAAACGGGACACCGGTACGAGGAAGGAACAATCTTTTCTTTTTAAAAAATCTGTGCTCTTTCATACGCTAAGCCGTATCACGAAAGGTGTACGGTTAAAAAAGCACAGAAATTTCTTTACAAGAAGATTTACAAATGCTAGTGTCCCTTGCGTTTTCTGTAAAAACTGTCGGAGCTGTTGCCGAGGTTTCTTAGCGTAGCCTTCGTTTCTATCAATTATTGATGTGCAATTACTCGAGCAAAAATGTTGATACTGATCATAAAGGTCTTGATCAGAGAAACAACGATGGTCGTGGCGATAATAATGTCGATGACGATGGCGGTGATGGTGATGATGGTGTCGGGGTCGGTGATGATGATGATGACGGTGATAGTGATGGTGGTAGTGGTGACGTTGCCGATGTCGATGGCGATGATGGTGACGGTAACGGTGACGATGACGATGATGACAACGACGATTGTAAGAAAACTGAGAATGACACTGATTATTATTAATATTATTAATATTATTATTATTATTATTATTAATATTATTATTATTATTATTATGCCGACTACGCTGAACAATTTTTTTCTCCCCCATGGCGTTGTTTAATCTTGGCAGTGAGAAACGAGTTAACATGAATATCGAAAATGCAGATCTTGATACACGCGGCGATTGGTTTTCTGTTTTCGTTATACGCGTCGGTAATTTTACGGCCAGATCCGGCCTCATTCGGGATCACCAGTTAGCCATGCCAGGTTTATTTAATGTCATGAAGTAAATCTGACACGAACTTCCGCCTTTTGCTGACGAGAAAAATACCTGGAAACAAGAATGTGAAATGAGTAACTGTTTCTTTCAAGATAAACAAAAATTCCATATATATTGAAAAAATTGATAAATAGTGCAAATTGAATAAATACAGTCTTGTTAATTTTTTGAAATAGCATGAAGTAGTCACGTTTAGTGTTTGAAACATTTTAGAAACTTCTGTGCGCCTAGGCTTATCCTTAATGATCAGTAGTTGTAGAATTGAAGCAAGAAGAATTTTTGAACAGTAAACTCTGAAGTGTATATAAACAAAGAGCATACGAACCTTATCATTACGCTCGCAAAGGAACTTGAGCCGTTGAGCTTTCTTGTGCATGAATACACCATCGAGGTGTCCACTTTCTACGCTCCTAATCTCAATCGCCTTATTGCCCCAGCCCATTATTTGTCCCGTGCCTATGTAGGCAACACTCGTGGGCATTTCACCCCATTGGAGAACCATTGTCTTGGAAACTCTACCATAAGTGTTGACATATACACCTTCGTTATCGTAACACAATAGCAACTGCATGCCATTACTGTTTGGTAACGCAACGATGCAGTGTGGACAAATAGGTCCCTGAGTCTGTAATCAAAACGAAATATCAATACAATCATACGTCACACAATAGAACTGAAAATTGAATGGAAGTGGACTACTTCTAGAAGCTTTATATTACACAACGCACTTATTGTCTAGACTGTGGATCTTTATGTATCAAAAGTGTGTATTAATAAACAAGAAACAGGTGTGTAGATGTGAAGTCTAAACGGGAAAGTTTAATTTCTTCAAATTATGCAAGCTTCAGAAAAATTGATGTTAAGTTTTAAATGTTTGCGAATGAAGTAATGAAACTGCTCTTACGTGTTTTGGCAAATAAATATCATAAACCGTAGCCGAGTCCAAGTCAACGGCATGAAAACCATCAGCGCTGCCATAAATAACTTTCAATCTTGTGCCTTCTTCTATGGTGAGGTCGACGAGAAGCGGTCTGTGCGCGAGGTCACCGAACGATTTAAATGCCATAAACTTATGATAAGGCTTCGGCGCCCAGGCATAAATTTCTATGGAATCCTTCAGCGCAATCACGAGGAACTTTATTCTCTCGTATTTAACTATTTTGAAATGCACCGCTCCTTGAAGATCGCCGACGTTGATCCAACCATTGCGCCGTTCCACTTGCTGAAATACAGAAACCAAGAATATTTAACAAATAAGTTAATTCTGCGATTACCGCGAAAAATTTAGAAAATTAAAACTGGCAAAATAGAAGACTTACGTCGCTATGCCCGTCGGTTCGTAGAATCTTACTCTTCAGCCAAGAAAGATAATATACCCGTACTCGATTCTTCTTTCCGCTGATTGTAATCAAAATGTTCTGACCTTCCAGTACTTCCATTTGTTGAAACCGTCTTCTGCTTATCAACTGATACACTTTACCCTGACCACTTCGATCTAGCAGCATAAGGCCATTCTCGGTACCAATTAATAGATTTACTCCTGTGGGAATCAAAGTGCATCGAAACGTGAAATATTTTCGTGGGCCAGCGAAAACATGAACAACTACACGTCTACGACAAAGGTTGAATTAATTCAACGCGTTCACAAGTGTCTAAGCTCGAGTGTAGAGAAGGGCAATTCGAAAATCAATAATAACGAGTCTTCTTTTAACTAGATTACACTACATTGTTCTACAAATTGTAAGGAAAATAATTCCTGTATTAATCTTTCATCGAGATATTTTAACAATAGAAAAATACAAAAATAGTGCTCTTTTTCAAAATTTAACAACTATTTACAACTGTTAGGAAGTACATACAAATATAATTAGCTATATGGATATGTAGAGGAGGGTCCTCTCTATCTTTTTACTCAAACCTGAACTTTCTCGCATGTTTAGCTTTTGCGTAACACGTAATTTTTCTATCAAAGTCATGCATTTTTATGAAAACCAATATTTCTCGAAAACGTTGCGTGATAGGGCAATTCTGCTTTCGGATTTGGTTTTAGAATGACAAAGTAAGTCTATAAGAATCACCCAACAGGTATTGCAAAATAAATTTGGTGTTGGACAGTGTGTTGTAGTGGCCCGTAGGTTTTCATAGCGTGCCTACCCCACAACGCAGCGCAGAGTATCTCGCTGTTGAATCGTTTCTTGTATTTGCGAATCTCGGGCGTGTCCGACGCAAGATCATGGCTGGTCGGTGTCACGTTGACATTCACGTGGGACTCCCTCCTGGCTGGTCCAGCACCGAATCCGAATGTCAGGAATGATCTCTGCTTCTGTTGGAGCGCAAACGGGGGTGGTGATTTAACCGCTTGCCGATACTGCAACGAAAAATCACTCTCAGTCTCGCGCATGGGCGTCTAACGACAACAGAAAATTAGGCTATCGAGGATGGTGTGTATGTTACTGTAAAAACCAACAATACGAAACAAACAGAGTGATGGTAACCATGATAGACAGCAGACAGTAAAATCAAGAAGAAATTAAGAGAAACATGAAGAATTGTATAATGTATATGAAGTTTGTCGCATGCAGCACGAGAAGTGGAAACGAAACCGAACACGAGTCAACTGTGAAACAAACTGAAACATAACTTTGCAACAATAAAAATCATACACATGTATATATGTTACCACAAACAAATGTTACACGAACAGAAAACTTTCGTACGGGACTACACGAACCGGGTGCAAGTGACAAAACAGAATCACACAAGCTTAAGCATAACATATTCTTTCAATCTAAGAATCCAGGAAAAAATCTTCGAATGATCTTCGACAGGTATCGTTCTCCTCTATCGGATGCACCGATGACTAATCGAGTCTTTCTCGAAACTTTTTTTAATAAATTACAAATTAACACGTTGCGGACGGTAACGTTAGTTACAAGTTGTTCTATCGTAAATTAAGCGCTCGATGCGTGAATATATTCGAAGGTGTTAAACATTAATTTATTCAAACAGATGGATCTACAAAGTCTTGGCTCTCTCTCGATGACTAGAATTTGTGGATGGAATGTTAATTATTCGTCGGTGCATCCAGTGTTAATAAACGAATTTCGAACGACCAGGAATATCTCTCGTGAGGTTGATTTTCCTCCTCCTACTCGGTGGATAAGTAAGAAAAGTCGAAAACGAGGTTGTACACAGTGTAAATCCATGAAAAATGTGTGAGATCTCGATCGTGCAGGGAAGAGTTCGTTCACTGCGTGATACCAAAAAACAAAAGAGCCCAGAAACCAAAAGTAAAGATAGCATAACAGGAAGTCGACATTCCTCGCGTGGTTACTCGAACGTTAAGAAATCGAAAAAGTTAAACAGAAAAAGAGAGACAGACAGACAGAAAGAGAGAGAGAGAGAGAGAGAAAGAAAGAAACCAAAGGGTTTTTTTGTGCGGCTTGTTCGTATATATTATTTCTTTTGTTTGTTTTTTGTTCGTCTGTATATATATATCAGGAACATTCTCATAAGAGGAGATAGAAGCGACACTGAAGTATAAATGGATAAATGAATACTTACATTGCAATTAGTATTGGGATTGGGATGGTCAGTAGATAGGGCCCTGCCCTTCGGATTAGAGCTCCCACGTGTCCCACAACACACAACAGAATCCTGAATTAGTCACGCTGACAGACGCATTGTGACCGCTTGCGCGGATTCTCGCGATATACAGGGGCACGCAATGCGTAAACTATTCGCGATCAATTATGTGAACAGCTCGGCGGCGAACTGCGATTTTCTCGAACCGTGCCGAGCTTTCGAATATTTTTCGCATACTTTCCGAAACTTTTGACGAACGTGTTCCGCAGATTTCTGCCCACTGAGTGAATTAACAAATCCTTTTTCCTCCAGCGCGTAGGGTAAGGGACCCAATTACTGTTTCTATATTAGTTATACTTATCTTTAAAGCATAACGAATATTAAAAAAGAGAGATATATATCATATATATTAACTGATTTTAATGAATAAAATTTAGTATCTCTTTTTTTTAATATTCATTTCGTTTTAAAAATAAGTATAATTAATATCGGCACAGTAAATGGTACTCCCACAGTAATTGGGTCCTTTACCCTAGCCTAATAAAATAGCTAGTTTGAAGAAACTTAGACTGGCTACCTAGAAAATTTCGAGTTCAAATGAAACGTGTTGCAGCTTTAGGTCAAAATGGACCCTAATCTCGCCGTTCAAAGGTTAATAGTAATAACTCGACTGCGAATCATTGTGCAAACTACAAAATTGTCCAAGTCCAATTGTGTTTTAGTCATCTGAAGAAGTCGACAGTAACACAACAATATCTTCAAATTCTTCTTTGCAGCTTTGTATTTCATTAATTTATTAACTATTCGCGCCTATTAATATTATATCACCAAAATCTTGTAGACTAACTACACGCAGGAAAAGGAGATTGTCATATTCAGTGTACAAAAATCAGCGAGACACGCCTGTTATAAGCGAACTCAAAAGAGTGTCAAAATTTGTTGAATAGCGTTACTTATCAAGTCGCATTCTCACCGCTTCCTTAGCCCCGCTGTATTGTTTTTCCGAAAATTTGACAAACATCCACAGCAAGGTAAAACAGCGAAAGCCAAGGGCGGTGTGGACGCGGCTTTACATAACGTGAAGAATTCGTGTGATTTTCGATATTTCTATTGATATAATATGACGCGAAATCGATGATTTTATTTCGATTCATCATGTTCGGGTGTGGAGAATCAATGAAGTCTGTCTAATCACGAGAAATACCGTACTAATAATCGAATAACTCGCTCGGATTGGTAAAACAAGATGAATTGGTAGATCTATTGAAGAGAAGACTCTTTATCAAAATACGTACGATCCTGGATAACCTAGAAATCATGTTCTGAGTATGGCAATCGATTTTGTCATGGATCGACGAAGAGTTCAACTTGACTCGTGAAAAGTAGTTTGATAAACAAACATTACATTTTCCGAAATCAATTCTTCTGGTGTCAAAATCAGAAAATATTCTAAATTCATTCTTTTTATCTGAAATTACATTACTTTAGTAGCGTATTCATTTACACCGACAGTTATTGTTCCTCTACTGCTACTTTTGATCCCTGATCAACTAGCCAACGACCAATGTAATTAGAAACGTAGAAACTTCTTTTCAGTATTAAAAATTGCTTCGAAATGTTTCTGAGCCCTGCACGTCTCCTCAATACTTATTACCTGCTGAGGAAACTACCTGTATGTGAGATATAGATAATCATCATCAAAGACTCGACGATTATTGGCAAACCATCAATTTCTCTTTAGATTAACGACACTCTACACGTCTACGTATATATATATATTGCTCGGGCTGACTGCACTAAAACGATCATCACAAGTTCCATAAACAGAATACTATATATTCGCTTTAGTAAGTTGTCAGACGTAGAAGACTATAAGCAAAGCATTCACAAGGTACTTAACACAAAGCAAGAGGCGTCCTATGTGTAAACCCTTCAACTTGACAATGCGCGTCGTTACGTTTCTTTTTAATGAATTACTTTCTTATTGAACGATTTACTGAATCGTGTTCATTGTTCAACGCAAAAGTCCGATCAAGTTCGCGGGTAAACACAGTAACATACACGGTACATATCTACGCACGTATTTATTGGCTTCGTTCATCGAACCGTAGACTCTGACTATGCTGCATTAATTCTCCTAATTGATTTCCCTACACGTTATAGGAAAACTCGTTTATCTCAATTTCAATCGTTCGAACTCCATTTATCTGAATTCCATTTAGTTGCAAACGCGTCGTTTCCTCGAATTCCATTTACTTGGATCTCAACTGAATTCCATCGGGTTAAATTTCATTCGCTTGTAACAACTGAATTTAAATTGAAAACGGTTAAACTTCACCTCAGGAAACCAGAAATTTTTAACTTTTTTTGTTATGTAATCTTGTAGATTTTGGCGAGAAAATGCCGAAAATCCAAGGTTTAATCCCAGGAGATCGGTAGTTTAAAAGTTGTACCTGTGTTTAAAGTTGAGCGACTTTGGGAGGCAAGGACGCCGGCCTTACATATTGAAATTATTGTTCTTCCAAATTTGTTAATTTTTTATGTCATTATTTTTAAACTATACAACGTTACACTAACTCGCGCTTTCATTAAAATTGAAATAAGATTTAATTTCCTTTGCTGATGGCTTTAAGAAATTAATGAACTCGTTCGAGTTCCAGTTAATTTGATATTTTATACATTTTTGGAAATATTTGTAGGATGTAGATGCGTGAAAAGGGTCAGTTTAATTATCTACGGGTATGTTTGTACAGAAAATTCTAATCCAAGTATATGAAATCATTTTGTTCGAATGGGTGCATATAAATGGAGTTTCATACTACTATATGTGCTTATGTAAATCATACCTAACCAATAGAAACGGATAGATTACATTGTACAATCAGACTGAAGGCAATGTTTTCATGCAAAAATAAGTTAAAAAGATCAAATACATTTTTTCATATGAAGCTTCAATTTTGAAAGAATTAAAACTGATCACCTGTGCTTCCGGATATGGTTGGCTAATGTTTGTCTGACCAGTGCTTGCTATTTCTACTTACAAGAAATACAGACAATAAAGTAACAAATAAGAGGGAAACGTTAATAATATTACTCTACTGTAAATACGTAAAATATCAATATAATACTTAAAGAATCAATATATGTGATTACAAAAGAAATTATTTGCATATTTATTACAAAGAATGAATAAATAAATAAATATATAAGATATTAACAATACAATAATTTCTTTTGCTTGCTACTAAAAAAATATAAAATTCAAACTAATTATCCGGTTGAGATAATAAAAGAATTCTTAAGACTAGACATTTCTCCTCTTTCTTTTTAAATATTTTGTATATAAACAAGAGAATACTAATATATTATTTTTACATTAATATGTTTCTAATTTGGAAACAATTATTTCATTTTACTCTTTCCACAATTAACTAAAACGTTCTTTGTCCAATAAATTATTGTTGCTGTTATTATTGTCTATATTACGTGATAATGTACAATGAATTACTGCAAAAGGACAAAGTGCAAACTAGAGATAAATAGCAATTAAATTGAAGTGGACTAAATTTTAGGAATGTAACGTAAAAGGAACACGACAAAAAGTAAATTATTTTTGTAATAATCACATTGCTGGATAGATCAAATACCTTTTGTCAGGAGTAACACAAACAATTAATAATAAGAGAAGCGCGTGCAGAAGCATATTCAAACACAGGCTCATTAAGGGAATTTTGAAGTTCGACTTCCAAGAAAGACAAGCTTCGTATGAAAAATTGTATTCCAAATTTTTCCTTTGTTCTCGGTCGTAGAATTGCTTCCTATTCGACAGTACCTCTCGTCTTACCCCACCCTGCAGAGAATAAACAATTCAGTGTCATCGGCGTTCTATAATTAATGAACGCTTCGGAGGGTTCAAATCGATAAGCGCAGCCAATAACTGAATATATAGATGACGATGTTCGGAAGACCGTATCTCGATAAAAACACATATGTATTCATATTGAGTGCCATGAAAAACAAAAAGAATAGAGGGAGAGGGAAAAGACGTATTGCAGAAAAAGGTGCGCGCACGGGCTATTTAAATTCGAGTGCGTACAGTAATGTTTCGACGTTTCTGAAAACTTCAAGGCCGAAATGACGACACTTGTACGATGAAGCAATGATAAAAACCTTTTTTTTTTCGTGAAACTTTTACCAACATACTCGTGACACTTTTCCGATTAAAATGACACCAAACACGGCACATTTTCGACTATTTTCACTTGTTTAATCCACGATACAGTAGATTACCTCTATTATCCAAACTAATCAGTGGAGTATGGGGGTTCGGGAAATATAACAATCACCTAGCTCAACTGCTAGATTATTACTAATTTGTACAATCAATTTGTACATGTACATTTTTGTATCAATAATTTGTACATGTGAACAAGCAAATGTTCCCAAATCTGTGTCGTGTTTGGTCTCATTTTAATCAGGAAAGTGTTACGAATACGTTGGTCAAAGATTCACAACAATAAAAATATTTTTAATTTTTCACAAATGTCGCGTGTATCTCTCTCATACGTACATGTATCGAAACATTACTGCATTCCCTCCCTATAAGCGCATCGCTCGGCACTGGCAACGTGATTATAGAGAACAGTGGATATAGTGGACTTCATTTAAACCGCCAACACTGCTTTGACTGGAAGGTTGTCGGCACTTTTTGAACGAAAAATCAAAATATTTATAACATTCTTAGCGTTGCATGGATGAAATGAGCTCATCCTTTAGCTAAGGTATCTAAAATATCCTCGCCTTTTAGAAAAAATTGTTAACACCAATTCAATCTTTGATAAAATTATTACTAGAAAGCTGATATCGTTTCAAAGATGTACAATATCTTGCAGAAAAAAGTTACATGGATCAATGCAATACAAATTTTGTAGTTTCATTAAAAAAAAAAAGACTAATGGCGTAGAAATTTTTTAAATAAAATGTTTAAGTCTATACTTGTGCGTTTTTAAATTAATGTGGCCTAATATTTTTATGGGTTAATTTTGGTAAGATCGGTGTCATATAGTATGTTAATGTCAATATCCGGCGGTCAAAACGGTGTCAGTAAAAACTTCGTCGATAATGTCCAATTGCTTCCATTTTTTTATTCTCCATAATTCACTCGTTTATTTCTCTATAGCAAAGCCTGCTTACTGTCAATTAGCTCGACGGTGGGGATGGCAATGTGATTATAAGAAGGTTGCCAAAGCGTGCTTATAGGGAGAGGGATACATATCGCAAAAGGTGATAACCTTTTTAAAATGTTAGATGTCACGTGAACCATGACTGGTGATCTTTGTTAAGTCGTTTGGCATTCTTTGCTATTAAAATTAACACAGTCATGTAATGCACACTGTGTATGTAATTTGTACAATTAAGCCATAATAAGAACTTTGAAAATAGCTATACTATAGCTGGATAAATAGAAATAGTTATGCAAGGCGTGGGATTTCAAATAAAAGGAAACATGTCAGAGAAAAAAAATATATATATATATATCAATAAAAGTTTGATAGAAATCAGAAACCTATTGCGATGTTCTACGTTTTAATGGCAATCATACCAACGGGGGTGAAACTTATGGTACAATAAAAAAGGATTGATTTTATATAGAAAAACAATCGAAGACCATGTAACATAATGTTCTTCTAGGAAAATTCATTTCAACACTTCCCAGAGCTCGTGTCTGACCATTACTCGACACTTCTACTTTATTCATCATTCAAAACTCTAATTCATCCCTTACCAGTGCAAGAAGACAAGAGAAAAAAAAATAGAAAAAAGGTAATATGCGTCACGAGACAGAGAAAAGGAAGTTCAAACATATCAAAGTGTACATATACAATCAGAACCGACTGGGTACTCTATGAAAAAACACACTCCATAAAACTGTTCATCCGTATAATTCACTACTGGTAGAAACAAGACTATGTTCATAATGATCGCGTACGATCTCTATGCACTGTACATTACATGATTACGTGATAACGTAGCAGAGCAGCGTCATTCTTTTGCAACTGTACCAAACGAAAAAACGAACAAAACCGTATAAATTACAGTTCAACGACACGGATCACCAGCGATCCACGTGGCATCGAACGTGGCATTGAACGGGTCTAAAATATGTATGCAAGTATGTGCTTTTCGCGACTACGTACGAGAGATAGAGAGGAGAAAGATAGATAGAGAGAGAGAGAAAGAAAGAGAGATGGAGAGAGAGAGAAAAATAGCGGAAAAAGATTGATGAACATCTAACCTCCTCACTGGTGGACTTGTCCTGCCGTTGGCTCGGGGATGACGTCAACAGATCCGGAAGTACGGAGCTGGGCCTCGATCCAGGGGATGAATCCGACCTCTGGAAATCACCCCCGCCGCCGCCACCACGCGGCCGATCACCACCTTCTCGATTCTGTAAAGCAATCATTCGGTAATTGAAACACGTGGTTGAAATGACAAACGATAACCAAACTGAATCGATAGCAACATCTGTCGAAGGATCAAGACCTGGACTTTCTTAATTGATCGTCGTCTGAATCGGTTTGTCGCGATTTCTAGTGACATGTTCAACAGGCGTAAGGTACATCAACACATCAACCGAATGCTCACATTACTTTTGCAGTCAATTTTCTTGAGAATGTCAATGCTGAGTAGCTTAAACGTAGACACGCTAACATTTGTAAAATTATGTATGAACATCAGTATTGACAATAATTTAGTTAAACTGTAACGTTGTATAGAAATTCTTAGCTGTATGTTAAACAAATTGAACACGTGCAAGCGATGGTACATCAACCGAATGAACCTATTATTATTAAAATTTGTTGAGGAATGTTAATATTAAATAGTTTAAGTTTAGACATAGTAATTTTAAAATGGCGTTCTGTTTATTTTAACAGTGACACCGTTCATTTTGTTTGTAAAGTTGTGCAGAAATTTTTTGAAGTATATATTAAACAGTTTAAGTGTGTAGAACGTGGTGTTGTATATTATTATTAATTTATTATTAATTTTTCTCTTCCCATCCTCTTCGTTCGATTTACATCAGAGTCGCTTATAGAAATTCAGGTCTCAACACACGACAGACGAGACTCGAAATAAAAACTTGACGTTTCGAAAAGGAAAAATCGAATGAAGTGCAAGGGGTGTAGGAAAAGAAGGGACAGCGATGAAACGAAGGATCACGAGGTACAGGACAGCAGAGTAGCATCGGAAGATTAAAAAACAAAAAAAAAGAAAACGCAAGCAAGGAACGAACGAACGTAAAAGTAAATGGGAGAATGGTGCAAATAAGCAATCAAAAGAACGATAATTACCGGATCGAAAGTTATGAACGATCCGATCGGTCCAACAAACCTATGTATATCGGTAGTAAGGCTAACAACAAAAATTAAGAAACACTTAACTGTTGCATATACACAGAGTAAAAGGGGGGCGAAAAAACAAACAAACAACGAATTTATACTTACATACACACTACAGTGCAAAACATAAATGAGAAATGAGCTCATGCAATGTGCGGATTAATTAACAATGATCGCTTCAACTAATCGTTCGATCAGCCTACTCAGCGAGGAACACGTAACAAACAATACAAACTATAGATACAGATTACCATAATCTCTGCCTTTACGTTTTCTAAAAACAGTGTGTGTGTGTGTATGTGACTCCTGTAAAACATCGAACTTCTTAAACGAGTATCGCACGATCTACGTAAACATACAAACTTCTACACACGTATAATACTGTAAGCACTGATACTGATTTTTACGCATCTCACGCTACCCTTAAGATTTACCGCACAATTTCGGTGCAAATGACGGATCGATGACCGATCGACGCACCAAGGGGGGATCACTATTACACACGAAATATCGATGACGAAATAAAAGAGAAAAGCACGAAGCGCAACAACTAGTTATTCGAGTGTTAAGCAACAACAGTTCATATCACACTGGAGCCTGTCAAGCGTACAATAATCGTTTGCTGTTCGTTTAATTAACTACAGAAATCGAGGAATTGGCTACACGCAGGTCGTGTTTATCGCTAAGATGCTAGAGGTGGACGAGAACAACACGAAAATTTCGGGTATCCAACAATCGAGTCGGGTCAAGTCGGGTCCTCGAAAGTATAAGCGTGCAAAAACTCGAATATTTCGGATACCCGACAGATGGATCGGTTCGGAAATTATTTAGGTTAGGGGTGCGCGGGTACCCAAAATGTCGGGACGGTCGGGTCAGTTAAAATGCAAAATTTTTGGAATCCTCAAATTTGCAAGACTGCAGCTTCCGGAACCCAAACAGTACAAAGTTTCAGAATTCCGACCCGACTCGACCCGACCTGACAATTTCAGGTACCCGAACTTGATAAGCTTTCGAGGTCCTGACCCGATATTTTCGGGCTCTCGGAACCCGACCCGACCCGACCCGATATTTTCGGGTGCTCGCACAGCTGTGTAAGATACACACGCGATAACATTCCTCGTACCGCGAAACAAACGATTCCAGACATCGGCCTTTAAACACGGCTAACGATGATCATCAACGATCATCTAGATCAGCGAACATTAAATAAAAGAGATAAAAAAACACAAAGTTGCGAGTCACACCTATTCAGCACACAGATTGAAGCATGCTTGGCACATGCTGCGTCATGGCAACACAAGTACACGATCGTACACATGTTCACACGCTAGAAGCGTCATGCAAAACGATGATTTCGACACAGTATATACCCCGTGAGGTTCTCCAACGTCTATTGCTCGGCGTACGTCGACATACGTACACACGCAGGTATATATAAATATAAACGTGGATGGTGTTTTATATTTATATAAATATAGATTGCCCCTTTCCTCTCAACACATCTGTTTCCGTCATCCTGGTTTCTCTATCGTCGCACTTCTGTCTTTTTCGATACTCTATTTGCCCCTGCGAGCAGTGGCCTCTATCTGTCTGTTTCTTTTTTTCTTTTTTTGGTTTCGTAGACACGAATCTCTCTCTCTCTCTCTCTCTCTCTCTCTCTCTCTCTCTCTCCCTCTCTCTCTAAAACGTTTTCCATTCACGGCCGTGCAATTCTCAAGCAGACGATTATTAGAGTAAATTAACACAAAGCACACGCGCTCGGCAGCACGGCGATTAATTGCGTTTTGTCTCGGATCCGTTTTCTCTCCTCGTTTTACGAATCTCGTTCTACGAATGTGGATTGAAAAATCAAATTTGACGTCCCGAATCACGTACGTGACACCGGGATATTGTTCCGACGAACATGCATCGGATAACTGTCCAATTACTCCCCGTGCAAATATATCGGAACAAACAGTTTGTTGCGAGATTGTGGGGCTATTGATTGTATATTTTTCAATTTATAAAAAATTTTTTTAGTTTGCGAATTAGTACTGCGAATCTGTACCAAGAAAAGCAAGAAGAGACATAAGCAACGAAAGACACCACACCGATGTTAGTACAGAACCGAATTCTCAATGTTCCTCTCGCTTTGCCACTGCAAAGATCCTTACTTGGCAGATGCTCGATCATCAAAAGTGTAACTCCAGTACCGTACCACTGACCATCGGTTAATAAACAAAAGACATGTTACGGAAACATTTGACTGGTTGACAGACGGTGAGACGGAAACTCTGACGGTCTTGTTAAAACGTGAGAAGATCTTAACCCTGAAGTGGTACCACGAGGTCCGTCGTGACCCCAGCAAAATGTGTCCAATTGTGTTTCTTACTGTATTTCGAGATAATGGCGAACATAGAATCTCCTTAACTTCTTTTGCACATACGCATTCCACTGAACTGCGTTATTATATTTTTACAGTATTTTTAGGACGTTTCCAGCATGATACTTGTTGGTCCGAGAAAATGGAGTACCATTCCAGGGTTAAAAAAAAAAGAGAGAGAAAGAGAGAGAGATTGGAGAACAAGAAAGTTTGATTGAAAGGAATCACTGAACCTGCATAGAGAGATCCGTGACGTGAACAGTAACGAGAACGACGTCGGATTAGGACCGCACTTCCACAAAATAAATTGTTCACCGGTCGTTTTCCGAATCCCGCGTCGATACTTATTGTCGCGACGATCGCAGCAACGTTAGCAGTTTCCCCTCACACGATGGTGTTACGCAGAAACAAGACGTATATCCTCAAAGAAATTCCATGCGGTTAATCCTCCTCGTTAGGCTCGGAATTTGAAATGACGATAACCGTTGCAGAACTGATTCCGACATTTTCTCTGCATACCAAGTAATTTATGCATCACTCGAAAAAAATAGGAAGGAGGGGATTAGTTTATTTTTTCGTTTTTGTTTTGCGAATAGACACGGAGAACTGTATTAGCAGCAGCAGTGATAGTAGTTTGTTTTAGTAGTAACAGTGGTAGTAAGTAGTATGTATCTCGATGGTAACAGGATTGATATCGACAACAATGTGGCCACACATTCGATCTATGCCTTCAGATGATGGAATTTGGGAATCGTGGACAACGGGACACGAAAATGTTTCGCGTTCTTCTGCGGTTTTTCTTTCCCAGCGAAATCACCTGATGTAGATTTCTTCCGCGTTGGATTAATTACCGAGGTGTGCGGGAATGATTAATAATCTTGAAACCTGCCGTCTGACTATTATTTACTATCTCTACTTTGTTAAGGAAAAGTTCAATTTTTGTCGATTTTAACTAATTTGAGAGTTGAACTATACTTTTTTATGCAAAATCTCCTGAAACAATTGTTTATTGTGTTATACTACTGTACGTTAAACTCTTTTATATAATAAAATAATTTCCGATCGGTAACTTAAACATCACCTGTTTCAAACCCAAAATATTTTGTTAGTCCTAATAGTATTACTGAAAGTGTTAATAAAGATGGCAGTAACATTAGAATAATTACAGTAGTATTACAGTAGTATTAGCAGCAGCGACAAAAGCGGAACAGTTGTAAGAATAACAAAACAAAGCACTTTGAAACCGGTTTGTTAGCACATTGTTAATCGTTTGCGTATGATTAACATACTCCGGGTCATTCAACCTCAAACGTTAGTGAATTCATTGTGTCGTCGGTTTCTAATCACGAAATCTGGGATTTATACAAACTGAATTGTGATTTATATTTTTAGTAATTCTAATGTAAGAAAAACGATAAGATATAAAATACTAGCTGTTCAAAATTAAAGCTCAATTCCATAAATTTCTAGTTCCTACAATAATTTGTATTCTTTTCTTTATTCAAACTTTTCATTTCTCACTGCAACTACATTCTACATGTATCTATAAAATGAAACATTGTTATCTATACTTCAGAGTTTTTAAAAACATTTTTACCGACTTATAACGTCTCAGAAAATTTCAACTATTACCTCATGCTCTGAATAATTGTGCCAATTTGAAACAGACAAATGTGTGTACAAGAAAACATGAAAACACACAATTTGAGATTATGATTAAAAGTCTATTGTTTATATTCTAATCTTTTTTTAGATTTTTAAAGAAGAAGTTAAAGAAGTGTCGTTTTGTTTATAGGCTCTGCAATTTCATTAATTTATCATTTTTTAAATATGTTAATATAACCTTGAGTGTTATTTTGCATAATACAAGGTATACATAAACAGCCAGTATTTTTCTACTGAAATGTATACTAAACTAATTATAAGTTTCCTCAGACCTGTTAAATCTTCAGAATAGAAAACTAAATTCGTTCTAGACATAAATTAGCTTTCAGCCTACTAACCAGTAAAGTTTGTGAAATATTAAATTAGTTTTGAGACAATAACTATCGTAAGATGAAAGATTCTAACTCCTAAGTAATGAAATTAGTGTCATTCATATAGAGAATATAATACATTTTATGAATATAATATATTTTGTAAAATATAATTCATCCGCTGATGCTACCAATTTGAACAACATCAGTGAAGCCAAAACAAGAGTCAATTGCAATCAACAAAACTATAATTCCATTTTTTAGGGAATAACACTTATTTCACTTACTAGAAAATTAAAACTTACAACTTTTCTCCAAACCTCATTATTTCAAACTTGTTTAATATCCGATGAGTTTCACTCGTAAACGAGAAAAAGTTTGGATACAGTATTCAAGAAGAAAAACTGTAAATAGAAAATGAAGAATGTATCACCATAAATCCTGAACATCACATCATAAAATCACTTGACTACTTTGTTTGCGAAGAACCAAACAATTGTTGAATTAGTGAAGCTTTGTTAATCACGCAAATATCTTCCCCTTCCTTGATTACACTGGTAAATCACACTGTTAGTGGTTAAACATGATTGGTATTACTATTGAAATATACGTTAATGATATACCAACAGTACTCTAGAAACTGGTATGCATCCCTTTTCTGAATGAAGGATCTAATGGAATAGTAGAGAAGATAATAGAGTAATAATACTGATAGCACTAATAGTTATGTATCTTTCCTACTTATATCTGTAAATGTTAAACAAAATAATGAAGACAGGATATATAGATAATTGGTAAATGCGCCTAAAAATTCGAGCGTAGCTGACTAGCTTTCTATGTTGATCTTTATATGCTGTTAAATGTCGGAAAATGGATGTAAGAGTTCAGTGTGAAAGATGTCTGTCGATATTCTGTTCTCTCTCAACTTTTTACTGTAATACAGAAATAAATTATAATATTCTCAAAAAATCTTTCCATTTACTAATTATTTTCAAAACTTCAACTATATTACACGAATGCCACCTAAAACCATTCCGGTTCACTTTAACTGTGCTCACGATGAAATAAATATTACGAATTGAAATGTGTATTCTGCAGAATAATGTAAATTTAGAAAATGAAAAAAATAAAACAGGAAAAAAGAAAATCCTAGAAAATGCATGCAAAAGTCATAACCAAAACCATAAATCTAATATTCCCACACCAGCTGACACGATTTATTTGTTTTTACAATTCCGTGAAGGAAAAAGTTCAGTTCTATTTTTGATTGAAACCTTTAAAGTCTCTTAGATAAACATTTAAAATTATTGTTCATGAAAACGGAAAATTATTATTATTATTAATCTGAAATTCTTTGCTACAACTTACTATAATTACAGCAAGAACTATAACTTTCGTTTAGTAAAATGTAACATTGCTTTCTATTCTTTGAATTGCCTATCCTTAAAATGATACAATACATAAAGTATTATTCACAGCATAATACTTTATGTTGAAATAAAATTATTTAAATACTAAATTGATTCGTAATTGAACCAAACTCTTCAAAATCACTTTCGATGATTTGTACGCCATTAAAATTACTCAAAGTCTACCTTTTTCAAATAATTATTCCCATACTTTGTACTCAAATAAAATTATTCCAAGACCAAATTCTACGACAATGTTGATACCATGTATATTCAAGTGGACTGATCAAAGTAGCAGATTCTAATGACTGACAATACGCGATCAACACGTAAGGAATACCGTGTGAAAGAAGAGTTGCTCAGTATATCGACAGACACGCAAGGGATGCGGACACGTATGAGACGGAGGTTGAAAAATTGATGAAGGTAACAGACCGAAGGTATAGACAAAAGGTAATATGTATGCGGTAGGTATGTCTCAGGCAAGCACACAGGCAGGGCTCGTTATGGGGACTGACCTGAGTGACAATGGGGCTGTACTCGCTAGCCGTTGTACTGGCCGTAGACTTAATGGTTCCCGCTTCGTCAACCGCGACGGAAACCGCGTCTGATGGCCTACAACTGCGTCTCCTCGCCGTGTCATCTTTATCACGTCCGAAGTCGAACCGTCTTCCCTCGTGTCTACTACCGAAAACGATCTCGCTCTCTGTCTTTTCCCTTCGTGGCCTCTGAAGACCGTCACGATCGAAAGAAAAGTCTGTTAGAACCGGTTCACCGGCGTTCACGTTGTTCCCCTTTTTACCAGCGATACCGGCGACGCTAATCTCGCTTCCGCGGCGGTTACCGCTTGCGAATATACTCGACCTTGAGGAGTCCGACTTCTGTAAATATGCAGAATGTCTCGCGGAAGGGAAAAAATCGGAATTCTCACGGCGGAAAGCACGTGCAAAAGCGCTGGACGTATTGCCAAGCTTCGAATCGCTCTCTTGCCGTCTATGCACCGGCTTTAACTGTTGTTGCTTTTGATGATGATGATGTTGCTGTTGCTGCTGCTGTTGTTGTTGCTGCTGCTGCTGCTGTTGTTGTTGTTGCTGTTGATGCTGAGGCTGATAGTTTTCGTACTTCCTACGCGACAACTGCTCCTGTTTCTTCAACGTTCTCTCGGTGGACGACGACGAATGATCCTCGCTACCGGATTTATTCGTCTCGGCCGCCTCTTGCGAGTGATCTTGCTTCATCTTATCCAACCTTTCGTTAAAACCCTGGAAGAAGCGGGTGAAATCCCACTCCTTCAGGAGCAGCTGCTCGTCCGCCTCCGAACGCCGGTTGCTGCTAGCCGTAGCGCGATCGTCTGACATCTGACTAAGTTTCTAGGGAGCGCGCACGAGAATAATAATAATGGTAACAAAAAAAAAAAAAATTTGTACAGAAGCGAGGAAAAGAAATTTGCGTGCGGCGATACATAACGTGTGGCAGCTGTGATGGCAGTGCGATGCAGTAATTGCAGTTATATTAAGAAGACTCGCCGCGGTGACATTATAACGACTTTGTCCCCTGTCCTTTAGCACCCTCAATTTCGATTGCAAAGCTTTATTCGAAATAAACTGCCTTTTCGGCAATGTCACTGATTCCAGTAGGAGGCTGCTCCTCGTCGATGACGAAGTTGTCTTTCGCTATAGAATGCATTGCAAATGACATGATACACATCTTTTTGTTTACCGGATCAGTCGCCAGACTTAAAAACCACACAGTTAAGTTTACCACATATAGTTACTGTTTGTTGTATCGGTGTTTATTTATGAAGATAGTTGAGCTATAGATTTGCAATGTATAAAGAAGTGGTAATCTGTTTATTTTCTTTGAACGAAGTCTTTACCTCTGCTATTGTTTTCTTTTCTTTGGTTTTCTGTTTTTGTTTGATTGGGGGTGAATATATCTTTTGAATGTTTCATTATAATGTCACCACCGCAACAGTACAACCTATGACGACACGTACTCATCAATTGTGTACAACTGTGCAGGAATGTATAGTGTAACAGCGAATGTACAGTCAACGCACCAGGATGCCTCGTAATTGCACAAGATTCAATTACAACAAGAATTTGTATATGAGTAATTAGAAACACAGATGTGAACAGATATTACTGACTTATCTCTGAATATCAATAAGCATACAAGATACATAAAAAAAAAAGAATAAATGTACAGAATGGGGTCGCTTGTATTTTCTTTATTCGGTTGGATTCGAGCCTTTCGGAAGCTCACGGTGGAGGGAATAAAGAAACGCTACACAGCGACCTTATCTATCGAAACGTGATTAAATAATATATAAGAGAGAGATAGAGAGAGAGAGAGAGAGAAAGAGAGAGAAAGAGTGAAAGATACATACAGTCACTGTATGGAGATATCGATTTATATAGTTGTAAATACATATCGATAGATCTCGCATAATACACGAAAACGATAGTATCAAAATTAGACTAGAAGTATGGACGTCAACTTGCAGAATATACGCGCAGCAAGTACTTACCCGTTTCATGACTAGTGTACGGTCTGATTCTTCCTCGTCTGGAGTCGGTGGTAGTGGTCTATTTGGTGCACCTCCTAAAAAGAGGATTTGCAAATTAGAAAAGTGAAGAGAGTCTACTTCTCAGTTTAGACTAAAGCAATAATGGCAAGACAAAAATTCTTTAAAATTTTCTCGCCAAAATTAAGATATTTAGATCTTTACTCAACCATAAACCCCCAAAAATACAAAATCTAATAATCTTTAGGAATAGAAATAACATAAACGAAAAGATAACTTTGACAAATAATTTTTTGTGTGACGATTAAGCATATTTCTCTGATTTTACGTATACGTATAATGAAATAGTAGTACATTGATGAATCGAAGCAAAATAGAAGACCACAAACAATCGAGTGGTTACTTTTCTAAAATAAAACAGTCTATAGCCAAAAACCTAGGTTTGCTGAAGCTATACAAACTGTTTTCAATGTTTAATCCATAACAAATGTCCCACCGAAGTCTGACTCCTCTTAAAAACATGTGATTTTTGACTCCCCAATGAAAAGTGAATCTCTGAATAAAACATGAATGACAATGGTTGAATCTTTGGGGAAAGTCAAAAGTGGTTCAACAACCTGATGTCCTACCTTTGGGCTTACCTTGATGATGGGAGTTCTGGGCATTATGCGAAGACATCGACGACGGATCTGTAGACGGTCTGAAAGGAGAAAATTCGGGTCTGCAGCAACGGATATAGAAATGCAGAGACACGTGATGGCGCACGGGGTACATGGAATGCGTTGCGTACGTTGTGTGGCGATGCGACGAGGACGACGATGCGAAGCAATGTATGGAAGCGTAATGAAAGATGAAACGGAATGACATTAGTATGATTAATTAAATGTAAGAAACATTGTTCTAGTATTTATGCCATGATTATACTTGACAATAATTAATGCCTTCTATGCCTTTAGGAAATTGAAGTCTCTTGTAGTATTTTGGAGGTAAACAAATACATTCCAATACATAATATATTTTGATAATATGTGCACAGCATAGGAAGCATCAAATGATATGAATTTTTAGCAGTATCTTCCCAATAACCACATACAAAAACATTTTTGTCAATGAATTAAGTTCAATGTTCAAGATATTAGTGTTTTACTTACAAAGGTTTCGGTGGATCGCTAGCGAGCAAGGTACCATCATTTCTCGCATTATTTCCCCCTGCATCTTCAAGGTCGTCATCGCTATCGCTTTCTACAGACAATGCCTGCAGAAGAAAAATATTTTTATTTTTACCAGTACGTAGCTAAGCTCAAAAAAATATTGCTAGTACTAAACACTGGTGAACAAAAATAGAGATCACGTCTCAATTAATTGGAAAATGGTAGACTTTAATAAAAGCTAAAATGAACATAAACAGAATATTTTGAGATTCTTTTACATGAAATTTCAAGAGTTTACAGATCTACAATTTTCAGTTACGATACAGTGTTCTTTTAGTTTTGTGAAGTAGTGTACTTCTTGTTCTTTTGTTCAGTCATGTTGTTGACGGATCGTGATCTCAATCCATTATATTTTGAATTTGACTTGCCACTCATGTTTCACCTGTTCAGTTGTACAACTGGCCATAATACTCACTTGATCAAGAATACTGGAAGACTGCGGCATCTGTTTGTTGTTCTGATCGTTGCTGCTTGCAGGCTGAACGGAATTGGATGTGGATGATGCAGCAGGGCCCTTATGCTGTCTGTTCGGCCTTGGCGGGGCCTCTGGGCCCTGTGACACACCAAGCTCGTTGAGTTGAGCGGCCAGCATGTCCAAGTCCTACCACCCACACGCACACACGCACAACCCCGTTAGTCACTGTTTCGAGACACCTCCGAAAATTTTCTAGAAGCCACCATCAAACAGCCAGGCAAGGCGAAAAGAGAAAGAAAGTGGCAGAGAAGTTGTAAGACGCATTGTGCTTAGGCAACCCTGCTGAAGCTTTCGTTTCTGTTCATCATTCCGTATTCTGTACTATGTAATTTACATTTGAACGCTTCAAACAGAAATACTCCAATCTTTCCAATCATTTGCTAATCATTTTCGTTAGATCACACGTGGAAATTTAGTACCGTTTCTCACTTGAAGTGCAAACAATTGTTATTGCAAATCCCTATGTTACAGCTGATTGTTTCAAAAGGTGAATAGTTAAGTATGACTAGTTTAGTATGATAATATGGAGAGGAAAATCTCATCATTAAGACAAAAATTTGGTTGTTCACAAAAGAAGATATTTACACTGAAGATAACAGTACAATCTTTCCACGCGAGCTAATACATTTTGGTGAAACATTTTCGGTGTGATCTATACTATTGTTTTCAAATCAAAATTGAAAAAAATTCATAATTTATCGTACGATATAGAGATACGCGATTCGAACACATTTCTCGAAACATGAGGGAACGTGTTGTGTTTGCGCATCTAAACACCGCATAACTCGACCGATGAGAGCAGACATTCAGGCGATTTTTGGTGAAGCATACCAGGAAGTAGTAAATGTGCATCAAGCAACAGGGCGATGAAAAATCGGTGACGGTCGAACTGGTTAAATGAGAACATTCTAAAGATTGATTAGTACTCTGCGTGAGATTAAAACAAGCGGATTGTGTATATATACATATATATATTTATATATAAATTATATATAATTATATATATATAAATTATATATATATAGTATCCATGAGACGAAACAATTGGCTTTAGAGCTTATGTAGAGTGACTGTTTGGTAGATATTCTGTATAGATAATCGGCAATGTTACGTGTACAAAGGAGAGGGTCAAATGTGATCCTGTGTATAGATGTGGGGTTAACAATGTAACATGTAAAGAGAAAAATAAGTGTTGTGTTCTTACCTCCGGCCTCCTTGGCGGCAGCTACGGTACGTGTGAACATGGAAAAAAACAAAAACCGAATAATTTCAAGTACGAGAGGGATTATGTATACCATACAGGATGACTCTCAGGGACTTTAAACAACAGAATTTTTCTTTATATAGAACTCAAGATGGCTGACGTGAAAGAAATCTAATGTAATCAGTGTATACTCTGCATTTTGATCAAATATAACACTCTGCGCCATTAAAATAAGTAAATGTCGGAATAGTTAATCTGCATTGATATTTTAAGAATATTCAGTTACGGTGAAAAAAATCTTAAGTTGTATCCTGCAAGTGTTTCTTTTTTGTCTGTTTTCTAAAAGAAGATATCCGAATGTGCATCGATAGTCTCAATTACAGTAGGTGATAAAATTGGATGCTTCAAAAGTTAATAGTCCTTTAAAAATTTCTCCAAACGACTTGACTTTTTTTTTTAACCAAAAACTACTGTTGATCAAAGTTGCAAAGAAAAATGTGAAGGTCACAAGTTTTAACTTCTTTTATCTGTGCCGATAATGAAAATTTAAAATACGTGATTTGTAGATCTATATTACGTGCTGAACCATCTCACCTCTGAATCCCAAATGCTATTTGTTTGGAGTAGTTTCAGCTAAGTAGACAACTTTTATGACCTTCGACGCAGCCATTGGAATAGTTTCTTTCAAAAAAACAGTCTCACGGCTCATCTTGCACGCGTGTGTATCCTGTCCATAGTGTTTATGTTCCGCGTGTCGGAGTGCATTAGGAGAAAATCGTGTGTTCTTAAATGCGCGTCTACGTGCGTGCACGCCATATTGGCAAAATAGAGCGAAACTCCGCGTGCAATTCGTACGATAAGAATGCAGCAGAAGGAGGACACAAGAATAGTATACGTGACAGAACGGTATTCCATGTGAAAAGAGACACTCGTGTGGATATGTGTGCGCGTGTGATGTGCGTCTGCGTATGTGTGTGTGTGTCACTGACAGACAGCAAGATGGCAAAGTAAAACAAAACTAGCATGTGCCTTTCTACAAATCGTCATGATCCAAGTATAGTTCTCTGGCTACGTATATTAGTTTTCATTGGCGTGTTGTGAATGCCGAGAAAAGGAGTTACAATATCAAAGAGAAAGATAGAAAAGAGATAGAGAAAGAAAGAGAGAAGAGTGGTAGACGTAGAGAAGATCGGTCATCAGTGAACGAAGCCAAAGAAGCCTACCATAGGTTTAAACACATGACTGTTTCGCTGTGACGCGGATTGACCGCCGGAGTTTCCACTGCCACTACTGGCGACAGGTGGTTGATGATTAGAGGGCGGTGTTGACACTTTGTGAGGCTGCCGAGGGTCGTCCCTGGGTGTCGGTGGCAATGGCCGAGATGGTGGCTGTGGATCTGGAACTACTACAATGCGCAAACATAGCTGTAGTAAATTGTTGTTGCAGTTACAACAACGGGAAATACGTAAATAGAAATCCTATCTCTAATATGAGATAAACTACTTGAATTGCGAAGTCGATAGGATAAAATTACACGTTGATGGTCCTAAAAGTACTAATAGAAAGGTTATGTAAATTTTCAGAGGAGTTACATATTAATACGTTGTCAAACTGACCAATTAATCTGTGAGGAATGGCGGGTCTTGCAGGTGGTCCTGGCTCTGGTATATCTCTTTGTGATCTGCTACTCGGCTTGTCTTTAGCAGCAGGTGGTTGAGGAGCTACTTCTTGCGTCAGAGTCCTACCCTCTTGAATTTGTTGGAAATTTCTGCGCAACGTATCACCGCCAGGAGCTTGAACGATGGACGATGGTTCACCGGCCAATGCTGGCTCATCCTCTTCGTTTTCACTACCACTATACCGGTAATCGTCTCTTTCTACAATTCAAACATGTTTCAATTAAGTCAGATGTATCCTACAAATGTTAATAAAAAAATTGTTAAAATTGCTATTGAAATTTTGGAGCCTGTGTCTATACTACCTAAGGGAACGTTCGTAAACTGAACATGTATCTTTACATACAAATCTGTAGTACACTAATGATACAAATCAAGGAAATGCAGGTAGACAGTGAATCGAACGGGTGTTTGATTATCTGAGGAAACGTTTATCCTACACTATTCCAGATCAATACCCATTGAAACGGTTACAGCGGCTACCCATTCGGCGTACCCCTCTAATTAGCATACCTTTCTCCTGTTTACGTTTTTTACAACGATCGATATGGTCTTTGAGCTGTATCCTGACTTGTCTCTCAGTCGGTTGGTCCCGGATAAAAGGATGCTTAAGAAGCTGTTCCGTGTATGGCCTCTGATGGTAATCTTTCACTAACACCGTTTCGATGAAACTGTGGAACTTCTTCGACCACTTCTTCGACTTCAGTCTTGGCGGAGGGCTACGCGGTATCAGAAACAAGGCCTGTTGCGGGTAATCAGATTGGGAAAAAATTAAACATGTTGTCATCCGTCTTTATGGCAATCGGGCCGCGCAAAAAAGGGAATCATCAGCACGCTTGTACTTACTCGCATCGGATGAAGGTCGCAAAGCGGCGGTTGTGATTCAGCCATTTCTAAGGCTGTAATTCCGAGTGACCAGAGATCACTTCTATTGTCGTACGTGGCGTCTGGATTTTCATCGCAGGCTATCACTTCCGGTGCCATCCAATACGGTGTACCGATAAATGTATTTCTTCTACCTATTGTCCTGTCCAACTGTGCGCTCACGCCGAAGTCAACTGTAACGCAGAAGGCAAACGATTAAACATTGAACCCTTGTGCCAATACCTAAAATTGTCTATATAAGCGGAGTTAGGTGAGATGGAAAGCTTGTACGCACCTAGCTTGACTTCAGCATTGTCAGTTAGGAGAACATTCTGCCCCTTGATATCCCTGTGAATAACTTTATTGCTGTGAAGATAACTAAGTCCCCTTAATATCTCCCGAGATATATAGGCAATCCATTCTTCTTTTAAACTCTGGCCCTTCGTTGACTTCACAAGGTCTGTGACGGAGCCAGCTCCGCAATATTCCATAACCAACCATAGCTGATCGTCCTTCCCTGGTGACGACTTCTTCACGAAGGCACCATAATACGTTGCTATATTTCTGTGATTCGAATACTGCAATTGCAACAACAATCGATTTAATACTTACACCAGTTTAATACGTACACTAGTGGACAAATTTAATTTTTGAAAATATTCTTAACTGCTCCGTACCCACCCGTTTTAATACATTTATTTCTAATTTGATTTCTTCCTCTTCGTCCTGAAATAGAGATATTCATGTTAGAAACACATCAAAGCATTTATAAAGTTGCGATGTCAGAATTTTTCCAATCATTTTCATTATGCACTGCTTTAATAGCTTGGATTTCAAATTTTTGTTACAGGTGACAACATTGAATTAAAAAGGAAAGGATGAAAGTGCGTGGAGAATGTTATAATGATTTAACATTGATTTCTACATCCTTTTTAAAGCAGCCTTGCATAAAAAAATAATATTATAGAAAGAACTATTATGTGGCTTCTTAATCGATCAGTACGCAATCAGCACAAGCTGTAGTAATTTATAAACATTGTTTATTAAGCCTGCTATTACAAGGGATCGATTTAGGTCAAATCCAAGGAAGCGAGTCACTATCATCGATTTATTTGTTTTTTTTTTAACTATAAAATAGTATTTAATCTCATTCCTGCTTCGCAGCTGTGATCTATAACGATGTTATTAGAAAAAGAAAACCATTCAAAAAATGTTTTCTGGATGTTAAACAATAATTGGTCCCAATTTTGTCGAATTGAAGTGTCGATTTTACAAAATTTCCTGCTTGGTTGTGTGCATAAGAGAATTAACGGAACGCATTATTTCCTCCTCATGTTCAAGCTTCCTCGATTTACTTGATATCGTTTAGCTGAATGGCGATTAGCCTTCTTGAACGTTTCTTATCTAAACTGATTATCTAAACCGATCGACGTTGGTAGAGTGTTGTTGATGACAGTGAAGAGGAAAAAAGGCGAGAAAATATTAGAAAACAGACGCCAGATTATAACATCGAGTACACTATTATCTACGAGTTTATTGTCAGGATTAGCAACACGTCTGTAAAAATAATGAACCGTGTGTCAATTAGTGAAATAAATTTTCCACGTGTAATAGTCTAATCTAATGAGAAATAAGATAGAGGTAGTTGTAAAATCGTGTAGAACGTTGTCCATAGGGTGCTTAGCCCTAACAGTGCGACTATAATCAGGCCTTTGAACAATTAAATTGAGTCATAAATCATTTCCGTATCATATCGATTTTATTTATCACTACAAGAAGCAACAATCGTATCTTAGACAATTACATTCCACCATTATTTTCAATGACTTGTCGCCACTGATCGATCAGTTTGAGTGTGAGTCATCGGAATGATAAATGCTTCATCGCAATTTGTTCCTAGAATCGGAAATTATTTGTGACTCAATAGCATAATCGAAACCGCTAGGGAAGCAGCTCTAACAGAGAGCCGCCGGCAAAAGATATAATCAAAAATTCATGTACACGGTTATTTAATAAACACGAGGTCAATTTAGAAGACTATGGAAACGTACAGCATACATCGATCAGCAAAATTAACACTTTTTATACGCGACAACCGAGTCTGATAATTTATTCTCTATTATTATTTATTTTATTACCGGTTTATAATTTTGATGTCAGTCCGAACGACACGACTATAAAGAGAGAGAGTAATACCAACGTATTGATCTGCAACAACCGAATCTGATAGAGAACCAGATGGAAGATTGCTGGCCAAAGGAACGATACTAAAATAGTGTTTCCTTTGCTGTGCACAAGCTCGTTGTCAGTTCCAGTGAGACGACTATAAAGACGGTAAAAACAACTTATCGATGCGCACAACTGAATCTGATGGAAAACAGAACGGAAGATTGCTTGCCAAAGAAACGATATTAAAATATATTCTCCGTGCACGATAAGAGTGACACGGTTTCGACACTGAAGATTTGACATGTATCGAGAGAGGCATTACCGTGAATATTCTTTTTTGCGATCGCAGCATGTTTTGGTCACCAGCTAGCGCTATTATAGCACGCTGGTAACGGCACTTCCGTGTACGCTGTCTTCGAGAATCATGGTTTTTCGAATCGCATAGGGTGCGTTCTGGGGAGAGCACGCGTTACACGTGTCAGAACGCGGTTTTTCGACCGCAAAAATAGAATGGAACACCGAACGGGGTGTGTTTGGTTATCGCGAAAAACATACGGAGAGTTAATTTTGTGGAGAGATAGAATATGAAAGAGTACCCCGAGGAGCAACGACACCGATGGAGCCAGGAATAGCGGACAAAGAAAAGAAGGAGATGATGTCGCGGATGGGTCCCCTCCCCTCCCCTCGCGGAAGAATAGCCGAATCTTTTCGTGTACTTGACTGTTGGAATTGGAATCGAGAACGGATACACTCTACTGTCGCGGCCACCATGTAAATACGGAAAAGGATGCACTGGAATTGAGCAACGCGAAGGTTGCGATAAAGATGAAGGTTGTGACACCAAAGGTACGTGACTCATGTTGCGCCAAGCATTTAGAAGTACCACAAAGCCGATTCGGCGAGCCGCTAATTGGAAAGTGATACATGTTTGCGCGCGGCTATGATGTTAATGATCGAGAGACGTAATAAACGGTCACGGGATTTGGCCGCGAAATTATAGAATAGCACGTGACTAGCACTGATTTTAGGCGTCTATAGAATTCGCAAAATCCGAGCACAGGAAAACTAATGATTTTCTAGTGACATTTCAAGTAGTTTTTCTCCTTATTTAAAATAATTATTAGCGAATAATTGTACACATTGCTTAGTAGATATTTATACTTTCCTGAAAATCTATAATCTAAATTTAACTATTGATCAACCGTATTATGAAATGAAAAGTAAAATATCTCCTCGATAAAAATAAGTTGAATTAATATAACAATTACTTTGTACTGATCTAATACAATTTTTTGACAAGTTCGAAGACATTTTTTTCTTCACGCCTTCAAGTTAAATGATTGGAGAAATGAAAAGATTTGAATTATGATTCCAGTTGAACGATTAATATCAAGACTCGAGCAAGCAAAAAATTACATGTACTTCGCGAAGAATTTCTAATTAAGAAACCACGCACCGCTGGGAACAGCGTAGCTAATGATCGAGCAGTTTATGGCACACAGAAGGATAATACGATTTGTCACCGATTCGAAACTCGTATCTACACTTTATATCGGTGTTTGAAGAACGCTCGGATACTTTCGCAACTACTTATCTGTTCGAAAACTGTGCGCGCCAGAAGAGGTGTCACTTGAAAGTTCATAAAACGGATTAGAGGCAATCGGGAGAAAGGCTTATTGTTCCGCGAATCAACGGACGAAGAACAAACTTCGAGGAAAGCAGCGTTTCCGTGAGTTATCCTGGATGATTCCTGCATAAAATGGCTTGTCTGCAATATAACGATAAAACAGTGAACAAGCAAAAACTAATCGATTTCGAGGACACGGCAAAGTCGATGCGCAACGTGGAAGTGGAAGAAGTTTTCGAACGAGGGCAGCCATTTTCCAGATAACGAAAGGTACAGTTTCAAACCAAAATTTTCTGGTATCGGTATAAGACAGAAAAATAAAAATTTCTTAAGTCAATTGTGAGGAATAGAAACTGCATAAAAATATGAATTTTTTCTTTTGATTATTTCAATCTATATTTTTGAAATATTAGATATTTTTTAAATTTTCTAATGTCTTCACAGTTTCGTAATTCAGCTACTCATTGTCAATTAGCTATATCAAAAAGAAAAAAAGAAATGATCATTGCTGTGTATAAAAATAACATATAGTACTGTCTATGATCTACATGGACGCTCATGATGAAAAATACGAATTAAATATTGTGCTTCCTACCTATTGACCATCAAACGGCCTTTGATAGTTACTTTTACAAGATAATAGTTTATCGTGCACACTCCTTGTTAGAATTGTTTGTTTTTCTGCGTGTGTACACGCTTTTCCAACGTGTTCAAAACAGCGTCCGTTATTGTTGAAACATTTTATGCAACGCACAATGTAAAAGAACATTGCTTAACATTTGGCACCTTGAACATAAATTGCGAAGATGTTTTCTATGGTATGTGAGTCACACTTGGTGTCGCCAGATCAAGACTTGTTTCCCCACTCTAATTTCCCCTTGTACCGCGGTCTGGTCACGTGACGCGTTAGAAGGGTAACTTTTTCCCCTCGATTCGTGCTCCCTCCCCTCATCTCGCGACACTGATCATACTATGTACTATAGTGGAAATAGAAATGCTCTTTTTGCCAACTGCAAAGGGCGCACAGTGGTTGCACCATTGTTGCACCATAATTGCACAGAATATGTTAAACTATTTCAGTACAACTAAGAGGTACGTAATGTATCCAAATCTTTACAAGATTACACTCTATACAATTGCCCTATATTATAATTTTAATGAACTAATAGCAGCTTTCAAGCTCGCGTAATAGTGAAAACGACGTAAATCAACTGTCGCCTGAAAATATTGCCAGCAATCTGAATAAGTCCTAAATAGGAGAACGCTTGTGTGCGTTCAGACGTTGCAAACAACTCTGTGACCTTTCAACAAATCTGCGTAGCAGAGGAGCATGTTTGAAGGAGCAGGGAAGCGTGAACAATAAACGAACGCCGTCCCCAAAGGAACGTCAGGCGCAATCAAACTTTCAAGTATTCTGTACTATTTATAAAGCATTAAAAAATCCTCCTTTGTTCACGAGGAAAGCAATGGATACCGTGTCCTCTACACAGGTTTTTTTATCTAATAAGAACCTTTTTTCTGGCCAAGTCAAAAGTAAACTTTTAGTCGCACTTTTTGGGATTAATAACTTTTAATATGTACTAGTTAAGAATTGTAAAATAAAAAATCTGGAACCGATTTATCGTGACTGATCCAATAATTTTGGTGTTATGAATTGCAAAGCATTATTGTAAAACGTATATTTAATTATTTCAAACTCTCTGTTGATATTTGCAGAATGTCTTCTGGGAGATAAAGAACTGATTCGTGGATTTGCTGGAAATCACTGAAATGGGAGTCATTGATGCCTGTATGAATCATGAACACACAACGATAATATTACCTGGAGAATCACGAACATTCCAACTTTGAAGATTTGAAGCACTTCACATTTATAAAAATCACTCTACTAACAGCTTTAGTGCTGAAGTTTACTACTATCTCTTATTCTTTACTACTAACAACTCACTCTACTACTGTTATGCATTTCCCCCCATTTACATAGTTTTATTTTGAAAAAATGAATTGGTCGACAAATTCGTTTCACTGATTAGAAGGTTCATTGCAGCAAAACTCAGTTAAAAATCTTATCAATTAGTAACAATATAATTTTAATTGAAAACTCAATCGGAAAGTGCATTATTAACATTTCTTGACCCTTCAATTTCGTCAATTATATTTTTCCGAGAAAATTCCGCATCGACCGAATCTTCTTTTTACCTCAGCCGGTTGTTTTACGAGCTACCGGGAATTTCACCTTAATTATCATGATTTCAAAAATGCTGATCTCACGAGCTATCTCATTAAAATCTGCCCAGCATTACGTCACCGAATAACCCCCAGTATCTGATATTCATTGAAATTATTAACGAACCAGGGGATAAATTAACCTGACGGCTGTTTGAACGACGAGAACCTGCATTCTCATTTTTAACTGTCCTAGTTAATATTTTTCACGGAAAATAGACTAAGTGGCCGACAAAGAGTGTGAGATCATCGAGATGGGGGCTCATCTTTTTTTTTTCTGCACCTTCACATCGATTTACTTTCCTCTACGTTGCACAAGGGAAGATTCAAGAAATAACACCATGATCGAAAAGGTCAGAGGTGGAGTTCTAATTTTTCAGGATCGTTTAGAAAACAATGAATTTGTAAACGCGTTCTCCTTTTTTTTTCACTCGCAAGAAGCTTCTACATTGTTTTGTAAATAGACTTAATAAAAACGATTGATTTTGAAACGTAATTTCCATTTTCAATATTTACAGTTTCTAAACAGTTTTCTAATTATTAAATCATTATTTGCATTCGCATTATATAAAGCGTAAGCGATCTGTTCGATATGAAAATTATTATCATATAGTTAGAATAATATGCATATTTTGTAAATTGACTGAGCGAAAACATGTATTTTGCAATTTAATACAGTCAAATATTGTTCGTTCTTTTAGCAATATCTAGTGACGACGATGACGATAATAATGAGCGGTGAACAGGCATCGCGTTAAGAAGATAGAAAATAAAATAGAGATCAGATAAATAAATAAAAAATCTTTATTATTAAATAAAAAGAGTGTTCATGATACGCTCAGCGTAGTTTTGTATAAATACAAAAGACAAAGGTGTACATCTGCACTCTACTTTCATCCATTTCTGTGACTACTTTGATATACTGAATTGCACTTTGATTAATTGAATACGTTATTGTCGATAAAAAGGAAATGATCAGAATTTTAATCATCACGCCTGAACCAATACTCACTTCTGTGACGTCCATAACTTTGATGGCTGCCAACTGACCAGTCTTGGTGTGCCGGCCCTGAAAAGTCATAAGTTGTATTAGCATAATCAATTTAATGCGTATTCAAAATTAAGCTGTCGATAAATCGCAAATGCTTATACTCGGAATCTGCATTGATTTACAAAACTGTACATCAAAAGGCTGAAACAATCATCGTATTTGGTAGATTCTGTACGAAATTCTGTACGATCGCCGACTCGATGCGACCAAGGGGTTAATGTTACAAATATACCGTCACGGTTTTATCCGGTGGCAAAGGGTTAAAAGGGCGTAGCGAAAAAATGCGTTCCGGGTTTTTCCGCCACCTCTTTCAGGGGTACAGTCTGTGAAAAAGATGCTGGCAAAGTTTCGCCCGTACAATTTATGTGTACACTGTGTGTATAGCATGCGAGGAGGAGTGAAAGAAACATGGACTCACGTGCTTGAGAAGTACTCGCACGGGGGAGAGAAAAAAAGGTGTCGGAAGACTAAAAGAGATCCTGTGAGAAAGAGAAAATGGACGTAGGTGGATGTAGTTAGAAGAGATAAGGTGGAGAGTCAAGAAGACGATAATGGACGTTACAAAGAGCACGGTAAGGGCCGAGGAGAGTAAACGTTGAAAGACAGCGGAACAGCAGCAGTTTCAAGTGGTGCGATGAATCTAGACAACGTTATATCACTGCATCCAAATATTAGGGGTACCCATGAGTAATCAATTATTTGCCAAGAATTTGTTTTCCCTTTCGTTCTGTAACATTCGCTTCTGTAGAAGATGTAAGGGGGCACCACCTTGAGTCATATTTTGCTTCACGAAGTCTGGATTTCTATAATAGAGGGATTGAAAATTTGCAGGAAAGATGGCAAACTGTCCTTGACAATGATGGAGATTATATAACCTTAGTAGCACAAAATATTGTATACACATTCGTATAATATTAAAAAGAGATTCAATCTTTTTTTAATATTCAAATATACATGCAATATTTATTTTATATTACGTAACAAATATTTCTTTTTAAATATTCAGGAAATATCTATGTCATGTTACGATAGTTTCTAATTTTTGTTATAATTTGAAACTTCTTAAATTTGAAAATTTTATTGAATGTTTTTTAAATATTGAATTTATATTTTTCAAATATTGAATTCACATTTTTTTAATATTTACTTTATATTTTTTAAATATCTAGTTTATATCCTCCGAGTATTTAGCTTATATTTTTTAAACATTCAATTTATATTTCTTGTACATGTATACAATATTCAGATCCAATATTTTTCTCATATGAAAAAATGTGGCTTAAAAAATATTTTTCCAATATTTGAAAAAAATATCTATCCAATATTTGTGTGCTACTAGGGAATAAATTAAGAAATAATATCTAAGCACTCTGCTTATTGTTTTGCCAGCCAGTGTAATAAAGAAAGGAACGGTATCAATGAAGAAGTATCGTAAAAAGGAATAACTATTTTGGTTTGTAACCTTTTCACCCTTCTTCCGTTCCCTTTCTTCCCCAGCCACGTGAACTTGCCGGCAGCCTAATGTCCCTGCGCGCACACCGTACTTATGTATTCTCCATCGCTTTCCAATTCATCTCACTTTTCTTCTCGCCATCTTCCTCCCCCATTGTCTTTTCACGAGCATTCCCCCGCTAACTCTCGCCGGTATTCCCCCATTCAGCCTTTTTCCGTCACCCAAGTTTCATACAACTTCGCCACATCCCGTCCTTTAATCTTCACCTGGAGCTCTTTATCTTTCCCTTTTGAATCCACCGCATCCCAGAAATTTATTCTCGCCTATGTTATCTTTTTTCTTCTGGTTTGCAAACTTTCTTTTTCCTTTCGCCTCGCACGCTCGTCCCGTGTCTTTCTGCTTTGTTACTCTCGTTCGCGCTACCGTTCCTCCATTTTCGTTCCATTTTTCGTTGCGTCCTTGCGGACTAATCAGTCTTGAAACGCCACAGCGGAAAGTGTTCGGATGCTTTGTTTAAATAAACTTCTCGTCGCGTATAAATCCGATTTTTCAATTACAGTAACGTTTGGATACGTGCGAAAAATTTCTCTGCCCTTTCGTATCACATATACACCGTTAGCAATATACGTAAACAACCAGTAAAGATTCAATCCAGCAATGAAACTAATTAACTGTTCTACTATCCGAGCACTCTCAGGCTTCACTGATTAATACACGTATATCACGTATTAAACAAAATAAATGTTATCCAAACAGTGTCGTATTTGACATCTTTCCAATCAGAAAAATGTGACGGATATTTTGGTAATAATTTCGTGAAAATAAAATCGTTAGAAACAAAAAAGTTTTCTAACCTTTTCTATATTCGACACTAACAAGCGGTAAAAGATTACGGTTTCGAAGTGTTCACATGTATCGAGACATTATTGTTCTTCACAATGATTTCATCCAATGTGTCTTATTCAATAAGTTATATTATTAGAAGTTTTTATAAGTATTTAAACGCTTTTTAATACAACTAAGGTGTAGTCGTTAATTCATTTTTCCCGTACTCTCGATGATGCGAAAAATATTTAAAACGACAACCAACTGAAAGTTTTGTTAATGATACAGCATTTTTCGGATCGTTTTCACGCTCACTGGTATATTTTCCAGCCAAGCCTATTTTTTTTTTTCTACTGCGTCTCTCAGTGAACTTTGAAACGTGTTCGAGTATGTCTGAGAGCTAGCCTTAAAGTGACCTTGAGCATCGAAGAAGTAGTCCAATTCCAAAGGTGGTATTAGAATGCTGCGTGAACCTTTTTTTTTTAACTATAAATGTTTCACCCGACTTCGATAAAAGATTGATAACAGCAGAATATTGAATCTATTAGCTCTGCTTATCAATACACAGATACGTGCACGATGTGTTCTCTAGATGATTATCGCACAGAGAATATATTAATGTATTGTTAAGCGTCTCACGATGGCCGATTATTCAAAGCAGCAGCGGATTGAAAGGATTTTTATTTATGATAAAGCTAGTCCGTGGTCATGGAAAGCTGCAGCTATTAATTGACCATTGTTTTTATCGTATAGCAAAGTAATTAACTTCTGCGTCAATGACCTGGTACTTATTGCAGACTTCTATTTAAAAACGTTTTTATATTCCAGTAGAAAAATTGCAAAACGTATAATAAATAAATACTAAGTATCTTCTGAAAAATCCTGAGCATGAAGGTTACAGGGTTTTACAAAACCCCTATTGTTGATAACAATTGGCACATAAGTCTCGTTTGTAGCTATTATTAAAATCGTATTTTTCGTTCGTGGACGTCGCGACAATTGGAAAATAATTAAACATTTCTTGGAAAGTATTATTTATTGTCGACGCATCTTTTACCTAGCAATGATTGCATCTATGTAAGTGTTATCATTTCCTATGATCTTATCAGCTCTAACATATATAAACAATAGCTGGTTTAAACGGATCATCGTGATTCATCAAAACGTTCAAAACATCCGACATTTTTCATAAAAAATGTAGACCTGACAAGTTTAATCATTTTCGTCGGACATTTTGCAATAAGAAATATATACGCGACACAAGTTCCACCATTTTCATTAGCTTCTATAACTTCTATTCTTGTCGACTTATTATTCAACTAAAAGTTTCGCCATTTTTATTGATATATTTTTCTTTTGCACTGCGTTGAAAGATTTTCTTCTGCATTCAACGACCCTAATCGCAAATACCGTGCAGTATGGTCTCTATATTACTATAATCAGTCGTCCTAGCAGAATTATTAGGTTACCGCCCGAGCACTATTCTCCGACTTCTTAGTCCACACCAAGAATGTTATCGCTTCTGAGAAACCTCAGTACAAACAGTGATAGTAAAACATAAAGAAGGCTAGCTGAAACATTTGAATATGACCAGAGTAAGAGTCTTATTTCAAAACTGGATATAATGTTAGGACGCTCCGTAAAATACTGCGTCGGTTTACAAATCGCTCATGCTATTCGAGTCATTTTGTGTAATAAAAATTCTTCGAGACAGAGATGGAAGACTGTAATATAAAATATTTTGACCCTTTGCGAGAAAGAATTTTCTAAAATATTGAAAACATTTTCCTTTCCACATAATAATGATTAATATCTCCGCTAAATATTAATTAATTCCACTGTTTAGAGAATTTCATAATGGGAAGTATGCGTCAGTATGTGGACGTTTACGAGTACTCCAATTTTTGTTAACTTTACTTGTAACCAAATCTGAGTAATACAGTTAACAAAATTCATAAAAATGAAGAATTCGTTTGACACGAGTTTCCAGGGAGTAAGTTAACTAGAACTTCATTTCCTGCAGCTCCGGTAGATAAAAGAAATAATCCAGGAACGCGTGAAAGAATTTTTAGAATTCGATATAAGTCATAAGTGCATAAAAATTCGCAGTCTATGCATCAGACAGGGGAACGCCAGAGGAACATCTGCACCGCGGTGCTAAGGCACTTGCGAGAAGAATACCAGAAGTGGAAACGTGTTTTTTTAATGAGTCATACCTCAAATTGTGGGTCTCGACGGGCTATTTAAGAAACATCCCTCCATCTGCCCATTCGTGTCCCAGATAAGTAGGGTTAAAACCAAAAAAAGTCTACCAATATTGACCCATAGTTTCCGATGGGATACACGAAACCTTCTCCAAAAATACTTTTATACTTCTAATTAACAATTTACGCGCGATACGATGCTCTTGACCAGCTCTCGACTAATTTCAGAATATGCCTATATTGTTAAAATTAAAAATTCAACAATTTCGTTCAAACTGTTCAGTATTTTTTCATAACGACTAAACTAACGTTTGGAACGCAACACTTTTTTATTTTTATTTTTTCAGGAAATAATTGGAAACTCAAAACTGCGTTCAAGACTTAAAAAATACCTCCACTACATTTTAGTGCCGGAGATCCGATTTTACCGACAAAATTCCGAGAAACAAATTGATTTTTTCCTACGATGTTGCGGTCTCCTTTTTGTTGCAATTCGACGGTAGAGATAGATACGCGACAGGAAACACCTGGCATTTGTAAAAATCTGAAAATAAGATTGCGATCGATCAATCCGCAGTTGTAAAGCCGCCAACGAGCAACGATCGCTATCCGGCAAATGAGAAAAATGGACCTGCATGAAAGACTGTTCGGAACGAGCGACGCCGCTGCGACCAAGTTATGTATATGTATCTTGTTTCATAAGTTACGTCCCCTTCGGTGCGTTCCTTTTTTTTCGGTCGAAATGATAGAGGAAGCGGTCGAGAAAAAAGCAGAAAGCCATCGTCGTACGGTCTTAGTTCTCATGACCTTGTTGCATTCGCAGGTGCAACACAGTGCATCCACGTAGTGAAGTTGCACTCTCTTTTGAATGAAACTGCATAAAAGATGCGTTCGAGGGCCCTCTGCGCGAAAGAGCTAACTTAAAACCCCACAGGAATGTTACAGTTTCACGATTCGATTAAACATATTGTTACATTCAGACACAGCACGTACCTTTCCGATGAAAAAACTATGAAATTGTTAACAATTCGTACTTCTTTTTTAGTTCGACGTCTTCATGAACTATTATTATTATTTCAACGAAGAATTACCATTATCGATTCAAATCTGATTTATTAATTTCATATCTATAAAGATTAGCGTGGATTTAGTGCTCTCTATTGCCTTATCGGAAAAAATTGAAACCAGTTTTAATTATTTAAACCGCACAATTTCTACACTGTCCTAATAGCAGAGCGACAAAATGGCGGATGGAATCGTTCAGGATCGGCCTCGGATTCTGATTTTTAGTCAATTATATTACTGCGAAAATCTAATCAAATTCTCGATTAACACTTTGACAAAAGTTTGAAATTTTCTCGATAACTCGATGTACATATTTAGTTAGATTTTTTAGTTTTCAGAAGAGAAAGCCTAAATCAATAGGCTGTGTACTTTGAAAATCCTTCTAAAGTTAGAAACGCAATTCTTAAGTTTAGATCTAATGATAACCGGTATCAACATACTACGTACATTTACTACTATTTATTTACTGTGATAATATTAGCAACCCGTTGTAAACATGTCATATACCTTTTCCATATCATTCAGTAAACTGGTATTATTAGTTACTATGAAGTAGGAGTGTAAACGAGACGTATAGTGGCGTAAATAAAAAAAAATGAAAATGCTCCTGGGTTTTGAATTGCCACTGCGCAGCTTTATTTGTTAACACTAGATCAAACAGTAGAAACGTCTTGTTTAATATTTTATTGTCACTAAATCCCAGATATTCATTTATTTTGTGTGTTGATATATAAATTTTGCTTTCCTCAGTAAACTTTTTAAAAACCTGGTTTTGTGTAAAGATTTTGATGCTGCCATTTTACTTTCTGAGATATCAGACATAATTACTTCCAAGAATTCTCTCATGCTCGCGAGTACAATAAGGAGAAACATGTGAAAGTGTTCATATTGCTAATATAGCGTGTTTTACTGGCAATATACTTCGCCACTTTTTATTGACATAATTCTGACGTGCATTTTGCTGTTATTAGTTACAGAAATCCTCTTCTGCTTTTCTATGTTTAATTGGCGAAACTTCATTAATTTTTTACAAGCGAATTTTGCAATTTCATGTTAAAATAAAACCTCAAATAATATTACTTGCAATTAAATATTACGAACGCATTATTTTAATTTCATCGCATCCTCATTTATTAATACTTTTACACACACTTTTTATCTACACTACTAACCACGATTTTTACTTTTACGTCAATTAATCAGTGTATTAAAATACTTTAAATAAATCTTAACGTTGTTATTTCCTTCACCGAAGATTCCATTAAATTAAGAATATCATTCATAAATTACGAACACATAAACGCAGAACCTTCTAAACATATTAGAATAAATCCTCGCTAGATATTCAGAATTTTGATTATTATCACCCCAATATCAAAAATATTGACAAATTTGTATTTCAGCAAATTTCTTTAGAGAGGCAGGCGTTGTCAGCATACTTTCACAAACACGAACATAACTAACGAGAACACCTCGGTTCCTTCTAAAAGACTAAAAAACATCTGGCAAAACCAGTTGCAGCGACGGATGATGTTAGTGGCCATTAACATATCTTGGTTTTCATTCGTAAAAATCAATAGGAGAAACACGCAAACGCGGAATAATAAAAAGTTTAACTCGAGGCACACGAATTTTAAAACAAAAAAGAAATTTTACGCATGCCGTTTAATATCAGGTATTCGTATTCCTTATTGCTGATAGAAAGCTATAAAAATTTCCTTTCAAACATTTTTGCTTTTGAAAGCTTTCTATCCTGTAACACTTTCAAAATCGACATGGTGTATCTACTTCTCACAACATGTTATTATAATTCTACAAAAAGATATTTATTCCACAAAGTTCAAGATTTACAAAAAGAGAAAAAGAGAAGCCAAAAACAAAAACGCTAATGATCTTTTTAGATGAAGCTATAATTTATGAAAAACATCATTCTGACAACACATTAAACTGGATAATTAAAATTTATCTAAATATAATATTCCATTTTACATTCTAGATGTACAATTTTTTTAGAAAATATTGCTCAGCAGTCTTTCATCATTTAATTTAGAAAAAAAAATTGAATAGTCATCTGCTGTGATTTTGAAAAAAAAAAACAGCTTGTAACACTTTATTTAGTCCAGCCATGTAAAAGCTGTTTGAATAATGGCTAGTAATAATTGAAAAATTAATGACAAATAAAACGAATAAAATCTATTTATAACTTGTTAAATTGTTTTTTTTTTCATACGCTCATGAATGCAACAAGATGTTAACGTTCCGTTTTACGCGATACGCCTTGCGTTGGCTAATTATTATTCGCCCGATCGTTCTTGGTAATTTCTAAATCGACAGAAATTGAAGAGACGACAGTGATCATGCGTATTCATGCGACCGCGTGTTTCGTTCGTTCCTATGTCATCATCGGCAGTAGGTCAACGTACTCTTCCTCGCTTCCCCTGGTTATCTATCCATCGCACAGCGCAAAACTAATGTTAACAATTACGTGTAATAAACCGGGTCGATACGTCACGGTACACGTTCAAAGTTCATTTTTTTTTCACTTACACAACCGCTAGTATGAACACACACTTGAAGCACACCTGAACGCTACGAAAAAAAAAAAAAGAAAAACACGTTGCAGCTCGTTAGTCGGCATGAAAACGCTTAAGTGAATTCATTCATAAATATTTATGTACAATAGCGGCCATTGAATATTAACCGTCGGAAAAAATCGTGATCGGAGCATTTACGGCAGGAATTTTTACAGAATTTCAAAAATAATTGATGCACGCGTTCAAGTATCGCGTTATTTGCAGATGCTATGCATCCGTGAAGCGATAACGCGCGAAAAGCGAGATTTTGTATGGAACGAATGCGTGAAACGCGATGAAAGAGAATTAGCGCAACTTTCGTTTTTATAAATAAACCTGCAAATCGTTGACCGGGTTAATTAAATTTATTGGCGAACAATCTGCAGCCGTGATATTGGTTTCTGATTAATGAAAATATCAATCTTCCGTAATGTAATTGAATGCACCTCGATTTTGCAATATAATTTCGAAATTTGTAATTCAATTGCGCACATAATAGGATCAACAAATACGTCGTGCGAGGTGCAGTCGAGTAAATGAAAATTGCGATCAAAGTTACTTTTAGATGAAATTTTTCCTCCGCTTTTAACGAAGTCCTGTGTAAATTAGATCATGAAAATAAATATATAATATAAATATTAACGCAAATTAAGATTAAAATACTCTGTACGCACGAGTATTTTAAAAAATATTTATTAGAACTTGTGCATAAGATATCCATTTCGAATTCAGGAATGTAGAAAGAATGATTCCTCTTTATCAAAACTATTTAAATTTTAGCAATATCTATTGCATAATTTTTCCTTTAATTATTGATCTGTTGTGTGAATATAACAATGCGATGAAGGTTCAACCGTCTGCATCCCAATTAAAAAAACGGAACGTCCAAAGTGTAATTGATTTAAATTTTAAAAAATCAAGTTTATTGTTGCATAATCCGTTTTCACGAAATTATGGTAGCTTAAATGCAGACAATTTAAAAAAAAATCGAAAATTTTTCGAATACTGTTTTCGTAACAGTTCCTGAACAGATTATTTTCCATCACTTTGGAAAATATTTAAGCAATCCAGTTTCGAAAAGCCGTATCTACCGTAACATAAGCAATCTTTGTAAGAGTGAGTGACGTAACCGGTAAAACACATAATCACCGTGCACGGTTCGTTGTACATATGCAAGGAATCGAGTTCAGTGAGATGACCGCTTAACTAACCTTTTTTACAAATTCAATTAGGGAATCTATTTTTCGAGTTTAAGTGACGTTACGGCAACGGTTCTTGACCGATGTTCCCTGAACTTGTTCCAAGTGGTCCGCTAAATTACAAAAACGTGACTTGTGAGAATTACAAAAAGATATTTGGTTCACAATTTTCACGGGCATAATTACATCTCTAATTAATGCTGCAATGCGGTGGAGAGCCTACAGTTCCAAAAATTTTAATGATCTGTGATTCAGATTCGGAGTTAATAGGTGTGTACATATGCGAATTATGTTTCGAACTTAAAAATATCCTAAGCTTCCACATTTATAGAATGCGTACCATAATTTCGACAAAATCCAATATACATTGACATACATGTAAATACACTCCTTCTACTGTGTTCAGGTTAATATTACAGCTGGAATGATACTTAAACTGTTATGAGGGGTCAGAAAACAGTTAATGACGCTTCACAAGAAAGACATCGACCCAATCCTGTCCCAATTAAGCAAGACACACTGCTAATCAATGAAACTGATACAATATCCAATTACTGTTAAGAGTTACCGTACTTCGCTTTTACTTTCAGAAGGCCTAATTGCAACTCTGCAACACGTCTCAGGGTCGAAAAGGACCTTCGATCGTTCAACTGTTCACCATGGGGCACCGATATTTCGCTAATACAGATTTATTCCGATATAAGACGATGGCTCAGGACCGGCTTTCGTCGTATTTCGAATGAGGGCACCTACGCGATTTGACTTTGTTGAGAATGTGCGAGAGGCTCGAATGTAGCAGCAAACTATAAAGCGGTCGGCCGAGCAGCGATACAATCCATCAGCGATATCTTTCGTCGGAAAAGGATAGAATATGACATACCCTCCCGTTCTGTCGAGCGCATAACTTCAAAGGAAGAAAAGGGGATTAGAGATTTTCTGATTTCGAAATAAGAAGCGTCGTCTTATATCGGAATAAAATTGCACGGTCACTCGAGCTTATCCCCACCGCTACTGCGACGGGTCACGAATGACTCCGGCATAGCATACGGAGGGTTAAATAAAAAGCCAATTGACCCGTAGAAATCATCGAACGTGGTCAGAGTTCGAGGAACTCTCGAGGATGCGCGTATTCTTCGAATTACACCGATCGCTCTCTTACAAAGGCCATAATTTAATGTACAATAAATAAAATATTGCGAAACCCTGGTAATAATCTTCCAAACCACGAATCGGCCGGCATTAAAGCTGCGTATCATTCAATGTTTACAGGTTTATCGTGTAAAAACTCATTTTAATGTCGGTGTATCGCTTGGGGAACTCCTTTTGCGATCGTTGTGTGGTTCTCCGATCATGTTTATTGCGTGCAGCACACTAATACATGGCAAGGAATGATTAGAGGTATCCTGAAATTAACGAGGCTGGCGCGTTTATTATTTTTCTTTTTTTCTAAATTTTTCAGCGAGATGCTATGGACGCACGTAAAACGCGGGGAAATATGACTTTCGAATTGGAAGCGATCCGCACGCGATTTTCGAAAACGTTTTGTTGTCAAGCGGCAGTGATTTGACTATGAAAGCTATTATTCGTACACCGAGTATATTCCACATCCTTCCGGTTAAAATTCTCGACCTCTTATACGCGACTGTTTTTCACACATGGTTGTCCATCCAAGGACAACTTTGCCAAGAATTTTTTCAAGGTGAATCACTGTCTCCTGCAATCTCAACCACAGGTGAAAATAGACATCTTTTCATCCTGATACGTCAACCAATACCAATTTGTGACACGCATACATACACATGGAGATTCGTACGAGTACACGCATACGCGCGTGTGTGCGTGCATGCGTATTGGCATGTTCGATAAGGACACTCATATTTTTAATGTGAGAGCGTACTTTCTGTAATCTCTAAATTGATTTATGTACTTGTAACGTTTGTATCTGCTGCGTGGTAAAAACATAGTAGCAAAGAAGCAGCAAGACATTTCAATCAATCGAGTAATTGCATACACACACACAGGCTCACGAAAGCATTCGAACGATCTTTAAAATAGTATAACTTTTATTCAATTAGACCAAACGACCTGACTTTTTTTTTAGCAATTACAAGAATTGGTTTACCCAATGACGTGCAAAAAAGATTTTGAAAAAATTGAAATTGCTATGAATTACAAGAGCAAATAAAAAAGGCACTTTCCAAAACTTTTTTATTTAAACCTGTAATGAAAATTTAAAATATGCGTTTTATAGATCTATGTTAGTTATATACATACTGAAACTTTCATCGAAATCGGTTGATGCAGATAAAAACTGCATCTGAATCTGTGGATTTTAAGCAAAAACTGACCAAAAGTCGTGAAAAATTACGATTTTCACCACTTTAACTATTTATAGCTCATGTGTACATTCGTCAATTTCGATGTAATCTTCAACGTTTATATAACTAACATAGATCTACAAAACGCATATTTTAAATTTTTTGTTACAAGTCCAAATAAGCAAGTTGTAAAAAGTGTCATTTTTATTTTCTGATGTGATTCTTACCAATTGCAATTTTTTCAAAATCTTTTTGCACATCATTTAGAAAACTAATTCTTCTAATTTTTCACAAAAAGTCAGGTCGATTGATCCAATTTAAAAAAAGTTATACTATTTTAAAGAGCATTCGAACACTTTCGTAAGCCTGTGTATGTTCACACTCACAGAATAACAATTTGCGATGAATTGCGAGATATTTCACAGTTGAACAATAAATGACAGTACAATTGATAGAGATAGATAACGACAATTAGATAAAGTACTTATAAAAGCGCATAATAAAAATTGTAGATGCATATCTCTCTCTCTCTCTCTCTCCACTATTGTCACTTATTAATCATTACATATCAATAAGTTGTCTGCATTATCAATAATTCACCATATCTTTTTATGAGATGATTCATAAAATGAGAAGACGATACTCATAAAACAATAAGTGAATAAGTTTATGTACTTACTTTGTAAACTTGACCGTAGGTTCCATTGCCAACAACTTCAATCAGTTCAAAGATACCTGCAGGTTCCTAAAATATTAAAATATCAATATAGTTTTATACGTGACATACACACACACAGATATGATAAATATGGATGCATTTATTTGTATCAAAATAAATTTTTATTGGCATTGTACATTTATTATTAACTATTATTAACTTGAGAACTTCATGTCAATTTTAGAAACAAATTGTTTATACTCTGTACATGTTAGTTAAAGTATATAATACAGTCAGGGTCAAAATTAAGTGAGCACCCATTAAAAACGAATAACTTTTTTAAAATTGGACCAAGACTTGTTTTCTTTTAGATGTTAATGTAAATTATATACATACACAAAGTTTCATCAAAATCAGTTGACACATAAAAAAGTTACAGTCATTGAAGTATTACAATTTTTGCAATTTTTAATCATCATAGCAACCTTAATCAATTTTGATGAAACGTTGTGCATGTATATAACTTACTTGGATCAGCAAAAGGTATATTTTAAATTTTCATTATCTGTACAGATAAAAAAGTTGAAAACTATGACCTTCACTTTTATATTTGCAACTTCGATTAATAGTAATATTTTATTAATTTTCTTTTTGTACATTACCTAGTAAATTAATCTTTTTAACAACTCGAAAATCTCAAGTCGTTTGGTCCAATTTTAAAAAAGTTTCTAAAGGGCGTCCACTTAATTTTGTCCCCGACTGTATATATAGATATGTATAATTATATACAAAGTTTCATACATATCTTCCACAGAATTCTATTTGAAGCTAGATAATTTCAATAAAAATTGTATGCTGCAGTACAGATATTCGCTATATTAAATGTCAATGAATGCGGTGGTAATCATTTCCGAGCCGATTGTCAATGAAATAGAAGATACATTGATGAAGCGAACGGATTTCGCGAATTCCAACGAAAATGATGTTAACGATAGAAAAATTCAAGGGGGACTTCTCCCTCCCGTTGTTCTACCGAGAATAAAATAGTCATCGTCTGTCTTACGAGGTTAATTACCGAACACTGTGTTCATTCGAGATATACAGGGAGGAACCATGATGGAAGGCATCGTGGAGCATAATATACGATTCGTGCACGCCGAGTCGTATGAAAATAACATATATTTACGTACCTTCAATGCGTTTAGATCAATGTCGTCGAGCGAACAGTTGACGCTCGGTGCCAAATTATGCGCCATCTTGATACACCACTTGCGCTCCTCGCGTTATCTCTCGTACTCGGGCTCGCCGAATCCACCGTCTATCCTTTTTTCTACGTCTCCCGTTGTTGTTCTTATTCTGACTCTCTCTCTTGGTACAAGCCGGCCAAAAATGCGAGGGGCGGAGAGACAGAGAGTGGGAGAGAGAGAGAAAGCGAAAAAGTATCTTCCTACACTACACTAACACGAGCCACTAGGATCACGATGATCAGCGATCGTCGTTTGAAAACGGTTCCGCGAGAGATTTTTTCACGGATATTTAACTAAGATTAATCCAGCGGTAGAAGAAACACACGCGTGGCAATAGCACATGGCGTACGAGAACTGCGTAACGATCAAAAGGAGGAATCGGTTTACCAATCAAACGGAGAAACGATGCGCACCTCCATCGCGTTTCTTTTAAATTCGTTCGAAAATAGAATTATGTCAGTTAGGCATAATCACAAACAACTTATTGCCCGGTCACAGCGCCAAGCGCTGGATCGTATCGTCATAACGGAAGCGGCACAACCGAGCCGAGCCCAAACACAACGGCAGCGGCCGTTCTACGTCCTGTCTTACTGCTTACTGCACGCCTCTTTTCTCCCTCCTTTGCGCTCTACCGTCTCGCTATCTTCCTCGTTCTTAAGCGTGCGCACACATACTTTTCTTTTCTCTCTTCTTTATGCAGAACAAATATTTTCACCGTCTTTGTTTTTCATGCGCTGCGTGATTGCACACCGCTAGTCCTTGACGTCATCGGCCGGGCTAGACCCATGATGGCGGCGAATATTCATTCTCCCCTTCCTAATTTTCTTATCGTTACACGAATTCAACCAGAAATCATCGTTCTTAGTAACTGCACAACTGTGTGATCGTTACTTGTGTGTATCACCGAATACACATCATCTCGTGTCTCAATTTTATAGTTGAGGGTTATTTAATTGTGCTTCACAATCTCCATTTAAACACACGAACGTAAAATGACTCGTAGTATAAATGAAGACAAAGTCGCATATCAATGAAGACAACAAGTATATTCTCATAAATAAATATATTTTATAAAAACAATACTATCATTTGTTAATTTCCATTGTGTCGCATCTTTCTCGCATCTCCAATTCTTCTTCAGTATTTACATGAAAGGTGTACATTTATTTTGAACAGATATTAAATTTTACTATTAATAGTAACATAACTACAAACGAGCCGTTTTATGTAATACTGGTGTAAGTTAATGGTTTCCCTGTTTGGTTTAACGCCATGTCTCAAGAGTTTAATCGTCATTAAATAAAATAATTATAATATAATTTTAGCGTGGATCGCACATCCTTTGATATTAGTGTTTATATTATTTATAGAACTTATACTTAATTTCCCATTGTTCAGTGATTATATGTTTTGACTTGCACCATTTTTACATTGAACGACTCAAATAATATTATAACGAATTTAGTCGTAATAGCGCTAAACAAAACTAAATATGTTTTTATACACAATAACATGTTATTTGGATTTAATACAACCTTAGCTACGAGTTATATGCATTTACTGTATATACACTATAAAATATCACCATATCAATATTTGCGTATTTTAATTACAAATCGAGACAATTGATTTTTAACGTAGTGTTAGAAATCAACGTTACAAACATGTAGCGTTCGCATTAGATAATGTATGAAGAAATTTTTCGAAAAATAATTATCTAACATAAAGCTGCTAATTTTCGCACTGTGTTTAAATCTCGGAGAAGCATTTGGATTGTTTGTTTAGTTCGAGGCTGAACGTCTTGACTAGGCATAATATCTTCCGGATCCATAGCTTCCAAAGCTGTAAACGTACATTAAGTGTTACATAATAAAATTGTTCGTCTACTATAAGTAGTGTATACTACATTATTACATACCGCAAACTTGAGCCTCAATAGATGTTAACCTAGCATCTATGTGATTTTCAAAATGTTCAATATGTTCCAATAACCGCATTCGACATTCTCCTGGATCTATAGGTGCTTCTGGTTGTGGTATAAAAGGTTGTAATGGTGTTGATAAATCATGTCCATTTTCATCCTGCATCTCGTGTGATGGCATTGTTGACGTAGATATATCATCTTCAGCTGTTTGATTAGATAGTAGATCTATATACGTATAGAAAAATTTAAATCATGTTTTTGATGAAAACTAGACTGCGGATTTTATGCATATATGAAAAAAAAGGTGAAACTTAAAACAGTAGATAGCTCTAAAGAATTTAAGAACACCAATATATCATTTTCAACATAGTAACATTACTAATGAAAGAAAAACCTTCATTCAGCTCCCGTATCTTTCAATTCACCTATAAAATTTTTATTTTTCATGAAGATCCGCAGTCCAATGATAACAATAAATTACCAAGTAGCAATTCTTATCACCTGTAACTGTTTTCGTATCCGAAGTTGTTGAAGTCTTGTATTTTCCTTCAGGGCTGGGGTTTTTCGTAAGCGCATCAAGAAGGATGTGACTTTTATTTTGATTCGCCGAATCTTCTTTTTTGCAAGCAAGTTTAGCCTCTTCTGCAATCGTATTATCTTCTTCCAAAATTTTCATCAACTCCGAATCCGAGGCTATCGATTTTTCATCAGGATCCTCCTTCAACGTTAATTTCGTTTCCATCTTGATTTCAATTCGACGTGAAACATCGTCTACAATGTCTACAGTATCGTTTGTTGCTTTTGTAATTTCTATAATTGGTACAGGTGTCATATCTGGCTTTTGTATTTCTATCTTTTCCCAATTCTTTGCCCATAGATACAATTTTGGATGATCTTTCTTTCTACAATGTAATTTTTTGTATTAATCATTTGTTGTAGCTTTTGCAATGTTTTTATGAACTGCAGGTTTTTTAATACTTACTGAGCTACATTAATCTTTATTCTTAAACTATGCAGCACTTGCTGTATCTGCAAAAGTGCGGCGACTAAATCGTAAGAACGTTTCAACATAGCTGTTCGCTGATTAAGCGTATATTGATTCCTTGTTCCATTAGATAATGTTGGCAATTTGCCCTCCTTTATCCAATCTTGATCGTGGATATACTTCTTCGACGGTCGTTGTCGATATGGATTCTGACAAATATAACAAATGTATTTTTCAGGCACGTCCTTTTCCTTTTCGATCGCGTTGCAATGACCATGTTGCCAACATAAACAAAGGTCGCATTGTATCATTAAACCATCTTCTTCCATGTATCCACATGTACAATTTATTATTTCTTCTCTGCGAAGTTGTTCCACTTTTATCATTTCACCATTAATCATCATCATGACTCCTTCGTTTTCTAGAAATAACATTTAGAAAACATTTTAAACTAAATTACCTTTCAACAATAACAATGCAATGTTAATCAGAAATTTCATTTCAAGTTAAAACATTACGAAACACACTCTTAAGCGGTAAGTATGAAAAAATCAAAGTTCCAATATACTGAAATATTGTAAATGGAAATTAACACTAAATGAAAGTAAACGAAGAAACAGATAAAAAAAATAAAGAATATACCTTCACCATCATTATTTGTATCTCTTTTAGTAATATCCCCTTTCAGGGGATCAGCTTTTTCGAGGTGAGAATCGTTTAGTTGACCTATAGAATAATGAAGCAATAAAACAGTAGACTATTATTACTTTTTTTTCCATTGAAGAGAAATTAATGATTTACGACAATAAAAAATTAAACAGAAACTGATATAGGACAAAATTATATGCGACGTAAAAAGTATTATAAACTAAACATAAAAAGAAACCTACTGCTTTGACTATTTTCATCACTTCTTGAATCCGATTTTCGACGGCTATATCTATACATAAGTGTAGTCGGACCTTCAGCGTCCATTGCACTTTCATCCAAATCACCGTATTCGTCCGTAATTTCTTGAATACCTATGACAAACAAACAATTATTTTAGATATTTCCAATACATAACAATTATCGGAAAATCTGTTATATGTTATTACCGTGACGTCTTTTACCCCTGCTCGGTACGTCAGAGCTATACTCCGATAATTGCCGTTTCCTTTGACCCTTCATTTTGTCAATATGTATACCTTCGTCTAAAGACTTTGATCTATCAATTCTCTGTACTTCTGATGACGTAGTTGGCCTCACTGGAAGAAGAGTTTTAATACCACTTGGTGTTTTCTCCTCCCTGACCTTTAGATCGAACAGTGTTCCCGGTGACATTGCACATGTCTCCTCTCGTTTTTTCTCAGTTTCATCGTCCATATCTACACTGCGACTGGAAATTGGAGACATTCTTTCTACTTTAACATCGTCAGCTTGCGTTTCATTAGACTGTTCTAGTTGGTCGATTTCGTCCTCTACTTCGGAAACTGTTGGCATCGCTATCGTTGGCGACGTGGGTTGAGCAGAATTTGATGCTGTCGGTGACATCGCATACAAAGGTTTATCTTGAACAGTTTTCTTCTTCCCTAATTTATTATATTTTTCTAATACATTATTTGATTTTCTAGGAATAATATCTTCAATCGATTCTCCAATTGTTCTTGCATAAGCTAAGTCTGCAACGTTTGGAGTTGATCCCAAAAATTTTGAATATTCTGGGTGATAATGTTTTATGTGCATTTGCAAAAGATTTTCCTTTCTAAAAGTTTTATTGCACCCTTGTTTCGGACATTTGTAAGCGCTGTCCTCCATTTCTACGCGAAGTCCCCCAATAAAAACAGCTATTTGGAAATAATAAAAGATTCTTATTAATAAAGAGAAATTAATCAATTCTAAATTAATATTCTTTGTACACGCAGCCATCGAAGATACTTTTAATTTGAATGTTTGTAAAACTTTTCAAAAACACTTACAGTAAATTGTTCCTGATATGCATAAAAAAGTAATATGTCTAATAAAGTAACGAACATTAAAAATATTTGATTAAAGGAAAGATTATCTCACCACCATCGGCAATAGATGTTGCTGGCGTAGGCACTATTGTTGTAACTGATGTAGTTGCAGGTATAAGTAATGTATCAGCTAATGGTATTGCTTTCGTTTTAGGCAATAAAGTTTTAATTTTCTTTGGAGCGTCTGTAACAATTTCTTGCTTTATTTTCGATCCATGGCTTTTCTTTTTTCGATGAATACAAAAGTCGAATTTTTCTGGATCGAAATCAGATTGCCCCTGATTTTCCATGAATGCTCTAATATCATTTCTTGATCTAAATTTCTTTCCACTTGATTTATGAAGAAACAAGACATCCCATTTTCCAGCAGATGTACCTGCTTTTCTTTGAGTGAAATGTTTCTGCCAACCAGGTGGTAGTCTTTTATCTGCCACTATTATTGAACGTCGTGGTCCTGTAACGATAAATGTTTATAAATCTACGAAGAAGTACAGTGCGGACAGAAAGAAAACCTTTATTCTTTTGGCATACCATCATTTCCATCTACAATGTATGATTCAGTTCCTTGTGGTTCGCCATCTATCCATTCAGGCCCTACATCTTCTTCTTGGTCCACATCATTCTTAAACATTTCTTTCTTACTTTTCTTTGCGTACGGTCTTGTTTTTGATATGTTGGTATCAAATCCTCGTAATAAATCTGTCCCAGGATCGTAACAAGGTCCAAACAAAGTACCATCTAAATCAATTTTACTATCTGGCAGACAATCTCCTCCACTTCCATTCATTACCGGACTTTCTTTTTTCACCAATTTATCTGCTTCATTTTTGGATCGCTTTCTAGAATGCGTATGGAACAGCTCCATCACTATATGCTTCCGCTTCTTATCTCTTCTTTCTTGTTTACTTCCTATATAGCCTTCGTTTTGAACAGTTTGCTGTCAAAAATTATTTTTCACTTATTGTGTGTTCACTGGTGTTTCACAATTTCATTTCTTAATCTCATACTTTCACTAATAAATCTTGTAATATCCAAATTTTTTTACTTTATTTATTATTCTCGTATCACAATATTTACATAACAAAAACGAAGGGTTAAAAATGTTAAGTAACAAATATGCTTTGTAAAACACAACGATATATCATTTCACATTAAAAACGTAAATATTAACATTCATTTAATATACATTTTTATAATTGCACTTGAAACAACTGTAATAACGTAAAAAAAATATTTGTCAACAATATTTTATTTGGTATTTGGATTAATTAGGCTAATAATATTTTTCTTTATCTGTAAACGCTGTGCGTGTAATAATTAAAAGAAAATGACCAAATATAGTTTATTAAAGCTCATATTAATGATAGTAGAACATAACCTCACAAATTAAATTTATACCTTTGTGGATGTTGTAGCGATTTTTGTCATTTTCGATGATTTAACGGTTTTTGCGTATCCATCGTCAAAGAGAACATCGTATCTATCTGCGAAAATAATTGATTTAAAATTTTAAAAATCAGCACTGTTTGTCTAAAACTTATCCTGCCAGAAACAAGAAACGTCAAACGAGTAATAGGGAACAGTCCGTTTCTTTCACACATACATAGTTAAGGTTAGGTTGCTTACCATTTCCTAACACTGCATTTACTTTCGCTGGATATTTTCTCCCGTCAGCCCACGTAGCAAGTATCCTTTCACCAACTGAAAAGTCTTTCATTTTCGTTTCCCTAAAGGTATTAAATCGTTTCATTACCCTGCGCGATCAGTTCTTATCCGTCATTAAATAAATATTATATGAAAACATTAAAGAAACAATCTTAGTATGCTATAATTTTGTTTTCAAATGACAGATTACTTAGTAATGTATTTTCTGTTTGAATAGCACGTATATATATATAGATTATTTCACATTTAATTCACAAAATTTATAACCGTTATGATAATTATGTATTACTTTTTTAAAATTTAAAAGAATATTGTCTTTTTATATTTCTAAATATATAGTAAACAGATATATATGTCACAAGAAATCTAATTTAAAGAGTTTTACATTTTTGAATGTATGTATACTGCATACAAAACAATATTGTAAACAGATCTATAATATAGATATACCGAAATAAATAATTTAAAAATATAATCTGTGCAATATAATCATGTACAAATTAATATTTAAGAAAAAGATTATTTCATGTGATAGTTTCATTCTGGGCAATTACATAGGAAAACTATGGATATATATCCATGGTTCAAAATTTCTCAAACTGATACAAAAACAGAGAAAGAATAAAAACACAATTTAAAAAATCAATAACTCCTGACGAATAAAAAATATTACAGATACTACAAATTTTTCACCTATTTGATAATTATGCAATATCCACTTACAGAGATGGCAGGTCCCAAGTTTGTTCGCTTAAAAAAAAAACAGTTTAGTTATAAAAACTGTACCTTAACTTAGTAATAAATCAGGCTACAAAACAGTGATATTGGAATGCTTTTATTACTTCTTTTCTCTTCAGTATATTAGATAATTTTATGCAGATATTTAGGGGCTTAGTGAATCCTAAACTATCTACTCACTTTGACTGTGTTTGTAACACACGTAATCTAGAGCTATCCATAGGTATCCATTCGTCAAATCTTGAACTCCATTTATCAAAATGTATTAAAACTTCCCTTTCGTCCCAATCAGTTTCAACAACTTTAGCAGAATACCTGTAATGTAACAATAATTAATATCCGTGTGTAGCAATGGTTTTCAATATAAAACAAAACAAAACAATCTTAACCTTTTCGCTATGGCAGCCTTACTCACGAATGTGCTACTACGGTATTGGGCAGTCCCAACACGTTGGCACTTATTTTACCGCGATCTAACTGAATTTATGAACATAACTTTTAATAGCTTAGCATAATATAATTTATTAATTCCTTATTCTGGTTGTGAAAGAGATACAAAAAACAAAACAGTCGATTACCACGAAAAAATAGATATACTGTGCTCTACCACAGTTAAGAATCAATGCGAAATTTTGACTGGCAACTATAGTCACCACTAGTATACAGCAAGCATCAGCTATCAGGTGACTATAGTCACCGCTAGTAACGAAAGGATTAACAACACTTACCACTTGTCATTGAAATCTTTCGCTTCCAATTTGGCTCCAGGAAAAAATTTCAATCCATCTCGATTTAACACTTTTGCTTTTAATTCTTCCGGTTTGTCAAATGTTTTATCATCATCTATTTTAATATTCTTTAGTTCCTCCTTAATAATTAAGTCTTTCTGGATATTCTTTATTGTCACATCCGATTCTACAATTCCTAATTGCGCAGCCATAGTATTTACTTCTAATTCTAAATTCTCATTGATCTCTTGTTTTGTAGGAGGCATAGTTTCGCTTTTTACAGGTAATGTTTTAAATCCATTATCAACTGCTTCCGTTGAATCCGTCATATTAAGAGAATCGGCTGATGATGCAGGTCTAGACGAACATGTTTCTCCGCAGCTGTCGGATTTAGGAGTTCTTGCTTCAGATAGTAATGGAGATATAGATTGTTCTAAATTTAATATTTCAGAATTAATGAGATCCAAATCCTCTTGTGCATAAGAAGTTGATGATTTTACAGACATGATTACAGGATCTATAGAAAAAATTTCAATAATTAATAATAGAGTAATTCACATAACTATGGAAAGAGATTTGAAATATATTGTTTAATATTATTAATCATTTCTTGTAAGTACTATAATGTTGTCATTAGATATATACTTTTGACAAGCAAATATAACGATAAACTATTTTTAATAATTGAACATAGCAAATGTGCAATAGAACAACTAAAAATAATACATTTAAATAAATAATGTCCAATGAAAGCATACAAATGAAGTAAATCACTAGTTTCACTCGATTGCAGGAAGTATGTACAGACATGAAATCACTTGTAACGAACTATAGAAATTTATAGATGACTTTGGAGGACAGTCCACCAACGTACATTATAAATATTAAAATAGTTTAATCAATGAAATAGCTTGCAATGATAAGATTTTCAAATACAGTAATGCTGGAGTAGACACCTATTTACAAGTATCTTTAAACATGTACGCAAATTTATCAGAACTCTAAGTTTAAAAATACCGCGTATAAATGGAACTCGGCGTGCAAAACCAAATCGAAAAACCGAATAGGAAAGGAAGAATAGATACAAAGAAAGCAAAAAGTACTCTGCGGAAGATATACGTATACACGGTAGTCAAGTATAATTTTCACACCTGACACGCCGCTTCCTCTCTCGAAAAACAAGAAACGACGAATCTCTGTTGCACTGTGCATACCTGGATGATTATCATAATCTGCAAAAACCGATGGAACACTGCCTTTTCGTAGAAGTAATTTCTGTCCCCTGGCGGCTTCGTAATCAGCTCGTTTAAAATGTCTGTGGCAGACAATTTGACCCGGCGAAGGTTTAAAACTCGCCTCGAAACCACCACTGGCCAACCACCTGCTTCTCAAGCCAATTTCCTTCGGGAATTTATGAAGTGGAAACCCTTTAGCACGCGCTTCTCGCACATCAGCTTCACAGCTACGCACGCAACATTTGCGCGCCATTCTCATCGCCCCCACAGGCGGTATTCCTTTACCACGCGACCGCGTTATACGCCGCCGCTTCATTTACACCGGTACTACATAGCAACGTATCGCAAGAAAACATTTGCCGAGCTAGTCGTCGTAAGAATAATTTGTGCCCACAAGATGAGCAATTATACGCTTGGTTGCCTTGACACGCACTTTTCTCGCTTCTAAGAAACTCGAATAACTTGGTCAACCCGTAACGTTCTCGAGACCACTGGAATCACTAGCACAACTGCGTACACCGCACTGATCGATTCACAAATTTCAAGTAACGTCGACTCGCATGTACATTCGATGTCACTGCGAGAAATCGAGTATGTACGCGTATAAGTTGCTCGTTACATGTAACTTCTCGGAACGTGGCGCCCTCTCCTTCATAAAAACAGACCCATATTGGCTGTACAATATTTCCTCCGTATCGTCGCGTTCAAAAATCACGTTTTCTGCCCCTTCGCTATAACGCTACCGCGTCCAACAATGTGAATTTCGAGAAAAAGTAAGTAAACACTCGTGTAACACGTATACATGTATATTTCCCCACTTGCTCAGCGCTATTTTCGTCTTTGATTACCAAGGCAGCACTATCGCACCGGCAAGTTGTCAACCAATTGATGCAAAGAATAACTTTTTTCCGCCCTCCCTAGCATCGCATTATGTCATCCCAGTTGCATAAAACGGCAAAAGGAATACAATAATACTGAAACGCTATTATTTCTAGATACTTTGTATAGTTAAATACGTATCTATTATTAATAACAAAGAGTAGGGCATAAAATATGTATGTATATAAAACAGTTTCGTAAACTACGCCTTTGCAGTCACACATATGAGCGATCTTTTAAGTTCCATTTTAAATGTCAGTACCATTTATCATCATACCACACTTACATAGTATTTCAAAACAATAACAATAATAAAGTAAATACATTGCGATACATATTTAACCTAAAGATTTAATAAACTTATGATGTAAAATATTTTCATACAAGATGTCTAAAAAATGTTGTACTTCCGTCAAAGAGGTGATTCCTAAGGTCATTTGAAGTCATTTTTTCCTTGCAAAAATGTTCTGCGTGTTTTATTAAGGAATTCTTAACGAAAAACACGGACCAATCAGACCGCGGCTATAGTTGAACGTGGCGTTGGCGTTGGCCAAGCTGTCCAATAAGACGCGTTGTGTATCATTGCGCATGCTTTTTCGGCTCAGTGTAAACGCCCCTTATTGCTATACATATCACGTGATTTCCGTTTGGTTCGATCCCTTTTCCTTTTCGCTGGATCAAGTAAAGTTGGGTGCTTGTTCTCTCTTGCGGAGCTAAGGCTGTATCAGCGACTTGCACCATTATTAACACTCATCCAGTTTTAGTAAAAGACATATAAACAGTAAAAATGACTACCAAGGCCGAACTCGCTTGCATTTATTCCGCATTAATTCTGGTCGACGACGACGTCGCTGTAACTGTAAGTATCTCACATGTATTGTTTTACGCGGCAACGTGTCACATTGGAATGCTATTTTTTAATTGTTAATCGTTTGTAATGTGAAATACGTAACAGATAAACAAATCTATGTTAATATTGGTTTTAACGATAAATGTTTTACCACTCATTCACTTCTTTTTCTAGGGCGAAAAAATCCAAACAGTTCTGAAAGCCGCCAACGTTGATGTGGAATCGTTCTGGCCCGGTCTTTTTGCTAAAGCACTGGAAGGCGTCAATGTCAAAGAAATGATCACAAGAGTTGGTTCGGGTGTTGGAGCAGCACCGGCAGCAGGTATTACTTTGATATTTACTGTTGGAAATGTTGTGGTTAACGTTATTATTACATACACTACTTGAGGTTATTTGATTACCTCCTGAAACATAATTTACCTTTTATTATGTGTTCAAATATATTGTAATATTAATTTCGTTAAATAATTGTGTATTCATAGTTATTATTTTACTATTTTCTTTTTTCTGTTTCGATATCAATTGCATTGAATGTGTCCAGAAAAAGAGTCTTGTAACTATAATTTGGAAATACAATTTTCATTCGATGTCAAGTGATGATTCGGGACGTCTCACGACGTATTACAGATGGGGGGGGGGGGTACTTATTTGACTTGACAATGTCCTTGAGTGGGCTGAGAGTTTATGGGTCCCACAAAGTTATCAGTAGACCATAATGTGGTTGGTCGAACAACGATATCTTTTGCTGGGAAACTCTTCTCATTATGGCACTAAGCGGTCTCTAGTGGACAACTTCATTAGAAAAAGAGGGGATAGAGATTTTCTTGTTGCAAAAAACACATCCTCGATTTAAATTGAAAGAAAACTATATATTCCAAAGTATAATTTCATCAATATTCCTCTTCATCCACTGATCTAAAAGATATTTTTTAGAACGGTCAGTAATAGAGGAGAAAGAAAAGAGTTTAAAAAAATTTTATCGATCATGTTTATGGATGTGATCTAAATTTTTTTAAGCAACAATATTTATACCCGTATATCTATATTTTTATAATGATTAATTCCACTATTATGTAATTTGCAATTGTCTGTTAAATCTATTTTGAGAGTTATATCATATACTTGGACAATTGCCAATAAAGTATTAAATATATACATGGAAGAATGTTTTATTGAATGTCATTTTGTACTTTAAAGCTCCAGTTGGTGCTGCTGCACCTGCTGCTGCTGAAGCTGCACCAGCTAAGGAAGAAAAGAAGAAGGAGGAACCCGAAGAAGAATCAGACGATGACATGGGCTTTGGTAAGCATTACATTCATAATTTAATTGATATAGTATCAGATATGATAAAAAAAGTAAAAATAAATTCATTTACACTCAATGATTATTATATAATGTATTAGCTACTGCAATAATTTGTGATGACATTCAAGAATGAGACTGCTTTTACAAAGATACATAATTTTTATGCTAAACACAAATATCTATTCTAATTCTTATACATTTTCTTTTACAGGTCTGTTTGACTAAACCCAAGGATCGCAATTTGTTGGTCCATACACATTTTGTACAGTTGTATTGTACAATGAATAAAATATTTTTAAATTGAACTATTTGACTATATATTTTTACCATTATTATTAAACTATACCCTTAGTCTACAGTTTCTATTACTAAAATGTTATGCAGCTCTTTCTAATGTTTCTGGTTATTACATTTCAATGCAGTGTACAATTTAGCTTTTTAAAGATGTTTTGCGTAACAATGTAACTAACACCAATTCAAAGTAACATCAATTTTCAAATAATTTATTTAAATAAGCTATACAGATTTTTTCGACATTTCAAAAAACATAAGAGTTGCCTCCATCTACTTTTAGTAGAAACAGAATTCTTGTTTAAGAATTGATAGCAGGTCTTTAATGTTTAGATAATTTTTAGTAGAAAGTGCAATTTCTGTAATCACATTATTCATTCATTATTCAAAGTAGTGTTACAATACTAATTTGTGTTCCATTAATTACAGACCAAAATTAATGGTTATACATTATGACATTTTTAAATTGGAAGAATTCTCTACAAATTATGTCGATATAGTATATTTTATATTATGTAAATTGTAAAATATAAATATAATTCTTTAATATCAGCGTTTCTACGCATATAACGAGATGCAAATCGTGTAAAAAAAAAAAATAAGAAAAATCACAACTTTTATAAAATCGTTATACATTTTTGTCGTATCTATATGTTGAAATATGTAAACAATTATTGATTTTATTAAAAGTTATCATTAACAATTAAAACATTTATTACATATTTTTACAACCAAAATTCAGCTGTAAAGTGATCATCAACCAATATTTATTGATAAATCGAAGTAAAAAATATATTAGATTCTGTGTATATTATTTGTACAAAATCTTTAACATAAAATAACATACTACTTTCAAAGATAAAAGTTGTGCGTTTGAATTTAAGCAAATTCCATTTTTCATTTTTTTTTTTTAGTTTGAAAATCGAATGTTCCCCAATTACACAATTGTAAATAATGTTTTTTAATAGGTTTGTGGTATACCTGCATGTTCTTTTTAAATTTAGTAGGAAAAAATCGTTGATACCGACAGTGTGATTATTTAACTTTTATCTGGTTACATAAATCTTACACTGCAATGTGTATGTAGTTAATAGCGTTCACGTTTCATGACTAGACAAAAACTTTATAACGTAAGATTGTATCATAGGTAGACGTATTTATTAGTAAAGTGATTTGAGGTATATGATTTAACTTATATGTATTTGAGAGGGACGGTTTGTTATGAAATTCTTAATTTTTCTGTTCAGTAAATTCACTATAATAAATTTCTGGTTCAATGAGTGGCAACCATTGTGCGGAAGCACCTTTCCCTGATAATACACGGTAAAATAGATCTTTTTGATACTTGTTGGACACTTCGCATCTAGCTAGCATCTCGCCGTTTGCGCGTAAAATAATAAATTCGATTACACATTTGGACAATACATCGCTGTTAATATCAAAGCTTAAAGTATCATTCCATACAGGACTAATTGTTTCACGTTGTATATTAGACTTCTTTTTTTTAATACTTTTACCATCCTGAATTATCTTCACCTTAAAAAATTAAAATTTCGTTACGATTTCATAAGGAAAAAAGTAATGTTTACATGATAAAAATTATACACAATTCATATACTTACTTTTACATAAAGGTTTGCATTTGTTGAGTCATTCACACTAGGCAAATTCTTTGCTCTGACAATAATAACCGTTAATTTTTCTGCAGCTGGTTGATATGATAGAGATACCATTAATTCTCCTAAAGATGGTATTTTCATTCTATTATCACTACCATATCGAAGAATTGGTTTTGTTACGAGAGTAAGACTTTTGTCTAAGAAATCCATTACTGAAGATAAAGGGATTTGCACATAACCCAAACATTGATGCCTGGAGTAGGCATCGAAGTCGTAAAGTAAAATATCCAATGTTCTTCCAGCTAAACTCGAGTCTGGCATAATTTCGAAAACGAAAAACTCTTCAAACACTAAAAATTATAGATCGTGTTAAACTGTATTCTTTATACTTTGTACATGTATGTATACATACATACATTATGTATACATTCATACATAATATTTGATTTGATATGATATTATGTATAATTTAACTTAATTTATGTATTATATTACCAGGATTCAGAGTTCGTCTATGTATTCTAGTTTGCCATACATTACTTCCATCAGGTAGTAGACGAATTTTAGCATATGGATTTGCAGTACCACTCAGTTCTCGTGCATGCAGATCGCGTGCCTTTATAAATTGGTGTTTACATTTTATTTGTTAACTCAAGCAGTAATTACAAGAAATTAAAAACCAATAATATGTAGATTTGTATGTATGAAATTACCTCTATAAGCCTAACAGTAAGAATACCAGCATTTTCATCATAAATTAAACCCACTTGTAATTCACCACTGACATCATCAGTTGAAGAGATCGACGTGGAAGAGGAAAGCTATATTGCATGAAAGATTGTCATTTAAATAAAAGTGTTTTTCGATATATAACTGTGATAAATTTATACCTTATGGGAAGGTGTCTCAGTCTCACTACTATTGAGTCTAGAGCATGAATTATTTAAACTTCTTGGTGGCTTAAGAATAACCATACGCTGTTCAGAAGCAGCTACTGCTCCTTCTGGTAGAGGTGGTGCAAAAGTGCTAATAGGTGATGAAACATCTTCAGATTCTGATAAATATTGTAAGACTAAAAACACAAATATTGAGTTATTAAATGAAAAAACAAGATAGCTGAAAAAATATAATTGATATTGTCCATATTGCTAATTACCTCTTTTGGGTGAATCCCTTGTGATATTATCAAGTGCATAACTAGACTTCCATTCTTCATCATCAGAGTGATTATCATTAATCTTGTTCTCTTTACTCAGAGAAACATTAGATCCTAAACCAGCAAATACACCTTTTGATGAATATGCTGCTTCCTCTGCTCTGTTCAATAAATCTTTTTCAAACCTAAAGTATATATACAAGTATAACTACAAATTTTATTTATATTAATTCTCTACTTCTAAAAAATAGTTATTTTTAAAATATATGTACCAGTTAAGGGATCGTCTACGCCTTATGCACATTGCATAGACAAGAACTGCTGAAATAGCTCCTGTTGCAGCTCCAACTGTCCCCAAAACAGCAACAATGCCAATGCCATGAACATCCATTTTCAATTTAAGCTCCAAGCATATTAAATTTACAATCCTGTGTAGTTTTATTTTCATACAGTCAAAGTAAATTATACTAGTACTTCATTTAATCTGTATGTACTTACCCATTTTTCTATGTCATGTCTCTTGTACACTTTTACTGAACTATGCAATAAGTAAATACACAGCATAACAAAATATTGTACAGTATGTACTACACACTGAAAAGCAAATATTATACTTCAAAAATTACATCTATTGAAGGTACTGTATGTTTTCGTATAAACATATGGACGCGTATATAATACAACGACGGGTTAAGACAACGAAAGCAAACGGCATATTTATTTTTAACCAAAACAAATCAATATCTACCATTTTTATGCGTATTTCCACATATATGACTATAATTTTTCATTGTATACCTTTCTGCACAACACTATTGATTCTCGTCCTGCGTGTTCAACTAAGGGTACATCGAGATTCAAAGATTACCGCATCCACGCATGATCCTTTAACTACCCCATGTTCTTAAAGGGAGAAAAGTTATTGCAAAGCGTCTTCACTGCAGTATGCGCATGATCTTTTGTAATAATCCAATTTTGAATAACAAATAACTTATTTAATTTCTTGCGATCCATTACGCCGCCTATATACATTTTCCTATTTTTTTAACCTGTAGAGTCATTCTTGGATCATCTCTTGCAAGGATGATCATCTATAGTCGTATAAATTGTACTATTATCAGATAATTTTCAAGAACCTAAATGTGGTAATTTTGTGAAAATACGATCAAACAAATATTAAAATTTTTATTCATATGTGTGATCTATTTTATGCTTACATAGATTATTATTTAACCAACGTATACTTTGAATAGAACCGAAATAAAAGCCATTGTAATTTAAACATTAGGTTTCCTCATGAAATAATTAGTAAGATCTATATTTCTTTGAACATTATCAAATAAATATAAATGTAAATCTATTACATGTGCATTATTCTTCAATATTTTCTTACATTATTTAGTAGAGATGTGCAAGAACCTGAAAATGTTGGATTGAGATTGTCGTGAATATAATTCGGGATCGGGACGGGCTCTTAAAAATTTCAGGATTCCCGAGGACATTCAGGTTCTCATTTCTGGGTTCTCGCACACAATTTTTTGTAAAAAGTAAAAAGGATGCAGTAATACGAGTTTTAAAATACCCGCCATTATTTTGTGATGTGCAGAGTTTCATTTTCGTCAAGGTCATATTCATCTGCTTGTTTGCGATGATACCAGAGAAGAAATATTCTGTTCGCTCTTTCGTTCTGATTGTTAAATGACCAATTGACAATAATTTGTGTATATATATATATATATATATATATATATATATATAAACAAAAACAAATTGTCAAAATCCAATCGATAATTTTTAAAAATTTTGCAAGGTGATCAAGATACCCTATTTTATCCCAAATTTTACTTTACTGATGCTAAAATTGCCGCGCATGCGCAAGGCATACGCACTGCTGTTGTGCGCAACGCGCAACGACGATATTCAAATTATTCGACAGCAGCAGAGAGAATCTCTCAGAGAGAGTAACTATTTGTATATTTATCGTGCGAAGGTGTGTTGAGTGAGCTAACTTCGTCGAAAATGCCAAACCATTCGGTGGGTCGTAGATCATCTACGAATCCGGTGAGAATATCCATATTTGAAAGAGACGAGAAAGGTACGACAAGGAGCGACACAAAGAGGACTCAAGCATTGAAATCGAAAATTTCCATTATCTCTACTGAAAATTCTCATATACCCAGGGCTCGACAAAAATCATGCGAAAGAGCGAGCACCAGAGGATCGATTCTGAAACCGGCTGGTAAATATTTACTACTCCTTTCGTTACATTTGTTTAACCCCATAATATTTTCTTCATACCTACTACGATTGGAACTTTTTCATTCTTAATAATTACCTGGTGGAAAGTTTACACTTATTGTCTGCCAAGTTTTTTGAATACCTTATGTACAGGGTATTTCATCAGAATACAGTACAACAAAATTCTAATAATATCGTTTTCTTAGGTAAAACACCACTGCGTCATGGAATAGCAACTCCAATGACACCAAAAACAATGCAAAACAATGCAAAGCATTCTGCATTCCTCACGGCTGGGCACTCTAATAAAGTTCACTCCGCTCTTCCAACTGGACCCAGATCCTTATCTGCTGATCGTGTCAGTAGCCTAGGAGCCAAAGATTACAAGAAAGACCAGAGACTTTTAACAGACAAAGTTTATCAGGCTTACATGCTCAACAAAATAGATACTTACTTCAATGCGAATCAGCTTACTTCTATGTTGAATAGCAATGGTAGTATAAAGCCTATTACTCTGAAAATGTTCATAGACACTTCTGCTTACCTAGTTAAACTGCTGGACATTAAATCAATTCTAACAATTAACAATTATGTGGAGGAGTTGCCAAAAATTGCTAAGAAGCTTCATTATCCTGGTGTTATCACTAAATCTTGGTTGAAGACTGCTAACGCTATGCACTCCTGGCCAAATGTTTTGCGCTGGCTCTGCTGGTTGGTGGAAATTTGCGAAGTTAGAGAAATAGCTTTGGAAAATTATAATTTAGATAATTTGCCTTTTCTGGGAGATGAAAGGGAGGCTGAAATGCATCGAAATACTTTAATCTCTATGATCAAGTGCTACAATGCTTGGAACGATGTAAAACTCGACGAGGAAGAGGCATTGGTTGCAAAATACATAGAAGAATTGAAGCTACAGCATGGAGTCACTGACAATGACATGAGCAGTGTTCAGTATGAGCTAGATGAAAACGAGGAAAAATTACAGGCAGTAGAAGAAAGGGCTCAGAAGATCGACGAAGATATAAATTGTTTACAGGCGATCCTGAAAGACTTACAAAATGAGGAAGCAAATCAACAATGCGATATCATAGAGAAAGAGAATGACATAAAAACGGTTCTTGCTGACACAGAACAAATAAATGCCGACTGCAAGATTCTGAGCGATCGCATTCATGTGCAAACCGAATACTATGAAAATTTACTTTCTCAAATTAAGCAGCAGCCAATGTCCAAAGCAGAGAAGGAAAATATACTGATGAAGTGTAAAGAGATTCAGAATTACATACAACAGTTTGATGAGCATTTGCAGGATATACAGAAAGAAACCTATACAATGGACATTACATTGGCGTCGATCAATAACAATTTAACGAAGGCAGTCCTAACATATAATAAAGAAATCTTTATGCACTTTAACAAAAATATGGGTGTTGACTTGGAGGAATTAAAGATGCCGGAAACGGGTATGTCACATCCTCAGATTATGGATGTATTGGAAGCTAAAGCTGGCTTGATGAACGATTTCAAAGAATCAATGAAGAAACAAATCATTGAGAAAGAACGTTTCATAGAATTGAAATCCAATGAGATAGAAGATCTTAAAGAGAGAATGGAGGTCTTGAAAGATGAGAGCAGCGATGTTGCCAATGCATTCCAGGAGAAGAAGGACCTCATCAATAAGATGAAAACAGGCGCCAAAAACGAAGAGGCGAAATTAAAGGAAAAAATAAAAGCGTTAAAAAATGATATTAAGGAGATACAAGATTCCATTCCAGACAGACAAAAGATTCTAGAGGAACTGGAAAACGCGGCGGACAAATTAGATGCAGTGCGCAGAAGAAAGGTACATATTGAGGAATCCGGGAAACTATTTTTTGATAAGTTTTTCAGTATCTTGGGAAATCACAGGAACGAAGTTTGTAATATACTAGCAAGACTCGAAAATTAGATAGTATAAAAAAAGTAGTAGTTTAGTGTGACTAAATACCATAATAACAATACACGCTGTATGATATAGACAAAAAAACAGAATTCTATGTACAAATGTATAATAATTAATAATTAGGCTCAAGGTTTGTACATATGTGTGCTCTATATACTCAAATAATGAAGAATGAAAATGGAATTTTTGTACTTGCGTAAGATTTATGTCTAATTAATGTTTTATAATTTATAAATAAAATTTTTATAATTTCTGAATATTTGAATTGATTATTTTTCTGTGTTACGTTTACAAAGAATTTTTTTGTAAAGTCGCCGTGCGATTGTTTCAATCGTAACATGGAAGTAGGAAGTTCCTAAGCGCGCGTTTATACGATTGCAATTGATTGCACGCTTGATAATTTTATAAGTTGAAAATAAAAATTCCAAATTTAGCATTGAATTTACACTAAAAGCTGCGAAACACACAATGTCGTAAACAATTATGAAATTAAACTGCGCACACTGTATATGTATGTGTTGGTTTATTTTATTCGCGAAATAATAATTTACCACGCAACACTTACATAGGCACAATGATGATGCTAAATTATTTAACACGTACGATACAATATATATTATAAGCGCCAGGGTAAATATTCTGGCAAACACCATAAGCACATTACGGTGAGTTTTCTGCTAGATGGACGTAAGTTGAAGTGAGTGTTACATAGGTTAGATGGATTATCACGGTCGAAAATTCGTCGGTTTTTGGACTGTTTACGGCTAGATAGAAATATTCTCTTTAATGTTTCAGCATAATGAGCAGTGAGGCAAACGTTCCATGTAAAACTGTCGCCACTAGGTCCGACAAAAATATCGTTGAGAGCAAGCAATTTTCGGTAACGCATATTTTTGAATTACGATCGTATATAAAAGTGAATGTTCCAAAATGTTATTACTTGCTAATGTTATTACCAAAATGTACCAAATTAATGTGGCCATCGTTAAGCAAATGTTGCTAACTGTGATACAGTTCTATAAGCGATTCGGTCGAGTAGTTAACGAACAAGTAGACAGTTATTTTGTATTTTTGCGTGTTTGTAGCCTAACTCCGAGCCGCCTTCAAAAGATCTGGTTCTGTATGATAATTGTAATACTCTTATTGAAGTCACTGTGAAAACAAAGGGACGTAAACGTACATCCACAATGGTCAGCAGCAATCCGACTAGTCACAAGGGTGTAGAGGAAAAAAGAAAACCTGGCTGTGATTCTCATTCGAGTTGGGGCAGGGTTCTAAGGGAACAGAATCGAGCAACCATGAAACAAACCCTGCAACATGTTGCAGTAAGAACACCCGCTACAAGACCGACAAAGAACAGAGCCGATGTTAAAGACACCAAGAGGCAATCTTTAAATAATCAAATGCACGATGTTGGTGTTCACACTCTTTCTTTCATGTAAATTACCGAAGAAACCATTGCATGATTAATTTGTCTGTTTCATGTAGTCTAAACATTTGGACGAGATCCCTATTAAACAAACACCCTCGCAAAAGAAACTGGAAGAGCAAACAAAAGGCACACCACGTACTTCACATCCGTCGACTACATCATTACCAAGCTCCACCCAATCTGTTTTGGTCATTGATAGAGGAGTACAAAGCAGTGGAATATTTGATTCTACCGACAGATACGGTGCGTTCAATCCAGTCCGCACCTTAGGGTTCTTAATGAAAGAATTGGAGGACTTGGTAAAAGATGAAAAAGCCAGTACGATTTTAACTGATATGGAGCAAGTGTTGCTTAGACTGTCTGCAGACTCTGGGAAGTCGTGTACCATGGTGTGTTTATGGAGAATCAATAAAAAATTATATCTGTTCATTGTATACTTAAACATATATTAACTTGTAGGATGCAGGAGCTGTAGCGCTCCGTTCAAAATTGGAAGCAACCACGCTTCAATTGGAAGATACAACGAGAAAAATGAATGGCATGTGCGAAACGTGGCGAGAAGAGCGAGACTCTTTAAAACGGTATATTCGAAAAATGTCTAGAGCGTTGAATCGTTTTATCGTTGAATGTAAAATTTGACAAATATCTTATTTTAAATAGGCAAGTTATGAATCAAATTACACAGTTAAATGAAGCTCGGGAAAAGCAGGTAAATGCAGAAACGACTATAAAAGCGTTGAAAAATGATCTAGAGGAGGCGATAAAGATGGCGCAGTCTAGGGAGAGGACAGTAACCGAGTTAAAAGAGGGGAAGAAAAACCAAGAATTTTCAGAAAAGGTTATAACGGATTTAAGAGCGAGCCTTGCCGAGCAGTCAGAGCTCGCCAGGCAAAGGCACTTAGAGATGCAATACTTGACTCTTGAAAAGGAAAAGCTGTCGGTGTTGTGTACACACAAGGATTTACTGCTAGTCGAACTTAGGAATTCGATTAAGTTAGTTGAATTCCATCAGCTGCATGCTACGATGTATAGCTTAAAGTGAAAAATAATCTTTAAACATTTTTAGGGAGTTGCAGAGCGACATAAGCATATACGTTCAAGAAGAGAGTATAAATTCTCAAATTTCATTGGTATGCGGGGGTCACGCGTGTTCCTCGCCAACTTCTGCGTCTTCCCGAGAGTCAAACATGCCTACACTTTGGCACGACGTTTCCGACGTGTCTCTGTCTACCGTAGGCCACGAATCACCCAGGAATACAAAGGAGAGTCATATCGGAAATTTGGAAAAGGAGCGGACGAAGGCCAACAAGGATTGTCGAGCTAAGGACTCTGCTAATTTGGAGTTCGTTAGCTTACCTTGCGGGGAATCTTCGCTCACGTTGTTGCCCTCTTATAAGGATTTTGGATGTACGGAAATAGTCAGTCAAGCTACTCTATCAGAAAAGAGATAAAACTGAAGGTGGTCTTCAGTTTTTAAAAAGTGAATACCCAAGGTATTCTCCCGGATTCCGATAGGGTATCAAAGCGTAAATCTTTTTTTCAGCTAACAAGGGAAAAGAGGACTCGACATTGGGTCACAGAAGAAGCGAGAACTTGCGCCAAAATTTGCCGAAAGCTCAGAAATCTTTGGAACTGCAGAGAAAGCAAACTCTCGGGAAGAAGACCACCTTGATCGACGCTTCCAGTCAATTTAAAAGTAATTTAGCTAATAATCTAGCAGGTTCTAGTATGTCGGAGGTGGTTAATAACATACTCCATGACATCAGAATGCAAAGTAGGATGCCGGTGAAAATTCCAAGTCCTCCAAGAAATTTTCCCCATCCTGATTGGAGCGATAGCACCTTGCCAAGTATCAGTACCGCTTCCGGATTGAATGTGATACCATCAAACGACACGTAAACACGCGTTCCAATCTTTTCGTTGAAGGACAATGCTGCGACGTGATAATCGTCCTAATTAAATTATTATTTATCCACAGAAACGCATTTGTCGGGAAACATAAAAATCGAGTTATATTTTCTGATCTCAATGATTTAACAATATAATTTTAAATAATAATATACATAAGATATATATACAATGGCTCACGAAAGTGTTCAACGCCCTTTAAAACAGTATAACTTTTTTAAAATCTGACCAAACGACCTGACTTTTTTTTTAGCAATTAGAAGAATTGGTTTACCAAATGACGTGCAAAAACGATTTTGAAAAAATTGCAATTGTCAGGAATTACATGGCAAAATAAAAAAGGCACTTGCCAAAGTTTTTTATTTGAGTCCGTAATGAAAATTTTTAGATTTATGTTAGTTATACCCTGAAAATACAAACCGGTGATGGAGGAAAAAACGACACGTATCGGAAAATGTGTCTGTGGATTTTAAGCAAAACCTGACCAACAGTCGTGAAAAAAATTGTCAGCATGGGTTGATAAAACTATAATGGGTCAGCATTGTCAACAAACGTGGGTCGATAAAACGCATATTTTAAATTTTCTTTACAGGCAGAAATAAAAAAGTTTTAAAATGTGTCCTTTCTATTGTTGAAATAATTTTTGTACGGCATTTGGTAAGCCAATTTTTCCAATTACTCAAAAAAGTAATTTCTTTTTTTTTGTAAATGTGAGTAAAGTTTGTACACAAGGATATAGAATTTAAAAAAATATCGTTTATAAATGTACGCTGTGTGTAATTGTTGACAACGGAATGGATTTGTTAAACATTAACATTAACATTAACGTGAACTTGAAATGCAACGCACGTTAATACCAAAGTACATACACGGAAATGTATTGTATATAATATGTAAATCTATAGATCAGTGGATTTTTATTGCCACAAATCAGGAAACGTCAGAGTGAGCTTGCGAATAATCGAATCGACAATTTAGCGAAATAAATGTGGAATACGTTTGATGTGTGTCCTTTTTTTTAATAAACAATATACATACTCATTGATTCGGCTACCTTCACATTAAGAAATAGCAAGGATACAATATAAATATGACATGAAAAACCAGGTGTATATATATATATTTTTTATCACATATGTATATATACAAGTAAAGTATAATACTTATATTTTGTAAGTCTTAATAGGATTAAAAGGGAACATTTTAGTACACGTAAAACATTCATCAATTTTGCATAAAGACGTCTTGAAATACATATACATGTTTCCCAGTAAGCGTGTACGATCGTGTACTCTTATTCTTTTTCTCTCCTCGCGCAAAAATTCGATCCTCCATGATTATTTTATTTTATTTTTTTTTGTTTCCAGTGACCGAGAAACTGTTCATTCGCTAACAACTATCGTAATACGAACACAGTCCTAGCATTCGATGCGCGATTAAAATAAGTAGTCAACTTCGAGACGAAAAAGACTGTCTTCGCATTGAAATGACTTCGATGAAAATTGCGATAAAACTTGAAGTATTAAAAACCCTTTATTTAAATTACGCGTCCTATTTCACGGGGGAACCTTCCTCGACCGATATCGAACGTGTTTTCCGTTTGTTCTCGACGCGATCGCGTGGGTGTACAGCCGTGAAAAATATGAATTTCGACCCGTAGAATTTTGATGTTCGCGCCATTGCCCGCGTTCGTGCGCCACGTGAAATCCGTGAAATCTTTGAGAGAAACGATTGCGCCCTCGAAGAAAATTCCCCCGATAATATATTCTCGCGCGATATATCGAAAGATTAAAGTTCCCTTGATCGGAGATACGTATACTTTCACGTACAGGTCGGTACGGTTTTCCTTACGACATAACTCGTGGCTGTCTTAAAAACATAAACTATCATTTGATTTCTTAATGCTCGTCGATGGTCTCCTTAATTAATTTTAGAAAACGTTCTTCCATTTCCTCTTTTTTCCCCATTTTTCCACGGAATCATAATACAAAAGTCTTTGGTTACTCTCTACGAACAAGTTAGAATTCGAAGATCGATATACAGGGTGTCCTAAAAATGTTGTACTTTCTTGAAAGTGTTGATAGCGGAGATCATTGAAAGTAGCTTTTTCCTTTACGAAAATGTTCTCCACGGCTTTGTTAAGGAGTTATTAGCGAAAAACACGGATCAATCAGAGAGCGGCTACAGCGGACGGATTGGTCCGTGTACAGGAGTACACAGTTCCAAAGGAAGAAAGTTACTTTAAATGACCTTAGGAATCACCCCTTCCAAGGAAGTACAACATTTTGGGATACCCTGTATAGCAACGACAATTATCAAGTGGAGTAGCGAGCGCGCGCGCGCGCGCGCAGAAAATCAGATAGATCGATACCTATCGAATGTTTCGAGAGTTGTACAAAGGGGTAAAGAACGCAAGTTTTGTGGTGCTGCCGTGGCTCGAACATTTTTTTTTCGTCGACGTACATAAATACTCGCGTTCGTATATATCTCATTATTTGTCGTATGAAATTACCACTGTCTCGGCAATAATCTACGATACACCGCGGATCACAAAATTCTTTCGTTAATTTACGTATCGTTATCGTAATGGCTCTGAGGTATTACGTACATTCATGGTTTTAAGAAACTCGGCAACTATTCGTACGCCACTCGAATCCGTCTCCGGGGGGATAATAATCATCATCATCGAAACTTACCCGACAGGTAGAAACGGAAATTTCTTTCTTTTTTTCGGTGTAATTCACGGTCCACGATCCCCGTAACAGATCTAGGATTTCGATGACCAACATCGACCGCCAATTAACCAACCGCCATTTTTTTTCCAAATCTAGATCCCGAACTGCGATTGGCGTTTCTCTAATTGGTCGCCGATGCTGTTACACGGGAGGTTGTCAGACGTGCTGTTCGAGTTCTAAGCATCAACATGAAGGAATGCGAACTGTGTCATTTGCAAAGGTAAACAGTTGGCAACACGATCGGTTCAGACTCGGCACCCTCGAATGGCCAACTTTTTTTAAACTATCGTTCCGATACTTGGATCCTCTTGCATCCTCTTTTATTTATTATTTTGTGGACGTATTTTTATATTCCTAGGGACTGATTAATCTCCCCATTAAATACAATATTCATGTCAGTCGTTGTAAACAGAAAATTTACAATTTGAAAATCGGATCCAGGTAATGGAACATAGTGAAGTGTGGCTGTTGTGTAAGCGTTCGATTGGCGCATTTTTTGAGATATATTAACCTCTGTATCAAGAATTATACAAAACTGAGCATAATGTCGTACGTATATAACATAAATGTTTGAAATTGCATTAGTATAACGTTTTAAAATTGTTTCTCATAAAATGTGATTGTGTAGAGAAGTTCATTAACTTTCTAGAAAAGTATGCTTAGAATTCGAATGTTTGTAAAGAGAACGACCTGAAACAGCAAGGGTAGGTTAAGTGTTGACTTTGCGGTCGATTAGTGTGAACTTTTCGGCGCGCAATTTGAATTTGAGAAATGTCATTCCAGATTCGCTAAACCAATCGAGCAATAAAAATGTGTGCTGTTTTATAAAAACAAGCAGATCCAATTGATCTTGTACATTTTTATCATAAAATGTCCGTAAGTGATTAAATTTATTAATCCTCCTTTAAATTATGTTTATAATTGGAACAATTGTAAAAAGATCGTCTTACAATCAGCAAGGTAGGTCAGCTGCCAACACCGTAGGCTATTGTGTACTTTTGCGCGGGCGATTTGAATATTGAAAAATGTCGTCGAACGGACGGCAATAAATTGCGCGATTGTTTTTCGTGAATGCGGAATGACGAAGGGCCAGGTAGAACGGGTGTTTCGCCATTATTTACGAGTGCCGACGGGAGCCAACCATGTAAGTGAAGGGTACAATAAATAACGGTCTGAAAACGGTTCGAATTTTGACTGTTCTAGACAGCACGTTGAGAACCTTCCCGCGTTTGGTTTTTGTTACGTCTATGAGTATACTCGTGTGTCGCGCGTGTGTGACGTGTATATTTATATACAGCTATCTTAAATACATATGTACAATGTTTCCTTACGAAGTAAACGGATCAGTATTTGAGACTCGTGTTCTTCTTTTTTTTTCTTTTTGGTACCGATCGGTGTTTCACGCTTTTTTCCTTTGTTTTGATTCTCTTCAATGAATTCGATCACGCGAAAGAAATAATCGTACGACAGACGGGAGCACAGTGACACATTACAGCATCCGGACAGACTTGTGAGTCGCGATACACTTCGCTTTTGACTATTTCTCCGCCATCTTGGCCGTTCGAAATCGTTTGATTTTTTTTTTTCGTAGGGGCGCGCGGCTACTTTGGGTCGGGGGTTCCCGAAAAGTTCAAATGTAAAATTAGATCGGAAGGTCGTGAAAAAGCGTCATACTCGTGTGATTAGAAATTTTTCGGATCCTCGAACTCGACTCCACCCGACTGCAATTTCGGGCATCCGTACTTTATAAACTTTCGGGAACCCGACCGAACCCGCGAAATGTCAGGTACCCGCGTGCCCCCAATTTTTTCGTCTTTCTCCTCTCGCTCTCTCTCTTTCTCTCTTTCAATCTCTATTTTTGCGTTTTTGTCCACATATCAGCGACTCGCGAAACGAATGACAGCGAAAAATTATGATACTTATCACCAGCGAACTGTCGTGTCGTTATCGTTAATACAACTGCGTGTGTTCATCGGTTTTGATTGATCGGAATCGGAAGTAGAAATATTGTATAATCGGTAAAATCGGTGGTTTGGTGAGTCGATTGAAAAATGAATCCCTAGCCGACATTTTGTTCTCTCTCTCTCTCTCTCTCTCTCTCTCTCTCTTTCTCTCTCTTTAAATATTCTACTTAGTTCTCAAACTATTTACGAGATACGCTCGAGTATAGCTCAGATATCGGAAGTGATAGTGGGCTGTTGTTGTAAAAATAAAAATTTAACATTTGTCTTCATTCTTGAGGTTGCGTATGGAAGGACATTGTTGTTTATTGTTTATTGTACGTTATTATACTGCTTCTGTTTCGGTGTAAAAATATAAAGCATTTCGATTACAGACTTCGTATGTACGGGCGTCGCCATTGTTACCGAGTAATCGGCAGTTAGTTACGATAATCTCTCTCTCTCTCTCTCTCTGTTTCTCTCGATAGCTTCCTTGAAGCAGGGTTGCACGAATGATAAATTGTCTGAGTATGGGAGATTAGGAGAAAACTATAACGGAAAGCGAGACGTTCGATCTGTTAACCGGGATGAACGAGTTAACTCGTCCGAATAATCTGCGTCGCCTCGCGGCGATTTGTTCCATTTATTTATCTAATTAATATTGTAGTCAACTGTAACATATAATATCTGTAATAGTATAAACTATATATTGTATCTGCGCTCATCGGCTGCGTAATATTCATCGGATTGATTTTATTCGTCAATAATTACGTCTATACAGGCGCTTATGGTCGAATAATTACCCGGTTAACAGGCTCAACGGTACATCGCATCGGGAACGCATTTTTGCGAAACATTTCGCGATCAACCTTTAATCCGAAGTTTCACAGAGTAGAACCTCTCTTCCCTGCTAACAAAGCTCATCCGCCGTGGGGAATCCCCGTGAAGCTAGCATTTGCCGGAAGAAGCAACAGCTTATTGTGAATCGAGAAAATCTAGTCCTCCCCCGTGTCGATCCTCTCGTGGATCGTTGTTACTATTTTTGCAGCTGGTAATTCCAAAATCCTCGGACACTCTCAATTGACTTCTAACTCGAAGAACAATTATTGTGGGTTCTAACAAAAAATAGGGAAAAGTTGAAAGTTAATTTTTTCCTATTGTTTCAGATTCTTGGATAGAAGTGTCGAAAAATTAATTATTCGATCTGAAAGAAGTCAACGATGAACACGTATTCAACAAATATGAAGAAAGAATTAATAAGGTTACTAAATTTTCTTATCGACTCATCTCTTCCCAATCTACGAGAAATTGCATCTTTCCCTTCGTCGCTTAATTACAAATTCGAGTGTCTTATTATTTCAGATTGTCAGGATAGAAATTTTAAAACACGTTTCAAAATAGTTGATACATCTCTGACACAAAGTTGCACGACAATAAAAGAATCGCAGAATTTCAGCAAGGTTTCATCGAAGTTCATTGATCTCGTCTTCGATTCGCACGAATGATTTCTCTGTACTCGTGCCCAAAAGCTCGGAATCCATTTGAAAATTTCGACAATGCTAAAGTTGTTGTAAGTCACGAAGCGTATAATTTTGCATCACCAGCTGCAAAGACAGTAGATACCCAATCGTTCGTTACCATCTGCCCAGGGAAGATCCACTCAGCTGGAAACACTGGGAGCCATTACACCCGATTAATCCACTTATTCTACCAATCGGAAATTAGGGGCGTGATCATTAGCGATCACTGGTTAAATCTCCTGTATCCCCAATTTGTGAAACCGAGTAGTCTTGAAGCAGCACCATGGGGAGACGGGGGGGGGGGTGAGGAAGGAGAGACTATAGCGGATAGAAATCTTCTCGAATCACGGATTAAACGAGCCGATGGTGCTGCTTCTAATACCGACCCTTCCGCCATATTTCTGACTATGAACAATCAGGATCACTGGTACTATATATTCATCTACGGTGTAGATTCTACACCCAGTGCGATAATCGTTTTGCTAAAACCCTGTCGTCCAGAGCACGGATAAACGTGGTTCCACGGTCTTGTAATCTCATACTTCGGTTTAAAGGTTCTGAGGGTCTAACGGTTAATCCTTTCGCTGGGAAAAAAACCCTTTTCGGTTGTCGGCCCGTCGAGTGGACCATTAGTTGGGTCAATGTTTTGTTTTACTCATTGTTGGACAGAAAATGTATTTAAATGAATGTATAGTGCGGGCTCTGTTAAGGAAGTCTCTCAATAGTGACATTTATGATATTGTTCACAGCGGTTGAAAATTATTACTATGGGGTCTTGGGTTGTAGACTTCAATGGTGTGAGATATAGTCTTCTTTCACTTGGAATGGACTATGTCTAGCGGGCAAAAACAACCCTCAAAATTCTGGAGGGTGCAGGATGGTAAAAATTTCTTGATGAGTTACTGGGTAAATTGAAACCATTGATTTTTACCTTCTTATACGACTAAGTGTCTTGTTTTTAACAAACCATATCCCACTTGAACTTTGTTATTAAGTTACAAATCGACGCAGACAGCTTCTGTTCAAACTATTGCATTGAAAATCATCGTTAATTTGAAAGCGGGAGTAACAACAGACAATTTCTTTTTTCAGGCTACTGCTGAAAATTCGCAGAAATGATTGATGGCAGGACACACCGAAGATGCAGACCAGGGTAAATAATCTCGACGAATTTTTCAAGCATGAGAAATGGCCCACGCCTCTCGAGAGCCCCAAGATTAATGTCTCGGACACGTCGTTAGCACGCTTCTCCTCGGCAAAAGGGTTAAACGCATCTTCCGACCGGCGAATTAGGCGCACGCGACTTGCGAAATGCGGGGTTGAAATCGCGATAGCGTTGCGCATCACGCGGAATTGCTAGAGGGCGGTTTACATGTCCGTGAAAAGCGTGTCGTATACGTTTTGTCCGTGTGTATGTGTGCGTGCGTGTATAGGGGGTGCAACCCAACTTCAAGAAACAGTCTCTGGCTCTCTCGTTCAACTAACAATGGCCCAGGCTATGGAGTTAATAATTGCTTTTACGTGGCAATGATAACAATATGCGTGTATAACAAATGTACTTAGTAAACGGTTTCACTTGTGCTATTTACTGCTCCCCGGCGATAAAAATCAGATATCATTGTTCAACTGCTGGCTCGTATAACAAGGGCTGAGGGTAGAGTTGTTTGGCTGATTTCTGCGAGTTTTAAACACTATACACTTCCTGCCTGCGCGGCCAGAAAACATTTTGTTCGTGGCCCGCGAACAGCACGGACCCAGTCGTCCGTCAGATTCAACTATGTCGGTGGCCTTCAAATTTTCTTCAACGCCCTCCGAACCCTTCAGACTGTAAGCCTCTTTGTGAAACTTCCCCTACGTTTAGGAAAAAAATTGGCAACCCTTGCATGTCCCTCGGAGACATATTAAACAAAAGTAAAAATTCTTGTTCATTGATTGCGGTCAAACTATTCCGAGTGATCATGATCATTTTCATTTACTCTCGAACCGGTTGTAAACGAAGTCAGACATTGTAAACGATACTTTACCGATTCCTTTAAACGTACAAAAATTATTTGACGAATTGTCGCATAAATTCAATTCATTGCACTCTCATTTGTTCGTGTCGTGTATAACGTAAAACGAGATACAAACAATTTACCAATTTCCCATCACGAATGTCTTTCTTCCTTTAATAACAGTTTGAAAATAACAGCGTTCTTTAATTCGTTTCGATCTTAAATTTTAACTAATTTCACCGTAAGCATGAAAATCCCTTTGGATTTCGTTTTCGAATTTCCGAAGAGGTCGCAGAGTGGTTCCAGGGTTCGTCGGAGCGCATTTTGAAGACCACTGAACTATATTCACCTAAATCGCAAGGCGAGGGGATCGAGTCGATCCCCCCAAGCGCTCGCTGTTCATTTTATTTATTTATTTATCTCCATTCGCCTACCGTAAAATTAACGAACCTGTGGTCCTGGTATGTACACACTAGTGATTCCCATTTTTTTCAGCTTGTTTTCCCAGCTTTTCCGGTTTTCTTCGTCGTCTTCCGCCGTTTTTGCGTATACCAAGAGAGATGTCCACGCGACGGAGTATCGTGATCGTTCGTCGACAGACACGCCAGGGATCCTTTCCTCAGCCCCCCCCCCCCCCCTCGGAGTTATTTCCATTCTTTTTTTCCGAATACAAAATTTCCTGGTCTCGACCACACGTTTTCTCTAACTGGAAATTATTGTCTCGGGCGTTGCGTTGCGTTTCGCTTTCTCGGAATCCATTACCAAATTGATCCGAGTTTCTCGCTCAATGTTATTACGCGGATGATCTGTTGTGCAATATTTCCTCTGATTCAAAAACTGAAATTTTTCAGTTTTTTGGTTTCCGAGAACGAAACGACGAAAACGCATTTTCGTTGCCGGCCGACGGATCCCGCTACTCGGTCGCGGTGGCGCGTGATTACAGAAATATTTTGTTCGTGCATCCTAGAAAATCGATTAACCGTAAATCGAAACACGGTGTGAAGACGGGGTGGGTGATGTCCTTGACAAAATTCTGTTTCGCAGAATTTCTGGTGGACGAGAACCATTTGGGAAAGAAAGTGGACAAAAAGCTCGCGTAAGTCTCGGAATGGACGGCCAAACGAAAATTAGCAGTGCTCCTGCGCGCACGAGCGTTAAACAATGGCGTTTATCTAATCAGAAATATTCCTCTATACTCCGACAATAAAATTCGTCGCTAATCTTCGTTCCAGCGATCCATCCTTAACGATAATCAGTCGATGTGTATATTTAAAGCGCGCTCGCTCGATCCTTTCATTCTTTCTCACTCTCTCACTCTCTCTCTCTCTTTCTCTCTCTCTATATATATTCGCATTTTTCCTCTCTTCTCCTTACCGTACTAGTATTACAATAACATTTTGATTAAATGACGCGTGTCGTAACGCGCGCAATCTCACGAGGGAAACCGTCTTAATTATCGAAAAAAGATGATGAACAGTGCGCTGCGAGGGAAACCCGATCGATCCGTCGAGAGCCATCGATCCGAGGCCGGAAACGGAAACGGGCCTTCTTTTTTTCGAAAATCGATCATTCCTCCCTCCCCTCTCATCCCTTCTTTCACCCCTGGTAATTAACGCCTCGATCTCGCGTACGCTCCGAGTTCGGTGAAACTGGTCTCAAGTTTTTCTTCTTGGAAAATTCTCTATTTTTCCGCTCGCTTCTTCTCTACGCACGGGATGATTAATCAGCGGCGGTTTCTTTCTTTTACGAACGTGGCCTCGATCCGCGACCTGGAATCAGCGAAACAGCTCCAGCGAGCTCCTATCATTCCAGTGATCTTTCGGGATAGTTTTACGCGATAGGTGTCTGCGAAAGTTTTCGTCTCTATGGGGTTCATTCGGATCGATAACGAGCCAAAGATCGGAGGAGCTGTTTCGTCGTGGCTGATAGACTGAAAACAAAACAAAACAAAAAAAGAAAAAGAAAAACACAAAACGAAAGAAAGATCCTCCTTTAATCATCCTGTAGCAGCGAAACCGTCCCGGTGTCCCCAGGCGAGGCTTGATTATCGTTGCCCCGACGTCGACGTCGAATAATAATGATTATGCGAAATGATTACTTGAAACGCGGCGGCGGAGGCAGCAGCCTGACCAGCCCCCACCCCCATTCTGATACACTCTCTCTCTCTCTCTCTCTTTCTCTCTCGTGTATGTATATATAATTCAACGTATCAAAAATATTCCGCGGATCTTTGAAAAGCAGGCTCCGTAATTAGTTACGCAGCGGCTAGCCGAAGCAACGGTTATTCTAATTAAAAATGTGGAAGCGTGGCGGCTCGGCGGGAGGCCGGTTTCCGTCTCGCCTCGGAAACGAGGAAAACCCGGAGAGAGAACGAAAAAGAAAAATTAATTCTTCGTTGCCCCCCCTCTCTCCCCCTGCCCCCTTTCCCCCTGCATCCTGTGTGTTTCTCTTTGCACCTCCCCACTCCCTACTCCTCTTTCTCCTCCCCTCCCCGTTTCAATTCGCGAGGATCCTCGGGTTTCCCGCGCGAAATTGTCTTATCGATACTTGTCGGAACGAGCTTTGAAACAGTCATTAAAATCGTACATAGAATTATTCGTATGCATTCAATCTTTCTCTCGTGCATTCTCTCTCTCTCTCTCTCTATCTCTCGCACACACTATTTTTTCTTCTCTATAAGTCACACTGAATTACGTATTCTTCGGTAGAGCGTGGAAGATGCTTGCAAAGTTCGGAGCACCCGTGGTACATCGCGTTTCTTGCTACAGCGCTGCACGAAATAATAATGATAATTTGTTTCCATATTTCGCGCGTTTAAAGCTGGGGAACGCACGCTTTGTACAGCCTGTATTTTCGTTACCATCCGCAGAATATTGAATCCCTTTTCGTTTTTTCAACGTGACACGCGACAAAACAATTGAAGAAAGAATCGTAAAAATGAACTGAATCGGGTGACCCGATCAGCTTTGTGAGCCGTTTAATGCAGCGGTGCAAGTTCATCGACCACATTGATTTTTCGTGCAAAATATACGAGTTGCCTGTATTCGGTGTAAGATACACCAGTCAGCTAGAAATCGGTTCTTCAACACGTTGTGTTCTTACTCATTGTTCTTAGACTTTCTACTTATTGTTCAGTTTTTGCAATTCCTTCTATAACTGTTTTGCTGCACACAGTAAAAGTCTAAGACGTTACCTGTCTACTTCAAAGATGGCGAAACAGTACAGTGTGTATAAAGCGTACATTTTCTAGATTCAAATACACGGAATAGATAAAAATACGTAAATTTCTTTGTGTGCAGCACTGCACATACAACTGATTGGTAATGGAAACCTGAACGGAACAATTTCGAACGTTTCTGCCTTTTCTGTCGTCGTCGTCCCCCCCCCCCCCCAACCCATCCCCGAATCGCTGTCGATGACCCTTAATAATACGTATATTTGATTTAGTGTCTTTTGTCTTCATCACCCGAGAAACCCCCTCGTATCGTTCCCACATTGACATCGTTTCGCCTTATAAAAATTGGACCTGGTTTTTTTTGTTTCTCTCTCTCTCTCTCTCACTATTTTTATATAACGTTTCTCTCCCCTCTCTCTCTCTTTCTCTCTTTCTTATTTTTTTACCCGAGATCTCATCCCCCGAAGTTCCTAACGTGGCTTTAATCGACCAATTAAATTTATTGACGCTTTTACTGCACCGATCACAATTTGTTTTCTATCACTAGACGATCAACAAAAATCGACGCTCCCAGAAACGGACACCGACCACGCCGCCGAGACAAATCAATGGCCCTTCAACCCTTTAACCCTTCAACCCGATAGGACGGCAGCTAATCTGAGCATCGCGAGAGAAATTAAAAGGTTTCCGAGCGAGTCTGGCTCGATGTAGACGAAATTGCCGATACGCGATTAGGTCGGCACGCTGTTTGTCCTATGGTGTAATGCTTCCGTCGCCTAAGTCTTTTTTATTCGTTTACGGCGAAATGCTCCGGACGCGTTTTTACATGCAACAAAACTGCCGGACAAACTTCAACCATAAAACTGTTCGGTTGTAATGTAAACAAATTACGCTCCGATATTTCTGTTGAAAAATCGTGTATAACTCCGTTGGTAATAAATCTTTAAATTATTCTTGCGCTCGATAGTATCGGAGGTACCATTTTTGACAAACAGCGATAAACGTTAGGAACCGATCGTTTAATGCAAAATAACAAAGTATCGTAGAATGACTTTACCGAAAAGTTAGAAGAAATTTTCATGATAGTGACGTCCTCCTGTCACAGGTTTTATGTCTTCGTCCAATAGAACAGTAAAGGTACTATTTTCAACAAACAGATATACGAAAAAGAAAGCTTCAACAAAAGGAATACGTATACAGGACGATTTCACCGAAAAGGTAGAAGAAAATGTCCAACTAGAAACGTCCCAGTTACTGGTCCCATAATCAAAAAATGGCATCACCGCGTGAGACAACTTAACAACGTCTCCCTCGACTTGATTGAAAATTACCATTAATGGCACAATTTACCCTGAAAGAAGGGATAGTTCCGTCCTATCGGTGACCATCTCGCTCCATAGTATGCACATACGCGTCCTCTAAACGTGTATATAAACGTTTGTTATAATTCACAATTCCACCATGGGCAAATTATCAATCGATTGCAAATGGTTTTTTTTCTGATCAAAACAACACCGAATCCGTTCTAGCAAACACGTTTGTTTAACGGAACGTGTGCGTGTAATAATGTTCGCACACGAACGAATCAATTTTGACAAACTGGTCCAGGGAAGTTTAAATCGTTCTATCAACAAACAATTAATTTTCGACCGAATTTCTCCACGATAGAGCCGCTGTTGCTCGCAACAGTGAACCGGAGCGAAACGGTTAAGGGTGAAAAGTTGCCGAAGAAACCGAGTATGTCTGGCTCACGGACGCGAAAACAATTTACCGCTAATTAACAATCAGTTCCGTGGCGTTGACAGCCCGTTTTTCACGCGAGAGAACCCTTCTCTCTCTCTCTCTTTCTCTCTGTTTCTCTCGACGAAGAATCAACGAGGAACGAACCAGTCGACAGATCGTTGTCCATATAAAAATTCCCAACGAGGAACGGGCGCTGGTATAAAACGGGCTTCATTAGAGTCCTATTAATTTACAATGCGCGTCCGCGTTCCCCCACCCTTTTCGCAAAGTTTTTTCGATGGCCACGCTCCCGCGCAATAATTATACCTCGCTCGGTTTAATTGTTCGTTCATTTCCACGTCGGATCATGTCGAAACCGAAGACGTGCAGGTCGCGCGAGAGTCAGAGACCTCTTGAGCCTCGAAAACCGACGGTGATTTAATTATCCGTCGATTGCTGATATTCGCGCGTGCGGATTTTCCGAAAAAAAGAAAGGGGAGCAAAAAAAAAAAATAAAACAAAAGGGAACTTCGAAGCAAACGCGGCGCGCGCGGTTGCCGCTCGAACGCCGGCGAAATTGGACTCGTTAAACTTTGAATCGCCGGTGTTTAAGTACACACAATTTTGGTACTAACAGTTCTCACCTGTTGCTTCCTCTTATTCGGTCCCTTCAGACCAGAATTAACTCTCTAAGTAGGGAAATTCATCGCCTCTGTTCGAAACTACCGGCGAGGCGACCTTCCGTCGAACAAAGACCGATTTGCGAAGGAGATAATCTGCGAGCGAAACGACGCTCTCGCAAAATCGGACGCGAAACTTGCGAAAATGAATTAATTGTTTATCCACGATGCGTGATTGTTGTGTTTGTCGGATTTATATTGTGCGATATCGTGGGTGAAACAGATCCTCGACTATTTCTACAATGTGTGAATCAAATTTTTGTGTTCAATGGGGGTGAGCGAATTGTTCGAGTTATTTAGGTCCCATTTTACATAGTAACGTTGAACAAACATTGCATTTTCTTTGGAAATTAAACTTGCGGATTAACGTAAGCAATATATTCATTGCAATTGAATTCTTTCAAAGAGATAGAAGTTTTTTTCAATTTTTGTCAATAGAACAAAATCGAGATAAATTACTGATATAGATAATTTTGGTTTCTAGAGCAGCAGCATTTGGAGCAAACGAGTCCTGTGCCTCGTCTGCCAGTTTCTAACGTTGAATAAACATTGAATTTTCTTTGGAAATTAAACTTGCGCATTAACGTAAGCAATATATTCATTGCAATTGAATTCTTTCAAAGAGATAGAAGTTTTTTTTCCATTTTTGTCAATAGAACAAAATCGAAATAAATGACTGATATAGATAATTTTTGGTTTCTAGAGCAGCAGCATTTGGAGCAAACGAGTCCTGTGCCTCGTCTGCCAGTTTCTAACGTTGAATAAACATTGCATTTTCTTTGGAAATTAAACTTGCGGATTAACGTAAGCAATATATTCATTGCAATTGAATTCTTTCAAAGAGATAGAAGTTTTTTTTCAATTTTTGTTTCAGGATCATTTTCGCGTCGGTCCGCGAACTAAGTACATACGCCGTTTCGCCTGGTGTATTGTGTGCGAACTGTTGTCAGTTTTCTCATAACCCCCCCACCCTCCCCCGTAAATTCGAATAGCAAACGGCGTCGTTTAGATACCAGGGGCTCGAAAACTGTGGTCCGTGATCCCGAAGCACGAAGCTACCGCCTTTGCCGTGCACAAAAACGCCTGGCTGCCGATTCGAAGGTCGGCGGGCGTTTCATTGGCAGGTAGACAGTTGCCAGAGAGCTGTACCTGCGCGACGGAGGGCGGCCAAGCATAACAGCTTCGCATAAACACGATTCGATAGATTCTGGTACTCGGAAATTCTCTCGGTGCCCGAAAACAAGGCGAACCGATTCGCGACAGTTGGCCAATCAGCTGTGATTCGCGTCAGTTCGGCTAATAATCCTTCAAGGACACCGTAGTACGCAGGGATTGTCGCCGCTTTGACGCGCACGATCCGCCGTGGTCCCCGCTTCTCGATTCGGGCCCCTTGTCTGGGCCCCTTTCCCCTTCCCTCGGGGCCCCACCGTCAGGCGAGAAATATCGACTCGTTCGACACGACGAGATGCGGTTTTCGAATGCGTCGCACAATGGCCGGGAATCGCAAAAAGATTTCGCAGATTTCGTGTCTCTGGTCGCCGCTTGCATCGAACGATGACGTTAACTCCTTGCGCCGCCATTTACATTCGTGGTGATAGCGATTCGAAGTTCTTCGTCGTTCAGAATTTATATTCAATCGCGCGCCTATGTTTTCTCCAAAGGTTACTTCATCGACTGCACCGATATAAAACGTTATTTCAGTTTCAATTAATAATACATTTATCAGTCGCAGGTCTGACTCGATATCGCGATGCAAGGGGTTAAAATTTGTCACACAATTATCCAACGGGCTTTCAATTTTCTTTTCAAAAATTTCTCGGGCACCTTTGTTGACAAAGATTGCTGTAAATTTGTATGTTCCAGGATGATCACACGGTACAGCTTATATTTCGGCACGGAACACAGTGGTCCTGATCGATGAATTACGAGGAAAACAGTTCAAAATTAAAGGTAACGGAAAAACACGTATCAGTGAATTTTTTATGTACAAAAAAAAAACACAAATAATGGTATTGTGCTCAAGAGAAAAAATGATTTTAGGATTTTTCCTCCTAATTCGTCGATTGGGACCACTGTGCGGAGGTATGCGTTGAAACCACAAAGTGCTACGTCATTCACGAGTGCACGCGAGAGCTTGTCAGGTTGAGCGTTGCTGGTCCAGATCATGGCGAAGCTGATAAACGGGTAAAAACGAGGTAGAATAATTAGATCGGCTGTTCGGAGGTAAAGTTGAGCCAATAATCAAACTCGGTTAAAGAAGTTTCGTCGTTGAATTAGCGGATCGAACGCTGGCGAGCGCTGCGGAACAGAAAGAATTGCTGCTGGCTTTGGGGACACGCGAGAACCGTTTAGAAGAGGTTTAAAGGCGACAGGAGCCTGGGTCTCTCAGGATGATCTACTTCTCTGCACGTTCAAGGTCGACGGCTCGGGAGGAGAAAAAAAAATATAGAAAAAAGAAAACGTGAGCTATTCGCAAAGTCTGCGAATAAACGACGACGACCCTGATCGTCCAGCTCCGTCGAACTTTCGATCCGTTGGAAAAATCATTCGGTAGATCCGATGAAAACGTTAAACAGCCCATTAGCAGGTCGATGGTAGTTAATCAGCGGCCGGTGATAGCGTTTTCGAGGCGTAATCGGCGGGCAACGTCGAGCGTGGTTAACGAAATTGCATGAATAATTCAATTGTAATCGTCCGAACTACCGTTCCCGGCGATAAGGGGTTGGTTCTTGCGATTCGTGTGCAACTGGGGTGTAAACAGGGTGGCCAGGGGATGGTTGGGGAGGGGCAGAGGACACAGTTCTTGCGATGGAACTTGTTACCATTCTCCTCTCTCTCTCTCACTCCATCTTTCTCTCTCTTCTCCCTCGGTTTCTCTCTATCACGGTCGACGGGAGCAACCGCATAGCACAAAGAACCTTCGCATAATATTCGCCAGTCTCGCTTGTCGTCGGATTAAATCTATCGAGGTTCATATCAGCCATTCCGTGGCCCGAACAACCCCCCAACTACCCCCAACCTCCACAGCAACAGGTTAAATGGTGCTCGAAAATGAATCTGGAAACGTAGAATTACCATTCGCGCGCAGCTACCGTTGACTGACGATAAGCTGGCCTGCGTACTTTTCTCGATTCGTGACTCGCAGTTAGGTTTTAGTCCGTCTCTTGCTAGCTTGAATTACGTATTTTTTTTTTAACCCGTCGGGAACGCGTGCCGGATAGAAGCTAAAACGCAATGACTGGACTGCGAGTCTCTATGCGAAATCAAATATTTCGATTATTACAAAATGCAGGAGCTAAGCGAACATTTATTTCTCGCGTTAATCCTTTTCGGAATGTTGAAAATAATATATTGACATTTTTGTATTCTTTAACACTGAGTGCCAAACCAGAACCCTGAAAAATTCGATGAAATCAAAGTAACTTATTTAATGAAATAAAAATTGGAAAAAATTCCTCCAACTTTCTTGAATTTTACGGATTCTAATCAAATTTGGTACAATGAATATATTAACGTAAAAATTCATTTTAAAACCTGGACAAATAATTGCAGTCATGGTCAGTGACATGGCAGTCAACGTGTTAAAATTGTTAAGTAAGCGCATAGAGTCCGCGTCTACCGATTCACGATGCAGGGTTAAAATAGTATTTGAAATATTATTTCTCGGAATTTTGCCCAGCTTTAGAAATTTTTATTTCGCAAGAATGATCAACAGTCCACGAACGGTTTCTCATTTCCGTTTTCCGAACGGCGAGGTCCGGTCGCATCCGAAAGAGGACTTTCGTAGATCAAGAACAACGAAACCAGAGCGCGAACGAAATTTCGCCCGCTTCGGTCCCCTAATTGCCAGAACAGCCGAAAACCAACTTTCGGCTACCCGCTGCTCCCCGTCGCCGGTCTTCGGGACCGTAACATCTTGGTGTACAAGCTTTCGCCGTCGTTCCGACGACAGGATCCCGACGGTAACCGAGCCGTTAGTGCTGTTGACGGTGAAACTTGTGTTCTGGTCGGTGAAACCTGGCGCCCGGTGATTCCGACGTAACCCTTTATCCGATGTCGTCCCACATCGTCGAAGTTCGAGGTCCAGGACGACGTTGCTTAGAGCACTTTCTAATTGAGCAACGCTTAGAAAGCTTATGCGGACGATCGCGTCTATGTGTATGTATAACGCGATCTCCTGGTGATCAACCGAGAAAGAGAGACGGTGTGTGTGTGTGTGTGTGTCTGTGTCTGTGTACGTGTGTCCCCGGTAATGGGCCGGCTTAACCCGTTTGAATTCGGTGCCTTGTTAATTTATGCAATTGGAACGATCGCGTTTCCAAACAAACTTATCCGGCCGGCCGAAGATCGAATTAAGGCTAACTTCGTTCGGGCGTCGGTCGGTTTAGCGCTTGGCCACTTTCGAAACGCAAATCCGACGAGGACGAGGGGGATCGCGGGACGAGACGATGGGGGGACGGGGACAGGGACGGGATGGTATGGGATGGTATGGGATCGTGTGGGATACGGGCTCGAATGGGAGAGAGAGAGAACGGCGAGGGGCGTTTGCGAACCCAGGGAGAAGTTTAGCACGACTGCGAGAGACCTGCGAATATTCCGGGCCGCAACAGCGGCCGATACCTCTGCAAAAATTAATGCGGTTGGCTAAGAGGGAACACGTTTCGAATAACTATACGATTTTACCGGGGGATCGAGAAACTTGCGAGCAAGCGGATTTCGAGAGTTCGAGAAAGACGGCCGATTTGCGCGAAGGTCACGGGAGAACATTTGGTGGACCGTCAACAAATTTGTTGGATAATAAAATCACCGTGCTCGGAGCTCTTCTGTATCTTTGAAAATTTGATGTACCACCTTTTTTTTTTGTCGAACTTTGAAGGGAAAGCTTGTTGTCGCGTCAGGGAAATGATCGACCGGAGAACGTGTCTTTGCTTTTGCAATATTCTACCGGATTCAAGGAGGTCTTTGTGAAAACTAATTAAGGATTCTGAAGGTAGAGGCTTTGCGCTTAGAGACGGGAGCGATTGTGGTGCGATTCTTTGTCACGAAGTTTTACAGCTTTTTGAATATCGTTGGTTTTAGACATTGGAAATCTGCCCTCGTGAAGCTGAACAGTATGGAGTTTAACACTTTGAACGCCAAACAAGAAAGCTAAAAAATTTCACGAAATCAAAGTAAGTTATTTGATAAAATAGAAATTGAAAAAAATTGAATGTAATGATATTGTGTGGTTCTCCAAATTTCTTGCATTTTACAGATTCTAATCAAATTTGGTACAATGAACATATTCACGTAAAAATTCATTTTAAAGCCCGGACAAATAATTCCTTCACCCACATATGGGTGACATGGCGGTCAACGTATTAATTAGCGTCTAATTGCCAACGAAGCGACATGAGAATCCACGGGAGGAAAAACGAAATCGTCGTTCTTCCGACAGTCTTGAACAACCTCGGAAAAATCTACGAAAACCTCGCCCGAAAAAATAGAACACAAGAGTAGTACCCTGTACGCATAACTCATCGACGTCAACGTGAACGGTTCTCCCCAGTGCACAGTCACCATGTGGTAGTATAGTGCGTCCGCGCGGCCGATCAGGTTGGATTTGGTGGTCGTTTGCTTGTTTAGATGTTCGTCCGTTATGCGTTGCATAATCGCGGGGCTGCCCCCTCGGTCGAGCAACAACAAGAAAGTTAAAGAACGAAATGAAACGAAACGAAAGGAAACGAAAGGAAACGAAAGGAAACGAAAGGAAAGGAAAGTAAAGGGAAAGAAAGGAAGGAAGAACACGAGCTCGTGCGCGCGCGCGCGTGCACGCTCGCAGGGGTACAACGGGGGCGAGGGACAAGAAAGAAAAACAAAGTTCGAGCAGGAAGTGGCTCGCGTAAAAAGAAAAGCCCCCGGTAGCTCGTCCGTGGCGAGCTGCTCCGTGGAGTGGAGTAGTAGGCCAAGTGGAAGTTCCTCTCCGAGTTGCTCCTCTCTTCCGTGAGAGAAGGATGCCCACCTTTTATTTCGTTCGAGGGAGTAACTGTCAGCCGGTATTTCGCGTCGAGGCAAAATAAAGTATAAAGGGTGTTCGGTGCGTCGTATATACCCTCCCTCTATGGACCGACTCTTCTGGCTACCCGCTCTCTCTCTCTCTCTCTCTCTCTCTCCTCTCTCTGTCGGTCTCGCCGGAGATTCTTCTCCTTCTTCATCTTCTTCGTTCGGAACGTCTTTCTCCAAGGTGTACCCTCCCCCTACACCTTTCTCTTTCTCTCTTTCTCGTCTCTCTCTCTCTCTTTCTCTCTCTCTCGGTCCTCTCGTTTCAACGGTCCTCGTCTACCGCGATCCTCCTCTGCTTCAAGTTCGTCTCTCTCTCTCTCTCTCTCTCTCTCTCTCTCTCGTGCTTTTTCTCGAGTCCACGTCTCCTTTCGTGGCCAGTTCGCCCTCCCTCTCGTCCTCCCTCCTTCTCCCACGGATACACGCTCTCCCGCTCCTTTAGCCTTGCAGACGCTTCTGGCAGACGAGGCGCGTTTTGTTCTCAACTTCCTTAATTTCACCTTCCGGGGACCGTCGATGTTCGTCCGGTTTTTTCCTGGCGATCTCCGATCATTGCCAGGATCATCTTCGAGAGGTGCTCTAGATGTTGATGCGCGAGGGTTACCAGCTCTTTGCACCGGGAGCACGACGAGTTGCCCTCGGGAGCAACTGACTCGGGATGTTTAACGGGCAGGATGAAAGTCGAAATAGTGGGCGTGGTTTCTTTGCTCTTGGCTTTCGGGGAGCTGGTGTTGGGTCCTATGTACTGTGGAGCTATCTATGTATATTGTTCATTTTTATATGTTCTGCATTGACGAGTAATCTGGCTCGAGAAATATCCAAAGTGGGCGTGGCCTCGTAGCTCTCGAATTCAATCTAGCTAGCCGCATCAAGCAAAATTCCGAATAACATGAAAGACAGAACGACATATAGACTCTATCTCGAGGACAAAATACTATATCATTCTCTGAGCATAGAAAACCGTAAACGGGCGTGGCCTCGTACCTCTCGAGTTTATCCTATCTCGCTCGAGGGAGCAACGTTGCAAATAACATAAGACAAAACACCGCCGTTCTCGATCTTGTCTCGCCTCGGTACACTTCTGGTCGAAAGTGGGCGTGGCCTGTTGGCTCCCGGTTTCAATATCTCGGAGCCAGAGAATTGCCCCAGAGAGCAATCCTCGGAAACAAGTTGCACCCGTTTCCGAGGGCCGAATGATCTGTCCGTGTGTTTCGCATCGCGGTGATTACAGTGATTATCCTGGGAGGTACAGCTCTATTCCTCGTCAGGGATGATCGTCGATCATCATAGTCGCTGTTGCATGGATTCGTATTCGCCGGTCGCGACGGTCAAACGAACGAATCCAGGGCAGAGCGGAGCCGGCATCGGCGCGGTCTAATAACCGGGCTGCGTTCGATCGGTCGGATCGTTGGATCTCGGTGGATCTCGCGATCGTATCTGTCCGGCGAGAGGAGCGGCGGTGGTCGCGGGCCGCGTCTCCGTCGATAATCACGCGAAATGACAGGGATCCCGGGGGCCGGGTTGCGAAAGCGAACGCGAATGCGAAAAAGCGTTTCTTCGACGGGCGGACCGCGGGCCGGGCCGGGCCGGGCTCGACCCAGTTGCGGGCCGCGTGTAATTTTAAACCGTCCGCCACCCGAAAAAGGAGTTACCCGCCTCCCGGCTCCGTGATTACGCCAATTACCCGCGACCGGCCCGATCAATCGTCGCGGGAACGCGTTGCTCGCGCGAGCCCGAACTTCTTTCTTTCTTTCGGTGTTTACGTTCCCTCCAGCCGGGCTGATTATGAATTATTTTTGCGTCGGTGAGGCGACGCCGGTTCCTTTCTCGTTGCCGGTCCCTCGGCCTCCTTCAAGGAGACTCTCGGGTAACCCGATTAGCACCTCCGCCGCCTCCCGATGCACCGGTAGATGCAATCAGCGCATCGGAATGTTTTTTTTGGAGGTGGATGCTGTGCTCCCCACCCGACCATCCTCTCTTACTCTCTCTCTCTTTCTTTCTCTTCTTCTCTCCTCTCCTCCTCGGTTCCCCCCTCGTCCACGGGTCTGTTCCCCGTGTCGAAAAGGAATTTCGCGTCACGTGACCACGACACGAGAGAAACCAGTACGTAGACACACCGCGAGAGAAGAGAGGCTTCTCGTTACTCCTGAGCCAAGCTCGTAAGAGCCGTCGCGACGATCGTCGTGGCAAGTTCATGAACCTTGAACCCTCCTTTAGCCCGGCGACTAAAGGCGTTTCGAGAGGCCCGCGTGACTGCCGATCCGAGCCGGGGATGATTAGCTTTCGGCCACAGAGGCTTCTCCGATGCCTGCTCTGCTCTGGCCTGCCTTCGCTCTTGCCGCTTTTTAACCCCTTGCCCTGCAATATCGAGTCGTACTCGTTACGAAGATTCCGAACAGAGTCTAATAAATATGCACAGTGTTTGCGTACTTCTAACGCTTATATGACCAAATATCTGCATAATCTCGCTAACCGATGACCAGCGCGCGCTAGATTGAACCTTCCTCTTTCGAACCTTACTCTTTACCAGCGAGAAAATAGTTTTATTTAAGGACGAAAACTTGAAGCACGGAAAACCATTTTTTTACGGTAATGTAGTCACTCTACCTTATCGCGAATCTACGCAGACCGGGACCTTAAAATCGTCTGATCAACACCCTCGAACTGAGGGATCTTCGGGGTACCAACGTGTTCTTAGGGGGACCTGGCTTTCAAAAATCCAATTTCTGGAAGATCGAGCCACGAGGTTGTCTATGATTATCTGGGACCATCGAAGTGTGTTCACAATTGCAGTTTCAGGAATCTTTCACATCCGGGGAGGTTGAAAGGTTCCTGGGAGAATCTGGGCTGCAAAGGTCCCCCCCCCCCCCTCCTGTAGGGTTTAACCACGAGGTTGCCTATAATCATCTAGGACAATCGAGGTCTCCAAATTCGAGGACCTTCGAAGTACGTGTTCCTGACGGAACCAGAAAGTCCTGATCTCACAAATTTAAACTGCGAAACTGGGAGCATCAAACGATTCATCCTTCGAATCAGCCTACTCTCCTCCATACGAACGGAAGCTTCCAAGTGCTTTTCAAGGCACCACCAGTTCCCAAGGTTCCCAAGCTCAAAAACTCGAGTTTCAATCTCAAATCCGCCCGGTGTACCATGAAACCTCTAAACACGCGAGACACCATATCTCCACCAGCCCGAACCGCTGGTAGACGGATGACTCACGGGACTTGGAAAACAGAGATCACCACCGGTGCATGATCGATCCCCGCCGGCTCTCCGTCCGTGGTCGACAGACGGACAGACAGACGGACAGACAGACAGACAGACAGACAGAGAAAGGGAGAGAGAGAGACGTGACCGCGAAAACACGAATAGCATAGGAATGTCACGAAAACAATGTCGGCCACCTGACCCTACCATCGGGCTGCCAACACATACAGATCGGCGTGTCCCGTCGTCGTCGTCGTCGTACTCGTCGTCGTCGGTCCAACTGTCTTCCTTTCTCTCCTTCTTTGTTCTTCGTCTCTCTCTCTCTCTCTCTCTCTCTCTCTATCTCTATCTCTCTATCTCTCTCTGTTACTCTCGCGCGTCGATTACAAGTTTCCTCGAGCGTCACGGAGCCAGGGCAGACCCCCGACGAGACTGCGAGATTGAGAAACGCTGTCGAAGAACGAGACGGGCCGACTCAAGGCCGCGCCGTGGTCCCACTCCTCCCCCGCCAGCCGGCGAGTCCGAGTCAAGGGCGTTTCCCCCACCACCTGCCGAGTTATGAGTCGGGGAGACTCTCTCCCTCTCCGTCTCCTTCTCTCCCCACTCTTTCTCTCTCTCTCTCTCTTTCTCGGTCCCACCGTCCTTGTCCCCCCTTGGGGACCAGGCGTCCCCCTCCGGCCCCGACCCTGGCAGACCAGCCAGCCGAAGTCTTTCTCTCCAGGCTGTGATCCCCGGCCGATTCTTATTATCGGCTCCTCTTGTTTATCGTGCAATTTTTTTTCGCAATCACCTTCCTCGTCCAGTTTGCAAACAGTGTCGCCGAAAGCTTTCCTCATTTTAGGGGATCGCTTTTCGCGAGCCCGTGGTCTCCTCCTTTTGTTCCAGCTGGACCCGTACGTATATTTATCAGCCGGTTCTCTCCTCGTTACTCTTTCTCGGAAGAGTCTCCTTGTTCGGGACGTTCCCCGCACATCCCCTGGACCCCCCCTCCGTCCGCGCGCTGTGCCCCGTCTCGCTTTGGTTTTCAGCTCCGTTCGGGCTCTCTTCCTTCCTCGCGTCTGATCCTTGCTGATCGCAAGTTTTTAAGCGGTTCGAGAAGAAGAGAAGAAGACGCCTTCGGGATCTGCGTTTTTCGAGCGTCGGGACGCCGAGCACAGGGTTCAACGGGGTCGCCGTGACTCAGGTTTGCCCCGTGTTCCGGCGTCGGCTTTCCGGTTGACCTTGGAACCGCCGCCTTTTCTAGAGATGCTCGATTTTTTTGAAATTTCTCTCGCACGCGTATGGAAACTCGAAGAATCGTGTCGTGCCGAAGTGCACGTAGGATGGATGAAACACTCCAGGGACCATAATCGAAGCCTTCTTCCATATTGCTGACGGTGCTGCTACTGGAGGTCTCGGTGGCTCGATTGCTATGCCGCTGCAGCGGCCGTTTTTCGCCTTTCTCTGAACCGTCCTCAGCTTAGGCGATCGTCGCTTTCACTGCTACAGTGCGACGCGATTCGTTTGCCAAAAATCAATTTCTGGTTTCGAAATCGATTTTCATTGCAGTCTAGGAGCTACGATCTGCAAGAACGGGAAAAAATTAAATGTACGATGTTCGGTAGTCCTTCAACTTTTTTTACATTTTGCAGGTCCTAATAAACTTTGGTACAATGAACATATTAACGTAAAAATTCATTTTAAAACCTGGACAAATAATTCCGTCACCCACATATGGGTGACATGGCAGGGAACGTGTTAATTTTCGATTTTAATTTAATAACATCGTAATTCGTAATTAATGTAATTTAATTACAAGGTACAAAGTATTTTGTAATTGTACTCCATTACGATTACGAATTGCATTGTAATTTAATTGAATGAAGATCTCAATTATAAATTACAATACGATTGAATTACAATGTATTTCAATTACATTGTAATTATAATTCCTGGAGCAATTCAATTGTAATTCTGCACAACTCTGCGTATAAGTTGCTGGAAGCGGACATCGACATTTATCATTTATACCGTAGCTTATTTCACCTGCTGATGGTCGCCGCAAATGCATAAAATCCGCAGTCTAACGATCAACGAACGGCGGGTTTCGGCGGGTCGACGGTCGATTCTTAGGAGATCGAAGGATCGTTCTATCGTTCATCGATCACCGGTACGACCTCGTAGAAAAACGTAGCTCGGTTGGCTCAATCAATCCGCTTTTCGAGCGGGCCCGATCGCCGATATCGTCGGGAGGCCGGCAGGGTCTGCTCTCCCGGCCCGCTGGATTCTTCTCGTCCCCGGGCAACATTCTTCATCTCGGCGGAGTCCCAACGGGTTTTCGGGCATGCATGATGATCCATCATTCTTCGCGCCGTTCCAATGCCCCCGCGCGTCGTCCCGTTCTTGTCCTTCGGGCCTTAAGTTTTGCGCCGAGCCGTGCCGTGCCATGCCGAGGCTCCGGAGAGTCGTGAGCTGTGCTCGGGGCCTGAGTCCCAGCCGAGCTAGCCTCTCCTCGCCGGGTCTTTTCGAGGCCTCCCGATACGAACCCCTCCCCTCCTCTCCCCCGTTTCTCGTTAACCTCTCGCTGCACGCTATTATAAAGGTACATGCTCCTTTTTTCCCAATCGGGATATTATTTTATGCCAGTTTGGTACCATTAACCCGTTAACCGAACGAGACCAGCTCTCACTGTCTTTGTAGTCCTCCTCATCTCTCGGCTACTAGTCTTTTCGCTTACGCGACACTAAATTAGATTAGTCTGTGCGCGTACACTTTTTCCAGGAGGCTGTGTTCAATTGATGTTGCCGGAATATTTCTTTGTCAGTGTAAATTAGATTTTTCTGTATACGTATGCTTCGAAGAGATCCTTGTTACACATTGTTGCTGCTGGTTGTCGAAACCAAGGGTCACGTATTGTTTTCCTCAAGTTTATTTCGTGGTAGCTTGGCACCATTGATTTGTGAACACGTTAAGTGCTCAGCCCGTTCTGGCCCAGACTCGTTTCGATAAGTTATGTTGACTTTTTTTGTATATGGTATTTTTTTTTCTTAAAGCAGTGACTGAATAGACACCGATGTCCCCTAATCTTTAGCCTCGCAATCAGTATGCAGTTTACTCGTTCTGTATGGTTGTTTTTTCATCTCTTTGTGCTCGTAGTCTTTTCATTTAGGTACTAGAGAATGTTTTTACTCTTGTTGAAACTTGTGTGTGTGTGTGTGTAATTTTACCGTAGATTAGCATGTATTATGTACATCTTTGAAGTTACACCAAATTCTTGCTGCACGTTGTTAAAAACGTTCACGTGTGGTTTGTAAATCCATTTTACAATAGCTTGGTACCACCAACACGCTAACCGGAAGATAACTCGTACCCTTTGTTCACGTTCATTCTTAACTTATTATTTTCTTGCTTATTTCCTAGAGAAGTTTGGTAATGCTTTTAAAATGTGATCGGTAGCTTAAACGTATTTACGTATATTTTGATAAGTTGCATTATATTGTTGCTGCAGAGCGCTGATAAGGTTCACGTGTCTTTCTTTAAACCAGCAGATCGTTTTACGGTCGCTTGGTACCATTAATCCGTTCACTGCAAGACAAGTTCTCTCGTTCTTTGTGTTCGTCGTATATGACATTGCAGTTTTCGAACTTATGGTACAACTTACGTGTAATAGTAACAAACCAGTACGTATACCGAGAAGTAAGTTCTATCCCATCGTTGCTCCCCATTATTGTAAACGTTCATATATGCTTTTTCAACCAGGCGATCATAGCGGCGAAGCCACAGTGGCCATCTTAGCGGCGAGGTGCCATTAGTTCATCAATCGAATCGACTTGTTCTTCAGGTTCCTCTTCATTCTCAAATTTTTACGTTTTCTCGTCGACTGGCTGAAGAAACTGTCCCTTCGACATCATAACGCCTCTGGTATCACGAGATAGCCTACGCTACCGGCCATAAGTGTTTACCCACTCTCAATATTGTAGTCCACGGTTGTACGGTTCAGCTTCAATAACTTTGCTATTTCTCTGTTACTTTTTCCGATGCTATGATGGAACACTATTAGAGCGCGCGTTTCAATCGATAATTCTTTTCTCCCTGACATTATTTGAAATTTTCGCAAAATTCTTTAGGCACGTAAAAATCAACTGTTTACCGTATGAAAGCTTAATGCAGTATGAAATTTGAAAAGACTAAGGTACCTGTATTACCTGCGTTCATATTCCCTACTGACCGTTATAGAAATTTCAGAAAAATGGGTTTCTTTACCTGAACTCCAAAATTGTCGTTTTTCATAAAAAGCTGTAAACTCATTTACAGTACCTGATTGTGTATGTACAGAATATTTTGGATGTTTTTTATTAGCCTTATAATTAGGATTTAATGCTACGGACATTTTCATAACAATAAAATACCTATTATTTGAATAGCAACGAAATTTGAAGGTGGGTAAACACTTATGGCCGGTAGTGTATATTACATACGTGTACTAATTTTTGAGCTTTCTTGTTTGGCGATCAAAGTGATAAACATATCCACTGCGCGAGCTTATGGGACGACCTAATATTTCTCCCTAAAGCACCGATACTCCCAGATCAATTCGAATACCTCGGAAAGTCCAAAAATCCGTCGAGCAGTTCGTCGGTGGGGGGTTCAATTAAAAACCACGTCGGGGCAGCCTAATCGAGATTCGAATCAGCGTAACGAATCCGCAGATAATCGTCGCGGCGAACGTACCAATGAAATCCGAGCGAAACATCGGTAAAGGCCCTGCAATTACCGGGCGATACTCGCATATTTCTCTTGTACCGCCGCAGCCAAACTCTTCGAGAGCTTGGCCACTCGTCTCTTCTCTCTCTCTCTCTCTCCCTATCTTCCTCTTTCTCGCTGTGTCTCCTTCTCTCTCTCTCTCTGTCTTTCTCTTTCGCTGTTCCCGACCCGTAAATTTCGGTGCACTCGTTCTTGCATCACCTCGGCGGCCACACCGGGCCCCGGAGCCCCGGGACTCCATTCAAGGACACAATATTCAGAAACCGAAAGTGCGATCACGCGAAAATCTAACGTCTCGCCGAACCGGTCTAACCGGATTCGGTGTGCGGCGCTGGTTAAGACGGCACACGGCGGTATCGGTGAGCCGCGTAAACTCGTTCCTCGTCATTTTTGGCAATAACAACATTAACGCGACTGCAGCCCACGAGTCCACGAGCCTGCGACGCTGCGGCCGCGAGCCTAAGCCCGGCGAGAGCCTGATTGTTCCACCGAAACACCGCTTAAACGTTTCGTCTCGTTTGCCGTTTTCATCTCTGTTCGATTCGTTATCGTCGCAATTCCGTGGCGATCGTCTGAGGTCACGGGTCGACTATCTTCTCGATCGTCATCGACCATTATCTTCCGGAGACTTCGCTCTTGCAACCGAGCTCGCTCTCTTATTCCTCGCTTTGTGTAACACATTTGCTGCTAGGTTGCAGGCGAATGTCCGATTTTATTAGGTCGTTGCGTATCCAATGTCCGATTTCAGTATAACCGTTCGACGATGTGTTTTAATCGAGAAATACTATTCGGGATTGTTGATCGATTAAGAAACATTAGATATCTCGATGCAAAATGAAAATTGTTTCTGCGAGCAACAGGTGCCAAGCAGAAATTAATTTTATGCACTTTGTTTCTTTAATGCTAAACGTGCCGAGCTATAAATGTAACAACAGGTACACATGTTGCCTGATAAAAATGACCAGATTTTTATATTTATCGAGTTGCTCGTCTTTATAGTTTCAAAAATTCTCAAATAAAAAATCTAGAACCAGTCATTATTTGAACGGTGGTGGTACGTTTAGTGTTAAAGTACACGTAGATACGTTGTCCTAATATATCATAACTTAGGTACACTTGATAGAATATTTTGACAAAGAAAGAAATGCTGGCAGCGGAACACGTTAAACAGGAGAATGATAGTACGAGGCACATGAACTGTGCTAATTGTAAGGAGTAATTGCCAATTGTCATTAACAATGCTTATATCTCCGTTCGTTCAGATTCTGCGTGATTTCAATTACAATCCACGCTCGAACGACCAAATCGATTCGACAACGTCCAACAAAAGCATCTCGATAACTGCGCTGACCGTAAACAAAAGTCCGAAGCCAATCATTTCGTTCGAGCGACAATCGCTGCGAAAAGCAACAATATTATTCTGTTCTTTTTTTTTTGCCGAGCGGATTTTCTGCTAATTATTGTGCGTCCGATGAATGCGAAAACTCGACGATTCTCATTATTAACGGCACGCGTTATCGTTCGAAGTAAGCGAGGCTAGATTGAATTAATCGCGAGCATTCTATCTGCGCGATAAGACTAATTATACAATTCGACTCCGATGACGATCGAGTGGACCTCTGACGACGAGTTGCCGGCTTTATTTTTCTCCAAATACCAACAGCTGTTCCACTGCAAAAATCGAGGACAAGTTGTTGGGCACGTGTTCCGAAGACGATTTGGGGATCTAGGAATGTATTGGGTGAGATCTAAGACTGTGAAAAATAGAAAACAAGTTGTAACTTGTTGGTCAAAATTTCCGGGGATGATCCAGGGGCGTACCCTAGATCCAACATCAAAGATTGTGAGAAACGGAGAACAAGTTGAAAATTTCTGATAACTTGTTTCAAAGACAATATAGGGATCTAGGGACATATCGAGTGAGATCTAAGACTTTGAAAAATAGTAGTTGTACTATTTAAGTTGTAACTTGTTGATAAAAAGTTTCTGAATGCGGTTTGGGGATATGGGGACTTATAGGGTCGGGTTTGAGCCTGTGCAAAGTACAGAAAAATTTGTAAATTGTTCTCGATATGTTTGAAAAGCGATCTAGGGTCAAGACTAAAATTTGTAAAAATATGTAAATTTTTAATAACGGATCGAGAAGGTAATCTAGGGGTCTAGGAACATTTTGGGTCAGGCCTGCGACTATAAGAAACGGAGATCGAGTCGTAAATAATTGGTAGCAGATTGTGGGGTCGATGCTGGGTCTTGGGAATAATTTCGGGTCGCGTCCTGGTCACCGGCGGGAATCGCAGCCGGTTTCAATTTCCCTTTCCGACGCGAGAGCGAGAGCCGTTCGTTCGCGGCGCAGACTTCACGCAGACGGGCTTCGGCTTTTGTAGCCGCGGCGGCGGCGGCGGCGGTGGTCGCGAAGTTGGAAAGTCAAGTGCAGTCGCATAGCTCCTCGCAGACGGCAGAGTTTCTCAAACTCGTTATGCCGCCACGCGGCCACGGAATCGCTCGAACTTTTCGATCGATCGACGGAGACGGCCCGCGCCGTGCTCCTCGTGTTCCTGTTCCTGTTCGTCGGTTCTCGACGGGTATTCGTCGATTAAACTTTACCGCTCGTATAGACGGAACCGATCGCCCTACTCCGACGGTAATCGGGGAATTTTATGGGCAACACTTCCGACGTCTTAAAGCTTGAAAAAAATATCTCGATCCCGATAGCCGAAACGACGGAAACTGATAATCGGTCATTCCAGGCGTTGTTCCGATGATTTTCGAAAGAATCCGGAAAAACCCGTCAAGATTTCGATGTAGTTCGGGGCTCTCGTGTGTTACACGGAGTCGCGCGTTTATGTACGAGAGAGCATGCGCCGCAAAATAATCCAAATCGAGACAGCGAAACCAGCGTTCTGACAACCGACCGACCGTCCTGACGAGCAGAACTGGTTGTACGCGTCCGTGGTCCCGCCGCACGATATTCGCCGGGATATTTACGACGCTCGAAATCCTCCTCGTCGAGGAATCGAAGCGCATCGGAACCAGCTACGATCGTTTCTCCTCTAATAACCATTATTTCAATCCTTAAACGGTCGCGACCGGGATCTGTTTCACCCAGACCTCCTCGAGACCTTCTCCCCTCGCAATTTTCTACGATGCTCAATCAGATCGCAGCTGTATTTTATGATCCGAGTCTTTCTTTCTTTCTTTTTCCTACCCGCGATTGTTAGTTCATTTACCTCGGGAATATTGAAATATAGGGTTCGCCGGTTTCGAAACCAGGTCGCGTGACGAATTTGAAAGACAAGTGTAAAGAGTGTTCGTCTACTTCAGGCCTGGCCAACTTCTTCCTCGCCGTCGCTTCACGACCCCCACCGCTAGTGTACAGGTGTACCCACCACACTGATCATATTACCCTAACGTCATGTTATCTCTCCTGGAGTTTACTTTATTATACAGAGTCTACTTTATTTTCAAATTATATTCGAAGTTACATGGAAAAAGAAACTTTTCAGAAATCTGAAGAAAATAAGGTAAACAAAACCATCTTTTTCAGGACCGTCGAGGCTAAAAATAAATTGATCTAAACCAACTAACCAGAGATCCAAAGAAGTCGCAACCGAAGGATGTACGATGCGTCCAGTTCGATATAGTGAAAAGACCAAAGCGTGCGGAAACGGTGTCTTTAAGAACCCGCTCAAGAAAATCGCCGAACAAAGGTTCAAATGGACCCGATTGTGCAGTTGTCGGAAAGGGTTGAAGTGGAAAAGTCCGAGCCGATGGCTCCGAGGGACCGGTCACGGATCGATCGAACAACTTTCAGCCGGGTGGCAAATAAATCCGCGTTAAACGAAAATAATACGAAAACAAGACGGGGAATAGGACAAAGGCCGAGGGAACACCATCGGTGGAAGCAAATGAGGTGTCGAGGAGTGTCTGCCGAGATTTCCCATCGTCGTCTCTCCACGGTTTGTTTCTGCGGCTCGAGTTTTATAATTAAATTCCAGGGGATTGTGTGCTCTGCCGAGCTAATAAGAAATATTATAACGCGGAACGCGAGGAAAAGGTATCTCCGGATTCTGAAAGAAGCTTCCCCGCCGATATCAATGAGCGTTTCACAGTCGAGACGGGGCTTAAAGAACAACGAAAAGAAAGAAAAAAAAAGAGAGAAGAGGAACAATCAATTGGAACTCAATTGGCAAACCTTCTCGTCCCGATTCCGGAAACAGCGAGTCAACCGAGGCTAGAACAAAAGGAAAAAAAACAAAACGAACGGAAACGTCTGAACACAATAAAATAAGAACGTCTCTCTTTGTCTTTCTCTTTTATTTGCATGTTTATTTGCATGAGTCTCGAAATGTTGGTTTCTTGCACGTAAAATGTCCGATTTTGGCATCAGTATCTTATCAGGCACATTTCTGTCACGTTGAGTGCGAAATTAAAACAACTTATTTAATAATGCAATAATAAAAAGCACAAAGTTTATCGCAACAATGATTTTTGTAACTTTCTTACTGCTTGTAGATCTAAATAAAATTTGGTTTACCTGGTAGTTTGTTCTATAAATTGATTTCAAAGTGGCACTTAAAATGTTAATGAATACTGTTTCCCCTTTAGCGTCTCGGGCTGTCGCTCTCGTTAAGGTCGCGTTTCGCCAAGTTGTTAAACAACGGGGAGAATATTTACTATCCGGTAGTGTCTCCTTTGCTACCACCATCACGCTATTGCAAATTTTAATTAAGAAATGCGTGTGCTATAGATACCTAAAAAGACTACGACTAAAAATTGATTTAAAAATAAGTTAGGGATGTTTAAAATTGTTTGAAAAAATCGGACATTTTACATACAACAATCCGATACCAAATGAGTATTATTCGCTTGATTATCGCTATTTAATTGCAATTAGGAACGGGTTTCAGCAACGAAAATTGGACCTGGAGGCAACCGGAAAAATAGTAAAAAAGTAAAACAATAAATAAACAATTATTGAGTAAATTTTTGCAACGACGGTCGGTACCGGTTCGGCGAAGATCTTAAAATTAAAAGTCGAAAGAATCGAAATGAGGAGAGTGCATAAGAAAAATAAGATTTTATTCAAAATTTATTGCAATCTTGCGAGTTGTTTCTTCTTTTTTTTTACGTCTTTTCGTGTTCGTTTTTCTTAAATGCTTTCGTTACGTGTATGTGTGTGTATGTGTATGTGTATGTATGTATATATAAATTTATATATATATATATATATCTATTCTGTTTTTCGCTGTTCGTCACAGTACATCGAAGGCTGATTAAAGCGTCGAATTCATATACGGGCTCGTAATCAAAACAGAGAAAAGGAACAAAATCAAAATAAAAGAAACAGAAAACAGACAAAAATCCGGGGAGGACGAGGAAGAGGGGGGGGGGATTGGCGGGCGGATGGGTTTCGGCGATTAGGTGAAAAACGGCGAGCTGCGAAGCTTTTCCTCGGGTAGTACAAAAGCGTGAAAAAAAGGGTCGCTCGCGATTGAATAAAAGGAGTAAATAAACACAAAGAGGTCAGTCTTGGCTCAGTGATTCGCTGCTCTCGTGTATTATATATCTAATATCGTAAAAAAAAAACAAAAAAAGATCGCCGTTCAACTCGTTTCTGTTTTTTTTTGTTGTTGTTGTTGTTCGTTCTCACGCTAATCGTCCTTTCGCTCTTATCCTTCTACAGTTACGATCGTGCGAGTTCGTGTGTGTGTATACATACATGTGTAAATCATAATATAAAAAAAGATGAAGAAGAATCTATGTATATATATATATAATATTACATATATATATATATAAATAAAAAAAAAAGAGAACGCGAACTACGCGTGCGTTGAAACGCCTAAGTACACGCGAAATTGAATTTCGCGGGGTTCGAGGGGAACAAACAAGATGGCGGGAGGGGGGTGGGGGCTGAAAACGCACACGGACAAAGGCAGATGAGCGAAAAGAATGTAAATAAAACGAAGCGAGACGTCGTTTGTCTCGTCGAGAGGGCGAACACGCGAGACAAATAACGGTAGACGAGGAAGAACACTACTTCCGGTTCCGGTGTAGCGTTCGCTCGCTCGCATATTCGCCCCCTGGAGACTCGCACGGTTTTCAACGCACCGCGGCACGATCCTAAGTGTACGCGCATCCGTAACGTATTGCACCTGCGTCAGCGTTCGCGAAACATTTTTCCCCTTTTCTCTCTCTCTCTTTCTCTCTTTTAAAGCTAAATTTTGAAAACGAGGTCTCTCTCGCGGGTGTGGGTCCTGCCGCTCGGTACCCAGAGTGGGCGTGGTCTCGCCCCCTCGGGGGCGGCTCCCCGTTGCCCCAGAGGGCAGTTTCCACCTACGCCTGCGCTGTATCCTCCCCGAACGAGAAACCAGCCGGTGGATCGTCGTATAAATTAACAATAAAACGAAAGAACATCGTCGCGAACGGTTTCTCGTCCTCTAGTAACAAACAAAAACGCGGGGGGAGGGGAAGGGGGTCGTAGAACGCGAACATGAAACAGAAGAACGTAACTAGAGATTAACCAAGGGGCAAAAAATCCAGAAAGAGAGAGATCAATCCAGGTCGCGTCATCCAGTCGCGAGGCTTGTCAAGCCCTGAGTCTTGTTTGGGGGTAGAAGAAGAGAGAACGAAACTAATAAAAAAGAAAGAGGGCGGGGGGGGGAGGGAATAATAATTTACATAAAATCGTTAGGACAATATAATAAAGACCTTAAACCTAATCTATGATTGAGCATTCGGTGGACGACACGGATGACGCGGCCCGCGCCGCGACTCTCTACGTCTGAAAGCACACAACCGAGTCGATTCCATGATAGGGGAAACGTGATAAAAATTACAAAATTACAAAATTACAAAATAATAATAATAATAATAATAATAATAATAAAACAAACTCGGAGAAACACAAGATCGCCTCGCAAAAACGGGTGTTCCTCCTCGTTCCGTTTACGTATACAAACGCACAAGGTGGGCGAGTTCCGTCGCCGAGAAACGTTGCCGAATCGATCGACCAACCGATCCTATCGATCAATCACACACACACACGCACACCGGGGGGACACGTCCGCTTTACCTCTCGATCGAGTGGTGCAACAAGTGATAAATAGAAAAAAATAGAAGGATCGAGGAAAGAGAAAAGAAAAAAAAATATATATATAATAAATGCATCGGTAGTTCGTTGAACAAGAAAGAACAGTCGGTTTAACAAGTCGGCCAATAGCGAGGCCGGACGACGTCGGACAATCGCGAAATAGTTATTCGATCGACGCTGCTGAACGCACGTTGTTGTCCGTCTACCCTTTTTCTCGATTTTTTGTTCTGTCTTCCTTTCGTTCTTTCTGTCTCCGCTTTTATTTTCTTTTCTTTTTTTCTTTTTGTTAGCGTGTCTTCTTCACCCTCCCGCTGCAGTACGCGTCCTCGATCGGCGATCGCGAGAACCCCGTTCGTCTCGATCGCGATAAATCGATCCGAGAAAGTTGAACGACCTTCGACCACGGGCCGCGAGACGATCCACGCGTCAGCCTAAATGTTAATCGTTAATCTCTCTCTCTCTCTGTCTCTTTCTCTCCCCCCCCTGTCGCTCTAGTTTGCGCTGTACACTATTACGATAGAAAAGTCGCTTCTTATAAATAAAACGTATGATAACATCGTATACTTCCGACGCTGATCAATCGGATCGTCCCGCGACTCCTTCGCGATCTATGCGATCTTTCACCCTACTCGTTTCGTACTATCCTCTCTTGTCTCTTGAGATTCATCCATTTTTCACTTTAGCAAAAATCGAACGCAACGACACAATACAAAATGTATTCTTGATTTCTAGACATTTTAGTAATACTTTAGCACCAAATCAAACAATCGCGTGATCAACTGCTTCGTGCAAAATAAAAATGTCCCGTATTTTTCTCCTTTGACAATCTCAATTACTTGAAAATAACATATCTAAAACATCTTTTTAGCGTTTCAACTTCCACCTCCTCATTTGTCTCATAAATGCAGAAAACCCGCAATCCAGCGAAGTGATAAAAATATTAAACAATGCGATTTAGAAATCAAGCTACACAATTCATCGGCGAAAACGTGATGTAAAAAATGGAACATAATTTGTTCGTCTAAATCGTGAGACAAAAATTGGTAAAATACCCCGTCCGAGGGTCTTTTATGCAACACGATGAAGCTTTAAAAAATTTTTGGCTATCTCGATTTAGAAATCGAGCTACATGGTTGGTCAAAACGTGACGTTATAAACGAAACGCTGTTCGTTTGATTTAATTTGTAAGAGAAAAATTTGTATGCAACTGTTTCTGAGGAACGTGCGAGTGATATCGATTGGTGATTCAAAATTGAATGTCGATCGAGTGTCGGAGAAAAACGGATGAAAATCGATCGAGGGTTGATTCGTGAAACGGGGCTTTCACGGCGCGTCCCGACAGCGTTCGGCGCGCGTTCTCTTTCGGATTCGCGGAGGGGTTCGCATAATTTTCGCCAGCGAATCGATATCACAGTACACCCGGTGGTTTTCCCCGGTTTTTTTTCTGCGTGCGTCCCGTCGATCGAAATGGCACCACAGAACGCTCTGACGTCGTCCGACCACCCGAAACCAGTTCTCGCGGCAGTTTGCAACGAGTTCTCTACACACACGGGAACACAAACAGTAAAAAATATATATGTATGTATGTATGTACGTATGTATGTGTATATATAAAACGCGGGTCCTTCTCGTAGTACCGGCGGAGATCAGCTGGCCAATCGTCGTCGCCTTTTACGCGAATCGTTCGCAAAATTCTCGTCAATATACGTATACACGCGTTCGTTTAAAAAAGCACGCACCATTTGAAAAACTGAAACTTTTTCAATAGTCGATCAAATGAACTTTTTTTTCCGAGAACCCGGAAGGATTAGTTTATTGCATGTAAAGAAAGTTTTGCGAACATTGTAGTTGACGAGAGATAGGAACGAAATAGTGAATATTGATTTTACCCTTCTGTATATTAAATAACGCGTTTTCTGTCTGTTAGGGTTGTCCCAAAAGTTCGTTGCACTATGCGAATTCAGAATTGAAATTAGCGCATGATGCGTAAACTCTTAGAAAAATAAGCAGACGTTAACAAATATTAACTCCCGTTGTTCAACAATATCGAGAGCATTTTTTTACGAACTTTTGGGACCACCATAATGCAAAGCGTGTTTATAAACGTGATAAACCATGTCCACAGACGCCTCGAACAAAATTCAAAATGTTCGAGCTCATTTGGAAAAAGTTATTCCGTTTCGAAGTGTGCGCGGAGACTTTTTTTTTCACCGATCGTATACAAACGTATGTGTGTCCGATGTGTGTATGTATATATATATATACATATAAAAAGAATGATTTTTTTTATATAAACATATAAAAACCAAACCGACATTCGCTCTCGGGGATTCGTCGTTCGCAACTATAAATACAGCCTATCATAATCCATAGTATGCGTACGTATATATCACACGGCCGATTTCTTGACTGCGAGATTAAGAGTATAACAAGCATGTAAGCACTAGTTGTCGATTAACGTTAAAAATAGAGTAAACAATTACGAAGAAAAAAGAAATAATAATGAAAGAACCGTAGTAGTCCGTTCAAACAAGAGAGGAGACCAAAAAGAGAAAAAGACGACTCCAAACAATGTCGGACATGCTGAAGCAGCGCGTGTGTACGTGTGTCTGTGTATGTATGCACGTGAAAGAGTACCATTTCAATAAAAAAAAGGAAACATACAACAATAGATAAGAAACTCTATAAAAAAAAAAAGTAGGAAGAATTAACCATCGTATGCGAAAATCTCTTTCTCTCTCTCTTTCACGGAGAAACTTAAAAATAATAGATATAATAACTATAATAATAATAATAATAATAATAATAATAATAACTATAATATAATATATAAGATAATATATCGTTTGCGACGAGCTCGAACAATAAACAAGATCCGTATCTACAGGTTCTTTACAACAAAACTCGATCGTTCCCTTTCTTCTTGCTTTCCCGTCGAGCGAAAAGCGAAACGGCGGTTCCAACAATCGGCAACAATAAAAATTCCGCGACTTGCTTGACAAAGGAGAAACTAGTCGGTTCCAATTACGCGTTTGATCTCCTACAGAAAATCGTTTCGGTCCCCGATACGTTGTAAAAATTAACTTTCGAGTCCGGCAGGGAAGGGGAAGGGAATGGAGGGGGAGGGTGGGGGAATAATTGCGTGGCCCGGGGGCGCTCGAGGAGCATTTCAGTTTCGAATTGGATTGCGGACGGCTCTGAAAGACCGAGGACACTGCTTCGCCGCGTAGCCATTTTGCGATTTTTACCGATGCGGGAATTTCGCGAACGCGAAGCCCACGGGCTCCGATTATCCGAACCTTCGGTACCCTAAGAGCTTAGTATCCCGTCCTGTGAAAACAACTCGATTCAAATCGAATCTTCTATCAAGTTAGGCTCACATATGAAATGCCCGATATTGAATAACAACGTTGAACAAACGTAATAACAAAAAAAAAAAAAAATGTAAATTCTCCGCTCGCGGTTGCGTTTCCTCGCGAATTCGAGCGGAACGCGGCAGCAGAATCCTATTATATGCTCGCCGATACCCGCGGACGAACAATGAGTCGCGAGGGAAGAAACGGCCGGGCACGATCAAAGAAAAAGGAGCTTTGTTTCGGCCGTGGCGAAATTAAAAATTCCTCGCTTACCTGCTCAGGTGCGCGTCACCGAGCCGGACCGTGGGAAACTGGATCTTCTCGCGACTGGATCCCCCGCGAAACTCTACGCGAATCGTATACGGTGCCTCGAACTATTGCCGATTTAGGGGATCAGGGAGGGGGGCTCGTTTCGCGGGGACGCGCGAAATTTGATTGTCTCTGGAACGATTTGTTGGTCTGGGGGGTAAATTGTTGTCGTTTCCGCGACGGTTAGGCTAACGGTTAGGAATCTGTTGTTTTTTACGATTATCATTTCTGCGCTCCTTGTTCGTCGATGGACCCGCGGATATTGAAACGCAGCGTTAAGTATTGTTGCACCAGTCTCTTAATTAGTAGAGCTAACGATTGAAATGTTATCTCGATCGTTAAGTAATGCTCGAGTATCGACGAGATTGGAGGAGATCGGTAACGAAAGAAACAATAGTGAAAGTTTCTTAGCCGTGCTATAAAATCAGTACTCGCAAAATGTGCATTATACTTGATTGAGAAATGATCTTCCATTTTTAGAAACGATGATTTATCTTCTCTTTCGCTCGCTTACCAGAGAATCGTTCGCATTCCATAATAGCGTGTTATCCCTTCGAGCTTAGTCAATTGAGCATTTTCGTCAGCACTTCTCGGATATAGTACTTTCTCTGTTTAGCGTCGCGCTCTACCTCCGCCATAACGCGACCAACGCAAAACAGCGTCCACTGCTCGATAACATTCAACACAAAACATCTTGACAACGTAAATTAACATTCCTTGCGTAACGTGACGTTAGAGGGCAAAAATTCCAGATTTAATCAAAAATCGTCGGAATGAGATGATACGGTGTACTTGAGCCCAGATGTCTCCGACCAGCGAGACGTTCCGGAGCAGTGGAGGCCATTCGTGCTCGCTGTGATTGGCTAACGATTCATCCCCACCTCTTCGTATCGCTATACGGTGGGGATAACGACGCGACGCGACGGTATAGAGACGAAATATCGTTAAACGACCGTCAATTTTCTCGCGTCAAAGAAAGAAGAAAAGGAACTTAAAAAATATAAAAAAGCGTCGACGAACGAACATCGGGCGACGATCACATCGTCGTTTTTCGGCCGTTCTCGCGGTTTCCGGCGCACCTGCACGTCTTCCACCCCGTTCCCCGCCCCTCTTTTCTCCCTTATATTGATTTTTTTTTCGTTCGCGGCGTGGCGGCCGCGAACGCGATATAAGTAAAATCTCTGATTAATTAAATAATGAGTCGATTAACGTGACGCCTGACGACACGATCACCCCTTTTTCAACCCCACCCCTTACCCTTTCGATCAACGTGTTACACCCCCCTTTCCCCCCCACCCTGCTCCCTTCGGTTTCGTCGTATCTTTTTTCTCCTTACTTCATTTTGTTTTTTTCTCGTCTCTCTCCCCCGATATCTGTCAGCCCTCTTCCTCGCTCGCCTCCCAAAAATCGTCTCCCCGCGCGCGTTTCTCTCCTTTCGTACTGTATCAGAGTATCGATAATTGCAGTTCTGAATATAATTATTAATTAATATATACCTTCCTAAAATACGGTCAAATCACTGCCGCGAGCAGCAATTCCGAGGCACTACGAACAGGCCACAGAGAATATGGCCGCACAATTATTTCATCTTCAGATCATCTCTGTGTGTCTAATCATACGATAAAAGACTAACTGTAGAACGCCTAATATACGTATAATCGTAATTATCAATATGTATACATATATATAATAATTGTTGGTGTATATATATATACATATACATATACTTTATGCATCTCGTCTATAGGTATAGATCATCAATAATATTATATATATATACATAACATATACGTATATATACGTTACACGTATTCTATATACATGTATACGTGTAACGTGTATATACACACATATACATACATATATTTATAATGTACAATAATTAGAGAGATCACACGTCTTAATATAGAAATTTAAAAGACTATTCTCTAGTACGTTGAAATTTCCTCGTATCATTTCCACCTCGTCCCACGGTCTCGTTTAAGTATTGCCACGAAATATATAATCCTCCTACCTCCCTCCCTACCCTCCCATCCCTACCTTCCCCCCTCCTAATCTTTCGTTCGCGATGATAATGTTCAATTATAATTATTACTCGTTATTATTAAAGTTCCGAACGAGAACGGACTTCGAAAAAACGAGGTTCCTCCGATAAAGTCTTCGTATCTCCTCCCCGGGCGCCTACGGTCGTGTTTCTCCCACACCGTCTCGTTCGCGCGCGTCTCCCAAAGTCCCCCCTTTGCGTCGCGCGCAGCCGTCCCTCCCCCCTCCCCCTGTATCACCCCGTCCGTTCCTCTCTCAGTTCCATTGAGCTACTATCTATCGACTATAACCCTACGTGTTTAAACCGCTATACTCTCTATACGGTGTCTCAGCCTTCTTCCACGTTCCCTCCTCCGTTTATCCATTTTTTCTCCTCATCATCGCTTGTTTTATCTCCCTTCTCTCTCTCTTCCTCTCACACTCTCTCTCGCTCTCTCTCGTCTACTCGCTTACACCTTATTTATATATATATATAGCATTTACGTATCAGCACCAATCTGATTTTAAAACCGATTCAAAATATCATCATTATAGTTAATAGAATAATATATATATAACCTGTCGTATAAATATACATTCAAATATTACTATAGTATACAAGAGTCGTAACCCCTCCTTCCCTCCGTATCGGCGTCGTCGTCGACCTGTCGTACAGAAAAGCTATGGCTCAGCACGCTGGCGGCCCCCTCGGCCTCGTAAATCCCCTACCTAATCTCTCCTCTCTCCTTCTCCTCTCCACATCGTCCTCCTACCCGCTTCTTTTTCCCTTCATTTTTCTACCCCCGTACCGTCCCACTCGCCTCTTCCCTTTTTTCTCGTCTCCTCTCCGCTTCTTCTCCTCTCTCCTCTTATTTTTATCCACTCTCTCTCTCTCTCTCTCTCTCTCTCTCTCTCTCTCTCTCTCGCTCGTATCCTTCAGCGATCCTGCCCACTCGCGATTCTTCCTTCTCTGTCTTCGAAACCCTGCGCACTCGGCTTCTTTCACACGCGCTCAAACATACTCCGACACACTCTCCCTTTCTCTCTCGCACTCTCTCTCTCTTTCTCTCTCTCTCCTTCCCGGGCCGTTCTTTTCTACGGCGTCTCCGCTCTTTTTGTTTCGTTCGTTTGTTTGTTTGTCCGCCGGAGCGAACGGCTTTACATATTTACAGGCATTCTTCTCGTGGTCGTGTGTTCACCTCCCATCTCGAGGTATCTCTCTACGATCGTCTTCTTCTTCTTCTTCTTCTGCTCCTTCAAACTCTATCGTCTTCCTCTTTTCGTCTTCGTTACTTTCCCCCTCTGTCTCTCTCGCGCGCGCTCTTTTCTCGCGGTTTCTCTAAACACAGGCAAGTTTAAATATCGTATCACAATCGTTTTACCTCTCGCTCTTTCCTCCGTCTCGGACTTCTTCATCAAGATCGAACCCCTTCAACCCGTGCGAACTAGTCCCGAACGGCCTCGGACCGGTGCGAACATTCAACGACACCCTCGGACGGCCAGCCTGCCCGGAACCATCGAGACTTTCTCTCTTTCTTTCGTTCACTCTCTCTCTCTCTCTCTCTCTCGCTCACTTTCTCTCTATCGAGCTGCAGCAGACACATTTACAACGCGATCAAAGAATTGTCCAACCCAGTGCACCAGTTAAAATCTCTTGTACGCAATATGTCTTACGCGATACAGTAACGCGCAAGATGCTGCATAAAATTGTATAAAATTGCTGATGAATGAAACGAAAATTTATCGAAGAATTCCGAGAAAATGGAAACAGTACAAACTCGATTGATCGATCTCGCAATCCGTGCACCGAACGGTTGAAAATAATTTTACACGCGCATTTTTTGCGGCAGTAAATTGTATTCTGTGTGTACACACGTGCATTGTGCATTCCCTGCCGCATAAAATGCATCAGTATTTCAACCCTTCGGTGCACCAGTGAAGAGTATCAATTTTTTTTTCGAGAACGGCCCATCGTTTAAGGGTTGAAGGAGAAAATCTGAGCGAAGCAAGACAACGAAGATTTTCAGCGTTTGAAATAGCTCGGTGTTAAAATAATTGTCTGATCGCGTTGTAGTCTGCCCGCTTTATTCCATGGAAATAAACGCGAGAAGGGTACGGGAGCCGCACCTCGGTTGCAATCTATTGTTATTGTATATATAAAAAATAGGTGTATGGGAGAATAGACGAGACTCTTCGTGTTGGTTGATACGCACCTGTCCGGCGCCGGTCTACAGCTCGACGGCCAACCCCGTCTGCCACGGTCAAGGACACACACCCCTGGCCTGACCTCGTTCATGCGCCCACCTCGCTGGATCATGCTCTCGTTAATCGTTCCTATTGCGAGTACTGGCTGGACGATAATTCCGTCGGTCGTTCGATCCGAGAGACTTCTCTCCGCGAACTCGTCTCGCTTCGCGATTATTCGCCTAAACCTGCAGGCTATACACGGTCCACGGTGCTCTTGGGGGATGTTCGTTAAGATTTTTACGTTACGTTACGTACACTTTAATCTGTTGCAATTCGTGTAGACAATTTCCATTTTACATAAAGATCCGCTGTCTAGCGATAATTAAGCTGTGGATTTTAATATATCTATAGCTTTTTAGATAACGTCAAAAAGGTCAGGTAACCTTTAATAAAAATTCGTTCAAATTCTTCATCGGACAATTTTAAGTCTCACAAAATGAATTTTGACTTCTCTATTCGCTCCAAGTCCAATGTATCAACCTACAATACCAAAAGCCAAAAACAAAAATTACTTTTGTCACAGAGGCATTAATCTCCCAACAGAAAGGATGTTTCGCTTCAAGCTCGCGAAACCCGAGCCACAACCCCGAACCCACAAAATCTCCTAGACTCGTCAACCTCGTTCCCTCGGATCGACCGATCGACCTCGTCCACCTTCTAATAACATATCAACTGTGACATAACACGGAGAGTATTAACCCCATCAGGTAACAACATCAATCTAAAACAGTGTGTATCCGGGAGCATGATCCAGCACGATCTCTGCACGTGAACCAAGGTGACCGTTCAACCAAACTTGTCCTGTCGAATCAAACAATTATTGCACAGGATCCGAGGCTGAAGAAAAGAACGAGACAGAGGCTCGAAAGTAGTAGTAGTAGTAGAAGAAGAAGAAGAAGAAGAGGAGACCCAACGAGACGATGACCGTCGAGCATGATCGGCGCCGACGAAGGATTCTCGGGTTCAGGGTTCGAACCGGGGAACGAAAACACTGTGGGCCCTATGATCGAACGTTGGTAAAACTGTCACGGGTAGTGTTGCTGGATGGGCTGGTGTGTGGTGGCGCATCGGTGGGCGGCAGCGGCGGCGATGGTGGCCGGCGTGGCCGGCGGACCGGCGTCTGGTTGCAGCGGGTGACCGAAGCATCGCTGAAACCTCAGCGGTATTCCTGCTTGCTAGTAGGCGGCAGGATGGACGGTTAGTCACTGGGGCGGCAGACCGGTCGGCGGTTTGAACTCGCCGGCGACGGACACTCCGTTCGTCTGGCCGGGGAACTGGGCCGTCGAGACCGGCGGTTGATGGTTGAAGGCCGGCGCGTAGCATTGCGGGAAATAGAGCTCGGGCTTGACGACGGTGGGCGTCAATCCGCGCGGCACCGGGACCGGTCCGAGGCCTGCCGGTGTGCCCGGCGGTTTGGTGTCGCTGCTCGAGTTCCGGCGCACCTTGGCCGCGTGCGGATTCATGTGGTTGTCGATGTGCTTCTTGACCTCGGGCTCGGTGGCGAACCTGCGCCTGCAGTTCGGCATCGGGCAGCAGAACGGTCGGTCGCCTTGATGGGTGCGCGTATGCTGGTCCAGGATCGCCTTCTGCCGGAAGTCCTTGCCGCACTGCTGGCACTTGTACGGCTTCTCGCCGGTGTGGATGCGCAGATGCTGGTTCAGGATCGTGCGCTGCCGGAAGTTACGGCCGCAGTAGACGCAGCCGTACGGCTTCTCGTTCGTGTGGATACGAAGGTGTTGGGTCAGGTGGGACTGCTGTCGGAACCTCTTGCCGCATTCCGGGCAAGGGTACGGCCTCGACTCGATGTGGATGCAACCGTGCTGCAGCAACGTCGACTTTTGCTTGAACTCCTTCTGGCAGATCGGGCAACGCACGTACAACGGCATGCCCGCCGAACGACCGTGCTGTATCACGTCCGGTAGACAGCTCTTGCTGCCACCTTGCTGCTTGATGTACTGCAACGCGCCGAAGCTACCGGTCCCACCGGCACCGAACACCGCGTGGTTACCGCCCTTCGGGTCCTTGAAGTACGCCGGGTACTGGATCGAGTTCGCGTCCGGCGCCGGGCTGAACGCGCCCGATTGCGTATCCGTGTCGCCGAACGTCGACGCTACCTCCTCCTTGCCCTCCTCCGGCGGGAACGGCACGTCCTGAGGCCACAGGGTCGGCGTCATACCGTTCTTGAAGATCAGGTGCGGGCTCACGTCTGAAACAGAGAAACCCACGCACACGGTTCATCCTCACGGCTGATGGGACAACGGACAACGAGTTTTTTTTTGCTTTTTTGGAGGAGACACTTTGACTTTTTTCTTTTCTTTTTTTTTTTTCTGTTTTTTTTTTGTTAGGAGACTTCGCGGACTAGAAATTGCGGTCGCGGGGCGCGGGCTGTGGATTGCTATTTTTCTCGAACGAGATTGTTCTGTTCACCTGGTGACCTCGAATTTGAATTTTCCGAACGTACGGCCATTAGTATCGGGACGCTTTTAAAAATCGTATAACTTTGTTAACCCTCTATGGGCACAACTGTCCTCAGAATAACCATTATTTCCTCCGAACCCTGAAAAGATCACTTTCTTGAAAATATTGTCGCGCAACCGTCGTTCGAAAAACGCGTTCCACAGCACAGATCCCTGTCAGCCGGTGTGCCCGAAGTTATCCGCGTTCGTTTGCCGGTCCAGACCGGATGTTAATCAAGCGGGAGAGACCGCGAGAGACAGAGCGAAACCGCGATCGCTAACGAGGTTTTTACGCGCGGCTTGGTTCATCATCACCGAGAGATCCACCTCCTCCACCTTCGCGAAAGGACGCGTTTAATGGGGAAGACTACGGAGGAGTTAGGCAGCGACGTTAGCAGCGACAGCCAGAATAGAGATTGTATATTAATATCGTGACGAGGTCCTGTATGCGATGAAGAGCGTACCGCATGGACGGATCGTGGAGAACAATGGAAAACGTAGGGGATCGTGTTGCAGAGCTGTCCTCCTCCTTGATCCTAGCCAAGTGGACCCCGTTGATCGAGGACCACGTGTCTTAGGAATTTAGGCATTCGATCTTGCGGACGAGAGAGATAGAGAGGAAGACACTTTACCATGTCTGCTCTGTCAGTTCAGTGGTTTTTGCTCGCTTGTTGCACAAAACCGGCCCAGGCGACAACCAATATTTTTACAGGCAACTTCCCCACTGTCGAATCAATAAATTTTCCCTTAGCATTCCCCATCTTGAAGAAATCGCGGACGAGGGTGCAACGAGCGAGAACCGATTGCAGTAGAGGAGGAATCTAACCATAATTTGGACAGCCCTGTTATAGGGGATCTTGGATTCTGATAGATCCTAGAGGTTGGGGGAGGGAGGACGAAGAGGGAGGCTCCTCTATCTCACAGCGCACCAACACTCTCGCGTTCGGCTGAACCGTTCCGATGCTTCGGTTGGCCTTGAACTACTGTTCGTCCGCGAGAAGATGGCACGCGGAGGGGGGAACCCCCAGTCCTAACGCTAGCATAACGGGGATTCTAGGTTCTGGAGGGACTTTCCGGAGGAGACTATCGCGAAATATTTCTGAAGGATATCGAATAGTGGGGATCTTCCCGTGGACGAACTATACAACGCGTCCTTTCTTTCTCGATCTTCGCGAATTCGCGGACCGCGCGAACGAGCGGATATGCAGCGATCTATGAACTGCGGACGAGCACGTTGTCTGCGTGTTGCGGATCGAGGACAAAGCGGAAAACTGAAGTGGATCGACTGACAATGAGCCGCTCAATCCGGAAATGGTGCGAGTCGAACATTGGATGATTCGATAACGATATTGATAACTAGACTGCGGAACTTTATGCATTTTATGGCTTATAAAAATGTTGAAAAAGTCCGAGAACATAAAATACGATTGAATTTAGTACGATTTTTAAGTATGTTGGATTCGCGAAAGCAACTCCCACTCGTTGAACCAAACGAACATCGACTCGCACCACTTTCGCATGAAGCTTCTCAGCTAGCGAGACAGATAGAGTAGAAACTGAAAAGAGGGGGGGGGGGGGGATGACGGTTTGTTAGTATTGAAAGTCAATGGACGATCGGCAATGAACACAGAGAAAGAGAGACAAAGAACGATGGGTGATGGTACGAACGGCGAGTATCGCGTCTCTCAATGATCGACCGACGACGACGACGATGAGACTAGTCTCGGGACACGGTTGTCGATGATGATGGTCGATATAACTGGGGCCGAAGCTCTAACGAAGCTCTACACACGGTCGTCGACAAAAAAAAAAAGTGAAAGCCAAAAGATGAAGTAAAAACAGAAGAGAAAAAAATGAAAGAAAGAAACACACAAAGACAGATAAAGAAAACGCAAAAAGAAAAAAGAAAAAAAAAAGAAAAAGAAAACCCCCGGTGAATGGGTCAGTGTGGTTGTGGTGGACGCCCTCTGGGAGTCTGGGAGGCAGAGAGAAATGCTCGCCTTGGTGTGTGCGGACGTGCTGATTCAGGATCGCCTTCTGACGGAAGTGTTTTCCGCACTCCGGACATTGGTATGGCTTCTCACCCGAGTGGATGCGCAGATGCTGGTTGAGGATCGCACGCTGCCGGAACGTACGCTCGCAGTACACGCACGCGTACGGCTTCTCGTTCGCGTGTATGCGCAGATGCTGCGTTAGGTGCGATTGTTGCCGGAACCGCTTCCCGCACTCCGGGCACCCGTATGGCCGGCTGTCCGTATGGATCCTCTCGTGTTGCAGCAGCGTCGACTTTTGCTTGAAGTCTTTGCCGCATGTCAGACACTTGAACAACCGTAGATCGCTGTTCGCCCCTTTGCCGGACTTGCCGCTCTGCTGGACGATGTCCGGCAGACCGGTCGCCATGTTCGGGGCCCCGGGGCTCGCGTACTGGTGTCCGTCGAGGCCGGGCCCGCCGTCACCCTGGCCGAGGGACGTCAGCATCACGCCCGGTTGCTTCAGATAGTGCAACGCGGAGAAACCGCCGGGCGTGAGCATGTGCGGCGGCACGGACGGCGACGGATGCGGCCGGGCCTCTTTGAAATAGTGCTGGGGATACTGTTGCAGCTCCCCGGCCCCGGGGAAACAATCGCTGCGGTCCACCTCGTGTGGCGTCAATTGTTGCTGGGGCGAATGGTCCTGCTGTTGCGTCTGTTGTTGTTGTTGTTGTTGCTGCTGCTGCTGCTGCTGCTGTTGCTGCTGTTGTTGCTGGACCTGTTGTTGCTGCTGTTGAACTTGCTGTTGTTGGGTTTGCTGTTGTTGTTGCTGCTGCTGTTGTTGTTGTTGTTGCTGTTGCTGCTGCTGAGAGGTCGCCTGACTCGATTGTATGTCGTCGTCCGGCGGGGTTAAGGCTTGAGGCTCAGGCGGGGCCGAGGGGTACGGTGAGGGCACGGGAGAGGCCAACGAAGGCGGGGGACCGCTTTCTCCCTCGACCGGTGGGCCACAGGCCTGCTGTGGACTGCCCGACGAGGAGGAGCCCTGCTGTTGCTGTTGTTGCTGTTGCTGCGGATATAGTCCCCCGTCCTGGAGAGATCCCGGCCCCGGGCCCCATTGCCCCTGGGGTCTCTCCATGTTGTCCTTGTACAATACGTACGGCGCGCCAGTATCTGCAATCAGACAAGCCGAACGAACCTTTATCGATAACCGACCCGTGCTCCAGAGGAAGAACGGCCACTCTGACCGTCTCCCTTTGTCTTTGCGGCACCAGGAGGGGGAGGAGGTGGCCTCGGAATTGAGTCAACACGATTTTCGCAGGGATTTTCAGGACTTTTTTAAGGAATTTCGTTGGTTCGATGCTGAAGATGACAAGCGCAGAGGGATGCAGAGTAACGTCCCAGATAGCACGCGACGTTTAAACACGTCTTTTTTACGTCCATTTTTCGTCTGAAAGTCTTACGTCCCAAGAAGACGTCTTAGAGACGTCTTTCCGGAGACGTCGTTTTTACGTGCGAAATAAGACGTCTTTACATACCGTCGCTTGCATATGGGTGACATGGCAGTTAACGTGTTAAAAAATTGATAGTGCTCTCGATGAATATTTAAACTATCGTTCGTTCACGGTGAATCTAAGTAACACCGACTGCGAGCGGTGGATAGCAGCCATTTTAAAATACGTAGTCCCAAGGATGACCAGACTCGAGCGTCGCAGTAATCCTCCCCGGTGTTTCTTCTCGAAATCCCCACAGGACCAAGATATCGCGATCCTTCGAACGTGTTCCGATCGGTCGTTCAACTTTCGTCGCCACAGGACACGGGAAAGGAAGAGGGAAACGATAGACACTCGAGGGTGTCGTAAATTAGGCTTTTCCCAACCCCGCTGCTCCAGCAAACAGTTTAAACACTATTCCGAAACTGCGACGCTCCAGCTATCCTTCTTTTCTAAACTCACTCAAGATTCTCAGTCCATCGATTCCATTTAAACTGATAATCTCAAGTATGGAGTCGACAGCAAAGGCGTACATCATCGTCGGTCTCGAACGTTCTGACGAGTATCGACATTTCTTTAAGTATGAAACACAGACTGCAGTGATTTCCTTATATACGTTGCCAAGGCAGAGTTGTGCTAATTCAGTTAAGTTGTAATTCAATTGCACAATTAAATTACATTGTATTTCAATTATATAGTAATTCAACTATATGATTACTAATCATTTTAATCAGATGTGTAATCGAATGGGTATGTCTCCTGCACGATACACGACGCCGCAAGACCCGTGTCGTTGACATATATCGAGAATGCATTGTAACAAAGATATTTCTTTAAAAGCATGTTCAACGTTAAACCACAGTTGGCCAAATGACCGGTTTCAGATTTTTCACTTTACAGTTAGCGAGGTTATGACTAGTCATTTCGAGGCGAAGGGTTGATTCGATACAATTATTTCAATTTGTTTTCCGGAAGCGTTTCGAGCGACGGTCACGGATCGATTACTAATGGAACCCCTGGAGGACCAGAACGGACTGCGAACAGCGGTTCCCGATGATATTTGCCGGGCACTTGCCGGAAGAAGGACGAACCTTCAGGATCGGTTTTAATCGGCTAATCGAGCCCCGTCGTCGACGAGCAACTTTCGAGCCGGCGAAACATTGTATCGGGGCCCAGGTACACTTTCTACCGCGTCCGATCGACCACGTTCCTGGTCACGCATGGTCAGATACGTCCGGCTCCGAGCATTCGCAAGTTCAACGGCTGTTATGCAGGTCGGATGCACGCGGGGATACACGTTCGCGCGAATGATTTATGAAGTGTTCCACTGTATCTGCGATGTCGAATCTTTCTCTCTCTCTCTACCCGGCCTTCTGCGCGTCCGAAAAAATCCGAGGCCTCTCCCATCCCTCTCTCTCTCTCTCTCTCTTTCTCTCTCTCGCTTCTCTTGGCTCGGCCGTGGGCGGCGACCGTGTTCAGGCATTAGAACGCTGCAGAAAAGTCTATCAACGGATCGCGCACTTCGAACGTGCAGGAACTGCACTCGAAAATGCATCGTTGCGGTTTCGTCGTCGCGAGATTAATTGCTGAAAATTTTCCGGCTCGAGATCCGCGTCTCGGGTCAGTAGAAATGGTCTGCAGTGGACAGACACGTTGCTCAAAGACTCGGATCCGTATTTTGCTTGATCCAAAAATTTTATCAATACGATTTTATCTGAGCGATGAATGGAAGCCGAGTTTTATGGGAAAAATTATTTTCAAGCAATAAAAATTATTTGCACAAAAAACGAATTTGCGTCTAGCCTAATTTCCCTGCAAATAACATATGTTTTGCATAGAGATACGTTGTCTGACGACGCAAATGTTTCCGATTTATTAAAATGACTGATATCGAGGAAATTTTCATTTGACTCCTGTCCCGTAGAATTGTCTCAGACCATTTTTATTTTGCGCTTTTAACCCCGGGTGATCTTTTGAAATTATCACACGTCCACTCATTTTTACCATAAATAAATAAAATTCGCAGCGATTACTGTTCTGTATTAGTATTTTGCCTTCCAAGTAAAAGAAAAAAAAAATTGAATTGCCTGGCCACTAAAAAATTCAGCAATCAAACGACAATTTCGAAGTTCCGTATGAAAATAGACGAGTAGCTAACAACGAGTAGCTAACAAAAGCGGGACAGATGGAAAGAAGACACTGTCATCAATCTAACGAGACCCGTCCAGTCAATCGCACGAGGTTATCCATGTTTCATTCCGCAACAAGAGCCCCCAGCGATTGTTTCCACTGTCGTTAATAGAGAGATTAGTTATGATCGTTATGATCGATGGCGCGAGTCACGCTGGCGACTATTAGCGTCCGGGTCCCATCGTTTCCCAGACGATAGAGTTGATAGTCATCCAATAAAGGATTCCGTTCGGCGCGGAGAAGCGATCCTAGCAAGCAGCTCTCGCGCTCGTTTCTGTTCTGCCACTTGAAATAGCAACCCCGCGAAGAAGGAATCTCTCGACAGGCCGAGTAATTGAATTGATAGAGCAGTCATCTAACAAACGATGAACCTCTGTTCGAGTGTCAGCGAATGGCCGAGCTATTATTCTCTTACCGGCAGCCTGCAGAAGAGAGAGAGAGAGAGAAAATATACATCTGCATCGTTGTTAATTAAAGATCGCATTCGTCACTATCGACGGTTGCCGATTCAGCGCCTCTTCACGATAGACCTGACAGCAGAAATTCATCGATTCCTTCGAATTCACCTTTGAATTTTGCAAAATTTTTCTAAAGAAAATGGAAATTATTCGAGCAACTATACCTAACAGCCAAGACTCCGTAGATTCGGCAGAGGACCACTTTACCGACAAAAATACCGAAAACTGTAAAAGAACACGTGTTTCCTCTTCAACGATCGGTACAGAACTAAAGGCAAAACAAATTCTTTGCAAATAATTGATTACTTATGGGATGGTTACTGTAATTGCCTCGACAATATTCTTATCAATTACGAAGAAAGATCCGAAACAAACAGAAATAATGAACAACCAGGAACAAGACGGATCCGATATCAAGATCATTCGCAATGACGGTAAAGGCAACCGCGAACGGGAAAGCGATCGAGATCAGGATCAAGGTTCGTTATGGCATCGCGGTAATCGTGTGGAGCCGCGACACGATGGAAACAACGAGTACGCGCGCGGCTCCGCTTGGCTCCGCTCGGATCAGCCGCGGCGCATCTCGTGATTACCAAGCTCGCATTATGCAACGTTACACAAAGTGTTCCGTTCCGTTTTATCGGATTAATTACCCGCCGGCTCTTTATTCCATTCTTTCGTTGATCCGCGGCCGGTCAGCGTTCACTTGCTGCTTCTTCCTGGCTGGTTTTGTTTCTGCGTGCGGCGCGTGACGCATCGACGGATTATCTTCGTTCCGGCGTTTATTAATATCGAGCACGCTTCCTTGCGCAGCCCGCTCGCTACACGCTTCTCTCTCCTCTTTCTTCCGCTTCGTCTTGCTCGTCGTCTTCATCCTGAGAGGATCGATCGCGTTGAACGACCGCTCTTTTGTTCGTTAAACTTTATTGCAAGTCTCTTGTCAGTCGATTGTGAGTTTAATTGGTGACTTGTACGGTGATTTGCATAGCTGTCGGTTCTGATTTCTTTACGGCGATATTCGAGCGCAATCTGGTCTATTTTTTTTTTTTTTTTTTCAAAAATTTCATCCAGTTTTTCATGGGTTTTGATGATTTATAATATATTTGATATTATTTATATTTTAATATATTTTTGACGATTTACATTCTGTAGGATCTTTGCAGCGAATTTGATTTCCGACGTATGAATTGAATTTTAATATTATTGCTGTTATTGGGTTTGAATTTTTGACGGCGATATTTCGACAAATTTCTGTGGACAATTATCCCGTGCGAATGGAAAATTAGTTTAACCCTTGACACACGATTCGAATTGCTCGTTAAGATTCTGGAAGATGCGATTGCAGTCAATTATGTCAAATATAAAAGAGTTGAGGAAGTATTTTCTCGTCGTATAAATTCTTTCGGTACCGCATATAAATATATTCCAATTATTTAATCATGGCCCGTTAATAAACGCAGAAAATTGGCATATTAAATAAATCCTTACAGTCAATGACTCTAATTGGCCGTAATTCTCCATTTTCTTAATAAGTGAACAAAAGTCGTTGAATGAAACGAATTTATGTTACGATCCTTTAATGATCGACACGATAATTCTTTTCAGGTTTCGTATAATCAAATAAATTGGTTCGATTTTGCTCAAGTTTTGCGGTCACCGAGCTTGCCAGTGGAAACGTGTTAAAGAGTATAGGAATAGTTATGCGAGTCACTGCGGTGTCTCGTGACACGGCCGGTTGCCGAGTGATGCACGGCCGTCGCGTTCACGGTTCTCGCTCGTAGATCGCTCGTAGATCGCCGGTTCGATTCGCGTGCCACGGGATTCTGCGGCGGGAGATACGCGCCGCGAAACAATCACCGTTTCTTCTGTCTAATTGGACGCGGGATCGATCAATTTTACGGGCGTTCTGCAGATTCTGCTGAGAAATGACACCGGGAAAAACGGAAGAACGTTTCTGCGGCGAGCGTCGTAAACTGTTAACCCTTTTACTGCCTCGTGACGATATATCGTTTGGCCGTGCTGCGAGAAGCGATTCTTCTCTTTTAATTTACGGTTTAATTAGACTGCGGACTTTATGCATTCCTAACAGAAATTAATAGACCAAACGGAAGACACGGTGAAAATATTCGAAAAATTCCAATCCAGCTGGATTCTGCGCGTTTGTAACAAAAACGAGTAGGTGCAATTTAAAACACAGACGATATTTCGAAAAAATGCTGTTCGACCGTTTTTAAAATGATCGAAACGACTAAGAAAAGAAATCATTGTCTACGCGTGTCCCGCATCTTACCATTAATGCAGACAATTTTTATTTTGCAGAATTCTTTAACAAAGTTATCTGAATTATCTGGAGAACTTTTATTTTGCGGTTCATTAGTAATATTAGGATTTGTATCTTATTATAGTGTAAATTTGACGAGTCACGAGGCTCATTAACAAATTTTCTCTGGCATAAAAATACAAACGCGACATATATATTAAGTTAATCGCAAACAAGGTTAACCCATTCAATCTTTGCGATCGTAAAAACATATTCTGGACAATTTGGTGGGTTTTCGTTCCCGACTGAAAAATGTGCAATAAAGTATAATTAAACAATTTTATGAGACATACAAATATAACGCAATATAAATATAAATTAAACGCAATTAAATGAAACCCGGGACATAAACTCTCACCCATTAGCTCATTCGATATTTGAGATCAATATGAAAATATTTTCTCGATAATTGCACGGGCTTGAACGGAGAGTATGCATTAAAAAAATAATTGAAAAATTTTACGAGACGTAGAAATATAATTGTAAATTAAACATAATTAAATGAAGCACTTACAATTCTACGTCCGAGATTGTTGTGCAAATATTCTCCAGAGAGCCCCACATAAACTGCCTTAAACGAAGGACTCTCGATTGAAATAATAATTGAACGATTCATTTCTTATTTTAAAAGAAGTGACCATTCTTCGCAAATACTATGATCCTAGGCATCAAAAGTGCATTTAAAGAATTAATAAACGCAGCAATCAAACCAAATCCACGAAGTCCCAAAATTCAACGCGGTGCTACAATATAGCTACTTTCTACTCATCGAATCCATAGTGTTCCCCGAGTAGGCTACAAGCAATTTGCTGGCGCGCTGAACGTCAATTTAATTAACGCGGAGCGTCTCAACCACGTGGATCGCTGAATTTCAATAAATCCGACAGACGCATCTCTCGAGATCTATATCGTTTTGCGAACGATCGTTTCCATCGACTTCCTCCTGAAGCACGCCAACGAAAATAATTTTCTCAAACGCGATCGTTGATCCGTGGCTCGAGAGGCGAGGCATCCTTTCGGTTTTTTCATTGGTTACCTTTTTCTTTTCTGTTTTTTTTTTTTTTTTCGGCACACTCCCCCACTTTTTGCTTCCTTATCGCGCGACGTCAGGATCGATCGGTCGCATCTACATAATATTATCGCTTATTTATTCTGCTGGCTGTCGCTGAAACGGGCTCCCGTATCATTAATTACGCTGATGAGTTCTGTGACGCGAGCGAGCGAGTTGGCGAATCGATGCGTCGTTGCAGAGCTTCGGGAGCCCCTCTCTCTCTCTCTCTCTCTCTCCCTCTTTTGCGTTCTCCCTTTTTCTCTTTTTCCCTCTCGTGATCAATAAACAACGTCAAGGAGACCCGGTGCCGGAAACTGGAATCCCCCGATCGCTTCCTCCTCGCGAACTGCAGTCGATCCGCGACGGAGATTTCGAGGATCGACCACGACGCTATCGATCTTGCGAATTTTCATCCGAGATCATCTGGACATTCGCAGGGAATGGCACTCTATTCGTCCAACCTTGCCTAATTTTCGACTTGGCAACATATAAAGGGAGTTTCGTAACTGGTGGTACAAGCGAAAAGGGGGTGATTCTACATGAAAGAATAAGTCGAAAATGTAGAATAATCATTTTTCGTTTGAGGCTTTGTTTTCGAGAAAATCGACTTTGAAGATCTGTCAGGTTTGTGTGCTAGTAGTATATGCAGGAAGTAGATTTGGTTGGTCATGATCAGACAATTGCGTCAGACAATTCCTATCGAATAGGAAAACTGCTCAAGATCTGCAGTTCGATAACAATACTCGCGCCCTATGTAGAATCATTTACAACAGTTCGAAGTTTGTTCAACCGGCGGGTTCGCGAACTTTGGTCGGTTCGACATTGGCTCCCCGGTGGAAAATACACTTTTTTTTTTGTTCGAGTCTTTTTCTTTTGGTTTCGGGTGAACAGGTGGAATATCGAGCTCGTGCATCGGGACCTCGAGTGGGTCCGAGTAGTGAAGGCTCGTTCTACTCACCTTGAGAACAGGACAAAAACTGATCTGAGGATCCTTGAGCTTTTGCAGTGCGCCGGAGTTTCGCGACATCGGCTCCGTCGGAGGCGTAAATATAAATATCAGTCCCCGGGAGGGATGTATGCGACGTCGTGCAGAAGAAATGGTACGTGTAATATACTTTGGAACATCCGAGTTTCGTGTATCACTCGCGGACACGCATTGTTTGCCGTTCGGGACAGAAGCTGCGCCGTCGCCGCGTCTTTTGCGACAGTTTTTCAAACTCGACGCAACCGGAATAAGACTTCGGAAGTCCGTTTCCACGTTCCGGGTTCGCTCGACTTCAGTTTTATTCCTCGTCTCGGTGCTTGCTCTCCGAACACCGTAACATGGCCATTAATTAACCCCCCGTGCTTTGTAATCTAAAAATTATTAATTAAATTAAAACCTTTGTCCTTGAGAGTACGTTTACTGTCTACAGTACCTTATTAAATTAGCAAGAATCTATTCAGAACTTTATTACGTTCAGGCTGCGGGATCTTTATGCAAAAGAAAAATGTTGTTCATCGATTAATAATATTCTCATTTTAAACAAATTTTCTGGAAAATAATTTACCGACGTGTTTACCATCCTGTTCATAAATGCACAACATGCGCAGTCTAATTTTAATATTACGTCCAACGAGCTAAGTATAAAACTGAAATTATGTTTATTTTGACGAGTTCCATTGTCTAGTAATTTTTGTATATAATAAAAAAGAATTTATCGTATTCCTAGATTCACTGTAACGCTTAAATATCCTTTGGAATACCACGAGATCAGAATATTATTTCGATTTGAAAGGGGCGAAAAACAAAGGATTAATTACAAGTAAACAGGCTAAGTAGAACGAGTCGGTCGGGTCAGACATTTTTCCTTGACAGAGAGTCCACGCATGAACCGCGGTCTCTTAGAAATAATTCTCCCGTCAATTGCATTTATAAACTAGACCCCGGAGCAGTCGTTCCTCGCAATCAAAGCACCGGGAATTAATTAATTATAAACGACAGCCGGCTACGCTTTTTTCCAGGATAAGTAGACGCGGCGTTCAAAGTCGGACGTTTCTTAACGGGCGAGCAGGCCTCGCACACGTTACAAAATAATTCTCCTTTTAATTTCAATTTAATTCCTCGTTGCCGCGGCCGTTCTCCACACTCGAAACCAAGAGAACTAATTAATTATAAAGAACAGGCGCAAAACTCGGGGGCTCTATTTTATCTTTCAGATAAGTAGAACAAGCCCTCAAAGTCGGGCCGCTTAATCGCGGCCGTGAGCGTTCGGATTCCACTTCTTTTGCCTCGGAGCCTCGTTTTCTCGCATCTTCTTCACGCTATTTTCTCGGAGGAGCGTCTTCGTTTTCTAAACTCGGCTAGGTGTCATCGTTTTTCCGGGCCTTGAGAAATGGGAGGAACGCTCGCTTTTCCAAGAACGCTCGTCTGTCATTACTGTCATCGATCAGCGATCCGCTCGGTTTAACGCGCTGACAAGGCTGTCTTGGGGAATTTTTTAAACAGGAAGCAGCGGGATTAAAACTTCAAATTTCGCACGGCCGTTGTTGATCAACATTTGAGGAATGTACTCTAATTTTTTCAAGCAATAATAATCATCTTTTCGTTGAAATTACAGCGGTAATACCGGCTACAAATCAAGCTATATATTTTGTCTCGATTCTCTGCGAAATAAAGCGAAAAACTTGAAGCACGTTTCTGGTGAGTCAGAATTCATGATATCGACAATACAGAGCAAAAAATTTGACAAAAGTTTAGTCACAGACTTAAGACCCGTCGGATCAGAACCAAGACGGATCTCAAGTCATTGTCCGAAGGCTGTGAACGGAAATGAGATACAGCAATGATACAAAAGTCACGTGACTACCCTTGGCTGTTAACGCGTTTTAGGATTCTGGTTTCCCCCCCCCCCCCCGCCCCGCGTGTTTTTCCTGATTTTCTCGATCCGGGGCGTATCTCCGTTTCCCGGACGATGGAAAACAGGGTGGCGGGAGGGTTTTCCAGGTTGGATCCTGGTCTGGTTCGCAACAGGGGCGTCGACGGACGGCGTCGATCGGGCATCATTCATGCGTGCGCGGTCGCCTAACGGAAACGGGTTCTATTTTTCCCAATTTACTGATAACCGAAACGAGTTTGCCGGCTGCCAGCCAGCCAGCCAGCCAGCCGGCCGGTCGTCGGTTGACCGGCGGCCAGTGTCAGCCAGGCCCCGATAGATAGTCTTACTATTTAAATAACATTGGCAGCGAGCATGGCCGTGCAATTTTAAACGGCTACCAAGCGAGCCGAGCCTTTCTAGCAACGGCCGCGGCGAAGGTTGATATACAGATTTCGCGGTGAAGGTCGGTTTACAATATCCGGTATCCGAGGCTCGACGGTTATTCCGCGGTTCTACCGTCCGCGTTCTATGTATCCTATCTATCCACACACAACCGGTGCTTTCTCCCGAGCCAGAGCCAGAGAGCCGCCTCCTACCTATGCGATACGTCAGCCCAGCGCGAAAATAATTGCTCCCGTCCGACGGAAAGTACAAATTTATCGGTCCTCTTTTTCTCCTCACCTTTTCCCTACCTCTCCATACTCGGCTCTTTTCGCCCCCCTCTTTCCTCACCTCCCCCTCCCTGTTCCAGCGCGTCTCCTCCCCTCCCCTACGCCTCATACCGTCGCAGTCTACTTCCTTTTCCATCGGCGTTCGATAGCGTCGCCGACGGTGAAACGCGACGGTAATCGGCCGGCTCTGAGCGAACACGGAATTCGGAATTGTTCCAACTTTTGAACAGCCCACGAAACTGGGCCTCCGAACACTGTCTTTCGGTTTTCACAGTTTTTCCTTTTTCTTGGGGGGAGAATCGTTGCTGCAAACTCTGTTCCAAGTGGTTTTGCGAAATCGCCAAAGGAACTCTAAATACAGTGATTCTTCTGTGATGTTGCCTTAGAAAAATGACAAGATTTAATTTATTTCACCTTGCGCGGTTCTTGTTGCACGAAAGCATCTTTATGATTTCAAGAATTGTCGAATAAAAATTCCGGAACCGGTCATTTGACCGGTGATGGTACGTTTAGTGTTAATTATACTTACTTTTAAAGCATAATGAATCTCTCAACAGAGATATACAACATATATAACATATATGCACATATATGCATATATGTACATATATTACATATATTAACTAATTTTAATGAATAAAATTTAATATCTCTTTTGTAATATTCATTATGCTTTAAACAGAAGTATGACTAATATACGCACAGTAATTGGGTCCCTTAGCCTATTTACAAAATCGCTTATGAACGAGCAAGAACAAACGAGGGTCTTCGAACAGTTTCAGCACTCGAATTCTCGCAAGCGATTCTCTTGATTTTGTACATGGAACGATGCGAAGATGCAACGTTTCTGAGGTTCGTTTCCATTTCCTTTCCGTTTTTACGGTTCGCTCTATGATTATTTAGAACCTCGTAAAAAGGTTCAGCAATTCAGCGGACACGAGCAAGTCGATTTACAGATCGTTCGAGCGTATCTCCGTCCTGGAATTTCATCGAGACGAGGACGACTCGAGTGTTGATATGTATCCTCTTTTTCTCTCTCTCTCTCTCTCTCTCCCTCTTTGTTAACGTCGACGACGACATCCGGACGACGTCTTAGATCTTGCGCAAGAACTCGCGAAATCTCTTGATGATAAGATGGGATACGCGATCGGTTTTATGGCGGTTCACGCGTCAGCAACCATGAATTCGCGGCTGCGTAAAAATAAATGCGTGTGCGACACTCTTCACACTTCGCGTATATTTAACCCTTCACACCCGATGATATACTTTCATGATATACACCACGGCAGTTCGTTCGACCTCAGAAAAAAATTCGCTTTGATGCAGTCCGATGTTTTCGAATTCATTTCGAGAAAACCATTTCGTTTGCTATATGATTTTTATTCATTCAATTGGAGAAAATCATTTCGATGCTGTACGTCGAGGTACACTACCGGCCATAAGTGTTTACCCACCTTCAAATTTCGTTACTATTCAAATAATAGGTATTTTATTGTTATGAAAATGTCCGTAGCATTAAATCCTAATTATAAGGCTAATAAAAAACATCCAAAATATTCTGTACATACACAATCAGGCACTGCAAATGAGTTTACAGCTTTTTATGAAAAACGACAATTTTGGAGTTCAGGTAAAGAAACCGATTTTTCTGACATTTTTATAACGGTCAGTAGGGAATATGAACGCAGGTAATACAGGTATCTTAGTCTTCTCAAATTTCATACTGCATTTCATACTGCATTAAGCTTTCATACAGTAAACAGTTGATTTTCACGTGCCTAAAGAATTTTGCGAAAATTTCAAATAATGTCAGGGAGAAAAGAATTATCGATTGAAACGCGCGCTCTAATAGTGCTCCATCATAGCATCGGAAAAAGTAACAGAGAAATAGCAAAGTTATTGAAGCTGAACCGTAGAACCGTGGACTACAATGTTGAGGGTGGGTAAACACTTATGGCCGGTAGTGTACCTTCAACACCTGCAGAACAATATTCCAGAAGCATTAAGAAGCAGACACAGTACAGGATCCTAATCATGTGCTATGGCAATGTCCGATCTATGACAGTAATAGAGACGCTTTGATTCGCAAACTCTGCAACAAGGGTTTCTTTCCACCCTATACAATAGATTCCTTTTTGTGTGGACCCTTTCTTTGTCCTCTATTTTTCATACATTCGTTTCTTAAGTCACATTGTTTATATCTTTAGTGTTAATATTGTATTCGAAAATGTTCATTATATTGTCTCAATCCTATTAGTTTATAAGTTACCTATGTAATGTAATGTTAGCATGCACAGCCATGTGCATGCTGCTAATAATCCCATGTGGGGTTTTATAGCTTAATAAAAAAAAAAGAAGCAGGACACCGGCAGTCACGCTTCAGTTGAACAAAACAGAAAGTGAAAGAAAATAGGGAACAAAAATCTGGGCCCGTTCGGCTAAAAATGGTGTTTCAAAGTGCTTCGAGGGGACGGAGGGTTACAGCCGTTTCGACACATGTTTTTCGGGCCCGTTTCTCAGTCGAGTCGTTAAGACGCATTCCTTTGGTGGGTCCCAAAGAGTCGCAGAAGACGGCCGGGCCCGGTCGAGACGCCGGAACAGTACCTGTTGTGCGGAATCGCGCTTTTTCTGCGTCGGACAATCGAATCGCGAAAGAGACGCGCGTTCGACGTCGGGGGAATCCTCGCCCCCGCTCACTCTCTCTCTCTCTCTCTCTCTCTTTCTCTCATCCCCCTTTCCCCCTACCCTTTCCCCTCTCGATCCGCTAGCTGAATGACGTTTTGGCGTGCAACCGGTTTGCCAGCGAAGGAATTTCTACGAAATTAAACGTCCCCGATAAAAATATGGCCGGGCTTCGGCTGTCTCGCCGATAAATTAGAAGGCTTCGTTCTAGATCGTCGTATAAATAAATATCAGCCGGTCTCTCGCTCGCCGTAAATACAGGATGGAAAACGGGACCCGGACTCCAGCGTTGTCCGGCTGCCTCGCGAATCCACGGTGAAAACCGCGTGCCGAATAGAGACGAAAAGCTTCCATTGGACGAGGATGCGGAAACCTTATAGACGAAAAAGCTTTTTCGGTTCGCGAGAGCTTCGCGAACGATTCTCGGCGATAGCTCTCCCTGTCGGATCGCCGTGAACGTAGGCGTTTTTTTTTTGGGAATTTTCTCCAGTGTATTTGAACGGTCTCGAGCGAAAAATCTTTTTGCTATTTGAGCCGTTTATTTTGAAAGTGGCCTAAGTCAATTTCTACTTAAATTGAGATACTTAAGGGTTTGTGTTTCGATGGATTTAAAAATATACGTACAGGATTCTAATGAGTCATACTGCTTAAGTGTATCTAAAGGAGTTAAATTTATATTTCCTATTAAAATAATGACAATTATTAAGTGAATAATATTTGCGTTTTCTTACCAAGAATGGAGTTAGGGCACTTTTAAAGTTAACAACCAGATTAGTTATAAAATTTGAAGGAGCCCAAGTCCATTTCCGGAACTTTTTGATAATATCCTTCGGACGTTAGGCCACTTTCAAATTGATGGTATTAATTATTGAACTAACAGCGAAAACTTATGGGTCCAAAATTGTCGTATATACTCTGAATATACTCAACCGCAAATGTTGTTTATGACAGCTAACTTGAAGTTGTACACGTGATTACAGGCAACAAAAGATAAATGACAAATGGACTTAGGCCACTTTCAAAATAAACCGCTCATTTATTCAGGCACGATTCAGGACTATGCAGAAATTTTTGCAAATTTGTTGACAAACGAACGTTAGGAAAATGAAAAAAAAATTCCGTCAGCCTTCTTGTCAGACCGCTACCGAAGGCTGCAGAATTAAAAATCTGTTTCAGATTTGTTCGAGTCAATATCAGTACAAATTAAAAATTCCTCCACAATATTCTATCGTGTCCAAACCCAATCCAAAAGCCGTTTCATCTCTGCACCGTTAGAACTCCCACAATAAATTCCCGAAAACAACCTATTCTTGTCCCTAACGAGTGAGTGCATTCAAGTATAAGGGATGCTGCAGTCTAAACGCCTGCGATCCAACCAGCTAGGCTACAGCGCCTACAGCGAAGATATTAGTGAACGCATAAATAGCTGCATCTGCGCTTGTGGATCGGTGATCGAGGATCTCCGGTAGATCGGAGACGGCAGGTTTTCAAAGGGACACTGTCCGTCCATCAGATACGACCGTTTCTAGGGTCTTAGGTCTTTTTCCTCTAGACAGAAGGGGTCGCTAATTGGCAGACGCTATTTGTGGAGTTGCAAGGGGCCCAGGGATCGTATCGCGGTAGAAAATTCAGGAAGAGTTTCCCGTGGAACTTCGGGCTCGAACTTCCAAAGAATTATTGCTAGGATAATTCTAATATGAGCTATGCATATTTTACTGTCAATTAAACTCTGCCTCGTTAACCCTGAACGCCGCTCGAACCCCGTCATCCTAATTCGTCGTCGTAAATGCCCGGGGTTAAATGCGGCGTCGTTAAAACGTCTCATCGCGAATCTTGGCTATTCATACCGCCATTCTATCGGGTTCATATTGTTTTTACAGTTCTTCGGATTTTTGCGACGAGCACGCGAGTCTCGCGAAGATGAGTTATTGTTCTCGTTAGTGTCTTGACGACTGGGACTGCTGTTTTGGATTTTCATTCAGAAACATAGTGACTGTTTAGTGAAAAGTACCGAGTTTAACGAATTTATTGAAAAGATGCACTAGATAACATGCGTTAAGTAATTCAATATTGTTGCCGTTATTCTGTCTTAACGATTGACTTGTTTCGATCGATTGATAATTTGAATGATAATTGATTCGATTGGTTTCCAATTCGATTTGATTTGGTAAATGATAGTAACGATAAATAGAGTGGTAGAAACAACTAATAGGAAGGATAGCATAATACCGCTAAGAAAATTTAAAAAACGTGCTGGTCATTTTTCGAGGAAGTTTGATCAACGGTGTTTCACCGTTCGAAGATTTTTTAAGTTTACATTTTCAACCAGCAAATGCTAATCTCAGAGAGGAAGATCTCTCGATTTATTGGAAACCTGTTCACAATGCATTCAATCTATCCCGAGTCATACGTTATTCATTTCTGGTCGGCAAAAAATCGACATCGATTCCGCAAATAAAGAACACAAACCGCGTATTCGTGAACAACAAAAATCGTCGTGAAACTGTGTGTACGCGATGTTCCGCCAACCGGAGTCGCCACGAAAATAAAGCGAAAATCAAGATCAAAGAAAATTGCAGTGTTGGCTTGGTTTTCAAGTTATTAGCGACTCGAGTACATCTAATAGCGTCGCGTGAGTCACATCTTCGACTTTATCTCTCGCAGAGTTCATCGATATCTGCTCTTGATCTGACCTGACTTATGCAGAGGAATTCTTGACACTTTGACTGTCGGTAATCACCGCGGAACGGCGCCATCAGAAATCGTTTAAAAATCATTCCAACTACACGAATATCGCCAAATAGAACCATATCTAAATTTACATGCTCTTGTGTTTAAAATAGTTACCACGTTTAAATACTTCTATACTTATATAGTTACTATGCTCAAATATTCCTACGTTTAACTACTAGTATACTTCTACATTTGAATAGTTATCGTATTTAAATACTTTTATATTCAAATAGTTGCTATACTTAAGTACTTCTACATTTAAGCAGTTGCTATATTTAAATAGTTACTATATTGAAATACTTCCATATTTAAATGCTTCTAAATAGTTACTACATTTAGATACCTCTATATTTAAATAGTTACTATACGTAAATACCAATAAACTTTAAATAGATACTATACTTAGATACTTCTATATTTAAATAGTCACTGTATTTAAATACTCCTACACTTAAACAGTTTACCAAGGTCAAATGACAGGTTTTCTATTTTGCAGTTAGTGAAATTGTGAAAGTGTTTTTATAGGAAATTACGGAGTTGACTTCTTTATTTAAGCACGTATTATAATGGAAACAGTACGAAACAACCTGAAATAACTTGAATCATTTCACATCTATAAGGGTTTTACTTTTGTATATTTTGTGGTTAGTAAGGTTAGTGTTAAATCGTGAAAAATCGGCCAAAAATCGGCACGTTAATCGTGAACAATTCGACAAACGACGTTTTGCACGAGTCTGTCTTGATTCGGCCTAAGGAACGGGAAGACATCCTGAAATGTCAGCAACATTTCCAAAATGCCCATTTAATCGAGAAAACAGGGCTTCCGCAAGCCTCGTGAAAACTCGTCGAGAAGTCGGCGCGTTGATGGTGAATGATTGAACAATAAGAACTTGTATGACACAACTGAGCCGATGGTAAGACGCCCTAAAACGCCGGTAGCACATCGAGACAGCCCGCAGAGTCGATCCGAGGCTCGACGGGGCAATCTTTCACCGTGAAGCGCTCCTAAACCGATTTTATCTGTCCCGTGAGCGGAGGGGCAGTAAAAATCAACGAGAAATCCGGAACGCGGGAGGGTTAATAAAAGCGGAGTCGTTGAAACTTATCGGAATACGTAAGCGTCGATCGAGCAGAAGAACGCGCGGCGGTGGAGCAGCGGGTTCTTTACGGCGCGGCCGTCAACATCGGCGTTCCAATAAACGCGGCCTAATGGCGTGTTACCGGCTTTTCTCCGCTATAAAATCGGCCCGTTGTTATGTCTACGGGCGAAGACGAAGACGACCGAGAGGAACGCGGACGGTTTTTTCGCGCGCGAAACTCGAAACGACCGATTCGATTGCCACGGGAAACGGTGCTCGCGAAATCACGCGGCCGAAAAAGAAGTGGAACACGCATTTCGCCGCGAGTAACGAGCTCGAGGACTTTCACTCGTGATAATGCCCGGTCCTTTTTTTGCTCTTCGGATGAGCTGTCGATGTCTCTGGTTTGTCCCTGGTTCGCCATGGAACTCGTAGGATTTTTTAGAGGTGGATCGTTTTGATACTCAGGGTAATGGACCCAATTACCGTGCCTATATTAACTACACTTAATTTTCAACTACACAAAATTTTTGATGTTTATTCAGGCTTGATTAACACTAGAAAGACTGAAACTTAGTATATACCTATATTGCCCAAAAGCAGTCAAAATGACTGCATTGTGAAAGAATAACTAACGTGTAAAGACATTTGTTAGTTAGCTTTTCCAATAACTCACTTCTATTCGACATTTCTTTCATGAATTTAGGGCGCAAAAGAAAAAAAAAATAAACAACTTGTTAGAACAAGTATCACTGCATAAAGATTCGAATAACAAGTACTACTTTAGCTTATTGAGCAACTGCAACTTAGCAAGTATACGCCCAAATCGACAATTTATCATGTACTTGTATGTTATCATGTGACGGTAATCGAAAAAAAATGAAAAATGTTATTTCAATACAGAGCCGAACTGGTCGTATAAGAAATTTACTCAATTCAATAATAAGTCATTTGATTATTTAAAATTTCCCAAGCAGTCAAAATGACTGCTTTTGGGCAATTTAGGTATAACACACACACACATATATATATAACAACATATAAATGCATTTATATGTTGTACAAAAAGTCACAAAATTCTAAGAAATTATGTCATTATATACATAATTGTTTTTCTAATTGAAATTAAAAAGCAGTCAAAATGACTTCCTTGGGCAATCTAGTGTTAAGGACTATACAGAAATTTCTGTAGACTTGTTGACAAACAAATATTACGAATGAAAAATGCTTTTTAGACTGCGCTAGAATTCCGTTTTGTCAGGTCGCTGTCAAAGTAGGCGATTTTTTAGGAATCGTACACAGTACCGGAGATACTGTGCCCCCACAGTAAGTGGGTCCTTTACTGACCGTCATGAAGTCTCCTAACAGGAAACCTGACAATAAACAAATAAAAAGAGGAGACGAGAGACCATCTCGCACACTTCCATAAACTATTGACCATCGTACAATTACCTAACAATCGTGCACATGCGAGCAGATACAATTATGCAATCAACATCGACAAATCTACCGTCAGGAGCTGTTCGGAATGAATGAAAAGAAGAGAACGTCCTTCGAGAGAAAGAGCGCCAGGAACCCGTGAAGAAAACTCGGGCGAAACGAACCACTCGAATACGAGACGCCTGATCGTCGAGCAATATTGAACTTGATCCGCAGTTAGAGCAGCGTAGCTCGTCGCGAATTTCCTACGATCGCTTGTCGCGATCTCAAGATCTCAAGGCTCGTCTTGCCTCGCCTCGCCTCGCCTCGCCTCGCCTCGTTTCGCAGTCCAATTCATCTCGTTAACCGCGCCCGTACACCGTCGCCTATTCGCCGAAAGATTGCGGCCAACTGCGGCCCGACCTTTGCCTTCCCGTGAAAACCGACGCGAATCGAACGCACAAACAAAATCGCACAGCTTCGTCTCGCGTCCAACACTTTGCCCCTCCTCGATTTTGTATTGTCAGCCCCCTGGTTTGCGACGAGGGTTGTTCATTAACGGTGATTTCGAATTTATAAGGCGACGGGGAAATTTCGCGATTAAAAATTCGCGTGCCGCGCGACTCGATTAAACAGATACCGATCGACAAAGAGGGGGAAAAAAAACACAGTGGCGAAAAACGATTGGGGGAACGGGGGAGGGAGGGAGGGACAGCTTCGGCAGTAATACGGCGTAGCAGGGGGGCAATTTGCAAAATCAATGAAACGCCGGGAAATATTAATGCGGGAACGAACCGGTCTCTTCTACCCCCCCTCTCTCTCTCTTTCTCTCATGTTCGCAGACCTCGTTAAAGAATCATCCGGTTTGCGTTCGACCGCGTAGAATCGGCCGCGACGATTTTCGAATCGCGATCAAATGATCGAAATAATGGACGGCCGTAGACAAATAATCGGTGTGTTTCGTGTCGTTGACCGGTCGATGGGTGTACTCGAGCCCTCGTGGACGGGTTGTTGACTCGTGGCGCGCGATCAACACCTTCTGAAAATTTCATTAACCCCGGGAGAAGCAAGCCGGGTGAACCTGCAAGAGAGCTGTGTGCCTCGAAACCCGATGTTTGAACGAGCTCGCAGAAATCGAGAATCGCGATTTTCCTGTTCGTTTTTTTTTTTTTTGCAGAGAGAGAGAGAGATTCACGAGGTATTCTGGTGTTCGCGATTTTCAACAAGTCAACACACAATTTTTTTGAAGATTGGACTGATACTTTTACGTACATCAGTCTCGTCTAGAGCTCGGTAGTCCTAGTGTTAATAATAATCCAGAGCGCAGAATAATAATTTCATTTTTTTTTTTTTTTAAGAGACAGAATATTCTGCAATTTTAGTCGCAAAATATTGCGGTAACAATTACGAGGACGACGCAGAGGGACGAAACAAGGTTTCGAGCGCGCAGCATCCGTCGGCGTCGGTGAAGCGACAACGCGGGACGCTCGACGTCGTCGGCGTCGTCTAAAATAAAACTGTTCCGCGGCCGGTGGTGCGGGGAAATTTTCGAAAACTTCGTTGTGACGAAGTGGCGTCGGTGGAACGCGTTTAGTGCACTCTGCGGCGAGTAAACGGCCCTCGTGGATACGCGCGATTACCGGGGAACCGGGGGCTGGATAGAAGAAAAAACTTTATTGTCGCTCGCCGACTCGGTAGACCGGCGATAAATCAGCGAAGGGGTATCGTGCGTGAACGTAAACTCCTTTCAAGTGGCGAGATAGCGCGCTGCCTTATCGCTCTGGCCGGTGTTTTCCATGGGAGGTTCCATTCGGTGCCATGGAAACGATCCGACCGCTAACGTTGCCGAATAATCAACAATTTTCCCACAGGGATCTACCAAAATCGAATTTTTTTTGTTTCGCACGGCGATATTATACAGAGATTCTTAGAACTGTGCACGGAAATTCAGGATCGAAGTGTTTCGTGACAGTCTCAGGACAAACTCGAGCAAACAAGAACAAACGTGGGATTTTTTGATTTTCGTACAGCACTGGATCGAATTTGTCTGATAACGTAGCAGGGAATTCTGTTAGCATACCTAATCTTGACCTTGCAAAAGAAAGATTCACTGATTTTGTGTGTTCGTTATGCATTTTGTGGCCGTTCAAACCGAATCAAACAGCCTTACACTGTGATTGCTATGTGCTTGTATAGTGTTCAACGAAAATGATACAGTAAACTCGCCAAGTATCATATTACAATCTTATACAAACAAAAATATTCATTTCTCGTTCATTATGCACTTTGTGACCATTCAAATTGGGTCAAACGTCATCAAACCATGGTTGCTGAATACACAGTGTTGATTCGAATTCATAGTACGCAAGCACTAAAAATTCGAATTTATTTTATCGCAAAGGGTTAACGAGCTACAAAGGTCAAGTTTGCCCCCCCCCACCCCTGAATAGAGTGCAACATTTGATTCACTTGCGCACAATAGCCACTCTAAAAACAAATTTAATGAGCCACAGCGAGTGCTGCTTCTCTCGAGTGTTTCAAGATGTCTCTGCTCGCGAAACTACGCGACCATTGCACGCTCTCGTCAACCGTTAATTATAATACAATTATCGTGGAAAAACAAAAAACAAGGAATCCAGCGTGATGTATAAACTGCGGTCTGCACGGTAAATCGATCTCCGGGACGAGATCTCAAAATGGAAAACAAAGTTGTGTTTCTGGGTCGCGTTGCTCTCGGACAACAAAGTTGCCGCTAAATTAATTTATATCGTCTCTGTGACGAAAAAACTCTGACCAAAAAGTTTCACTTTTCGGACGGTATTGTTCTGGACGGCGAAGTCGACGCGGCTAAATGAATTTATGCGTCTTCGTAACGAAAAAACGCAACCGAACAGCGAACTTTCGAGGGTGCTCACAGGTTTTTGGGTCAGTCGAGTGTGTTTTCGGGTCGAATTGACCCGTCGGCCTGCGAGAGAGGGTCGCGAAACGATTCCGCACCGTTCACCCCATAAATTTCAAAGTCACGGCGATTCCCGTAGAAACTGACTGACTCATTGTCAGCAGAGTAGCCATAACGTTCGTTCTGCCCTCGGAAAGTCCACGGGCAAAGGACGCGGACGGAAGATTTCCTCGACACGGAAAACCATCGAGTTCAAATACTTTTCTAAATCTACGAAATTCTTTTCGAAATTCCGTCGAGTCCTTTTGCAGATCCTTGAAATTCCCCCGATAGTGAACGTAAACACGCAAGATGGCCGACGTCGCGTGACTTCGCGAAGCTAGAGAGAAATTTTCTGTCCGGCCGACGGACCTTCTCTTTGTATCGGGAAACACTTGAGCAAACACTCGTGTCGACTGTATGTACACGGAGAAGTCTTGAGAGTCGGTGTTCGGGATCATAGTACTCGCTGTGTTCTCCGTTAGAAGTGGGCCTAATTACTCGGCTAGAGCGTCCTTGTTCCTCCGAGGTTTTCGATTTTTTTTTTTTAAATACACCCGGTTCTTTTATTCTTTCGAATGTCTGAGTAAAACGCGTATATTCTACTTGCTTGACTTTATGAATTTTATTTTATTTTAATTAACCCTCGCGTTGTAAATCTTCAAATTGTCGGTGTTTCTTGGGACCTGATATGTTCAACGTTGCTTTTCACAATAAAGCAACAAATACAATTTCCGATTTGTACAAAATACAGTCAACTAATCGTACAAACTTCGTCAAGTCTGTACACCGTTCAATCATTAAAACAGAGAATATCCATTTTAGCCAGAAAATAAATAAGATAAAAATTGTGCAGAGCGTGCAAACATTTTCGCTTTTCGTCACCAATTTGTTCTACTCTTCGAGTCTGCGAATGAACGCGAACACTATAGTCCGGGGGGCCATAGTTTCGTCAAGCCGTTCATCTTGGCAACGGCAAAGATTGAATCGGCCGTCGATCGAATCGCGGATCCGTCGATAACGCAATTTTGCAATATTTTCGTTGCGAATACGGGTGACCGGTTTCGATAATTCTCTGATAACCGATATAGTAGCCTGGCCGTAAATCGGCGATTCGGCCCCGAAGAAAACGACAATGACGACGACAACGACGACGACACACACACACAGAGAGAGAGAGAGAGAGGCGGTCGTTTATCAATGGGGTCCGAGAGTTACTTATCACTTTCATCGGGTGCGCTCGGCCCCGTCGCAGAACAATCGGCTTATGAATTATTCGTGACATAATTACGTCGGTGTTCGACGGTGTACACCTGCAGTCGTCGTCGTTTTGTCGTCGTTGTCGTTGTCGTTGTCGTTGTCGTCGTTGCCGCCCGTCGATTGAGAACGTTCTTGCTCTCTCGATGCCCTTTTCTCTTGCGCGCCCAGCCGATTACGTTACGGCCGTCAAGTTCATTGAATGGTAAACGCGCCGCGATAATTGCTCGACGAAGGCGGACCTCGGCCAGGATGGAATTCGAAGGATTAGAAAGCGGCCGACGGGAACGAAAAATGCAACCTTGCGCCGCGGTGGGGATGCAACTGGCACGGTTGCTCTAGCAACACACAACAACAAGAATTTGACAAGAAACAAGGATTCATACACGTACACAAAATTTAACCCTTCGCACTCCGCTGTCCACCTCTCAGGGGACATTAAAGTTTATTAGCGATTACGGGGAATTAATTTATTCCAGCGCAACTTTAAATAGAATATTGATTTTTTTGCAAATGTATATTCCTCGATGTCAACCAATTCATATAAGTCCAATATCATTATTAGACGTCGGATCTTTATGCATTTATGGCTTATGGAAATGTTACAAAAAATACTATAATATAAAATTCGAGAGAATTTAACACGATTTTTATTTGCCTTGGATCTACAAAGGCTGTCCTCATTAAAAATAAAATTTTATTTCATTCCACTTTCTTAAAATGTTTCTAGAAAAATTGGAAATTGCATAAACATCCGATGTCTAGTCATTATAATACGTTACTTGGTTCCAAAATTATACTAAATAATACGAGGATTTGTAAATTTCTGCCAGAATGGTTCGGAGTGCAAAGGGTTAAGAACACCAAAGAAGCTCGTCGCTGATGACCTAGATGTTGATGTGAAGTTAAACCAGGAAAAAAAAGATTAAAAAAAAGATTAAAAAAAAAATGGGAGAAGAAGATTTGTTTCGTGTGTCCTGCAATTAATGCGCAATCTATTAAGCGTCCCGTTTAATATTTCATCGTCAGCTACGTTCCTCGATTAGAAAAATTGTGAGACCCTAACGCACGGAATCGGCACAGCGGCAATGATGTAGAACTTTGTTGTTCACGAACGTTTGACGAATTTTATTTACTCGTTCGAACAATTACATAAAAATGTCTCGCTTCGGAGCGGAAAAGACGGGAGAAGCAAGCAAGATCGAGTCGACAAGACATTCGGGAAGAATTGCTATACAGACATTTTGAAAATGAAGTGCAGTTAACAAAGACGGGCCTGTTATTTAAATAAACCGTGAATATTACGTCCCCCCCCCGCGGCAGCGGTCAAATTAATCGAGGCAATTTATGTTTGGCCGGTCTTTTACGTTCCTTTTAATTGGCCGTGCTCGATTAACTTCTTTCGGAATTTCGCCCGGGGATTAATCCTTTGAGAGATCGCACGGCGATTTTGCTTCGCGATCGAGTCGTTTAAAGAAATCGCGGGTGCAGCAACGTCGGAAAAATCGTCGATCGTGGCGTTCACGGAGAACAAAGGGAAGGAACAGACACGACAATCTATTGTTTTGTCGCTGGCTGCTGCTGCTGCTGCTGCTGCTGCAGCGCTCTCTTGCCTCTCGCCGTATCTTTTCAGTTATGCGTATTAACGTTGATTATAGAGAGAAAGAGAGAAAAAAGAAAGAAGAACTCGAGCATCCATTCGCTCCTTCCTCGAGACAGGTTCATTGTTCGCCGGGACAAGCGATCGGGCACTTTTAAGCGGCGGAGAGGGGCGATTCGCAACAGTTAATTAATACCAATTCATTAATACAGATCCCGGTGGCCGATAGTTTCGGTGCTTGTATTCGGAATTCCCTGTAGAATCCCCGAGACGTAAATGTTCTGCTCGAGAAGTGAAACTCTCCGAGCACACGGTGCAAATTTCTTCGGACTAATTTGGACAAATTAACGTGAACGAGAGAGCAGTTCATTGGAAATATCGTTCGGGATAACGCGAGATAAGCGGGATTCTTGTTGCGACTTTTTTAGACGTTTTCGACCGGACCGAATATTCTATCTAATCGCGAACGTTATGAAAGCGTAAACATTCGATGCTTTTTCTTTTTTCGCTTTGTTGTCTTACACTCGAAACGATAACGGCGCTTTATTATTAACCAGTCAAGAAAGCGAAAATCTTTCAATGAATTAAATGTTGCCCCGTTTTGCCGGGATTGTTCGGATACATCGAGGATCGAAGCGGGTAGAGCTGAAAGTCGTTTACGTCCAGGAGAGAGAAAGAAAGGGACATGTGTAACGGCGGTTTATGATAGATCCAGTAAGAATTGCTGGGAAATTCGAGATCCGGCTGGGAAACGACAAATCTCGGTCATAGGTAGCTCCGAGAATCCAGTAGGAATTTTTCAACTTTTGACGGCTTAAATTGCAGCCGGTAGAACGTAATTTACGATAGAATTATTCAGATTTGAAATAAAATCCAAAAGAAATTATGTCCAAAAAATTTACGAACTTTGATGTATAGCTCGGATAAAAATAAGTGAATTTTAAAGAGTGGCTTCAAGTCGATTTTGAAATGTGTTCCCACGGGAATTTTTTAACTTTCAAGGGCTTAAATTATAGCTGGAAGAATTTACTTTGCGATAGAATTATTCAGATTCGAAGGAAAATTCGAAATTATGTCCAACGAAATTTACGAACTTCAATAAAACTTAACGGTAAGGAATCACATTCGACCGAAAACTGATAACCAGAAATAATCAGAAGCTCGCACCACCTAAAATCCTTTCCAAAATTCGGCAAAAACCTTCTCTAAACGGAACACAGAGCCGGTCCCGATAGACTCGAACGAAAATAGAAAGACAAATTCGCGTGGGAAGTGGCTTGAAAAATGTGAGGGGTGTTCGAATTCGATTTCGCGCACGGTTCTCGCCTAGATCCATTCTCGAATCCCGTCAGAAGTCTCGAATCTTTCCGTTCGGCGCAGGGAGCAGCAAAGATCCGGAGGAAAACCCTGAAGAAACATAATCGAAGGAAAATCTCGCGGAGCACTGATCCTGGGAAGCGTTCTGCACCGTCGACAAACGAACGAAGCACCCCCGAATTCGATTCTCCCCCGCCACCCCTGACCCCGGGGGAAGTTTCGCCGGTGTCGCGAGAGAGGGTGTCATTGATTTTTCGGAAATGACTAGGCCGATTACGCGAGCGGAGGCCCGTCTTTACGATTTGTTTTGGCGGCGAGGTCCGCGTAAAAGAGAAACGAGGAGGAAAGAAAAAGAAAGCGGCTGCGAGAGAAACAGCGGGGGTGGAAACCGGCAGGGAAGTGGAGGGGTGAAGGGGAGGGGAGGGGAAACACCGTCGAGGGGAATGCCGTGGAATAGAGAGGGAGAGAGAGAGAGAGAGAGAGAGAGAGAGAAAGGGAAAGAGCACCGGATAGAGACAGAGAGGCAGAAAACGAGAGAAAGAGAGAGGGAGAGAGAGGGATGGATACGCAGAACCAGAACGCGCGCCGGAGAAAGATAGAGAAAGGAGGAAATGGCTGGTGGTTACGCATGCGCGGTTTTTTCGTCAGACAGCATTTTTAAAGATTTTTCCTCCCGTAGCAGCTTGCAGATTTAAGTCGCCAGGTCGATCCCGTCGATTCCCGAATGCCCCGAACCGCCTGCACTTCGTTACGACGCCGCGCCGCCCATTGCAACCGCCTCCAATATACGTTTTTCCCCCCTTTTACCACCCCCTTTCACCCCTTTTTTTCTATTTAGTTGCCCCTCTCTCTCTCTCTCTCTCTCTGGCGCGCGCGTCGGCTATCTCTCCACCCCCTCGTCCCTTTAATTCCCTTATCAAAAATCGTTCGGAGCGTGGGAGTCCGGCTCGAACTGCCAGAGGATCGGCTCCAGTCGTACCCCCTCCCTCCCCTCACGTACCCAGCCCTCATCTTGATTAATCTTCTGTAAACAACAAGAATTTTTACACTCCCGAAGATGGCTGAACTGGTTTTCGAGGATTCAACGTAGCAGGGGTTTTAATCGATTTTTAGGCCTCCGGGCGATGCGAAGCTATTCGGGGACGAGAACGAGTTAATGCAGGGTGATTATTTATTTGGTTAGTTTGTTTAATAGTGGGTTTAGTTCGATGATTGGCTGCTTCTGTTGGAATTATTGGAATTGGGCAGACGCTTTCGCGAGAAATAATTGAATTCTTTGTTCCCGGAATTGTGATAAAAATCGTGCAAGATTTTACTGCTAATCAGTTTGGCGCTTAATTAGCACGACTTGTCGAGTGGATAAAATGACTGCATTTTGAGAGGTTTGTTCACGACGAGATTGAAGCGTATTCTTGGAGGAATTTTCGAAAGTTTGAGGGCTTAGGTTACAGATGGAAGATAGCACTTGATGACATAGTCGGTTAGGTATAAAAGAAAATTCAATGCCATGACGAAAAATTGAGGAAGATCGGCTCTGCTCGGAGAATCTTGACGTGAAGCTGCGGATTGATCTTCGAAATGTACTCCCATAGGAATTTTGAAACTTTTGATGGCTCGAATTGACGTTCGTGGAACACGCTTAAGAGATAGGACTGATTAGGTTCACAAGAAAATTCGCGTAGAAAAATAGGCAAATTGTGGTCTATTGCTCGGGCAAAAATAAGTGATTCTTGAGGGGCCACTTCAAGTCGATTTTAAAATATATTCCCGTAGGAATTATTGAACTTTCTAGGGCTCAAATTACAGCTGGAAGAATGTACTTTACGATAGAAATATTCAGATTTCAAAGAAAATTCGAAACTATGTCGAAAAATTTGGAACATTTCAGGTTTAAAAAATGGCTCACGATTTGGATACATAAATTCTTATTGGTGTGATAAAGTAATGCAAAATAGTGATTTTGAATGAAACAATAATTTCCTCGGAACCGAAATAAAATTCTATTTTTATCGTAATCAATCGTCACCGGAGAACACGCACGAGCACACAGTAAGCACAAACTTGCCTGCTGCTCTAACAAAAATTACAAAGGAATTATCGCTGCAACCTGTAAAATAAATCGTAGGGGTTGGAACAGCTCCGAGTGCAAAGGGTTAGCTGCACAAGTCGTTTGCGCAAAGATTCGCAGTCTACTGTGCAAACAGTACACATTTCGCTCGAACAGCGAGCAAAAATCGTCCGGCGTCTCTGTTCCCGGTGGTTCGAGAGGGCTTTTCGATCGACGAAAAGCTGTTCGAGCACACGTGAACCGGTGATACCGGTGTGTGTGTACACGGGAGAGCGTGTTCACGAGACGTTCAGCGACTCTCTGTGTTTCCCCGTCGGCCGATTGATTCGTCTGAGAGAGGCGGGAAGGTCGCACGAACGAACGAACGTTTCGGGAACAGGTGTGGTCGCGAGAGCGTAATTCGGGATCCCGGTTGAATGACTTCTGTTTGAACAACTGCTACGGTGTGTAACGTACCTGTTGGCAGCTCGGCGAACGGGTCGTGCGCTTTCTTCCTCGCGAGCCGGAAAGCTCTCGGATCTTAATTCGATTTTCCGAATTTCGACTACCCCCCTCCCTTTCGCTAGTTTTCCGTACGCTTGCTGTCGTCTCCGGAGAAAAACAATTGCGAATCGATAAGCGAGGAAGAACCGCGAGAAAAGTACTGTGATTTCTCTACACATGTCGTCGAGGCCTAGATGATGAATGTCGCGAAATTATCCCCATTACTCCCCACGAGATCGAAATAAACATTTGAAAGTAAAATTAAGAATGTCAAAGTTCAATTTTCTAGCTTAAAATGTGCAACAAATAGACTGAGAACTTTATGCATTTCTGACAAAGAAACACAAGAATCTGAAAATTTTACTTACTCGCAGCTCAATTAAAACAATCGGAGAAAGAAATAAAGGTAATTATTCACATTAGGGGCTTCCTCACCGATTTTGATTACCTTGAAATATGTTGTCAAGGTCGTCATTCTGAACAACTTTTTCCTATACGTGTTATCGCCGCTTAGCTTTAGTTTCCGAGATATTCGCAAAAGGTGATCGGAGTAGGTGTTTGTAGGATTGTGTAAAATAGTATTTCAAATAGATGACAGTAACATATATTTTTATGATATTTTGTTGCCTGTAATGCTATTACGATATTGTAATCTGTTTATCAACACGTTACATATTCGTAATTAAACACAAATAATACTTTGCTAACTATTATAGCTTCTCATGTTAAAAATTATAATTTATAATATTAACTACTTGCTCAACTTATTTTCATTGTAAGGAAATATTTGAAATACAAAATAAAAATATTTCATTTTATCTATCTGGTTATCAAAATAAAAATATTTGATTTAAAATAGTATCTTATTTGAACCACATTAAATTATACTATATACCATATCATTAATGATCGTTAACATACGTTGCAAAATATGATAGAAAACCTTGTATCCAATGTTCCACATACGAATACTAATCCTACATTATAAAATACTAATGTAAAGTGTACTTACTTCTGAATTCTCTGTACCTCCGTTCGATCCACAGCACACAATTATTAACTCACGAGAATAGCTCCGAATAGTTGAACAACAATCACTAAACAACACACGCAACACACACACACACCGCACATTTTATAAAATCGTGACAACGAACGAGATGTCACTCCGACCACGATCAAAATAATACTGCGATTTTAACAATGATCCCCTCCACAGGGGTGGTACGGTCAGGTTATCCTAGGAAGGTTAGACGCTGAGAGTCTATAAACACTAGATACAAAACCAACAAAAAAAAATTATGGCGGGGCGCCGACCCTATTTCCCGGAATTCCCTGTTTTCGTATCACACCTCCGTGGAAGGGATCATTGTTAAAATCGCAGTATTATTTTATTCGTGGTCGGAGTAACATCTTCTCGTCTGCTGTCACGATTTCGTTAAGTGTGTTGTGTGTGTTGTTTAGTGATTGTTGTTTAATTATTCGGATCTCTTCTCGTGAGTGAATAATTGTGTGCTGCGGATCCGACGGAGGTACAGAAGATTCAGAAGTAAGTACACTTTACATTAGTATTTTATAATGTAGTTTGTAGTACATTAGTATTATATTTTATTATTCGTATGTAGAATATTTGATGCAAGGTTTTCTTTCATATTTTGCAACTTCAGTGTCCCTTTAACACTAGATTTACAAAGCACTAAAACTGACTACTTAACATTATTTTACAAAAATAACAAGAACGTGTCTATCCACATTTGTATCAATCTTTTAAATAATATATACCCAAAAAAATAATTTTGTTGAATAATTCCCCATTCCCGTAATTTTGACAGGCCCCGTGAACCTAGTGTCAAATTTCGTTTGTCTCGCGGCACGCACACGATTATGTTCCATCTCACACACTGTACACTTTACATTAGTATTTTGTAATGTAGATTTTTTTATGTAAATATTTACCTTCAAATCTAACCCACACCTACTCCGATCGCTTTTTGAGATGTTGAAACTTTTTTGCGAATATCTGGGAAACTAAAGTTGAGCGGCGGTAACATGTATAGGAAAAAGTTGTTCAGAATGACGACCTTGACAACATATTTCAAGGTCATCAAAATCGGTGAGGAAGCCCCTAATGTAAATAATTACCGAAATAAATGTCTATGCAGGCTCCCGCGTCTTGCAATTAACGGAGAGAATTTCCACATTGCAATAATAAACCTGCGGGTAGTATTGTAGTATTTCTCGATTAAAATTCTCCGCGACAATTCTAAAATCGGACGTGTGTTCCGTACGCGACGACCTATTATATAGCATAGCGTGTAAAAAAAACCGAAGTTCAACGGAGGATTGGGACCGGATTAAGGAAGAGGAACGGCCGTAACCGAGAGGGTAGGGTTTCTCCGAGACCCGAGAATCCGATCTTTCGTTTTCTGCCACGCAGATCGAGCCGGCACGCCTTCACTTTGAGCGGACAAAGTCGCTTTCACCCGGTCAATTAAACGCGGCTCGGCACGACGCGCGGACTTTCGAGCGAAGACAGGACACGGTTATGTTCGCGCGATCCGGCGCGGGACCTCGTAAATTTCGTCGGCCCTGCTGAGCAGCTCAGCCACCTTCTCCTATGCGTCCGGAACTTAATTGGACCTTCGTTAAACACACCGGTGCCCGCCAATTATCGAAAAACCGGCCAGATTTCGCGCGACGAACGCTTTGATCCGGATTCCAGTCTCCTACGCTCCGAGCTTTCGCGATTCTTCGCGCCCCCGAACGACGAAGACTCTCGCGCGCTTCGAGAGCACATAAGCGCGCGATTCCAAACAGTTCAGGTTATTATTATTGCTGACTCTAGGGCCAAGGGTAGTCTCGTGACTTTAGCAAAGTCACCAGGTCGGTAACTGCTGTATAAAGTTCGATATCTTTGTTCGATATCTCGTGCGTTAGGGTCTCACAATTTTTATAATTGAAGAACGTACCTGATGATGAAATATTAACCATTTGCATTCTTTTTTAACTACAAAACGAAACATTTCTTGCGACCTAGAATATTTCCACCCTAAAATTTTGTTTCATGGTGTACATATGAAAATGGTGCAACGCTTCGAGAAAAGAATAAAACTTAATTGGACAGACTTGATCAAATTCGATGAGAATTTTGAAATTTTTGTTAGAATAATAAAAAAGTTGTCAAACGCAATTTTCCATTCGTAATTCAGACTAAAAGCAACATTTCCAAAATTTTCGTCAGATGTCTAGCCAACTAATCCATCTAGCTTGGCAGCGAAACCGAGTTCGTCTGGTTCGTTTATAAAAAGGTAATTCTAAATGAAAGTGCGTGTCCGGAATAATGAGACTGTGTAGGAACGAGCGATCCAGAGGGAACGATCTTTCCTGGCATTCTCGAAGGATGCAGCGAATGATGAGTGAATGATATTCACTGGTGGGAGGGATTTGCGAGCACCTGGACCGTTCCGAGCATGATCACTATGGTCCCGCGCAACACGTACCGGGTTCGCGGCGGTTTAACGCTCATGAAAACTTTATGAGCAGATTAAGGTCAGTTTATCGCGGCTCGATCCCGAAGAACCTCGGCTCCGTGGAATTTCGGGCGTTCAGCGGAAACGGAACGGCACGCGCGAGTCCCGCGAGCGGGAAAAGGCGTTCTCTCCTCTCTCTCTCTCTCTCTCTCTCTCTTCTCGCATATAGGAACTCCTTTCCCTCGAGCAGATCGAGAGAGAAAGAGAGAAAGAGGGGGTTCGAGAACGGAGCTAGGAAAAAGTTCATTGACGCGTCACTCGGCTGAGTGAAAGCATCGGTTTGTCCATTCAATTAGTCTCCTCCCCGTGGTAATGCCTGTACACGCTCGCCGCCGCATTCCCGATAGAAATGAATTATTGCGACGGGCAGCAGGCGACTCTGAATAATCGGCTGCGCTCGTCCACGTGCGGATTTGACGGATAATTGCGCTCGTGGCGTGCTACCTCGTCGGTTCTGTCCGGCCTCCTCGGATTAGCGAGAGAAAGAGAGAGAGAGAGAGAGAGAGAGAGAGAGAGAGAGAGAGGGAGAGAGAGAGGTTACAGACTTGGGAAATTTAATCCGAAGAGGATGGAGGTCCTACTCTACGTAGAAAAATTGATTTGGGGGATGGAGGTGTGGACAGACTGAGGTAGAATTCCCCGGATTAGCGATAAAAAAGTGGACATCTTGCCGAGGATCGAATTGATTGTAATTAACACTAGAAAGACGGGAGCTTAGTATATACCTATATTGCCTGAAAGCAGTCAAAATGACTGCATTGTGAAAAAATAACTAATGCGCAAAGAAATTTGTTTAACAGTAATTTTTAATATATTTTATATCACTTACAGTCATATAACAAGTTATTAATAAGTATTAGCAATAAAAGAAATGTATTTCAGTTGGAAAAAAAATAATTTAAAGCAGTCAAAATGACTTGCTTAGGCAATCTAGTGTTAACACATCTTGCGCGGGCACTTTGCCGCCAAACCCTTACCGTGTATAGGAATTCATTCTTGCAACGCACCTTTTGTATTTCTGCAACTCATGTCTATCTGATCTTATTGTGAAAACATCACAAAAACCCATCGATAACAATAATCCATCAATAATTCGTGAAAAACGACTTTAGTCGCTTCCCGCGCAAGATGTGTTAAGAACAAATCTGAATAAAACACTTATGAAAGAATATAAAGATCTGCGTTGGACGATTTAGATAACAATCTGGAGTTCGAGTCTCGACAAAGAACGAAGAAACCACGGGGGCTTGTCCACTCCCCGGATTAATGAGAAAGTCGCATCTGAGACGAAGGTGTTCACTATTGGCATTGGCTGTTCGATTTTTATTCGCGGCCGGTCGCTGCAGAAGGATAAGCGATTACAAACTCGAACAAAGTGTCGCCTCGGTTGTCTGCACGCTTTGGTCCCATTGAGACGTACGCGTAACACTTGCCCGACGCTCGGCTGGTTAACATACCGGACGCGGTTGCAACTCATTCCCATTCCGAATCGACGGAGGATCGGTTATTTTGTCGCGTCCTTGTCCCGGCCACGAAGAACGTTCGCGCCCGCGCTCGCGCGTTTCGACTACACTCGTAGTCCTCATTTAAGATTCTCCGGGAACGCGGCTGATTTAATCGTACGCGGATAACAATACCCGCGGCTGCACGCGACTGGGCATATTGAACTTTCGCGTCGTGAGAAGAAATAGAAATGGCCGTTTAGCCGATAACGCCTCCTCCTCGCGAGACACCCTCCTCTATCCTTCTCTCTCTATCTCTCTCTCTCTATCTTTCTCTTTGTCTCTCCTTCTCTATATGGTTCTCCTACTCCTTTTTCTCACCTCGTCCTTTTTTTCCGCGGCAGGATCCGCCGCGCCGAGCTCGCTTAATCGTTCTATAACACCTGCGTGCCGATGAAATACCCGAACAACGAACCGCCTTCCTCCACGGTTTATTAATGTTTCGATAACTCTGCGGGGGCGTCAGCCGATTCGAAATTGGCCGCGGCCCTTTTTAATTCCCTACAGCCGTTCATCCTGCCCGAAAAACGCCGAACCACTTATTATTTCCTTCGTTGCTGCAATCGGTGAAACTTCTTCGTATCTAATAATCTCCTCGTAGAAACAGAACATCTATCTTTTTTCAGATATAAAAATTCTACGACATAAAAATTTTCAGATATGTAACGTTCACGAATTGCGCCGTGGTGCAGAAAGAAAACTATTCGTACACCCAAAAATTTTATTAAAAAGGCCAGAAAAAGAGCAGAAACTAATAGTATATTTGGCAGCAGTGTCCTGGAAATTTTAATCCGGCACAGAAATGGCACTATTAATCGCGATAATCACCTCCGCGCGTCCACTTCCAAAGAATTCGCTGTTACGCGAAAAGAAAAACCGAATAAAATTCTTCCACGTCAAAAGAAGAATGCGCGAAATTAATAATTCCACTAACTGCGGAGCAAGCGAGGAATTTGATCTTGCCGGAACATTTCAGCGAAACGCGAAGTGCAAAACTTGGAGGCGAAGGGATGAGAGAGGCCGAAACATCGATATAAGGTCGAAAGCGAAAGCAAGCGACTTTATGCTGTTTCGTCGTGTCATCGAAAGGAAAACAGAGGAATTTTCTGGGTCCCTTCTGAACCATTGTCGAGGGGTTTTGGTTGGCGGCAGCGTGAAACCTCGCGAGACGTTCGAGCATGCTGCCGAGGCCTAATTAATGAGGGTGGCGGTACGAAAGACAACGGACCGGGCTCATTGACACGTCGACACCGTATTCTATACAGGAGCGGCGAGCTTTTCTGGGGTCGTCGGCACCCGGGTTTATATATATCGAACTTTCGCGTTGCTCGAAGAAATAGAAAAGAAGGTTCATCGATAACGCCTCTCCTCGACTGCACGGATGGCTGCCACTTTTTCGACCGGATCTACTCGGTGGTGTCTGATCCCTGCGGAAGATTCCACTTTTCGAATTTTCAAGGTAGTTTCTGTGCTGGCTCCGTCTGACAATTTTCCTTCGACGAGCTCTGCCTAGAATTTTTCCCAGAAACAAGAAAATTGTACGCAGCTTCTTTACGATTTAGATTAAATTGTGAACGTGATTATTTTTGTTGCCTGCCAGTAGTCTAATATCGAAGGTGGATCAATTTTTCTATCGGTACTATTCTACAATTTGCTTCGGAACATTTTAAGGTAAACTTACCGACTAGTAAGTTCTTCTGGAACAGTACCCTGTCACAAAGTATGAAATCGGTTAAACTTCACCTTTAAAACCCAGAAATTTTTAACTTTTTTAAGGATAATCTTATAGATCTTGACGAGAAGATGCTAAAACTCCGAGCTATTGATGGTATGTACTCAGACATCGTCCAATGAGCAGTATACCGATTATGTTATCGTTCTGTTTACTAAATTACACTACCGGCCATAAGTGTTTACCCACCCACATATTTTTTAACATTGTAGTCCACGGTTCTACGGTTCAGCTTCAATAACTTTGCTATTTCTCTGTTACTTTTTCCGATGCTATGATGGGACACTATTAGAGCACGCGTTTCAATCGATAATTCTTTTCTCCCTGACATTATTTGAAATTTTCGCAAAATTCTTTAGGCACGTGAAAATCAACTGTTTACTGTATGAAAGCTTAATGCAGTATGAAATGCAGTATGAAATTTGAGAAGACTAAGATACCTGTATTACTTGCGTTCATATTCCCTACTGACCGTTATAAAAAATTTCAGAAAAATGGGTTTCTTAACCTGAATTCCAAAATTGTCGTTTTTCATAAAAAGCTGTAAATTCATTTACAGTACCTGATTGTGTATGTACAGAATATTTTGGATGTTTTTTATTAGCCTTATAATTAGGATTTAATGCTACGGACATTTTCATAACAATAAAATACCTATTATTTGAATAGTAACGAAATTTGAAGGTGGGTAAACACTTATGGCCGGTAGTGTATGTTATGTTTATCGTTCTTGTGAAACGGTATCCTAATCGAGACAGTCTTTGTTTGTAATTGGTCAGTCCTCAGCCGCCCATAACCTTTCCAGTTTGTAAATTTTGTAAGGAACAACAGGGGGAGCAAGCGCGAATTATGATTTCTCTGCCGACAGATTACTCGCGCTCTGAAGAACATTGTTTATTACGTTCGCAACCGACGCGCAATGGAATTGCATCACTTTCTCAGTCGCAACCACGTAATAATTCTCACCTGAAAAAATGTTCGCGTGCGATGCGTACTCCCGCGAATTACTCGCAGTTTGGCAAACAGAGTTACTTTCGCTCGCAACGATGAAACAGCGCAGAAGCATCGCTTTACCGGTTACTTCCGCCTGATAATTCGCCCATAAAATTTTTGGAGAATCAAGAGAAGGAGAGGGAGAACAAAATTATTCTTTGCTTCCGGAAAGAAAACTCCTGGCATGATTCTCTGCGAGCTTAGCACGATGGACACCGGCGGACCCACTTTATAATCACCTCTGGTTGATAACTCTCCCCGGAATTTTCGAAGGTCCAAGATAAAGAGTAGGCTCTCACAAATCATTTACACTTTCAAGAACAGAGTTCCTTTCGCCTCGTCGTGAGTAATGGTCCTGACCTAGCGTTACCTTCTGCCAGGAAAGACTCGGGTCACTTTATAATCAGCCCCCTTCCTTCGCAAACCCGTTCGCAAATTTCGGAGGCCTGAGCTGAAGAGTATAGTGAATCATCTACACTTTCAGGAACAGAGTTCCCTTGTGCTACTCTTGCCAAAAGCTGCTTCAGCGTATTCCATAATTAACGCATTGCTTAGCGTCCACTATCCGATAGATTTCGAACGTTCATTAAACCGTGCATTTTTATGCAACATAACAATTGATAGCTATACAAAAGCATCTTTCTTCGATAATAATAATTCACAGATTATTAAATTTTAAACAGTTAAGAGTAAAATTGCGTTCAGAGACACAAAAGGGCACAGAGACCGTAAGAATACGATAATTTCGTTTTGAACTAATTAAACCGAGGGGAAAAAATTAATTTCCAGCAATTTCACATAGTTCTTCACTCGGATTACAGACGAAAATTCGAATAATCGGAACAGTCTTTAATTAGCTAACTCTTGCCAAGAATAATTTTTTGTTCGAGTCTTGATACACCGAACGCATTAGTTCTGGGAATAAATGAAAACTCGTGGTCGGAGGATTTCCCGCGTTGTAATTCCCGTTGAATTTTCCTGTCGTTTTCGCGTCAGTCCCGGAGGTTTTTGCAACTCGTCGAGAGAGTCTAGACGGCGATGACTCAATCCGAGGGAAAACAACACGGACGCTGACTTATCGTAGTTATGCGAGAAACTTCGATCCGAGCCAAGAAACACACGTCCGCGGCACCGGACAGCGTAGCAACGGGACGGGGCCGATTATTTACAAGGAATCATTCATAAGTCCCTTTTAATGTCGGAACGATCGCGCGCCGGGGCTAAGTTTAGCGATAAAGCGGCGCCAGAATGCGTCCATTGTTCGCAGCTTTCGCGAAAGCTCGGACGAAGACCGCCGCCGTGACATTAGCGCACTCCGAGCAACAGATTAGACCGACTTGGATCACTGTGTTCATAGTTCGCGAGCTAAATCGACGTGGGCTGCCTTGCTTTTGTTCGATCATTGTGGCATTAAAAGTCACTGGAGATTTTTAGGCGAATTAAAAACAACTGCATTTTAATTGCAAGACGACTCACAGTTATATTCGGCCACTTTTAACGCTACGTTCACGGAGTACTAAAAGCTAACATTGTTAATATTAAACTATAAGATTTGCAATTGTTTTTAAGTTAGAACAATTACTACAGGACGTGAACAGATTTTTAAAAAATTAATTACGAATTATGTATGTCAGTATAATTCTGAATAACAAACAATCAGAATAATCCCAATGGACGGATTAACTTTTGTTGATTTGATCCTTACATGTAGCATTAAAAATCACTAGAGCCGACCAAATATTAAGCGAGATTCGTTTCGATATGTTTCATACGGATAACGAAGAGAGTTGCATACCCTTGTGTACGGAAATTTGAAGTTTTTCAAGTGGTGATTATTTGTCGACAATGTTTCAATTTTGTATGAGTTTTAATTGCCTCTTTGGACGAGCAGGTGTGTATCGACAGGCTCGGATAAATGGTCTTCAGCTGGTTTTGTCGAACGAACGGGCAATTGAGTCGGCCGCGTCTGTTCATTGCTCGCTCATTCTACTTAATCCATAATAATCGCGAGCTCGAGGGATACGTTCCCAGAATCGAGATTTTCGAAATGTCGCGTCAGACTGCTCATTACGTGTTTTAAACTAATCCTCCCATTTACAATCCGAGCCCTAGCGATACATTAACTGATTAATTATGAGAACACTTTGGGGACGGTTTTGGAAATGATTTAAGCACATGTTCCGAGTATAAATTTGGACAATGCTAATTTTTTTTCCTGTTAATTCGCACAGATATCAATCAACACTGGGAACATTTTTTAACAGTCTTTTTAAAAATCAACAGTTGCAGATTTCTCAATAAATTGTACCGAAACGCATAATTCAACCGATCTGTAGAATTAATATACTTGTAACAACTTTTTCTAAAAATATTATTTAAAAGAAAATTATCGACTCTTTTTTACACACAGCTCGATCATTGAAGAGCCTATTAATAGGCTTCCGGTAGATAAAGTGTTAAGAGTGCAGGAAACTTATCCAGCCAAAAATTACTATTTCAAAATTATTATAAGTACGTCCCTATTACTTCACTTCCTACTCGGATGACAACTCCGAGGTGCCACTGAAAATTACAACACCATAATTCGACACAATTTTTCCGATGGTTAAATGCGCGGCATGGGAGAATAAATACGGTTTCGTACGCATAAAAATCAAAACTGTTTCGCCGAATAATATATCTGGCTTTTGCGGATAAAACAACGTCGGGGGCAAAGGGCTAATTGGATTTTCAGTAATTGCGGCAAAAGGGAGTTTGATAAAAACTCTTCTTTTCATGATAATCCGAAACGAAATGCTTCAATTGCATTACCGGGTGCTGGCTTGTCAACAGAACTGGAATTACTATAGCTGGTCGAAGAGTCTCAAAAATTCCATCGAGTGTCCAAGCTTCTCTTCGCCAAAAAAAAAAAAAAAGAAAAAAGAAAAAAGAACGGTCACTCGGAGTTTGGAGGATCGATTATTCGAATCGTGGTTCTCGAAAGGATCTGTCCAAGGTGGGGGTGTCGGGGATGGAAAAAACCGGGGGTGGGGGTTGTGCGGCGAGGGTGTAGAATCGTATCGTCGGGTGCTCAGGAGTTAAAATCACTCGTGGCGCTCGCGGGAAACATTCATTTGCAAGAGCAAACATTCGTCGCTATTTATCGAGTGTCAGAGGGAATACCTGCGGCCCATTTTCGTATCGAGCGCCGAAGGGACCGACGCGGGAATCGAGCAGAACGGAGCGGACGCGGAGCGGATTCGCCGCGCGGAACCAGAAAGAGACGAAAAAACACGAATCGGGCGCAACAAAAACATAACTTTTCCGCGATGGCGGCGCGAAGGGTACTCGAGGAACGAGTGGGTCCTTCTCTAGTATTCCATCGGTGTTATATAGCTCGTCAGATCGAATGTTTGTTTTCAGAAAAATAGACAGAAACGAGACGCGCCGCGCCGCCTGTAACACGCATTCACGAAGCCGAAACGTCGCCGCCCCGTGTTTCACGTGGTATTTTCTTTTTTCTCTCTCTCTCTCTCTCTCACTCGTTTTGTTTTGTTGTTCGTGTCGTTTTGTTTGTTGCTCCTCAGCGCTTTGTCCCCCCGGCCCCCCACTCCTTCCTTTATTATCCCGTGCTGTGTAGACACTTTGTTGTTTTTCAACACTTCGCGCTACACGCCGTTGTTTCGCGGACCATCGCCGACGATGGATCGACGAGAAGATCCTTCGATCCTCTCCTCTCGGCGCTATCATTGTTTGTCACGTCTACATTGTCCGCGGAAGCGTTGCAGAATTGTACGGAATATACATACACACATATGTATATATGTATAGACGTATATATCGCGAGTAATTTCGCGGGGTCTCGACGCCCGGAGGCTGCTGGGAAATTCATAATGCGGTGAAATGAAATTTTTAGGGGGCGGTCTGCTTGAATTTGGAAGCAACAAGTAAATTGATCCGCGGAAAAGAACAGCGGAGAAATGGTAAATGGAATGGTAAATCGCAGTTTGGTAATGTCGAGCGACAGGATTCTTGGCTTGTCTTGAAAAATTAATTTTGCTCGTTATACTGTTGCCCGAAGTGAACTTCATTCGGACAGTCGCCGGTCGTAAGGGTTAACATTGAAAATAACAGATGAATATAAAATGCAGAGGGACGATAAAAATGGAAGAACAACAACATAAAGAAGAAGTTAACGCTTAAGAGTTAAAATTGGCGGTACTCGAATATAAAGAGCAGTGTTGCTTATTCTAAAGAAAAGTAGGAAGAAAAGTGGAACGAGAAATGAATTACAATATTGCGAGAAAAGTTACGGTGACAGTGAGAGAGCTGAAGAAGTGCTCTCTGTGTGAGAAATATCAGAGATAACGAACCAGCCTAACAATGCTAGGTATACTACATTATTCAAAGCCGTTAAGAAGTAGCGTAGAAAAAATAGTGCGACAAAATCGACACAGGTGACTGTTTATGGCACTCACGGTTCGTCGAAGCTCGCCACAGCCGAAGGAAACACAGTGTTTAGCAAGCATCATTGCACACGTACCGGTTGACATTCGCGGAACAATTGAACTGACCTCAGTTTGTATTATTACTTGGATGACGGCCCATTTTCCAGGTAGATTCATGGGTGCAATCCCCACTCCTCGTTTCACGTTGTATCGATTTTTTTTGGCGCGTTTCTTACACTAACTCGTCGACTCATTCGCTCGAATTCATTTCACCATTTCTCTCTCTCTTTACCAGTCCCTATTAACCGGGGAACCTGTATTTCCGTAACGATTACCAAAAATCGGAATAAATCCTTTACAAATGTGACTTTGGACCAAGCTGAAGCTGAAGAAGCCGAAGAGATCAGGCATAATAAAAATGCAGAGAAGTCTGTCCACAGTCTCGCCGCCTATTACCAGTGCTCATCAGCGAAATCTAAATTCGAGCACGCCGGTCCGTGGTTCGACGGTAGCCGGTATTCTTTTATCTGCAAAGCACACCGAAGTTAGCTCTCGTCGATCTCCAATTTGATCCTCCTACTCCTCCTCCCCATATCCCCTTCCCCGTTGTGCTCCCCGCGATCGCAAGAAGATCGTCCTTGTATCCGAGCAGCCAGCGGCTTATCAGAATCGTTACGCGAAACGACATACAAGAGCACCGCGGTTAGGGGGACTCTAACTTTCAATCCGGCGAGGTTAAACGAGATCGCGGAGAGGCGATACGCGTCGTTGGACGATCTTGGCAGCGTCGCCGCGGTCAGATGATAAATCAACGATTCGTCGCTTCATTCGACTCGCATTGCCGCGCGGCCCCCGTAGATCATCGATCCTCCGGGGCCCTCCGCCAGATTCAGCCAAAGAGAAAGAGGGAGAAAGAGAGAACGAAAGAGAGAAAGAGAGAGAGAGAGAGAGATGATGATTTAAACACACGCAGATTTCCGAGCGCGAAAACACCGCGACGCCGATTTTTGTACAAACTCGAGCTGATACGGAGCTGGGCGCTCTTATCGGCAGAAGTCACACGATAAACCCGTCAGCAAGTTTATTCTCCAAATAATCGCGACACTTCGCGATCTTCGCGGTTATTCAATAGGCGATCGTTAAGGGACACCGTCGGGTCAGCGAGATCGATCCGGGATCGAGATGTTTGACGAGGATTCGAGTAGGTTTAGCGTTAAATAATTTCATTGGTCTTCTGACTGTTTCCATGAGAAATTATTGTGAGAAGTTATTGTTCTCGATTTTCTACTTGCATTTTCTTGTCTCTGAATCATGTTTCATTTTTTCTGGGTCATGTTTCTTGTTTCTTTTGATTTCGAAATTAATATAATTTCTCTTGGAAAATTGGTAACGCTAGATGAATTTATTTACGCGTACATATGGATCATGTTTCTTTTCCTTTGATTTCGAAATTAATAATATAATTTCTCTGAAAAAATTGGTAACACTGTATTTACAGGCCCACATGGATCATGTTTCTTGTTTCTTTTGATTTCGAAATGAATGTAATTTCTCTGAAAAACTTGGTAACACTGTATGAATGCCGATTCGGAAATTGTTATTTTACGTTGATTTCGATCGACGCAGGCCTCGCGATTTGCTTGAACATTTTTCGCGAGGTCTGTGAGCACAGTGCTAATAGTTGCATGCAAATTAGAGTGATGCCTATTCTCGAGCGACGCGACGCGACGCTGATAAGCCGAGGATACGCCGGCAACCATAAGTCACAAGACACCTGGTTATACTCGAGATAGATTGCGATGCAGTGTATTTTTGATTCGCTCGTGTGTGCCTCGTTTATTCGGGATCTTTTATAAATAGACGACGGATATTTATGCGTTTATGGCATCCGTAAATTTGTAGAATGTAGGAGAGTAATTACGTTGACAAATATTTGGGACAGTTTCTACCTTATTTTTACCCTGAGGACAATTACGGTGTCGAACAACGGAGGAGAAAATAATGCGCATTGTAACATGCAATGTCACAATGAACCACGGTTGATGGTTCGCTATTCAACTCGAAAATTCAACTTGCGAAACAGTCGCCTCTTATGAAATATAATAAAAGCCTATGTTCGTATAATAATTACAATGATCATAATGTGTCTGATTCGATGCTGCATTATGAAAAATTAATGTCTAAATTATGACCAGAATCTTGACTTTTATGGTGCCTCATTAGGGCGCATAGATCCATGTTTATAGTTTCCAGAAGTTGAACAAACTTACGCATCGTTATTATTATTAGGGTTACAAGTAAATAACCGTGATAGAATGAATGTCCAAAAAAGAACAGAATTATGACTCTTTTATCTACAAGGAAGTTGTTACCGAGGTGCAGTTTTGTTAAATAAACACCGGGAATTCAGCTAAAGCGAGCCTTAAGTGGCTGGGCGTTAAATACGGTCATAAACGCGTTTCGTTCTGAAAAACGAAGACAAGAATGTGAAAACCATGATTCCTCGAAAAAGCACACAGACATATTCCGTTCGCAAGAAAATCGTTCCTTACGTACAATTCTGTTAAACAAGTTTAAGAAAATTCCTCAGGTTCAACTCGAAGCACACTCATGGTCGAAAAGCAATAAATCAATTTTATTCTAATAAACGAAGGTAACAAGATGAAAATCATGATTCCTACAAGAGCATGGACTTACGAGCCTGACCGCCAGAAAATAACATCACAAATGGGTACATTTCTACGAAACAGGTGTTTAAAAAATTATCCAAATTCGAACAGAAACAGAGATAGCGTCCAAAAGGGCAATAAATCAATTTTTACCTGAAAAAAATCGGAGGCAACGAGATGAAAAATGCGATTCCATTAAAACCAAGACTCCGTAATTCACGATAAGGTAGAGTGACTATGTTACCGACAAAATTCGGCGAAAAATGGTTTTACGTGCATCAACTTGTCGTCCTTGTATGAGAATATTTTGTCGCTGGAAAAGGGCTTGTTCAATCTAGCGCGCGCTGGCCATGAGCTGCCGAGATTATGCAGATATTTGGTGATATAAGTGTTCGAAGTAGGCCAAAAATTGACGATGTGCATGTCGCGGAATCCGAGCATTTTCATGCCATTGGATGAGTTTTCTGGACGAAATCGAGAGTAGAGCGTGCTAGAAAATATCTCCAGTTACAAATTGAGCTACATTTTGTCTCGATTCTCTGCAAAATAAAGCGAAAAACTTGAAGCACGTTTCTGGCGAGTCAGAATTCATGATATCGATAATAGAGACTTAAGACCAAGACGGATCTTAAGTCACTGTCCAAAGGCTGTCAACGGAAATGATATAGCAGTACCGATACTGTTAACGCGTTTTAGGATTCTGGTTACCCCCGCGTGTTTTTCCTGGTTTTCTCGATCCGGGGCGTATATCTCCGTTAGAAAAGTACCTCGGAAATAAGCAAAGTTCCACAGGCCGATCATCCGTGATTCCGTTGTTGGCCTCGGTGCAGCAGCCGGCTATAGTTCGCCGTGGCTAAACGAAAACCAATCGTTCCGCTGGTCCCGATTGACTCCGCGCTGTCCGATAACGATCCGGGATCACCAGCCGGCGCCGATATCGTCCTCGTCATGTCAACCGGCGAGAGAATGATCCTGTTTCGATGACGATGTCGAAGAGAAATATCGCGATGAACTCCGCGGAGGGTCTGCGCCAATGATAACGTTCGCTCTTGGTTGCTCGATCGTGCCCTTTTCTCTCTCTCTCTCTCTCTCTCTCTCTTCGTCCTTCCTATTTTTTCTACTCGCTGGTTTTTTTCGCGTACCTCTTTTCGATTCGTTCGTTTGAAACTAGATTACAATTCGACGCTTCATAGAACGGAAACAAGTGAATCACCGCGCGTTTTATCCCGTTTCCGCGACGCTTTTCTCTCTCTCTCTCTCTCTCTCTCTCTTTCTCTTTCTCTCTCTTTCTCTCTCTCTCCGTTTCATGCTGGTCGGACGCGTCGACGCTCCGTCATTACGACGGGAAGATCGTCGACGCGTGTTCACCGGGCCTCGGGATCCGCGAAACAACCAGGCGGCCGACAGTGGCTCGCTAACTTCACAATAGGCGGACGTAATTGCTCGCCAGAGGCTGCCTCGAAATCTCCAACGAGGAAGACCTTGAACTCGGAGCGATGCCGAGAGGAAAATGCGAATTTGTTTGGGATGTTTAACCTCTACACTCGATTATGCTGCTAGTCATGCGTGTCCCGTAAGCGGTATGGTCCGCGCTTTCCTGGAATCGATTCTTGATCGCTCTTCTCGGAGACCGGTGACCAGGAGGTGGACCGATTCGAGGCTTCTGGCAACACGTGGCCTTTCTTTGTGTATTGAAGATTGTTCGGGGGCTGTCGGAAATATTAATTATTTTATTCCTCGATTTGGACCACAAGGCGAGACGATTCTTATGTTCCCCGATTTTTTGTGGCACGTTTGATGGACTGTTAGCACTTCACCACACGAGCAGCCCAAATCTCCTTTGATAATTATTCAATTTCTACACTGAGACATAATTCCTTCAATCTGGCCCACAACACGTCAATTAATCCATGTTCCGAGCAATGCAAAGTCTTTTATTTCTTCGACCACAGATTCCCAATCCCAGACCTCTCCATCCTTCAACGTTAAAATCACTCAAAAAATAACGAAATCAATAAATCAATAACCAAAAACCTATAACTCTGTTCCACAATCTAGTCCAGGGGAGTTAAAAAAATATTTCTTGCATCGCAGATTCTCAAAGATCGTTCATCGATTCCCGGCTTCCAATCCCAGACCTCTTCGTCCTTCACCGTTAAAATCACTCAAAAAAAAATAACGACATCGTTAAATCAGTACCCAAACTCATAACTCCTCCAATCTATTCCACAATCTAGTTCAGGGGAGTTAAAAAAAAATATTTCTTGCATCCCAAAGTCTTCGAAGAACGTTCACCGCTCTCTCCTAATCCCGAAGCGCTCAGTTCTCCAATGCAAAAACCACTGAGAAACGAAACAACGATATCACCTATCGCGCATACAAGCTCGTGATCACCTTCGATCCGGTCCACGATCGTTCCACCAAAAAACGTCCTCGATAACCGGTCTCAAAGACGTTCCATCACTCACAGTCGCCCGACCCTAACTCCCCGAAGCCGGCGATTCTCCCGCATAAAATCCGCTGGAAAACAGGTGTCCGACACGAACCAAGTACCTCGAAATTCCACGGAACTGGTTCAACCGAAAGACACGTCCGCGATCGAGGTATCGACGCGGTGTATCGCGGCTACCATAATCCCGAAAGGTAGCGGGGAGCGTTTAGTTCGCCGGTAGCTTCTCGATCACTGGACGAGACGATGTCTTTGGCGTTGTGTATCGGGCGCGGAAGACGGATCGAGCGGATCGAGAGGATGTCGGTTGCGCGCGCGAGACAGGGTCGGCCCGTTCGGATCGAGGATCTACGATCGCGGCGCGGCGTGGCGGTGGCTGACGGCGCTCACGATCCCGCGAGGGCCGTTCTCTCTCTCGGTCAGGAGCGGCACGATCATCCGCGCGCGCGAGATCTCTCCGTCAGCGAAACGTTCACCTTGACCAGAGAGGCCGGGCTCTCGATCGTCGATTTACACGCGTCCAGCCTGGGCGTTAACACGATCAGAAACGATCAGCATCCGAAGGACTCGCTCGCTCGCTCGCGCGATCACGACAACGACAACAACGACACGAACACACGACGACGAAGAGAAAGAGAGGCCCTGTTCTCCGGGACACAATCGAAAACCTACTTGCCACCGAACGAGCGCGTTTCGTCACTCTACACTGGCGAGACGATAATTTCAACGGCGATTAGATGACCCAACACCGACGATAGCTAACGAGACCGTATTTTGCGGATCAGCATGGCAGTGTCTCTCTCCTTCCGTCTCTCTTCCGCTCGCCTACTCGCCGGGAGCTTCTCTTTCTTCCCGACTCTATCTGTCTCCTCCCACTCTCTCTCTTTATTTCATCTTCTTCGTTCTCCATGCTCCCCTCTATCTAGCCTCGCCTGTTTCTCTGTCGCACGACTTTTTCCTCTCACGAGCGTTTTGCAAATCGCCAACAACCATCCTCCCGAACCGTCGCGTCGCAGTCTCTCTCATTCCTCGCTCGCGCTACCACCGATTCTCTTTTTCTTTTCAGGCTACGTGTTGTCCTACGACCTAGCGTCGTTAAACTGCGTCAAGGACACCGCGGGGACCCGAGGAACGGGTCTCTCTCTCTCTTTCCGGCCGACAGCGGATTTTTCACGTCAGTTCGGCGCGGGTATTCCCCGCGAGCATGTTCGAGGAGACTTTCGTTGGACGGACCACCGTCTGTGTCCACCGGTTTCTGACGGATCCCGTCGTCCGAGTATCGGCCGGCGTTGAATTGCACGCCAAGGACGACGCAGAAGCCTGGACCGTGTGATTCACTCTGGTTCTTTTAATAGTAACCAGTTTTGGGAATTTCGTCGACGGGTGTTACGCTTTCCCGCGGGATTCTGCGAGCTGATCGTGGCCGTGCCGAGGACGCTGGAACCGTTCACGCTGTCTTTCTGGAGATTCTTTGGATCTTTCGTACTGTTTTGCGATTTTTTTTTTTTCGGTAGTCAGATCACACTGGCTGCTAGGCTTGGATTTACTGGGCTATCGCGGGACTGACATTGAAATTCAGCTTCGTCAAGGACGCGGGATCCGGTCGTTCATTATTTCTGCAGCTCTTTGGACCATTTTGCAATTTTTTCTACGTTCGAAACTTTTTCTATACTCGGGTGTTCTTGTACGGTAGATTTTTTAGTCGCCAGATTGAAATTGAGCTATGCCAAGGACGCGAGACCAGGTCGTTTGCTATTTCTACAGCTCTTTGGATCATTTTGCAATTTTTTCCGCATTCGAATGTTTTTATACGCCAGTTTTTGGTTACTGGCGTTGCCCTGGAACCGAGATTTGATATAAGCAACGTCAAGGACGCAGGATCAGGTTCGTCACTGTCGCTTTCCGCAGATTTTTTCTCTTTGGACAATTTTGTTACCTTTTTCTGTATTCGGGTGTTTTTGTACGCTAGTTTTTTTTAGTCGCCAGATTGAAATTGAGCTATGTCAAGGACGCGGGAGCAGCTAATCCACTCCTTTCAACAGACTTTTGCTCTTTCGGATGTAAACATTCTTGACCTCGCGACTTTTATCCTTTATTTACGGCGGTCTCTGTCAACTAGCTTTTAGTATACCGCGTTGTCTTGGAAGCGAGGTTTAAATTGAATTGAGTCAAGGACGCGGCGGAGACTCGCGGAGACCACCTGATCCTCTTTGTTTCGCGTAGCAGACGTTTGTTTGTTTACCTGTTTTGCGAATCCTTGGATCAGATGATTGTACCGGGCCACAGTTGCAAAGATCACTAGTTTTCTAACGTATAATCCTTTGCATTATCTGTCTAGTAATTTTATTTTTTGACAGAATTCGAGGAGATCGTTACGATTGAATTAAGCAGGATTAATTGCACAGGATAATCTTTGTTCTTTCGATTCTAAATTTTTAGATTTTTCCTATCTTACGCGATTTTTAAATTGTCAGTGCGAACGCGATGACAAGGACGCTTCTAGATCTCCGGACAATCATGCTCTATTTGTGCTAGCTCTACCAACGTATCGATTAGTTTATGGACACACTGTAGATCTGTAGGATTCGTCAGGTTTGAATTAAATAGCGTCAAAGATAGAGGACACAATAACAGACCTTCTAATCCTCTTCCTTTCTTCAAACTTCATCTTTCGCGTCTTTTACAAATCGTCTGAACCAATTCCTGCACCCTAATCTTTCATCCCCTGTTCAACTACTATATCCAATCGCTAGCATCCTTCCTAAATTATAATAATCTATAATCAGATTTAAATTAAACGGCAACTAGGAGAAGTCAGTCTCGTTCATTCAGTCTCTTCAGACTTTTGTTGTTTCGCGCGTTTTGCGAATCGCCTCAGACGATTCTTCACCTCCTGACCCTTCAGCCTCTATTCATACTACTTCCACCTGCTTATGAGCTGTCCTCCTCAACGCATGATTCTCTACGACCAGAATTTTGCTAATTTCGTGGAAACCTGGGTCTACGAAGACCCAGATGCCACTGTCCCAAGATAAAAGCTTAGATTTCAAAATAATTGATTACTTATGGGCCCCCCTAATACCATAAATTGCGCAGTACATGAACCGCTTCAGGCCGGGCTCAGTGCAAATAGGTAAACGTCCTACCCTCTTATTGGTCTTAACAGTCGCGAGTAAGAGATCTAGATCCTGATCGATCTGGCAAGTACATAGCAAAAACCTCGGATCTTTACCGAAACTCCGGTCCCGTTTCCAACGATCGGGCAACTTCGAATCGAAGACCACGTGGCCCGGTGGGTGTCGCAACAACGCTTTTCTCAAGTAGATTCAGCCAGTCGAGCTCAGACCCGAGCGACCCGCTCGCGAACAGTGTCCGCGCGGGTTCCACGACGGGTAAACGCGTCGTGCAGCAGCGTGCGTTGTGCGCGCACACGAGTTTAGAAGCGAGCGGGCACGTGTCTAGCCAGCGGCGTGTTTTAATCGGTGTCGGAAGAGCACTTCTGCTAGTAGATGCCGGCTCGGCTGTCTGTCTGGCAGCTCGGCGTCGAGCACCGATATATGTATGCCTGCGTTCACACGTATGTATACGATTACCTGCGAATGTGTGTAGGAGAAGGGCAGCTTGGACACACACACCGAGAGACATACAGAAAGAGCGGGAACGTGGGAGAAACAAGAGAGACCCACGGGTACACCTACTCGGTGAAAGAGAGAAAGAGAGGAGGTAGGGCGGGAAAATTCGAAAGCGCGCGTACGGGCCGCGCGGTCTCCCGATGACGTCGCCGTTTTGGCAAAACGTGGACGACGCACAGGTGGCTGCGTGCGTGATTTCGGGATGATGACGGGTCGGGGGTGGGGGGACCGGTCGTTTGGCGGGTAACTCTCGAACCGCGCGGTTTCGCGCGCTAATCCGCGATTGATGGCTATCGGGCCGATACCTTCTAGCAGACGGCGTGTTCCCTATCGAGGATTCGCTGTTCCCACGACCATGTACTCGAAATTCGCCGGTCCATTCTTTCAAGGATTGACCGTCGACGTGCTCCAAAGTCTTTCGAAGACTAACCGGAGACGCTGTACCTGCTCGAATTCGCTGATCTATTCTTTCAGAGATCGATCCTACGTGGTGTGCCTGATCAAACTCGACAAACTATGCTCTAGAAGATTGACTGGAAACGATGTGCTCAAAATTAACAGTCTTTCATAGAACGTCTTTCAGAAATGGTGTGCCTGTTCAAACTCAACAGACTGTCCTCTGAAAGATTGACGGGACATGTTGCACTAAAAATTGACATGACTTCAAAGGATGATGGTGTGTACCTGCTCAAACTCGACAGACTGTGTTTCTGAAGGCGATTCACTGGAGGCGATGTGCTCAAGCTGGACAGTCTTTCAGAGATTCGGTATAGCTACATAAGCTGGACAGATTCGTCGAAAGATTCGCTGGAATCTGACAGTCTTTCAGAGATAGCTTGGGGACGGTACTCGGGACCTACGTGCCTACAATTTCAAGGATTGGCCGGGGACGATGTGCTAAAAAATTGACGGTGTTTCAAGGATTGATCGGAGCTCGTGTGCTCCGACTCACGGTCTCTCTCCTTTCGAAGGGGTGTGCGTGAAAGTCGCCGGTGTATTTGTTTGAATGATCGACATTGGTTACTCACCGGAGTTGTAATATTCCTTAAAGTATCGTGTCGCCGCCCGCTGGACGATCGAGTAATACAAGTTCACGTACGACGTCGACTGGTTCTGTGCGGAGAGCGCCATTTACACTGATTTTTGGTCGCGCGTGTATCACCGTGTATATTATTACTCCTCCTTCCTCTTCTTCCTCCTCCTCCAGAGACTCCTCGTCGTCCTCTTCTTCTTCTTCTTCTTCTTCTTCTTCTTCTTTCGGCTCGGTGTCCTCTCGAAGATCAGAACGCCGGCATGCGTGTGCACGCGTACACGCGCGGCGCGGCACACACGCACCGCGGCTAGGTGTCTCGTATCGGGAGCGTACGCGTAGATCGGACGCGGCGCGCGTTCCTGGTCGCGCGGCGATCACGAGCGGACGACGACGCGGCGACCAGCGACAAACGCGCGAAACGTGTTCCCGGTCCACGGCTGCTGCGTTCCTCGTTTCCCTCCGTCTCTCTTTCTCTCCTCGTGCGTGTGTCGTGTCGTCTCTCCCTTTCTCTCTCCCGACGTATCCTCTTCTGTCGACGATGATCCTCCTTTGTCCGTCCCGCGGGTTCCTCGGCAACCCTTTCGGCGCGGAAATCTTCTCGGACAGAGACGATCCCGAAGAGAGAGCAGTTCCTCCGGCAGATCGTGAGACCGGCTTCTTCCGGTCGTCGCGGCGAACTTTCGTCGAAGAAAAAACCACGGATCCTCTTCTTCTTCTCTTGCTCGTCTTCGTCGAGCTGTGTCGATCCTCTCTTTCGTACAGCCGGCTGCGTGTACGCGTGGAACCGTGCGTGTCTGGTGCGTGTCCGTGTGCGCGGATGTGTGCGAGGCTCCCGTGTCTCCGTTTTTCTTTTCTTTCCTCTTTCTTCGTCTTCTTCTTCTTCTTCTCCGTTCGCCGCAAAAAACAACCGCCGCGTCGGTGCGATGATAAGCTTCTTTTCGGAAAACGAACGAAATCTGTGTCTTTCTCTGGTTTCGTTTGTTTGTTTGTTTGTTGTGTCTCTTTGTGATGTGCGTGTACGAGATTGTGTGTGTGTAGTTTTTGTGTGCGTGTGTGTGGTGTGTGAGTGTCCGTGTGCTGTCGATCGGTGCTGTTTTCCCGGTTTCGTATACGGCCTTCGAGCAGCGAGACGGTCTCGCGTGCCGGCAAGAGGCCCGCGACTTTAATCCTCGGCACACTCGCTTTCGGGTTACCCGCGCCGGTAGACACAAACTCGGTAGACTCGGCCTGAGCCCCCCCGAGTAACTTCGCCAAGACCGAGACACTGGCGAGCTGCAGCGTTGCCACACTTCCGTCGCCGCGGTGCGCGCCCGCGGAGTGGGGATTTCTGGACTGGTTCGTTCGTTCGTTCGTTCGTTCGTTCGTTCCCTCGCTCACTCGTTCGCTCGCTCGCTCGCTTGCTCGCTCGTTCGTTCGTTCGTTCGTTCGTTCGTACGTTCGTTCGCTCGTTCGTTCCTTCGCTCGTTCGTTCGTTCGTTCGTTCGTTCGTTCGTTCGTTCGTTCGTTCGGCTCGGGTTTGGGATGGTAGACACCGTCGTCGGGAGAGGACGAGCGGAGAAGGTGCCGGCGCGGCGACGGCCGAGTGGTGATGGCGGCAGGGGCGGATTCACGCGAGTCGAGGGCTCCTCTGTCGCGAAAGCGCGCCGCGACGACCAGTCGGACTCTACAGACCCGCTGTTCGCGATCATCGAGAGGGAGAACCATCAGTAATCTCTCTCTCTCTCTCTCTCTCTCTCTCTCTCTCTCTATTTCTCCTTCTTTCTCTCTCTGGCTATCTGCTCCCATCGTTTCGCGGGGTACCAGGCAAATTGGGGTAGCGTGACGGGCAAAAATTTCGAGCGGCTCGCATGCGGACGATTGCCGGTCAACGAGCCACGATTTGCCGGTTAATTGGACGCCGTTGGATTTATACTTTGTTTCCAAGCCAATTACCACGAATCCTCCGAGCTGTCTTAGAGTTAACCCCGTCGGGTTTTGCAGGAGTGTTTGGTAATTTTCGAAAATTGCCTCTAGCCTGCTTTTTTCTATACAAAAGGTGGACAAATATTGAAAGGGGGTCGGTCCAGCTAGAAAAAAAAGAAAGGCCTAAGAGCGACCAGGCGTCATGAAATGATTCTCCGACGGATAGCCGGTCGGGACTGGTTGCGGGGGGCCAAGCGGCTGTAAGATCGGCCGAGAAATCGGCGCAAGGATCCAGGGGCGGCGAAACTTCCGCCCCTGGCGACCAGCAGCGGAGGGTGGTGGTGACTCTGGTGGTGGTGGGGGTGGTGGTGGCACCGCTGGCGGCGACGGTGACCGCGTTGGAGGGGAGAATCGCGAGACGGAGAGGAGAGGATGCGAGAGAGTAGGAGAGGACGCGCACCGCGTGCAGCGGCCAGTGGGAGGGAGTAGTGGCGGTTCAGTCGGCTCTGGGGAAGAGAGAGAGACGCGACGAGGACCGAGAGGACGAGGAGCGAGGATGTTGTGTCCGTAGGAGGCGCGTGGTGGGGATTCGATACGGTGTCGAGAGGGGAGGGACGAGCTCCGGTGGGAGAACTTTCGGCGGAGAGGCGCCGGAGCGGTGGGGGTTCCTCCAGTCGCCTTTCCTGCCCCTCGCCCTTCCACCACGGCTTCGTCCCCACCCCCCTGGCCCCTGCCCCCTGGCCTCTACCACGCGAAGCCGCCGTCACCGTCTCTCTTACTCTCTGTCCCGCTTGCCCCGGCGGCTGATGTACCCCTCGATGCGCGCTGCGCCGTGATGCATCGCGCTGCCGGCCGCCTCTGCGAGTCACAAGGTATGCTCGTGCCACGAATACGAACTGCCTCTCCCAAATCAATATCAGTCGTCGAAAAAAAAAGCGACTCGGCACCTATAATTGCCGAACTTCCGCGATAACCGTCTCTTCTCTCTCGCCGGCCCTGTCCCCGCCGCCGCGTCTCTCCTCCTCTCCTCCATCTCTCTCTCTCTCTTTCTCTCTCTCTCTCTCTCTCTCTCTCTCTCTCTCTTTGCATCCAACGTCGCCGTTGCCGCCGCCGCCACCACCACAACGCGGGACACGACGTCGACGACGACGACACGCCAACCCCCCTGGCCACGCCACGCTACCTCGTCGTTGCGTTAGGTTGGGTTCACGCGCCTAGCTTGATTAGGGCCTCCCCCCACCCTCCCCGGATCCGGCCGCCGGCCCGCACACCCGTGTCACGCACGTTTCCCGCCACCCAATGTCCGCGCACGATGATTTTCACTGACTATGCCTCCTGGCCACGTGCACCGCTCGCGAGCTCACTCGCACTCGGCACCCGCGCCCGAGTCCGTGCCCGACCCACCACCCACCCGAAGGTTAGGCGTCGAAAACAAAGCGCACACGACGTCTACCTACGGTACTCGGTTATAGTCCTCAGATCGGAGAGGATCGTGTTCCACGTCCAAGGTAAAGGTAAACGAATGCGTCCGCGAAAATAAGGCACAAAATTTCGCGACCCCCGAGAGCTCGCTCTCAACGTTCGCGACAGGTTCTGGGTTAGGTGGAGCATATTATACGTAGTTGTGTTCTTCGTGAAACTTTGATTATCCGGGGAAACATGGGTTATCAAATAACTATAACTATAGTGGTGTCCGAATATTTTCGTGACCGACTGTATCTGTTACATTTGTACCTCGGTGCGTTTAGTGTTAATTTGTTCAATAAATAGCGTTTCGTATGTAGCTATTTATTTGTGGAGGACTTATTGCACCTATAAGGTTCTCCTTGGTTTTTTCCCGTGAACGAATGATAGTAATTCGAGTGTGACAAAGTTGAAATTACATTTCCCAGATAGTTAGCAAGAGACACTCGCTACGTTGAATTGAGTATAGGCAGGCCCTGTCCAGCAGGTTCAAGGTTCAACCATTCTTTGGTTTAGAACGGCGTGGCGTACAGTCGATAGACGGTAGACGGGTGATCATCGCTGGCCGGTGATTAGCTCCCTGTTTGCTGTGAGCGATGGAGCTCCCGCTTAATGACCGGTGTTTAGCCGTTGTTTCGAGGAAGGAGTCGAAGCAGATGATTTATCGGTGATTTGCGCGGAGAGGGTTGATCTTGAGATGGGCGCCGCACTTGACTCGATAGATGAGGGTTGAAATTGTTCTATTAGCGTCCGGTAGATTGAGTCTGCATAGAACGTAATGTACGCAAAAATTTCATGTTACGTAGAGTAACGGTGTCACGGACATTGTTCACTCTTATGGTCCGTTATTGGTCTTATGAAAGCAAAAATGGTAATTGTTTTATTCGATAACGTCTATACCCTAAAGATGTGGCGTTAAACTAGAAACTGGACAAATCATTGATCTACGTCAATTTTGTATTGAAGTCCTCTGGAAAATTTCTTCGGGTAAAAATAAAATAAAATTCATTTCGGAGAACATAGGCCTTCCCTAGTATTTTCCAAATTTCCACGTGCTAAGAATCTCGAAAACTCCTCGGTCCAACTACATTGAAAGCTGTCGTTACACTGTTTGGCACTCGGCCGGTGTGAATCAACCTTGAAAAGAGAAACGTCTCTTCTTTGAGAACTATTTATTATACCATTTTTGTTGTATATACTGTTTAATGTATTTCTCTTTCCCCTCCAGTTCGAAAACAGTAGGACCGAGCATCGTTTTGTAAAAAACAATGCACGATCTGGTCGGTTCGTCTCGACGGATCGTTTTCCTGTTTACACGCGTCCGCGTATCGAGGCGAACGATTATATCCGTAACGTTCCCGGGCGCTTGACAATGCACCGTTGTGCGGACCACGAGTTATCGGCCCGCGGTAACGGCCGGCCCGATAACACAAGGAGGATCGAGAACTCGATGCATCCCTGCTCGATTCGACTCCGATCCAAGGAGGGACCATGGCCGGTTGCAGTTGCAACTCCCTGCTACCAGATTAGACCCTTGATCTTGGACCTGGAGATCTCGTATCGAGCCCTAATGACTCTGGATCATGGGCCTCGGCGCAGCTAGATTAGGCGACCCCAGATCGGGCTACCAGCGATCCTAGATTACGCTCTAGTGATCTTAGATTCGGTCCACGAGATTTTCCCACCTTCCTTCTGGCTTCTTTCTATTTTCTGCCGCGTTTATACCTTCCTTTCACCTACTTTCTACTTCCTGTCTCCTTATCTTCTACTTTTTAGGAAATATTACCTTTCATTTATTTTATTTTGACCTTTCTGCTTTCCTTCTATCTTCTATCTCCATCTTACTCTCATTCTACCTTTTATTTATAGACTATTTTATAGTCTAAGAATATATAAGAATATATAAGAATCTCCGGGCTTAACGTGTTAATCGATCGCCCAACGATCGTCTCGTTACCGACGCCTCGTTATCACGATCCGGCACGGGGTCAGCGGAGACCCAGCCGGTTCGCCGTTCCTCGGAGCGGGCGACGCCGAGCCGAACGGTAGCGAGGCATCATCAGAATCATCAGAATCCCCGGTCGGTTGGCATGGTGCCCCGTTCACCAAACGCGATTCCCCCATCGCGACCAGATATTTCGGTGCGAAAGAAGGAAAGATCGCGGGCTTTCGGTGCGCGCGCGGTGCCTAGGAGCAGGCCGAAAAAAGACGAGGATGAAGAATGGAAAGCACCGGGGCAACGTGCCGGCCCGAAGTTCTCGGCCACGAAACGAATTTAACGATCGCTCTCGCACATGGGAGAGAGAACGAGCGAGCGGGACGGAGCCAGGACGTGGTGAAGGGAGGGGTAGGGTCGGAGGGAGGGGTGGGGTGGTGTGCCGGAGCGAAAGAGAGAAAAAAAGAGAGAGGGAGAGATAGAGAGAGAGAGAGAGAGAGAGAGAGAGAGAGAGAGAAAGAGATAGCCCGCAGGAGGAATGCCGTCGGTGGCTAGATGGCTGCCTCGTCCCAAAGACGAGCAACGGAGAGAAAAGTGCGCGGAGCGGCGCGGCCTGTGCAGCCGTGGGCTGCCTATATTTATCCGAGGATGCAATATTTGGCTGCGTCTTCTAGAGACTCGACCGGCCACATTTTTTTTTTCCTCGTCCCAACTTGCAGCGCACGGACGGGCGCATGAACGAACGAACTGCCTCCGAGAGCAGCCTACACCTCTCCCCCTCTCTCATCCTCTCTCTCTCTCTCTCCCCCGTTCTCTCATTCTGTCTCCCGGCTTTTTTCCCCTCTTTCTCTCTCTCCGGGCCACTACCTTGCTCTCTTCTTCGCTCGCTCTCCCCGCAGTTCCCTCCTCTTCGTCTTTCTTTCCCCTCTTTCTTTCTCTCCTCCCGTCCGTTCTCTTCACTCCTTCTCTTCTCCCGTTCTCTCCCTCCCCCTACCCCTCGGGTGGCTCACCGCTCCTTCTTCAGCTTTATCACAATGAGCGACCGCGTGTGCGTGTCCGTGTCGTTAGGCAGTAGCTGTCGGTGCAGGCGTGGTTGGTTCCTTGCCCTCTGTCGCGTATTTATATCTAGCGAGTAGAGCGAATGCATTGCGGCTCGCTTCTTGTTTGCCGGGACCCGCGAGCGCGCGCGCGCGCACGCACGCACGCACGCTTCTCTTTCTTCGTTTCTCCTGTCGGCGCTGAGTCCGCGAGCGTGAGGAAGCGAGCGAACGAGTACACTCGCCTTCTCTGCAGATCGCGGCGGCGACTACGTGTTCGGCTGCTGCTGTTGCTGATGCTGATGCCGATGTTGCTGTTCCCTCGAGAGAGATCGCTTTCCCTCTCGCTCCAACAACCGATCCCTCCAGCTCGAGACCAGATCGGCCCCGCCAAACCTGCTCCGAGAAGCGTTAACGCCTAGCGCCGGCTAATCACCGGGATACGCCGATTTTTCACCGTAAGAGACTTACCTGTGCGATTTTGGACCCCGGTGAAGCCCAGGATCCACGATCCCGATGGACTCCGATCGGAAATTAATTTGTTGATAGGCGATGGTCGGACTCTTTGTCGGATGCTACAGTCTTATAGGTTATTCGTCCTCTCGATTTTTCATCGGGTAATGACTTTTTTCGACGGTAGACACTGACCTGCACGATTTTTGTCACGGTGCTACCGACTACGAGGCAGATTGGTCGGGATCTCTGATCCCGTAGGATTTGGTTCGAGAATTAATTCGGTGACAGGTATTAGCCTAATCGTTTCTTGTACACCGACGTTATATCTGTTGTTCGTCTGAATCAAACTCTCTGAATCATTCATGAACTAATGAAATTGATTTTCGATCGTCGTCTACACCAACAGCGAGATCCACTGGGGACTGTGCTCCTGTAAGATTCGATTACGGTTAGGCCCGGTAGACGTAAAACGACCTAACCTTTCTCTGTAACCCATACGTTTTTACCGAATAAAACAAGAAGACAACGAGAGATCATAGTCATCAGTAGTGGTAGTCATCGTAGTTTTCCCTCCCACTGGTTCCACCAAGTATCCCAAATGCGTCCGGTCGGAAGTCGCAGAAAGGAACGTCCGCGGATCAGCCGCGTAGATCCGAGAAAACTCTGATCTCTCGGCGCCGTGTTCGAGCTCGTTATCGCGAGCGTAATTTCCCGGCGTGCGGAATTTCTATTAAATCGGGAAGGAGAGAGAGAGGGAGAGAGAGAGAGAGAGAGATCCGCGACGCGGGCTCTTCGCGCGCGCGATTCGAAGCGGGTTCGCTCGATATACGAGCGCGCAGCTGCGTCCGCAGGAAAAGCGCTATTAATCGAACCGGCGGAAAAAGCGCGCGGCGTTTCCGCGATCGTTCGATGAAAGAGAGAAAGAGAGAGAGAGAGAGAGAGTGTGTGTATATGGGATCGGAGAAAGAGAGTATCGGTCGTAAACGCGCAATCACGCGATTACACGTTATTTTAATCGGGTCCCGACGATGCTCGACGACGAAGAAACGCTTCGAACGACGGGGCGGGCTCGATCGCGCGCCGCGCACGCCGGATGTCGTAAAATTACGGCGGCCGGTGGCGTTAAAATCGAGAGATTCCGAACTCCGTCGGCTACACTGTTGGAAATTAGAACTCGTCACGCGAACCACTAGCCAACAACCCCGAAGTGAAACGGAGACGGACAGAAAGCATGAGGTAGCGAGAACGAGAGAGAGAGAGAGAGAGAGAGAGAGAGCGAGAGAGAGAGAGAGAGTACTCGCTACGTTGTCGATTTTTCAGCATTATTATTAGGCTCTTTAGGCCAAGACCCGCAATTTCTATGGATTTTAAATTCCTACGGTTTTTCAGCTCTTTCCAGAGGGGCGGATTGAAATATTTTATGCGGTCAGAATATTGTTTATTGGCGCTGCGACGCGACGTGTTGCAAGACAACTCCTTCTTTTGTTGTCGATCATTTGGTGTAATTCTTCCCTTACTTCCTGCAGATTGACGAATCTTTTTTGTTTCCCTAACGTGACAGGGTTGAATGAAATAATAGAAATATCTTTTTCCATCAGAAAATTCTTTAATAATCCTGCCTCCTGATTTCATCCAGAAAACTCATCGAATGGCATAAAAATGGATTCCCCAGCACGCAGATCGTCAATTTTTGACCTACTTCGAACGCCAATATTACCAAATATCTGCATAATCTCGTCAGCTGATGACCAGCGCGCGGTAGATCGAACCTTCCTCTTTCGAATGAGCCCTTCACCAGCGACAAAATATTCCCATACAAGGAGGAAAAGTTGAAGGCACGTAAAACCATTTTTCGCCTATTTTTGTCGATAACTTATACTTAACTAATCTACTTAAAAGCCCACATGTTCCAGAGAAACGAAAAGAAAAACGTATATGCAGTTGCGCGATACAGAGTCGGAAAGTACTGCGCAGAAATTTCAGGTGTTGAGAGAGTCCACGATACCATTTGTTAATTATTAGAACAGAGAGGTTTCCTCGACGATCGATCGGATGTTTACGATCCAAGATTTGCACGAGCCGTTGCCCCTTGGTTTTATCTGGCGATGGCCGCGACTGCTTAATTAGCGGCTAATCTCGACCTCGAGCACGTCGATCGTCGAAGACGAGGAAGAAATCGGTCGCAGTGCGTCAGCGAGCCCAGAGCGAATCAACGGAAACGGAGGTTTCGCTCGTAAATAGCACCGCGTGGAGGTAAAAGTCGGCTGGCTCGTTAATGGGGAATACACTGTGCTTCCGAGAAGCACCAGAAACGCCGGCGAGCACAAGGGAACGATGACAGAGCGCGACGATCACTATACCGGAGGGGCGGCGCGACGTGTTCCAGCCGATTTATCGTTAATTTATGCGGGACCGATTCTTTAACCGTGGCAACGACCACGTTGTCGCAAAACTTACAGCCGAAGCCCGAGGGACAGAGATCGTTGCGAAAACCAGGCAAACTCGCTTTTCAGAAAAACTTTGAATAAGTAAGTCTGTGTTGAAATAAGCAGATTCTCGATATATGTCAACAACACGGGTCGTACCCTGTGTTACGTTTACAGGTTCTCGGCGCGTAAGTACGAGAAGTAGAATCAGCTGTTCGTGATCAGACGCGCCAGCCTATACCTCTTCGATGTCACGACGAATTCAATCACAGTAATACAACCTTCGCGAGGACGAAATCTCGCATCAAAAAAATCCTCTACCACGTTCTCTTATTTCTACATCAAAAAGGGTTCCCTCTTTAATACTAGATTGCCGGATGGAAAAAAACGTATCTGGTCAATTAGTGATTCCTTCTGCTGGTATTGTATGATAATGAGGGTGATCAGATATCTGCCTTCATATTAAAAACCACCATATGTTTGAAACAAAATTATTTAGAGAGAGAGAGAAAAAAATTTTAATAATTTGTCATATATAAAATAAAATCGTAAATAAGTCAAATTGACTCGCGCCGACGATCTAGTGTTAATCCCATCACAGTCGTATAATTTATCTCGCTAAACGGGAATTCGGTACAAAATCGGTCATCGTGCGTATTCAAAAATTCCTCATCGTCTAAAGTCTCCCGGAAAATCATCCCAGCTTCTCCGGGCATTAGTCATTGGATCATTCTCTTTAACGCCCCTCCCCGGTTCATACGTATCTCCTGCCGTAGCTGAGGAAACACAGCGCGGAAAGTAATATCGCGGTGCTGGCCGATAAGTCGTGACTCGGGACAATCGCCTTAACCGATGACGAGGAACAAGAAACAACTACAAACTCTCTCTCTCCCCCTCTCCTCCCTCTCTCTTCAACAAAACACACCGCGAGACAAAGACAGAAGCGCGAAAACTCGAATGGAAGAAAGAAGCTACAGAAGCGAGAAGACTAAATAGACGGACGAAGAGGAGAAAAGATTAAAAAAGAAGACGAGCAAGAGAGAGAGAGAGAGAGTAAGAAATGACAAGCTGTCGTAGGAAAAGACGACGGCAGGGAATCGTGCCTCTTTAAAGTATCGGGAGCAATCTCCCCCGGTTGCCACTGTTACAATTTCAAACAGTCCTGCGTTTCATTTATTTTTTATCGGGGAGAGAAGTTTGTTGACCTTGCAGCGCGAAACGCCAGGAATACATTGGAGGAGGCACGAAAGTGGGGTAGAGTAGACGACGATGCTGCCTGGCAGTGGTGGTGGTGGTGGTGGTGGTGGTGGTGGCGATGCTTTTGCCACGGGAGTAGGGGGGTCAGGGGGTGATACGGGGCGATAAGGGGTGATAGGGGACGGGGGCCGGAGAGACGACGTCAGGGTTGTGTGTATGTGAGGGTGAGGGTTGCTCGGCTCTTTGGAGTGGGACGAATCGGACGGCGAGCAAGTTATTTCGCGCGAAATCTGCATTGGCCGAATTCGACCCCCGCGATTCTCTTCACTCCCCTCTAACACCCCCCGCCGATATTCTTCGACTATTACTGCCACGCGACCCAACTATCGCGGTGACAGCCTTCCTCGAGACGTCTTATTAACCCCTTGCCCTATAATGTCGAGTTTCGACGCTCCGTCTTCACCCCTCGCGAAACGATTTATTTACTGGTGAATAATATTTACGCGTACAAGTTTGTTTTTACTTGGCTTCACGGAGCTGTCGTTCGCGGAGAAACTTCGGTCGTCGAAACTGTTTATATTATTTATTTTCTTATTATCTTAATCTTTAATATTATTATTTTATTCTTTAATACCAAACCGTACAAAATCTAAAACTTGTTTTATGAAAATTACAGGACTGAATTCATTTATTTTTCACAATTTTTGGAACAACGTATGCTTGAGCGAAGGAATTGATTTAACGAAATCGATAGTTTGGATAAGACTTTCACTGGAAGGGATAGAAAATTTTGAGTTTGTGTGACCAAGGAATTGAAGTGGAATTAGGAAATTAATAGGACACACGTTTGCCTAACCGCGTGCACTTGTTCGATCAACAGGAAACCGCTTCGGAAACGGTAAGAATCGTTCGGGATACGCGCAGCTTCAAAAGCAAAGACTTCTTTCATCCCGATACCCATCTTTTGCTTGAACGATGGCAAAAAGTGTGGCAGACTGCGGATCCTCCTGCATTTATGACTCTCCTCCCGTAGATCTTCGAGAACGAATAAAACAGAGCTATCCAATAAAATTTTATTCCTTCTCGCAATGTTTCCTACGCCTGTTGAAACGACTAACGCGATAAAACAAATTCTATTTCGCCGCGAACTCGTGACGGCAGCTCGTAAAAATGTAAAACTGCATCAACCCCGCAATCTATTCCAAAAGCACCGTAATCAAGAGATATCGTACGAGTCGGAAAATGTTGTCGGAGCAAAGCATTTGTTATGCACACAAGCGACACCGTACGCTTTGAAAATCGGAAGAAAAGTCAATTTTTGGAAGGGCTAGGAAATCCACTATGGGACAAAATGTCCCCTGTAAGAAATTACTATGAGATACAAGCCTACACCCTTATGCTTTTATAAAAATTAAACACAAGCGGTTAAAAGTCTAAATAAAATTCTGGAATCATAAATTTCCGAAATGGGGGTTGGGAAGTCTGCTATGAGACAAAGTGGCCCTACCATTGAGTTGCTTAAGGGGGTTAATTATCGGTGTAGGGTGCAAGGTACGCGGCGCGGGAAAATTTGAACAGACCCAGCAGAATCGGGCTGTCTTTATTCGTCTTTATTCGGCAGTGCTAACATTTCCTTTGTACCGCTAGGTCGAGTTAGCCGACGGGCACGAGGACGCTTAAGGAGCTGCCAGGAAAACAGACAGAAATCGCAGCTCTCCTTTCTCTATTCTCTCTCTCTCTCTCTCTCTCTCTCTCTCTCTGTTTCTCTATCTCGCGCGTTTCGTTCGCGATGGAACGAAATCGTGGAGAGTTTCAGAAGTGGCGGCCGAGTGCGACTGCGTGTCGCTTGTTTGGCTATTAGCGAAGCTCCGCGACTGTTTACCGTGTTTCTTCGTTTGAATTAAAGGAGAGGAGGCCGAAAGACACTGCGTGCCAGCTGTAAATGGACGTGTCTAACGCGCGACAATCATTGGGGGACCAGGTTAATCTTCAGATACAATTACTGATCGGCATGAAAGGTCCCCTGCGTCAACTTGCGAATCTTTCGACGCTTCGGACGATTTTTGAGCTCGAAACTCGACGCAGAAAAATGTGTGACGTGTCTGAACGTGATGTTTCAATCTTTTTGTAATAGTAAAATATTTTAGACTCTTTGGAACGAGGTATAATTTTTAATATTTTTAATAGAACATTTTCTTCTCGCTTCTAGTTTTGTATTTACAATAATAAAGAAAAATCTAATAGCATCGTATCGGTATCAAATAAAAAATCTGGGGCCTAGTTAATTCATGTGTATTAATAAAAATGAGTGGCAGTTTTACCTTGATTTTTATAAAACACTCTGTGGAAATACTGATTTGTGTAAAGATTTGCTGTATTATAAAAATTTCATGGATGGCCACTGGCATACCTTCCATCACGAAATTTTTTAACGGCGAAAAATGGTCAGTTAATTTGAGCAAGCCCTTAACAGGTATTATGCCCTTAACGATATTCAATAAAAGAAGAATTTTATATTCGCACCTCAGAAATTGCCAATATAGGGTTAAATGTTTAATTATAGTAGTCAGTGGACTTCAGTCTCTGCTGTATTTTATTGCGATATTTAAAATTGCTATCCTGCATCAAAAGGTTAACAATTACGATTATTACGAGGACTTATCCAACCGTAAATGCCAGTATCAAAAATAAGTTTCGTCATCGCAGGAAAAAATCTTGTCGTCTATAAAAATTAGCATGTATTTTCTAGAAACACAGACATAAATATTGTTGTCCACAAAAATTAGCATATCTTCTAGGAACAAAGAGATGAATCTTGTCGCCTGATAAAATGAGTACATGCATATTCTCTAGAAACACAGGAATAAATTTTGCAATGAAACAAATCTTGTTGTCTACAACAAAATAAATCTTCTCGTCTATGAGGATTAGCACGAATATTTGCTGTGAATATGAAAAATTAACTCTGTTGCCTAAAAAAATTTTCTCACTTTTTTCTTAAATGCACAAATGAATTTTGCCGTCTATAAAAGTTCCTGCACATTTTCCGGAAACGTAGGAACACTTCGCAGAACGATTGTTCAGTTCGAACAATTGGCAAGTGGTACGCGGCAGTGTCGTAATATCCGAGACGTCGCGGGCGAATTCCCCGGGCATTAATTAACGAAGATTAGCGTGTGCAACAATGTTCCGCAGATATTATCGCGGAAATGATCGTGCCCGTAACACGGCCACTAAATTAAATCCGCGCCTCTCTCGCCGGGAATGTTTTTCGCGAGCGGTAACGCGCCCGCGACGATGAATCAAACTAATTAAATCATTCGCCCACGCGGTACAATTATTTCGTTTTAAGGCGTCGAGGGGCCGGGATGGTTCTGCTCGGGCCAAAACGGGCCCCGAGGAAACTCGACGATTAAGAGCATCCTTGACAACCGGACACGCGATCCACCATTATCATTATCAGTCATCATCGCTTTATCGACACCGTTCACTATGTTCTATCTGTACTCGGTTTATTTTCTACAATTCCAATTTACCATTCTCGAAAAAAAAAATCGTGACCTGTTTCAGCGACCAATAGCAATTTTTATATCTTTTAAAAAAATAAAGCCAAGTCGCACGGAACAATGTTAACAAAGTTATGCGATTTTTAAATGTATTTTCCCTAAAATTTCTACCAACCGCAATTATTATCTGTAAAAAATCGTTTCCACTTTATGCAGCAAAACCAATTCTGCTAACTTCTCCAAAAAAAAAAAAAAAATACCCAAGTCGCACGGTCGAATGTTAACAAAGTCATGAGTAGACAGCGGATCTTTATGCAAAATAAAAATGTTCTACCTAAATTGCAACAAACTGGAACGAAATAGAAATTTATTTTCTTTCCTAATATGTTTAATAGGTTGAAAATAATATAACAGTATTTCTAAATTTTTCTAATGTTCTTACTGTTTTAAATTACACCTGCTCATTTTTGTAATAAATGCATAAAATCCGATGTCTAGTCATGAGATTTTTAAAAGCCTGCGAGTATGAGTCACTGTGTATCCGAAGAAAAATGATCGTTGACGACGGCCGGTCGAATGACGAGTACTTTCACGAGAACGAGATCCTCGGGAGGCTTGTCTTTGGGTCACTCGGCTGCGGGCCGCCTAAAATTGAAAGTAGCCTAACCACGGGTTACGGGTGGCGTGTTCGTGTTTCTCGCGTGTCTGCGTCTCGTCTGGCCACGTGTATCTCGAAGCCGGCTCGGTTCTTTCGCGAGTTTTTTGGCTCGGCTAGCTCGCATCGTGCTCGGGGAGGAGAGAAGCTGTTTTGCCTGGCCGCTTCGAACCGAATTTAGAGCGTGTGGTAGTGAAAAGAGGCGGTGGCCCGGTTCGAAAAGAGACGGAGCTCTTTCTCTCTCGACGGAGAAAAAAAAAGAACCCGAAGAGGGAGAGACAGAGAGAAAGAAAGAGAGAGAGAGAGGGAGAGAGAGGGAGAAGAGCTCGGCAGCCGCGCGAAATCGCGGCCGAGCCCCGGCATAGGAGATTCGTTATGCGTTGCGCCGGATGAAAGATACGCCCTACGACGAAACGAAGGAAAATTATGAGCGCGCGCTAACGCGAAGTAATATTTAATGCGGCAGAAAATTCTGGCCGCGAGACTCGGCGCTCCAACGTTCCCGTGATTCTCCAACCCCCATATTCTCTCTCTCTCTTTCTCTCTTCTTTGTTTTTCCTTCGTTCTTTTCTGTTTTCAGTCGCCGCCGCGCCGCCGCCCCATCGTTGACACACCCGAAGAATTGTGCCCGTAATTAATGGCCGTTAATATGTTTAACAAAGGCAATTAATATCCGTGGTCCGCGAGCAAACGTACTCTCTCTCTCTCTCTTTCTCTCTCGCTCCCTCTCTCTCTGCCTGCCCCTTTTTTTCGCTCTTACAGCCCCACCCCCGCGTTCATTAGAGGCCCGGCCGAAGTGTAAATGATGGCGAGCCAGACGATTGACGCGTTCTGATAATTAACACGTAATAATATACCGTTAATATTCTTCTACAATTGCATCCTCGAATATTCATGGGCTCTAGATTCTCTCTTTCTCTCTTTCGGGTTTCTCCGTCGAGATTTTTTCTCTCGCTCGTTCTACCCGGCATAGTTTCTCGTTTCATCTTTCAGTGTTTTTGCTCCGTTCCAGTGCTGGTTGCATAATAACGCTCATTAACTTCGCAATCAGATTGAACCGCGTTGGCCAGCGGCCGTTGCAGATATATCCCGACATTGTATCTATTTTGCCGCGTGCGCGAGCAACGCTGCCCCGGAACACGTTCATAGCTCGCGCGCGATTATGTTGATGGCCTCGCGAATCGCGCGACCACTTCGCCCATTGTGCTTCCCCGTTTGCCGATCCGGCCGCGATACCTTAATCACTGCTAATTATTGCACGGGCATCTGGAATCGAGCATCGCTCCGATCGCCACGATTTTCGCGGCGATCATGCTCGATGATGATCTGGACGTCGGGAGGCTACGATGCGAATAGAACACCGGTTTCGGGATTACGCGGCAGAATATATATTATATTATTGTGTATACTTTTCACTCTCTGAACGGTGAATTGTCAAATACTTTTTGGATCCACTGCGACTATATACTGTAATGCGAACGACTCGATTGAAACTCTTCGTAAACGCAGCTAACGGTAACTATAAATGGAGATTAATTCAATGGGTTCTACATGTTAATTCCATGTTGTGCGATAAACGAAGAGAAGGAACTGAAGGGTAAACAAACAAAATGAACCCAATAAATTCCGTTAATCTGAAGTTTAGTCGTAGCAAAACGACTTGTAGACACGAATAATGTCAACAGTGTCGTCATAAATTTTTAGTTATGCTCACCCCCCCCCCCCCAACCCGGGACTGTCTTCCACCTGATTCCTTTGTTATAATTGTTGCAACAAGTAATAAATAGAAGTTGAGGAAACGCGTCGCACGGAAGGGAAGGAAGAAGGAAAGAGAGCGGTAAAAAAGATCGTAAAAGGCGAGGATCAGCCGGCGGGACTGTTGCCAGACCTAAACCATGTTAAATTAAACTGCGCCGGATGAGGGGGGGGGGGGGTTGGAGTGAAGAAAGTATTCGTGCCCCCGGAAAGCTGAATTCGCGCGGAACTGGCTGATATAAATAATTTTTTTTTCCCGACGCCCACGATAAAACATGTATCAAGGGTTGAAAGCGAGAGTCTCGCGATCTGTGAAAACTGTTCCAGCTTTTTGTTCGGTGGAACGGAAAGTTCGTTTTTTTGAGATTCTCATGAAACAGTCACGCTGCTGTTGCTATGCTCCTATGCCGCTATGCTCTCTCCTTCGTGCTGCGCGCGTTCGGAGATTTCTATGATTCTAGGCGGACCGATTAAAATTTCATTTTTAGTCCGGACCGTCGTTCGGTGGAAAGTCAATTTTTTGGTCAGTCATAAAATGAATGAAAAGCAAAATCCTACTGCTAGGTCTCTGTTCCTTGGCTTATCGAGCAAAGCTAGCTGTGTACTCTAAAATGGAAGCCTATACACTGGGTCAGATAGGGTGGGGTACTGTATCTCCCAATTTCCTGATCGAAAAGAGTCCTGTACCCCTAGACTGAAAGCTAGAGTGGGACTGCAAGTGAAAATGATGATGCAAGGGCACAGTTCATCTACTGGGTCCTCATAATCTAGCTTGCTGACGAGAGATAGGTACTCTAGAGTAGAAGCTTAGAAATTGGATAAAAGATAAGGTTAACTAAAATAGTGGAGAGTTCCGAAACCGGACCCCTATCCTCCAATTTTCTCATCAAGAAGAGTCCTATAAAAAACTGTAGAGGGGGACCGTAAGTAAAGGTGCCAATTCGATGACACAGTTCCGCTGCTAGATCCATAATCGAAACTAGCCATATCCCTGGCTCCAGGAGCTTGTGAAACTGGATCAGAGCGTGCTAGACCAAGGTGCAGAATCTGATCAAGGTTGGGGCATTCAAACGCAAGGTCCCGGGGCGGGAATGCGTGCGCCAGCTCTCGCTAGCGTCCGCGCAGGCGAGGTGTGCACCTCGTGCACCGCCTGGTAACCGACGGCAACCGGAGAACCAGGTGAAAAAAGGGTGGTCAGGACACAATCGTGGTCGAATGGGTCTCTCCGAAGTGTGCCAATGGAGTCGCCTTGCCGGTTCGACGCGTCTGCAAGCCGCGGGAAGGATTCCCGATTGGAACGCGTCGTCGCGCGAATTTCTTCTTCTTCTTCTTCTTCTTCTTCTTCCACCTTCTTCTGCTGTCTTTCTCCCTCCTCATCCCCCTACTGTTTCTCTCTTATCCGACCACCACCTCCCCGTCACGCGATAATTAAAGAAGAGTTTTATTCATACGAGATGCACGCGAGTTAACGAGCAACATGGATGACGCTGCTCGCTAAGCAGCGCTCCAGATAATGATGCTGCGCATCGGTCTTGCGCCGTTGCGCGGTTGCCAGCGCTCTTTTCGCTGCTGCGTCGAGTCCGGCTGCAGCGCCGTTACACGCACCCGGATCAGCTGCATCTAGAGCCCGAATGCGTGTATATGCACCTAGACGGGCCGAACTGACACACCCATAATCACGGGCAATTATGCACGCGAGCCCACGACAGCCACTTCTTCTCTTTCCACCTCGGCCGATCCTAACTCCCCGCTGCTTTCGAAACCACTCTTTCTCACTCTCCCCCCACCCTCTCTCACTCTCTCTCTCTTTCTCTCTCGTGTGTCTTGTCTGTTTCTCTTTAGACGGAGTAGTCTCTATACGTCACCGATTTCCCGTCTACTACGCCTTCTTCGTTGCCTTCATTGAAAGAAGATCGTTTACCCCGACGCGATTTAATTACGCTTTCGAATTTCTTACGGTACGATGGAGAACACTGGCGTTGCTAATGCAGCGCCATGTTTGAATTTCCCGCTCGATTTTGCGGCACCGTTAGCCGCTGGTTAGATTCGTGTTGTAGTTTGCCTTTTAGCGGAGTGTTCGTTGTGTCGGTGCTCTCGTTCCTGCACATTCGTGAATATTTTGCCACTCAATGTCATTTGAAGGTCACAGTGTTGTATATTATTGTATCGGCTTTGAGCTTATCGTGAATCTACGAAGACCCCATTAAGTGTACATTACTGTAGCTCTCGAAGCAAGCACGCGTCCGTGGACAATTGTCTGTCATTCTGGGCCAGCCTTAGGTCAACTAGGATCACACGCACATAAAAATAGAGAGTCGTAAGAAAGGAGATAGAGAGAAAGAGAGAGACAGGTAGCTTTCTACGTAATTACCGGTATCGATTTCGTCGTATTACCGGCTAGTGCATGGGCCAGGGTGCGATGCATCGCGATGCGGCGAGTAGTGCATAAACGCGGTTACGCTGTTCCTTCTCCTCCTCCTCTTTCTCTCTCTCTCTCTCTCCCTCCTTCATCCCTCTCCCGACCATTTTTTCCTCGGTGGCCCGGAGCACTGCGGCCAAGCTGCGCCACTCGCCGCCCCCGAAAATTGGAGCAACAACGCGCGCGCCACCCCCGCACTAAAAGACACCCCCATTTCCTTGGTCCGGGGCGCGCCAAATCTCGCGGTGCCCGTTAACCTAACCCCGAACCATGGTTGCCGTAAATCACCGAACCGGCGAATTCGTCCGCGACCCTGCCAAATAGCCGGACCCCGCGACGCGCAATTTTTTGGAACGTAAACAATGTGGAACGAAGTCATGGTCTCTCCCTCGTTCTCCCACCACCCACCAAATCACACACACACACGCACGCACGCACAAACACACTGTCGTCTTTCATCTACCACCTTGATCGGCGGACCTTTCTGCAACCGGGGTTCTTTATGCAAATTTCGATTATTCGGCTCCACTTTTTTATCCAGGAGAAACGAATTCTGAGTCGCGATCTTGCGCAGAATTTTCCTCGGAATTAGTCGAATTTATGGTTTATCTGTGCGGAAAGTCTGCCGCGCATTTGGCACGATACGGATTTATTGAGTTCCGTTGTAGATGGTGTAATAATCGTGTAATAGATTGCTCGAGTCGGCGCGGGATGGTGGATGAAAGTTTGAAAGTTGTGGCCTTTGACCGGAAGTTGTGGGGGGATTGATGATCGTGGAGGTTTTGGCACAACGTGGCAGATTATGTGACGATACAGTATCGTGTTCTGTTGGATCCTGAGGTCGCGTGTATTTTGCGTAGGGTGTTGAGTATTTTAATTGAGTATACAGGGTGTTTACACCAGTCAGCATTTTTCTTGCGAATAGTGAATATTCGAGAAAAATAGAAAAGGAAAATGTTATGGGTCTAACGACACGAGGGCCTTCGTGTACCCCCCGATTATTATAATTCGCGCGAAAAGCCAGGGCGCCGAGATACCCGCCAGGTACTCGCCAGGTACCCGGGTGCCCTGTTGATTACCCGACATTTTCTCTAATGAGGTACGGCCGGTACCAGAGCGTTCCGCACCGCGTGCTTCCCCCACGGCAGCCTTGACGGTTCGCGGAAACTTGCGTAACTTCGGTAATTACAAATCTATTATTATTATTATTATTATTATTATTATCGTTAGGATTGTTATCGTGCCGATCGTCGCCTGACTGGATCATGCACTCGCGGCAATACGTTGTTTATCCTATTTCCCGGGACGCGTTTGCACTTTCACGGTTCTTCACGACGGCTGGGGAAATAATTGTAGAGATTATACGTTGTCAATTCGCTGTAGGGTGCTTTCTTCTCTGATCAATGATTGGGTAATTTTGGAAGAAGGGTAGATTTCTTATCAAGTCGCGAAGAACTACTTTTACTCCCAATATGTTAACTAAATTTAGTTTCCAATTTGCACGACAAGTCGGATCGCGCACGGCAACATAAATCACGGTTGTTTATCCACTTGTCTCCGCAACTCTGTCATATTTCATTTCTCCCAGAATCACCGTCGAACGACGACATTCTTCCAGCCGTTCTACATGCGGCACGCAAACGCTGTTTCGTCGTATTAATAATCCCGATCTCGTTAGGCTCGTTCTCTTTGTTCCTGTTCGAAAGAGAAACTACACGGCGTCCTGTCCTACACCGCGACAGATAGCGTCGCGGATCACGGAATACAAGCGTGTACAAGTCTCCCGGCTCTAATCGCGCGAAATTGAACTTTTCCCCGACTCGAAATTATATCGATAAGTATACCTCGGCCGATTCCTCGTGCCAGATAATCGATCTCTCCGCCGATTAATCCCGTTCCCCGTCTCTCGATCCTCGCGCCGAGGCCCCCCGATTGACACGGGCGCGCGATCGATCCGAGCGCGTAGATCGCTCGTTACCGCTAATCACCGTCGATCCGATCGGCTCCACGATGATCCGCAACGGCAACGATCATCCTCCGTAGAAAAAAAAACGGGGAAAAAAAAAACTCGACGGCAGGAACGTCCTCGAAAAAAGATCCTCGATCGAGACGTCGCGTCGGTCGCAGGATACGAGCAACCAGGATAATTTAGATCGGCGAGCCGGTGCGCTTGCGCGCGCAACAGCACCGACTCCGATCTCTTTCCCAATTAAATCGAGTTCCAGCAATTACCGGGGACAGGATGTTTCGGGGCGGCGATAACGCGAGTCGACTTTCTAATCGCGATCGGCGGACAGGGTTAGGCCCGCGCTCGCCGGAAACTACTCTCTAGAAGCGAGTCCGTCGAACCGGACCCGGCAGAAAATAGATCCACCGTGCCTAGATCGCCAGACTTGCGACCCGTGACGCTGCTCCGCATTTTCCCAATTTCACCGAGTCCCGGACACTGCTTGCTCGCTGCTCGAACCTCCGACACACCGTGTCTTTCGGTAACACGACTACAGTGAATTCCCGCTGTAAGTCAGTCGAGAGACATTCTGACGACATCCGAGATTTTCGCAACGAACGTTGCATTTGAAACACACGGTGGTAGAGACATAATAGAGATATAATAGCATTTATAATGCCAGGTAATCAGAACACACGTTTCCGCATACACTATTTCGCGACAAGCAATCGAGTAGCCTAAAGCAATTATGCGTTGCGACGCGATATTTGCGTTCGTTATTTGTTTCGTTGTTAATGAGACTAATGCCAGAGGTCGCTTTGTCTGATTGTGAACGGTAGATCAACCATTCGATCTAATCCGAGGGACACGAGTGTTTGACCAGACGAAATCGTTGTTGATTTGTACAATAAATTCTGCAGTACACGAACCGCTTCGCGCCGGACTCTTTCCGCGTGAAACGAGTTCGGCAGATTAATCTTTCCGCAGCGATAGCAATTAAACGGGCCGCGGATCATTGAGTTATCTCGGGTAACAGGGATCTATCAATTTCTTGTGAAATCGTTGTTGAAGAGAAGACGCCTCGGCTCTTTCCAGATACGACGTCGCTCGTTAAAATGAAATGCCATTCCGGGAGGTAAAGTGTTAAAAAATTCGGAAATCGTGTCTCGGTGGATACGGGCACGGGTAATAATATGGAGCATCGTAAAATCTCGATAAAGAAGTAACGAACTCTAACTGAACTTCAATTAGTCTCGCCGAAGCAATAAATACGTGTTTACCCTGACTCTAGCGTCAATTTGACACAATTTTCATGGACGTTAAACAAATTGAACTAACTCGGATTTTTATCCTCGGCAAAAGTAATTAACAGCGATGCCATTCTACTGAAAAGAATCGAAGTTAACTCTTTCAATATAACTGTACCTAGACGCTTGTATTTATATCCCGACAAGTGTAATTACAACCGTAAAACATTTGCGAGATGAAAAGAAATTTATCTTCGCTCTATATTTATATTTAAGTCGAAGCTCAAATATTCATTAGAAAGGAACAGAATTGTATTTATTCTAACTTTCGTATTTAGTACACTCCGTTCGGAATCTTCATCGCCAGTTTGACTGGTTGCTAGAAGACAAGGGGCCAAGTTTCCGTCACAGGTATTGATCTTTCATCGTTGCATCAATTTAACGCTAAACGTACCGAGCTGTAAATGTAACACATACAGTCGAGTCGGAAAGTAAGTTAACATTTGGTGATATGTAGACAATGAATATGATGAATAAAATCAAGTTATTGTATTGTTTTTATTTAGGAGGTGTAAGGAAATAAACAAATATGTTAGTAAAACATATATTATCATTATTAAAGATTAAAGACATGTCATATTCATTTGCCTGCATACACCAGTCGTTAACTTACTTTCCGACTCGACTGTACATGTTGCCTTATAAAAATGAGAAGATTTCATTTATTTGATATTTATTGAATCGTTGCTTATGAATGCATCTTTATAATTTCAAAAATTGTCAAATCAAAAATCTAGAATCCGTCATTTGGCAGATGGTGGTACGTTTAGGGGGTGAACTTGCAATAGAATTACCGTGTAAACTTCAACGCGAAGAGAGCATCGTGAATCTTGTTCTTCTCGTTAAAATTACGCTCGTTCACTGTTCTAACCACATTAAACGATTCCATAGCAACAAGGGCGAATCTCCCACCCTGCAAAAAGAGTATTCGGAGAACAGAAGGTGGTGGATAAGTCATCCTATTCATCCCCTGATTCATTTAAAACTGCGATAAACAATTCTCCAAAGGAAACAATCTCCCAACCACTTCGAACAATTCCGTATCGAGGGTGAATTTCCGCGGGATTTCCTCCAAAAAAAAAAAAAAAGGATCAGAAGTTGATCGAGGCGTTCGGGTAGGGGCCCGACGGAACCGGTGGGCTTCTGGTAAACGGGCGGTGCCCCGTGCCCGGGGCCTCGAAGGGCGGGCTGATGGCGGAGGCCTGTTTCGAAAAGGCTGTCACTCAGTTTACGCGATCCGGAGGTGGAAACCGGTTCAGAATCGCGGAGGGACTCGCGTCGTCGTTCGGAGGATTCGTTCGCTCGGGGAGATCGAACGAGGAGAGGATCGCGCGAGCAAGCAGCAAGGAGCAAACAGCAAGGAGCAAGCAGCAAGCAGCAACACCGGCAGCCGCAGCATCAGAAACATCAGGGTCCCGAGGAGAAGAGCAGCGAGCAGAGCACCGGCGGAGCAGCATCTCTGCAGCCGCGTAACGGAAGCCGCAATAGCCGCACGGATTCTTGTTTTCGCGTTGCTTCTCCATTTTTTCTCTGTCCATCCCTCTCTTCGCCGAGGCTGGAGCCAGAGCCCCTCTTGCCCCTCTCGGCATCCCGGTGGCCCCTTCAGCCCGCGAGGCGAGCTCACTGGCCCGGTTCTCTCTCCTCTCTCCCCTTCTCTCTCTCTCTCTCTCTCTCTCTCGGTCTTTCTCTCCCTTTCTCTCTTTGTATTCCCCCGTTTCTCGTCTCTATCTCTATCGCTTTCGTTTCCTCTCTTTTTCCTCTTTTTATTATTATTTTTCCTCGTGTTGCTTCTCTTTGCGCGCAAGCTCGTGCATATACGCATCGGCGGGCGTAGCTCTCTGCTTCTGGTGGTGCTGCCTGCTGCTGATGCTGCCTGCCTGCCTTGCCTGCCTTGCCTGCCTGCTTGCCTGCCTGGCCGCTGATGCTGGCTGCCTGCTAGCTAGCTTGCTAGCTGGCCGCCTGCTGCCTCTGCTGCCCGCTCCCTGATAAAATCCCACAAAAATCGAGAAGCCGTTAGCTCTCCGGCTAGCTATGGTAACCGAGAGGTGGAACCGGTGCTCAATATAGATTCTGGGAGCAGCCTTTACACGGAGTGCACTCGACGGCTCTCGCTCGTTGTTAATGCTAAATGAATTTTAATCCTCGATTTTTTCGGACGCACCAACGCCCGCAGGACCGCCCTACTCTCTTCCTCTCTCTCTCTCTCTCTCTCTCTTCAGCCTTTACCACCTCGCTCCTTCTCTGTTTCTCCCTGCACGGCCTCGCCCTTCTCTGGCCACGACACCCTGCGACTCGCAACCACGATGCGCCAAGTGTAATTAAAATATTGACTGATCTCGCGGATCAGACGCGACGCGATTATGATTACGATTTTCCTTTTTTTTTTTTTTTTGGCGTTGGGGATTTTTCGGTTTGTTTTTGAACGATTCCTTTCTAATTTCTAATCTGTTCTTTTTGAATGATTTGAGAAGCGATCCGAGGGATAGTGTGTGCTTGGAGGAGTCTTTCGATGTATTTTTTTGTTGGGGGGACGGGGGTGTCATTGTTCTAAACGTTTATTTGTTTCCTAATAATTTTTATTGAACTTTAACCTTGTGTTGTCTGGGTCTCGCTTGCCCCTTTCATATTCTACCGTACATATTTTTGACTTAACTCTGGCCCCATTTTCTCGAAGATGGTTTCTCGTTTGAGAAAATGGTGAACATCGTTATTAATGCACATGGTTCTTCTTTCTCTTTCAATATTACCTCAATAATTCTTGTTTATTTCTTCCTGATTTCAATCGGTATTTATAGACCATAGAGTCGCGGAATGAAAGATAGAAGAGATTAAAGAGACAAGTTGCACTCATAATTCATATTCATAAGAAAGTCGTGAAAAGTAATACACAAGAGCAAGCGAATTAAGTACAGTCACAAGAACAGAGCAACTATAATAAAAACCCGAACGATAACGATAAAACTATAAACCGACCATAAACCAACTGTAAACCACAGAAATAACCACACGACAAGTTTCGAGCCGGTCAAGAAGAATTGGAAAGCAACGGATCAAGCTAAAATAACTATGTGTACGCGAGTCTATTTAACAGCTAATTAAAAAGAGTTGAATAGTAATATGTACTAATGTCCCAGAGAAATCATTCGTGTGTCGCGCGCTTGTACGCTCGCGAGAGGCAAGGAAAGTCGATCCGAGAAGTATATTATCCTTAGTCGAACTGATTAAGAAGTGACGTGGCAATTAATCTGGTTCGCCCACCTTCGGTGATTTGCATCCTTCTTATTTCGCAAACGGTGATACCGGAGAAATCGCGAGATGCTTTAGTAGCTGCTATACTGCCTGAACTGGACTAAATGTTCCCTGATGACCAGACACGGAAAACATAATCTGCATTTAAGACATGCACATGCATTGCAGAAAATTCCTCATTACCGTATACAGCATACTCCATCCTTCTCAACAATTATTAGCGAACATAGACGATTATCGGAGTTATTGCACGAGTTGCTATGCGACCCTAAGTGACGCTAACTATCCTCCACGCGGGAATCCATAAACTTTCAACTGCGAGACCGCACTCGTCACGCGACGATCTGCAACTAAAACGAAACAAAGAGAACCGCGTTCCCTGTTGCCTTGGCAAGAAATAATTAAAGAACACACCGAACAAATTAAAAAGCGCAACAAAGCCGCCGGTGCAGGAAACGTTCTAACGTTGCGATCCATAAATTAGTATCTAACATAAGCTTGCGACCGGATCCGCAGGCCGGTAATAACATTTCTAGCACGAGGCTTATCAGCTCTCGATCGCCGAGCGTCCTGAAGAAAAAATTCTTACAAGCGTTAACACTTCGTAAAACTATGTGCCGCGGCTCGCAGACGAAACACGATACCCTAATTATCCTCCTATAGCAATGCCGGTGACTCGGCGGGACGCGACAATTTCAGCACGCGATTTCGCTGAACACAAACTCGCGATACCTGTAAAATACAGCCAATCCGCGACGCATTCGTTTATATCTTCGATAAAAGAAAGAATTTGGCTCTTCCTAATAAGATTTTTATTTTCTTTTGATTCACACAGATTCATTCGTACCTCAGCTTTTCCCATCGGTAGGAAGAATCATGGCAAACGTCGACCCATGTTGTTAAAGCGCACACAATAAAAATATATATAGCTCACGTAATTTTCATTATGATTACTTAAAAAAAAAAAAAATCCAAATATACTTCAAATAGCCAAAAATGTGTGTATAAAATCCCATTACCGAAAGTTACATATTTTTCCTGAAAAAATGTCTAAACCTTCAAACGGTATATATGTTCTTCGAAACGTACTTTATAAAAAAATATGTAACACATGCAATTTTGATTATTTTCACTTGAAAAAATAAAATCATACACATACTTGAAACGCCGTTAAATATGTGTGCAAAATCCCAGTGTAAAAGGTTCGATGGTTTCTCGGAAAAAAATTGCTGAAACCTCGATTCAAATTTGCATCGTGCGCATCGATCAAGAACGAAACGATCTGGCGGGACAACCTAATGAAACAAAGTTGCCAGGTATAATAATAAGTAGACATCGGATCTTTATGCATTTATGGCTTATGGAAATGTTAAAAAAATGCTATAATATAAAATTCGAGAGAATTTAACACGATTTTTATTTGCTTTGGATCTACAAAGGCTGTCCCCGTTAAAAATAAAATTTTATTTCATTCCACTTTCTTAAAATGTTTCTATAAAAATTGGAAATTGCATAAACATCCGATGTCTAATAATAAGGCAAGATAATGTTGTCCGGGGGTTTCTTGCGAGAGCGCTAGGTTAGGGGTGGCGGCAAAAATTTCGCGGGTCGAGACGAATTTCGACGCGACGCATGAACGCGGGCGACGAGGTCGAACTTCGGGTGGCAACTTAGGCGAACGAAGAGCAGACTCTCTCTTCAACGACGGAGAAGGAAGAAGAGGAAGAAGAAGAAGAAGAAGAAGGAAAAGAGGAACAGAAGAGGAGGAGAAGCTGCTTCTGCTGCCACGGCTGCCAATAGTTTCGTGCGCCGGTATTCCCGCTCTACAAAGTTAATTACGTGGCTGACGCTCGTTAGCGAAAAAATCCGAAGGCGATAAATCATAGTGATAACTGAACATACATTTCTGCTCTGCTAAGCGCAAGTGGCTAGTATCTCTGAAAAAACTGCGCCTCCGAGACACGGTAACGGGGCCCCCACTGTCTCGACCATGTTGTGCGAAATCATCGCGCGATTATTTCCGAGCTTCGAACGCGAGGATCTAGAGACGTGCTTTGAAAAATCTTCTTGCTTCGCACGCGTGTACGACTGACCTGCTCTTTTTTCTCTCCAGCTCTTTCGTATATTTTTTAATAAATTCTGATCTCATCTCCCGTTCGTGGATTATTTCAGTCCATTTCTATTCGAACGAACCGAAACCATTTGCGAGAGGCTCTTTTAATGCAAAATTACATTTGCCCGGACTAATTGCAAGATAAAGGAACTGCATGGACATTTATTTCATTCGTTACCAATTTGACAATGTTTCTTTTCTTATATTATGTTTCTTGTAGTTTTGCACTTGATATATTTTGTGTACTGTTCTAGTGAGAGATTATTAATCGGTTGTTCCTGTAAATAAATAGTTTCGCATTTATTATTGAATAAAAAGTGCTCACCGGCGAGGTCTCCGCGACAATGTTGATAAATAGACTGCGGATCTTTATGCAAAACAAACATCCTTTGCATTCGCTGTAACACGTAGAAGCCACGTAGGAATTTATTCCTCTTTCTAACAGTTTTATTAAGTTGTCAGAAATGTATAGACACTCTTAAATTCCCGTAATCTTTTTATCGTTTGAAACAACACCCGCCCATTTTTGCTATAAACGCACAAAATCCGCAGTCTATTGGTAAAGATTCCAAAAACGTCACGAATCGATGAAATCCCCTAATATCGATAAGCGCGTGGAGAGATAAGGATGGGAAAGCAAAGGTTCGACCGGCGAACGGGGTCGGAAGTCGAAAGAGATTGCGAGACAACGAGCAGGATGAAAGCCCGTGGAAGAAAACGATAGACATCCGCGGCAGGAAACGCGAGAGGAGAAGGAGGCAAATTGCTTTGAGTATCGGATCCCTCGGTGCCGATACGAAAGCTCATTAATATTCGAGGCGCAAGCTCGCGGTAGTGTAGACGCGTTCGCGAGATCCACGGAGCCGCGGGATCCAAGCGGATTTGTCTTGGATCGTCCGCGGCAACGAGGCGGTGCGGCGGCGGCATCAATTACCTGGCCACCACCGGAAAGCCCCCAAGTTATAACAGTTTACTCGGCCGCCTGAACCACTGAATTCGCGATAGTTGCACGCGGCCGACAATTTGCGTTGCAGCCGCCGTCGCTGCAGTCTCCTTCTCTCTCTCTCTCTCTCTCTCTCTCTCTCTCTTTCCCCTCTTCGCTCTGTCTCTCCTGCTGCGTGCACAAAGCCACCGTTATAATATGCGCGAGTCTGAATGGGCGTCAGGGAATTCATGGCCGTGTGCTCCGTCTGCTCGTCTGGCCAAGAAAAAGCTCGTCCGAACGCGTGCCGGTCATTCCATCGCCTCTCAGGTGCTATAGCTAGTTTAAATGATCGCGTTGCTTCCGAGTAATGAACGCTTGCCGTTCATTTCCGACAATACCCGATGGTTAACCAACGCTTGGACCTGGCCCGACCCGGCCCGGCCCGGCCCGGCCGGCTTCGGGACTGAAGAGATCATCGGAAGCGGCCGATGAGATAAGAAAAGAAGTTGCAAACAGATTGGTGCACTCGCGGGATTTTTACACGTTGCCTTGTGATCTGTATCCAGAGATCGCGCGCTCTGCCCCAGCCATAATTCCATCGCGAGAACGGAAATTATATGTAAGCCGTGATCCCGATGCGTATGTTTACTGTGCGAGTTCTTTGCTCGTCCGCTCGATCGACCTTCCGGCGAACGATTCTTGCGCTTAAATTGTAAACAATTTTTAGGCGATACTTTTGTTGTGACAAAAATTAGCTTCCAATACCTGCCTGTCACAATTTTTTTAAATCTTCGTAACACCGCACGGTGGACCGAATGGCCAGTCTACGAAAGCAATCTGCTCTTTCTTCAGGTCACTACATTAATTTTCTACATTTCGAGAAATTTGTTCGTGAAACAAAAGATTTATATTTAAATGTATATCCTTGGTTTTATATGCCCGTTACGGTGCACAAATTATTATTTCACAGTGTAGAATTATGTGAATCATGCCTATTGCCAACAACTTCCATAAAATGACGATAGAAATTTATTTTTATATAATTGCAATTGCAATTAAACAATTGTTAGCTGATACATTGAATTTTTTGGAACAGCTTGATCTGCTCATTGGGTCGATTATAAAATCGTTCTGGATTTTACATGTTTTTAAATTCCTTCTGCCATCTCTGAACTTTTTTGGGGCACTAGGTGCACTGTTTTTCAAACAAATAATTGTTATCTGATGCAGTGAATTTTTTTGTGCAGCTTGAACTGTTCATTGGGTCGATTATAAAATCGTTCTGGATTTTACATGTTTTTAAATTCCTTCTGCCGTCTCTGAATTTTTTTTAGTCACTAGGTGCACTGTTTTTGTTTTTTTCTTTTTTTTTTTTTTGAACATTTAGAGACATTATGGACGCACGAGTTGCATTAAATTGTTTTAGTGGCATCTTTTATGGCCACGCGTTCTTTGAACGACTATATCCCCCTGCTACGCATTTATGCAATGATGGTAATGGAGTTCTTGATGAGACTACACGGACTTTCTAAATATTTGCGCGCGGTAATGTGCTTGCAATAAAAATAAATAGTACATACATAAATATTGAGTTTAATGTGCGGCTCGCCTATAAGAATGTCTTTTAAAGACGTATGGATTTTATGTACTCGTGGCAGCTGGGTTTGTTAAAAAATTCCACAATATATAAGATAGGTTTCTGTACGGTTTAACGTGATATTTTATTTATATCACGATAGAGTAATTTATCGGTTTAATAGGTCTCGGTTTAATAATAAATTAAACGACAAACATTTATATTCGTATGAAGATCCTTATATCTTTATGCATTTCTAGTGAAAATGGACAAGTGAAATACATAGTGAAAGTATTGAAAAAATTTTAAAATATTATTTTACACTATTTTCAATTTATTCACACTGTTAGCAATACGTTTTTAAATTTAACTCCTGCTTCTTACAATCGATGCAAACATTTATTTCCAATTTCCTTCGCAACATCTTCCACAATCCACCGGAAAAGCAACTGGACCATCGACAACAGGTTACCCATTTATTTTTAACAAAATCCCCCGACAAAACTCCTACAAAAATCACGGCGGTACGATCACGTCAACGAGCATGCAACCAACAAATCGTCAAAAAACCATCGGCCCCTCTCTCGCAACGGCGAAAAAGCATCGACCAAGAATCCCGAAGCTCGCGACCCCAGCAAAAAGACAATCCGCTAAAAACCGCGGTCCATTAGTCGAACCGCGAATACCGTGGTCGATTAATGTATCCAAAATCGTTAACACTTGTCCGAGTTATGGCTGGTACAGTGGTATAATTATCGGGAGAGTCGGGACAAGCGTGGTCAGAGCATCGCGGACGAGATACGAAAAGTCACGGGAGCCAGGAGGGGTTGAGGGACAAAAGCGAAGAGAGCTGGAGAGATAGAGGGGGAGGAGGATGAAGAGGAGGATGAAGAGAAGGAAAAGAGAGAGAGAGAGAGAAAGAGAGATAAAGGTGCAGGGAGCAGCAGGGTGGCGTGGAGATATTCTTGGCAGCGACTGCGATGCAACAACTGTCCCCATCCGTCATCTACGTGACAGAGAGGCCCACGAACCACGAAGTGCGTCCCTCTTCGTGGTCCAAGGGACGAGAGGGAGAGAAGAGACCTCGTAATCGTCGGGATCTCTAACGACACCGGCGGCCGACTCATTACGAGCTTCTGTCGTCGAATTTCCGCGAGCGGACTCGGGAAAACGCACGGGAAGAAACGGGTTCGGGAGACACCTCGCTGATTCTGGAGACTCTCTTCTCTCTCTCTCTCTCTCTCTTTCTCGTGAAAGCTCTTCTCGGAGCCCTGCTACACGGTTGGGACACCGAGGTTGCTTCGAAATAGATTTCTCTCGGCTACTGTTGCAACGAGAGGATCGCAACGGCGATTAAGAGGACGACTCGCGGCGCCTCCCTCTTGTTCGCACGCTCGAATTAAGCGCCGGTTTTTCGCCAGATGCATCGGCCACGGCGAATCGGACAGGTGTGACGAGCTGATGGATAATGCACCTTCCGGCTGGGGCTATTTGTTCGAGGAATGTCTCAATGATTGCGTCCCGAAGGCGCATGCACGGGCCGAGGAGCGTGTTGATGGGTTTTGCTGCGGAATTTTTGCGAGGGGTTGAAACCGTCTGCTCGAAACCGTGCGCGGTTAACAAATTGTCGGCTGGGAAAAAGTGTACTGTTTTGAAAAAGACTATGATAGGACTACGGGATAGGACTATAGGACTACTAAGACTACGAAAAGGTTTGGATTATTTCATTCAATTATGTTGTAGTTGAATTACAATATAACTAAAAAACAATGTAATTGAAATGTGCAATTGAATTACAACGTAACTGAATTAGCACAACTCTGGATGCGACAATATTATTTCAATTTCTCCAATGACTTTCCTAGGTTTTTATCAGACTTATTAATTTTTTCCATAAACGCATGAAATCCTATTTAATAGGATCTCCGCAGGACCGCCTACTTCATCCGATTCTGATCGATTCCGCTCGATTCGTATCTGCCCGTCTCTAGATCGCTTCCGCTGAAAGAGGATCGAGACAGTAGGCCGAGAGCTCTCATAAATAATAAAACAGTTCCATCGAGAAAGAGATGAACCGGTGGAGTCCTTTCTCTCTCTCTCTCTCTCTCTGCCCCCCCCCCTCTCTCTCGCGCGCGCTTCTTCTATGTATATAGCCCAGCTCCCGGAGAAAGGCGGAGCGTCGAGATCTCCTGGATCTACATTCCGATCTATCCGCGTCTAGCGAGCTCGTCATCTGCATCGTAGGACCGGTCCTTGTCAAGCTTATCCCCGATGGAAGCCTGAAGATCTGGACGCGTTCGACGCGGCGTGATCGACTCTCCGTGGACACGGCTGATCGGCAACGACCGCGACTACTTCGTCGAACCGATCGCCGTCGCAGACGTTTGCAGATGATGACGAACAGCACGAAGAGCAGGACGACGAAGACGAGGCTGAGAACGATGACGAGAAGAAAGAAGGAACGAGAATAGCACGACGAGTAGACTTTAGATTTCATGCATTTGTGACAAAGATGAATAAGCGGAGCATAAAAGTATTGACTATATATAGTTGAAGAGTGCCAATGCAATATTGTGTTGGTATCTTACAGTTAATACGGAGAATTTCTATTTCGCGCGAAGATGCACAGTCTGATGACGAAGAAGAGGACGAAGAGGAAGATCAAGTAGAAAATGACGACGACGACGAAGGATGACGAAGAGGAGGATGAAGAGAAAGATGGCGAAGCGAAGCACGACGAGTAGACTTTAGATTTTATGCATGTATGATAAAGATGAATAGATAGAGCATAAAAGAATTAAAACTAAAAAAAGTTAAGAGTGCCAACGCGATATTTGTTAACTTTTAGTAACTTGCAGTTCACTCAGAAAATTTCTATTTTGCGCGAAGATGCACAGTCTAATGACGAAGAAGAGGCTGGCGAGGAAGAACGAGAACGACGACGAAGGATGACGAAGGGGAGGATGAAGAGAAGGACGGCCAAGTGGAGGCCGAGAAAGAAGATGACGAAGAAGAGGCTGAGGAGGAAGATGAAGAAGAGAATGACGAAGAGGAGGCTGAAGAGGAGGAGGACGCATCCGGCGGGGAGAAAAATCGGCGAATCTGAACCTACGGCAATCGTCGCGGCTCTAAATTCGGCCGGTCTTATTTTAGCGCGCGTCAGAATCCAACCCCCTAGAACCAGTCCGAATGGAATTCTATTCCAGTTCGACGAACTCTCGGCCAGCGTCGTTGTCGACGATGCAACCCGTGCACGCGTCAAACTCACTTGCATCCGCGCGAGCTAGCCCGCCGTCTCCCTCCTCTCTTCTCTCTCTCTCTCCCTCTCTCTCTCTCTCTCTTTCTGTGCCCGACACTCTCCTCTCTCGTCCCTGAACGTTACACGGATCCACGAGTATTCGATCATCCACGCTCGATGCGTGTGGACCCGGCCTAGAGCTTTCTCTCTTTATCTCTGTCTCTCTTCTGCCTTCTCCTCTCTCTCCATCTTGCTGTCTGAGGTTCTGTATTTCTGTCTTCTCTCTCTCTCTCTCTCTCTCTCCCTCTTTCTTTCTCTATGTTTCTGTACTCGTAGTAATGGGTTCAGGCTACTTGCCGGGTGTGTCGGTTGCGGGCAGGGTGGTAAGCCGGTTAAGAGAGCGCAGGAAAAGAACGAAGAAGCCGACGATCGGTCATCCTGATGCATGTATATGCGTTCGTGACGCGATCGCCGGTGCATGGACGCTCTGTTCTGCATACAGGGTGTGCCCCAGGGAGGAATTGGAGCGATCCTATACTGGAACGATGGCGGTCTGTTTGGGCATCGGTCGAGCCATTCTTTTTAATCCTTATTTAATACTAGGACTACCGAGTAATAAATACGACCGATGTATGTATATTGCTTCGTAATAATGATAAGTAGACTGCGGATATTTATGCATTTATGGCTTACGGAAATTTTCAGAAAATGCTACAACATGAAATTCGAGAGAATTCAGTACGATTTTACTCGTGGTTTCGAGTGGTGACTTTGAAGTGGCAATAAAAATTGCCATACCGTTAATCAAAACAGATATATAGAATAGTAATAGTAGAGAGAGTGTACAAGGCTACAAGAATTAGGGAGGAGGTTTCACGAAGAGACAGAAGCAAGAGTGAAGAGCTATCGTAAGGGGAATGCAAATTGAAAACACCACGGATTCGACGATGTTCACCCATATGATCGCGTGCGGCGCCGGCTGTTCGGTATCTATAAGAAAGACGACGATCTGATCGAGCCGAGACACCTAAGACAAGCCACCTGAATAGCAGTCCTCGAGATAGGAAGAAACGCTCGGAGCAAAAGTTACCTGGTTCTCAATGAACCACGGTGTACGGTACCTTTTCTTTCATGAATGCACTTAGGACATACAATCGAAGGATATTTCCTCAAGACTCCGTAGATCCCCGATAAGGTAGAGTGACCACGTTACCGACAAAAATAAAGAAAAATGGTTTTACCTGCCTCAACTTTTCGTCCTTGAGTGAGAATATTTTTCTCTAGGAGAGAGTTAATCTTAAGTCAGTGTCTGAAGACTAAACGGAAATTATACAACAGTTACCGACCTGCTGACTCAACAAAAGTCACGTGACCACCCTTGGCTCTTAACCCTACATTTTCCGTTTTACTCGTTCCTTTCGACTTCGATTATTCCTTTAACCCTACCGCGACTCTCAACGATGTGCCTGAAACAACATTGGGAAAAGGAGAGCAAGTATTTTGGGCGTCTTCAAAAGTCTTTCGCAATCGTTCAAGCATAATCACTACAGATCTTTATGCAAAACAAAGATTGTCCGCATCAATCACAAGAAAGGGAAATTACATAGAAATTGATTTCTTCCCTTGTCAAATTTTGCAGATTGTAAACAATGCACCAGTAACATTCAATTATCTTCGCAAAAAAATTATTACCAAATTGTGTCCCTGCAACGACCATAGTCGCTCGATGCCACATCTCCAACAATCCCGATCGTTCGAGGTCGCTCAATGCCGCTGGATGTCGTTCAAGGTCACTCAAGGTCACCTGTACAAAATACTCAGAAAAACGAAGCTCGATTTATACACCCTTTTTTCATACTAGGACGGTAAAACATAAACCATAACAAAACCATACAGCTTGGCTCAGCAATTTCGTCCAGGTTTTTCCAAAGGAATTCGGCATGGCAGGGTGCGCGTAGAATGATTATACTGCGGGGACACCCTGTACGTGCAGGCCAACGGATGAGAAGACGATTGGGCCCGGGGAACGTCGATCGGCAGAGAGAGAGAGAGAGAGAAAGAGAGAGAGGATGGGCAGGGATTGCGGACGACACGCACGCACGCACGCACGCACGCGCGCGTGTGTACGCGGCCACGCACACGCGGTCTCGGTTTTTACTAGGAATCGCCGCTGCAGTACGCTCGACTAGGCCCCGGGATTGAGATAGCGTTATCCGATGACGAGCAGCTATATATCGGCGGGTATTACCGCTGGAAATTATTAACCATCGCGAGCGGATCGCGGATCAAGCTTCTCGGGGCCTAGACCAGACAGCGAAACATAAAGGGGGACGGAAGACAAGGAGAACAGAGACAGAGGGCAAGGAAGAGAGGAGATAAGTTTCTCCCGACGTCTCACCGCGCGATAGAGTTGCTCTCCTCCCCCCCCCCCCACCGGTCCCCGGGACTTTTTCTCCTCGTTTTTCTCGCCTCTCGTTCGAGAGACGTTCCTTTTTCTCTGTTTGCCGGACTGGCGGATAGTGGAGGTTAATACGCGCACACGTTCCGCGATCGAAACGAAGGAAAGGGAATTCAGGGTTGCGAGAGAGGAGAGAGAGCTCGCGTGGCTCTACTCCCGAGACGACGAAGACGATGCAGAAGAAGTAGTAGTAGAAGAAGAAGAAGAAGAAGAAGAAGAAGAAGAAGAAGAAGAGCCAGCAGCTCGATCGGTCGAAACTCGCTGCCGTTCCATGGCGGATCGTAAAGCGAACATTTTGCGTCGGCCGATCTGTTATTAAGCAATTATCCTTGAATTATGACCGCGGCAAGTAGCCACGAAGTAAATTGGACATCGTCCGGCGAGAGAGCCTAGTGCGCTGCGCGCTTCACTACTACTACTAATACTACCCGGGCGATCTTAGAAAAATGATTTTTAATCGAGCCGCGAGGATATTAACCGGCTGCGCCCGGCATCGCAATAAATCCGTACCGAGATGCGCAGCGCTGCGCTCGGACGCTCTCGATCCGGCTAGGATCACCGGGGGAATTACGATCGACGGAATGAATTGCGTGCGCCGCCGACTATCAGACGGTCCGCGCGGTTAATCTACCACTGGAAAATGTCCTCGTCACTCGACCTCGTCCAGCTTTTGAACCCTCGACCGAGAAGACCGGACTCTGAACGCTCCTGGAAGATGAGGAATCTCTGGAGGATCCACCGGAGGTTCCAGGAGAGTTGCAATATTAATCCTCCTCCCGTAATTAACCATTGTTCGACCGATTATGGGCCGTTTACGGATGCGTGCCTGTTCATTGAACCCCTGCGATTTGATTCCAAGGTTCAGGATTAAAATGCGCTATCACGCTCGCGCCGTTTCACGGATTATTCTATAATATTTTATATTATACTGGGTGGTCCTTTTAAGTAAGGCCATTTAAATATCTCTTCAGGTTACTGCGATGCATAAAATATTTGTTACTCATTATAACCAGTTTTATATTTGATATACAGGGTGTTTGGTAACTGGTGGGTACAAGCAACAAAGGGGTGATTCTACATGAACGAATAAGTCGAAAATATAGAATAAACATTTTTCGTTCGAGGCTTTGTTTTCGTGAAAATCGACTTTGAAGATCTGTCAGGTTCGTGTGGTTTAGTATATGCAGCAAGTAGATTTGGTTGGTCATGATCAGACGCGTCAGACAATTCCTATCGACTAGCATGCGTATTCGCTGCATTTTAGACTCGATTTTCTCGATAACGAAACTTCGGATGAACAAATTTTATTCTATATTTTCGACTTATTCTTTCATGTAGAATCATCCCCTTTTCGCTTGTACCACCAGTTACACCCTGTGTATAACTACAGAAAATTTTTCTGATTCCTTTCGAAATTAGTTGCCCTCTTCTTCCCGATCCTTATAACAATGTCCATTAATGAATTTCCTTGGAGCACAATCATACGTAGACAATTAACGGCTCTTGTTTTAGTTTTCAAAGTAATTGATTACTTACAGGTCCCGCTAATAGCAATTCATTTCGGAATGACATGCACATATCTCGTGGATTAAAAACTGTGTGCATTGTGCATAATGTACCGCAGGCTAGTCACCGGTAAATATTTCCATCTCGCGTGGCTGGTTTCCGATGGATCTTTCGGCGGAAGAATTATCGTGCTCGCGTAAGTCACCATTCCTAGGATTATTTATCGTTCGCGGCGAATTCGCCATACTAAAAAGAGCACACGAGCCGATTCGTGTCCCCGCGAGTTCGTCCACGTTCGTATAGGTTTCGGATGGGTTTGTACGAGTTCGTATATGTTTGTACAGGGTGTAGAATAGACGCATAGGTGCGCGGGGAAAGCCAGTGTACGGGTTGGCGGGGCCGAGCCTGTCCCGGGTATTGGGTGTGGAAGTGATTCATTGAGGACTGGCGTGCATGAGCCGCGTATTATCTAGATAATGATGAGTTACGCTGCTCGAAATCTTCGCGTAGGTCAGGCCTCAGCCTCGGATAACGGCTTACTCTCGCGAGCCGAGCCGAGCCGAGCGGAGCGGAGAGGAGAGAAGCCCGAGCCGGCCAAGAGCACCATCGCATCGGCGCCCGATCGCGCAGAAGTTCATTAAACTCGGTAGGCGTGTCGGGCTCGAAAGGCTACGGTTAAGTATGACAATGCGCTAGATTCGAGAGCCAGGTGTAATCGATCCTGCTGGATCGACGATCCACCGAAACCGCTCGTGATTCAGAATCGCGAAAATCCCCGAACCGATATCGATATCATCTTTCTGTTTCCTCTTACTCGCATCGGTTAATTCCCTTTTTAACGCTCGCAGATATATTACTCAATTCATGTAACATTCATACTTCAACACTAGTCAGGGTCAAATGACCGGCTTTTTATTCCGGAGTTATTAACATTATAAACACGCTTCCGTAGGGAATAAGTGACTTTATTTATTACGACCTAACACCTCGTAACGGCATTGGATGTAGAAATCCGCCCTTTTTGGTGAACAGAAAAATTGTGCTCGAGCCAAAAGGAAAGAAACGAAATAGACGGTATTGTCGGAGAAACGGTAGCTTATGCGAGCACAATAACTCACGGATGGTCCATCGATCGACGGATCCATCCCGGCGGAAACGAGCCGGCCGACGGCGACGTCCGCCATTCCAAGAAGCTCGCATAATTAAACTGTCCCCGGACGAGGAATATTCCGTTAGGACGTGGAGAACGGCGATCGTTAAAAAGCCGGAAAACAAGAAAAAGTGGCGCTCTCCGCCGGGAAAAAACCGAATCGGCATCCCGTGTCGAACCTGTGCGCTCCGCGTCAGTGTGGACCCCCCTCCCTTCCCCCTCCCTCCCTCCCTCCCTAGCCCCACCCTCGAACCGCGAGAGTCTCTCTTTCTCCTTTCTCTCAGCATTTTCCGAATCGAAGATACGTCCGCGACGCCGACGACGACGACGACGACGACGCCTGTTGATCCTTTGACAGGATGCACGTTTAGCTCCTTCCACGGCTGCTTCTCGTTTTCATCCCCCCCCCAACGTCTTCGTCTTCTCCCTCTTGTTTTTCTTGTTCCTGCTACCCCCTCTATCTAGGCTGTCGATCTTATTTGATCCTGCGGGGAACAGGCAAATGCTCGCTACTAGAATCGTGCTAAAATAATCTTTGAACACTCCTAGCGGAGATTTAGCGGGAATTACGGAAGCCGAGACCGGCAAAAAGTGTGCATAGTGGGCGATTAACGCTCTGTGTGTCGTGACCCACAGAAATGGGAATTATTTGTCTAGATTTATACGTAGACTAGGATTTTATGCATTTACGACAGAAATGAGCGAGTGTAATTCAAAATTGTAGGGACGCTTGAAGAATTTCAAGATTCTTTTATATTATATTTAGTCTATTAAATGTATTATAAGAAAGAAGCTTGTTGCAATTCAGATGTTAAATATATTAAGCAAGAAATTCAATTTTGATTTCACCCCCGTTTGATGCAATTCAGATATTAACCGTTTGAGTGCGGCGAAGCGCTATCGCAAGTGTATGTATAAGAAAATTCTTCCGCACTCAAACGGTTAAATATATTAAGCAAGAAATTAAATTTTTATTTCACCCCAGTTTATTGCAATTCAGGTCGGAAGGTTTCATTTTGCACAAAGATTCGCGGTGTATTTATAAATGAAAGGTTTCTATTGGAGATCGGGAAGGAAAAATTGTAGTTACCGACTCGATCGAAGGAAACGCGTATGTGCATAATTTTTTGTGTCAATAGATCGTTAAGTTGAACGCTTATCGAGCAAGTTGCCAGTTCTCGCAACAAAATCACGGGACCGTTTTTCTGCGTTAGGAACGATCGGGTGCAAGACGATCGCTGCTGGCAGGTGCATCTTGGGTGGCGCTCCACCCCTAAATCGTCACCCGGTTTTCCCCAAGGATGCTTCTTGCCGATCCGATTGCTAATCGCGAGAACTCGCGGTTCCGTTCTTGCCGGTCGCGTAATGACTCGGCCCGATGTCTCGGGTTTCTTTCGCGTCTTTCTCTCGGCGAACAGCCTCTAGTCCCTCGGACAACCATAGCAGCTCCACCGATGGTCGCGATAAGAAGCGACCGGCTGCTAGGCTGCGTTCATCGCGGGTGATTTGTAAGTTTGCTCGCGGACCGGGTACGCTTACAAATTATCGGCCGAGTATGATGGGTATCGTTACGGGGCCGTGAAAGTGGCTCTCTTTCGCCGTGGTTCTTTTGCCAGTTTAGACAGCTGCGCCGAGAAACCGAGTTTTCTTACGGTCTTTAGAAACCTGATGTATAGATTTTCAGGGGATCTTTTCCCTAGCCCACTTTGCTCTCTAGGCTTCTCTATAATTTCGCCAACACCGTACGCGAACCCTTGCTTTCTCGGTATTGGTCCTAGGCGAGTCTCGTTTCTCGATTATTGTTGCGCATTTCCATGGCAACACGCGTCCCGTTAATAGAGCCACAAATCAGAAAAATTGAACTCACAAAGATGACTACTCTGCACATGATCCGCCATTTAATCCGTCCAGGAGACACGAAAAGTGAAATTTCTGAGAAATTTTTGAGAATTCGCTATAGTTCGAAAACGGTCCCCGAGAGATCTGCGAAATCTGTCACTCGCCGCAGAAAATCGCAGGGGTATACCTCGCCGAGGATCGTTCCTGTCGGAAACGGATCGAAGCTCGGTCGTCTCGTCCGAAAATTCGTCGATTAATCACGGCAGGACATTGTTGGTCGTTGGTCGTTGGTCGGCAAGGACGCCCGTCGGCCCGTCGGCCCGTCGGGGTCCGTGGCGTGAAATACGAGGCCGGAATTACGTTAAGTTCATTAACCATCGTCGCAGGCCGATACTTACGCACGCGATCGGCCGAGGCGCACCGCAAGAAACCGATCTGTCCCCCTGGTCGTTGACGAGCAAAAAGCAGTTCGGTGGGGAGCGGGACAGAACCGGAGGAATAAGACAGCATCGAGAGAGAAAGACATGGAAGGAGAGGGAGAGAGTACTGGACAGAGACGGAGAGAGAAAGAGGAGACGAGAGCGTCGAGAAGCAAAACGAGCAAGAAGAAGGGGGGGGGTAAAAACGAAGAAGAAGCTGAGGTAAAGAGGCAGAAGAAGTAGAAGAGATAGGAAAGGATACCGGCGAGAGAGAAGGGTGGGGGGGGGGGTCGAAGGGGAGGGAGAGACTGGAGGAATAAACACGCACGAGCGGGTACATAGACGCGGTAGGACACGGTGCATCGGTGGTGTGCGTTCGTCGTCCTTCCACACACATAGAGAGATCGCGCTATAATCCACCGACTGATTACTCGGTCGTGTCGTACCCGCCCATTCTCCGGAATTTTTCCTGCTCCCTTTCCACGTGTCCCCCTTTTCTCCGCGGCCACGGGATCGCCGATCCCTCTTTCTCTATTTTCCTTCTGGCCAGGTCGCTCCTTTTTTTCGTCTTCGCCAACTGCCGGTGTAACCGTTGTAATTAGTAGCTATCCCCGTTTAAACGTCCGTATAGCCCCCGTATACATATACCCGGAGATCCCAGGTTATACGCGTTCTCCCCTCCCTTTCTTTTTCTATCTCTCTGATCTCTCTGTCTATCTTTCTCTCTTTTTCTCGCTTTTTTTCTCTCTCCCTCCCAGGGGTGGCTGAAGGCAAAGGGATGGTAGGACGACCACCGACACCGGCCGTGCGGAGAAACGAGGAAAAATTCGGAACGAGGGTGGAAAAGGGGAACGAGGAGAAGAAGGTTGTGCAGGGCGGGAAGAAGGGTTGCGATCGTGGGCTGCGAAAGAGGAAACCGCACACAGGCCCCGTGCACGCTGCATAACTGCAAGCTTATTGCACTATTTTCACCGTGGAGCCGATACACGTGTGCCGACGTTCTGCACCGTGACGAATCGACCATCTCGAGCCACGAAAATCGATATATTTTGCTGCACTGCTTTCCGAAAGATCCCGCGTGATACCTCCAACCCTTAACTGGTAACGGGGAGACCGGGGTTGACTAACGGGGTCAATCGACTAATTGCTTTTAACCGGATGGCATCTTCTTTCGATAAGTTTGAAACGCGTCATTGTTCAGGCCACCGTACAGTGCGTTACTGGGGTCTCTCGTGACCCCAACAAAATCTCTGTACCCCAACTGTCGCCGCTATATTGTACAATAATCAAAACTTGCTTCAACTTCTTTCGAACGTTTAGATTATTTCTTACATTATATGCTTAAAGTTATCTGAGAAACTTTATAAAAAATTTCCAAGTAGTCCTAGGAGTCCTGAAGGATGTCAACGGACTGGAAAATGGCTGAAGCACCTCCCTTTCTAAAATCGCTTAACCGAATGCATTAGAAATATCTCCGCGTCTAGGCTGAATAAGCGAGAAAGAAAGTCTCTGCCGCATTCTTTCCTAAAATTCTTGCACCGAATGCTTCGCGAACAGCTGTAAAACGCGCGGCAGACCAAAAAGGCATAGTCTGCGTAATCCCAGGAGTCCCGGAGGATCAATGAAGCGTTGTACGATGCCTCGAAGCGAGCCTCGCTCGGTACGGCAAGGCGGTGTCCTCGGTGAAATCCGTTGGCCATACGACTGAAACGGATGTTGCTCGGCGCGGCTTCGTGGCAGGAAGAAATAGAAGACGGTCGTTTCGCGGCGAAGCAACCGAGAAAATCTGAATACCGAGGCGTATCCTAGAGAACCGGGCCTAGGCGGTGGACTGGTGCGAGCGGGCTTGCACGGGCCGTAGCGGGCCGGAGCGGGCCGGAGCGGTCCCGCTTCCGTGTGTATCGCCCTCGGCGATACCAGGACGACGACGGTGTGTGGTTCCGTCGGGTTCTTCACCTGGTGAACAGGGCTCTCCTCTCCGCCTCTCGCCGAAGCGTATCCAGCTGGAACACCTGCGGCGTTGCGAATTTTTGGCGCGATTTCAGCGCGATCGAGGTTAATGCTTCGGCTACCGGTCACAGAGGCGCTAGATCTTGATAGCGGACACGGGGCTCCTCGATTTTCTTTCGCCTCGACGAAAGGGGACCGGTTCTCCTAGCCACGGGAAAACAGTCCCGGTAAGTAGAAAGTCCCGGAATTTCGCGACGGTATGATAAGCTCCAGCATAGGCTAGTGTCACGTCCGGTGGTTCGACCGCCAATGATTAATCAATTTAATAAAGAATTATCACAAAATCCGATAATGCCACGAGAGAGGACGCCAAATCAACAACTCAGCCTTCTGCGAAACGCACAAATGAAGATCGGTTTGCACCCTTAGACTCAATAGAAGAGATATCAGATATTGCCACGAGAAAAAACTATGATAATTCAAACTGCACAATGAAAGTTCGGTTTACATTCTGAGAATCAATAAGAATAACATCGGATGATGAGGACTCCTACTCCTGAGCCAGCATCTTCAAACACAAAGGATTGGCTATCCTATAAATAAAGGGATCAACTCCTTAAGAGGCAGTTGCGATAGAAGTGTCAATCGAGTTAGAGTCAAGTTTATTTGAGTTTTGTTGAGTTGAGACATTGTGTTGAAAATCATTCGAAACTGCGAGTTCCGCTAGTGAAACACTGGATTTAAACTGCATACATCACGAGAAGACCAAATATAATCAAAAGATCCCTGAGGTTCCACGAGCGTCCACTGCATACCACATTGTATCAAACCAAAGAAGATTGTATTTCGGTAATATTATATTATATTATATTTTCTATATTTTTATAATCGCGCTAAATGCACTCACGTATATCTGCTTTATAAATAATATCTGTAAACCTTAATATCTGATTTAGCTTCCTATTTTTGAATAAATAAGTCAATTTTTATCAATAAAAGGGTACAACCTTTATTTAAACGATCCTCAATTTCCCGAACCGTAGCCGGTGAATGCAGGTAGGTTCGAAACTGCGTACTATCCTCTCAAAATTATAATTCAGTCCACTCGGGTCGTAACACTAGCCGATAAAGTTTAGCTGGTCCGATAGAAGTCTAAGCATAGTCTTTGGCCGGAGCAAAAGTTCTAGTCGCGCGGTGTTTGGAATTCGCGTAACTGGAGCGGCGATTGATGAAACCTGGATCTCTCGATCGTTACGGTACCGGGCTCCCTCGGTTTTAATTGATAATGGGACCGGGTTCACGGTGATCTCTTTGCTACACGATTTATGCATTTTCGAAGGCGCCATTGCGGTCGGAGGAATTCCTTCGACGTCGTTGGTTTGCGGTTGGAAGAGGCGAGCAGTGGGTTTATTAGGGATGGATCGTTTGGTTTTTGATATTTCTGGAACGAGGTCTGCGGAATTTATGGAACGCCGATGGAAGATTTACGGAAATTGATGTTCCGATTCTTTCGTTTTTAATGCGAGAAGCGTTTCAGACAACGGAATCAATTTTGCAATGTAAAAGGATCCTGGAGGTAGCCTACGGTACTTGTTGTAACCTTCATTCTTTCTGCAAAATGCATGGAATGCATCTATGATTTCTAAACCACACAACATTCTGCGGGATTGAGATCTTTTAATAATTGGTTTCTAGGAACCTTCTTTATCTACAGAGACCTCAATTGGACGCCCTAGATCCTCCAAAGGGTGTGTTACAGTCTCAACCACCCCGAAACAACCCAAACAACAGCACCCATCGTTTCCAAACAACCTAACAAGTAAAACAATAGGAACCCATCCATCACTCGATTACAAAGAATCTCCTCTATCCACGAAACATCGCAAGCCGAATTCCCTGCAACCCTCCGCAGCCCCGAATTAATTAAAAAAAAAACCACCCTACCCACTGCTGGGAGCAGCAACATTCCAGATCATTCACCAACGATCTCTCATCGATCAAGGCATCGAGGACGATCAAGTGTGACTGTAAACAATCGCTCTGCCCTACGAGGGAATATCAAGCAGAAACAATTAGTCCAAGGGTCGGTGCTCGCTCCCAGTCGAACCTATCGCGTTCTCTAATATCCCTCGGTGCACCGTTAATAAAACAGTAATATGGAAAGTCGGTGGGGAGGGGTGGAGGGGTGGATGGGAGGAAGGGAGCTCCGGTCTCGCGACGTAGAGACCAGCGCCGCGATATTACGTTAATATTGTAAGTACGAACCAATATGAAAACTAATACCGCGGCGAGATTACGGGCGGCCGGCCGGTGCCCCGGCTCTACGCAGGCAAATATAATGGTACTCAGGTGTGGATGCGATGAACGTTGTTCGAGGGAAAGGAAACGGGACGCGGCGATTGGCCGGTCGCACCGGCTCCTGTACAGGAAAGAAAGGGACGAGTAGAGCGAAAGACTGAGAGAAAAAGAGAGAGAGAGAGAGAGGCGGTGTGGCGGAGAAAGGTGGGGAGGAAAGAGAGGAGATTCTAAGTGTAGGTTGCGCAAAAAGCAAGCAACCAGGCAGGAGGAAGGGCGTCGGCCGGCCTCGCGAAGCGCCACTCGGTCAAGCTCACTGCCATCATCTAGATTCTAGATAGCCAACCGGCGCGCTCACACTGACAAACCGGGGCCACTCGCGTGCACATACGTGCGTGTACCAGCTCCTAGGACTGCCGGTCAGCCTTGCCTCAGCTTTCTTTCGTCCGAGGGACGGCGAACAGCATCGCGCTCTCCTCTCCTCTCCTCTCCTCTCCTCTCCTCTCCTCTCCTCTACGCTATCTCGCGATTCTCGCGCGCCGCGCCGCATCGCGACCGATCTAGCTGCTTCTGCCGTCGAAACCAAATTTCATAGCTATTGGGTCATCGCAAAAGTCTCGATGCCTTTCGCGTGTAACACCACATCGTATACACGTGTACAGTCCGCGACAATACTATAAAACATGACTTAAAACGCAATAATTATGTATTATATGAAAAAATTTCATCGCCTTTCATGCAAAGTGTTATTATTCACTTCTGGGGACGTCGTTTCACGCACTGTTTTCGTTAGAAAAATCTATCAACTTGAAAGCTACACAAGCTTAACCTCCTGTTGGCCGCGACAAATCTGTAATACAGTTGCTCGCAAACAATGAAAACGAAAAGAACAGAAAATATTCTTCTAAAGTGTCAGTAATTGAAGTAAACAATTGAAGTAAAACCTGAAAAATATTAATCAACTTGCAATATTTGTGTTTATACAAAATGCTACGAATATGATCCGAATTTAGTGTTAAACAATAGTTTCAACAACTCGAAGATTGTACGGTCTACCGAGAAGTGAATTGTGTTCGGAGGTTAGGGTCATTGAATTCCGTTTATCGAAAATTGCAGAGAGTTGGGAAAGATCGGATGAGTTGGCTATTTTATTTCGGTGTTGCAGGCAACGCCGCATGCTCGGCCCCGGTTACGCGTCGTGGTATGCAGAAACTGGACGTGTCCATGCAGACACGTTCTGCTCCTGCGAACCTATATATTCCAAGAGGAAAATGTGCCCGGGACCGGGCACAGCCGCGACGTGTAGCGGGCACGATCGCTCTTCTTATTGCTCGGTATTAATCATAGCCGAGCGACCGGAGACCTTACCCCCTCCCCGCCCATCTCTGGTTATCGCCGATGGAATCCTGCAGGTTCTGCGTTTTTGCACGACGGGTTTATTTTCGAACCTCTCGAACAGACGCTGCGCGCTTGTGTAATCCGCGTTTAGCTGGGAATACTGGTACCCCGCCCTTCGAAGTACCCGTGACAGTTTTTGTAAAGGGAAATTGTATGGTTGGCGATGATTTTTAATGGCTCTAGCGAGCAGAAGATAGAGTTTAATATCGTTTGTTAATGGGGAGGTTGGAAATAGGGTGGGGCTCGATTGGATAGTATGGTAGGTTGATGAGGTTAAGCGACGGACGGTCACGATTGAAGGTAGGAGGCGAGTGACCGCGACCGCTCTTGTTGGATCTAGTGATTTTTATGGGTGTTGTCGGATTTGGATGTTTCTTGGTGATCTCGGAGGAAAAGCAAGCAATTCCCTAGTTTCTGAAAGGAAATTGTGATTTAGTGTGAATCTAGGAGGAAATCTGATGATCTAGGAACTTTTTCTCGAGTCTCTCATTCTTTGGTGGAAGACCAAGTTGATTTTTCCCTAGTTAATAATCCTTTGAATGAAGGTATGGAGTATGGTGAGGTATGGTGTTCTCGTATGAAGTACACTCAATTGAATTTCCCTCCCTAGTTCCCCAGTCCCCCAAATAATTGGTACGTTTCAAGTCAAAGAAACAAAATTCGAAGAAGAAGGGACAAGTAACATCTCGAATATAGGATTAATGAAACAGATTTCTTACAATCTTATAACTAGACATCGGATGTTTATGCAATTTCCAATTTTTATAGAAACATTTTAAGAAAGTGGAATGAAATAAAATCCTATTTTTTATGGGGACAGCCTTTGTAGATCCAAAGCAAATAAAAATCGTGTTAAATTCTCTCGAATTATATATTATAGCATTTTTTGAACATTTCCAGAAGCCATAAATGCATAAAGATCCGCTGTCTACTTATAACAAATTTCTTATAATCTTCACTCAAGTTCTAAAAAAAGAGTTATTCGTATTCTTGTAGATCAGGCACTCTAATCAAGCAAAGAGAGTAGGTTTATAGGTGTAAGAGAAAAACCACTAAAAAGATATTTAGACATGTTAACACGCGCATAAAATATCCAAGAAAGTGTAATGCGACCGAAACATATGAAACAACCGTGTAATGGCAGATAAAACAACACCATCAACCTATCAACAGAAGAGATTACATTCTAACATCCGTTCATGAAAATCAACAAGTTAAACATTCACTTAAAAGATGCGTGCATGCAACGCGAAAATAAATAAACACTCGAATAAAACACACACGGGAATAGAACGAAATAATACAAAAATATATGACGGACATACACACGCATAGATACTAAAACAGCTCGCGCGGCCACACGCTATGTTGACCCTAAGACCTTTCTTACGCATCAGCGATCTTCAGCATCGTCTAAGCATCGCAGCTAATAAATCACGCGACCCCAACTCTGCGAACCAGTAGACTTACACATATAGTACCTATTTGATATGCTGTAGTACCTTGTTGAAAGCAGATGCAAGCAATGGAGAATCATAAGAATCAATCTGGGAACAATTCATACTACATCCTCTAATTGTAAGCAGAGAAAGACGCTCCAGTCTCATAAAATGGCGTTCCGAAGAGTTTGCGCGATTTGTACTCACTCTTTTATTACACAAATTTAGATTTTTGGAATAGATACACTCGTCAAGTGACCAAAACCAAAGCTTACTTTTTCAGAAAAAATTCCAGAACACTCGTTCAAGTATCTACTTTAACACTGTGTTACGGTTACAAAATAAAAATTTTACGGATTAAATTCGGAAAGATGGGAGTCTCTCCTCTTTTCCCTTCGGGAGGATTCAAAACCAAAATTTTCGCCTAGTACTTAAAACAATTCGAGAACGTACACAATGTTCAACTTACTAAAATTATTAGTTTCTCGCAGTTGACGCAACTTTTATTTTGCACGAAGAACCGCAGTCATCGTGTTCATTCACCGGTGAGTCGTCCATTCACTGTACAGGTCAGACTATCTTTTCCATCTCCGTTCGGCGATCTATCCTGATTCTAGGATCGACAGGACCTCGCGGCGACGCGCGGAGAGAGAGTCGGGCAACGATCGAACAGTAAGCGTACGATCGAGAAAGCGATCTCTGGCGATCGGTTGTGCGCGGTTGAGCTTCCTTCGAAATCGGTTGAAAACGTGCCACTGGACCACGCCTGCCAGCCTCCTGGCTAGCAAAGCAACGTCGGAGGCTCTCGCGCCTGCATCCTTAATGTTCGCCGATCACGAATACGCTCCTCGAGCGCAGAAACGGGCATGGCAGGCAGCGCAGAGCGGCACGCTATAAGCAGCACACTATACCGAACAGCGCCGTCCCTCTTAAATGCCTATAATCCAGCCGCCAGATCCGGTGGATCGTATCGGCCTTGATAATTACACCGTCCCGGTAATGCGCGTTTATTTTCAGGGGACGAGGATGCAACTTAGTCGCGAAAAGTACAGTGAACACGCCGGTCCCGCCACACTATCCTTCTCCTTCTTTCCCACTCGGGATGAAAAATCCGTCGGGGCTGATATCTGTTGCAAGCTGACGCGTTATAACATTATGCGAACGCGGCGGTGCGCCGCTCGAATAATACACCGGGAAATTTTCATTCGACCGTATAAATACCTAGCCACGGGTAAAGGCTGTTATTACGATAAATCAGGGGTGCGCGAGCCGTCGCGCGATCCTCCTGATAATTGATATCGCTACGCGTCAAGCCTATTAAAACGTATCCGCCCAGTCCGTCCTCGGCGAGTGGCGATTCTCGCGCCGTCGATCGATTAAGGATTGTTCATCGATCCACGTAAAACGGATCCCCTCTATTCGCGATACAGTCGGTCACGAAAATATTCGGACACCGCTATAGTTTTGACCATTATAGTCCGTACTTCAGAAATTTATGCAATAAGAACCAAAGAGGTTTCACGTACGTATGTTACTATGCAGTGTGTAGTTAAGAAAAACATGAGAGATATTTATTTACTTAATTAATTGTTTAATTAATTTACATCGATTGTCTTCAAACCACCAAAAATCATTGGATAAAAATCAGTCTAATATCGAAGAGTGCTCCGCTTTCACCCTCCCCCTTCCTAGACCACATTTTTCAAGAAACCGTGGGCCCGTCGAGTAAGTCCGCGAGTAATATAAATTTTAATGTCGGTCGGGGGCGGCATTTATGAAAATGAGTCTCATTAATATCGCATGAGCAAGATAACGCTGCGTCGGTTCACGTTCGTTGTCCTTTTATTTCCTTGCTTTCACCCTTCCCCTCCCCTCCCCTTCCCACCCCCCCCAACCCGCGTTTTTCCGGTGTGTTTTCTATTTTTCCCGGTTGTCGCCGGGGCGTTGTTTGCGTTCAAAGCACAATTATGCGGCATTAGGTTTCCGCGAGAGGCGAACCTTGATTTGGGGCAACAGGTGCACACAATACGCATGCATAATGCACAGAGAGGAGAGACCGGGCACATGTAAACTGTCCTGCACGACGCTGCACCCACACCAAATTGGCGTTATTAAATTTACATATCCGTGCCGGCCGGCCGCCGCCGCTCTCTCCGACGCTCTCTCCGCCGAGAATTAAGCGATTCTTCCTTCCGTTTCCCCAACCCCTACGAGAAAACCATCCCCCATGGAAAACCGCCACCACCAACCCCCCGTTCCCCCCACACCCGTCGAGGTATCTCTCGCACGCGTGTCTTCGCCACCGTGACCCGCATCGAGCGACACCCCCAAGAGCCTGCTAATTAAACTATTCCGTGATTTATGGATCGGGAGCGCGCGATCATCTCTATCCCCTCTACCCTCCTTCGCCCCCCCCCCTCCCCGTCGCGGAAAAAGAACACCGCTCGAAACGACGACCATATTTCACGGAATTTCGCGCTCGAGCTTTTTCCACGGGAACCTTTTCCCTTCCGTTCTTTTTTATAATTCTTTTTTTTCCCGTACCCCTCGTTTCTTTTCTTTTTTTTTTTTTTTGCACCCGATGCTACACCCCCGCCGCCCTTATAATTCATTCAACGAGAACCGTCCGACTTTGCCCGCGATTCGCCGGCATAATGTCCGCGTTTTAGCGAGCCCGAATCTTCGCGAGATTATTAATGGCGATCCGGGACGACTTTTTCCAATTATAACCGCGTCACCGTGAAACAGCTGGCCTGCCTGTCCTGCTCGCCGGATGTCACTCCGACAGAGAGAGAGAGAGGTCACGGACTGTCGATTGTCTTTGTTAGAGGGTTCCGCGTGTGCAGTGATTTACGTAGCAGTATATTCCTTTTGTTTCTAACAAACTAAACTGTGAGCGAACAACGTGGTTGTAATAATTATGAAATTTATTTAGACCTCCTATGAAAGCCACTTTAATATTTCATCGTGACAGAAACATCCCCTCTTGAATAGTTTCAAGTCATTCCCATTATTTAATTACCTTAGTCTATTATTAGAAGGGACGAAAACTTCTTTTTTAGGACATTCTTTGTACAGTTATGTTAGCATTCCTGAAGAATCTCGCATTTTATTATTTATGTTAGAACCTCCACGTTGCACCGTCACTGTTGCAAATATACGGTGGTTACTAATATAACCTGAGAATAGGCACGTGGCCTAATTAATTCATTTTAACACGTTGACTGCCGGACGGATTTTCCATGGTTTGTCCGAGGCGCCAACATGGACTTTTCATTATGCGATGCATATTATGATGAAATATAGTTCCCAGCAAATAATATGAGTTATAAAATCATGTTTGAAGCATTTTTTGTGGTGGGGGTCACCGGTGCCCCCCACGGCGCTGTAGCAAAGTCGAGTGCCGGTCACCGGTGACCCCCACGGCAGTCAACGTGTTAAATATACACAAAACGACGGACGATTCTCGATTGCGAAGTCACGAAAGACAATCTAATAATTGTTACATTCACATCGCTCGCTCCGAAACAATTGAATTAGAAACAACGAAAAAAGAAATCACCCGAGAAGTATTAATTCTCCATTCCGATCTCGAAACACATGCCTGAAACCTGGTACCAAAAACGAAATCGCTCGACAGGGAACGTTTCGGTGGTGATGGGAAAATTCTCAGGTATCGCCGGGACAAACGTTCGACCACGTGCGAAGCGAGAAAGGGGTGCCAAGGATCAATCTCCGCGAACGGGGGGTGGGGGATGGAGGAAGACGCCTTGGCGAACGGGGGTAAGTTGAGATTAATCGAACGCCGGTCCGCGAAAGTAATTCTGGCAGCGGGCCACCGGGCCGCGGAACTTTTTTTCCCCCCGATCTGCTTGACCGTGAGCCACTGCCAAAGCTTCCGATACTCGGCGTGCTCTTTTCTGCTCGTGACCACTATCCAGTTCAAGGGGTCAAATTCCACGGTGGCGCGCGATCCACGCTTTGAAATCCCAACGGGATCCGATCGGCCGTCGAATTAGTCATTCTTCGGTGAACCGGGGCCGAATTAGACGCGGCATTCGCACTAAATATACGCGACGATGCGATTGGAAACACGTCCGCGGGAATGATCGCGGGCTATTTATTTTCAGAGTAAGTAATTCCCTGCGGCCGACGCGACGCGACCCGACGCGACTGCGAGACTACCAACCAGGCTAAACCCGGATCGAGAGTAACAGAGGACGAAAGTAAATATTGTTAATATCAGGAGTACCCATAAGTAATCGATTATTAACACGAAAGTGTTTTAGAGATGGGGGGTGATTTGAGAAAAGATGTAACGAAAGCAGTTTAGAATTACTGAAACGTCAAGAAATGAAACGTCTTAAAGACGACTCGTAAAAGACGTCTTAAAGACGTCTTTTCAGGACGTAAGACGTTCAGACCAAAAATGGACGTAAAACAGACGTCTTTAAGACGTCGCGTGCTATCTGGGTTAAGTGTATGTACAGAGCGCACACTATTGAACGGGGGGTTTGCACAGCTGCTCAGAAAACAATTTCGTGTTTTTCCAAAGAATTTGTTTCGCTTTTACCAAATTTTTATATACCAAATCATTAATGATCGTTAATATACGTTGCAAAATATGATAGAAAACCTTGTATTCAATGTTCCACATACGAATACTAATCCTACATTATAAAATACTAATGTAAAGTGTACTTACTTCTGAATCTTCTGTACCTCCGTCGGATCCACAGCCCACAATTATTCACTCACCAGAATAGGTCCGAATAATTGAACAACAATCACTAAACAACACACGCAACACACACACACACAACACATTTTATAAAATCGTGACAACGAACGACAAGATGTCACTCCGACCACGAACAAAATAATACTGCGATTTGAACAATGATCCCCTCCACGGAGGTGGTACGGTCAGGTTATCCTAGGCAGGTTAGACGCTGAAGGTCTATAAAAACTAGATACAAAACCAAGGTAAACAAATTATGGCGGGGCGCCCCGACCCTATTTCCCGGAATTCTCTGTTTTCGTATCACACCTCCGTGGAAGGGATCATTGTTAAAATCGCAGTATTATTTTATTCGTGGTCGGAGTAACATCTTCTCGTCTGCTGTCACGATTTCGTTAAGTGTGTTGTGTGTGTTGTGTTTAGTGATTGTTGTTCAATTATTCGGACCTATTCTCGTGAGTGAATAATTGTGTGCTGTGGATCCGACGGAGGTACAGAAGATTCAGAAGTAAGTACACTTTACATTAGTATTTTATAATGTAGTTTGTAGTACATTAGTATTATATTTTATTATTCGTATATAGAATATTGGATGCAAGTTTTCTTTCATATTTTGCAACTTCAATGTCCCTTTAACACTAGATTTACAAAGCACTAAAACTGACTACTTAACATTATTTTACAAAAATAACAAGAACGTGTCTATCCACATTTGTATCAATTTTTTAAATAATATATACCCAAAACAATAATTTTGTTGAATTTTGTTCCCCATGGATAGTCTTCACAATGTCAATAATTGTAAATTATAAATATTAAATCTCGTCATTTTGACAGGCCCCGTGAACCTAGTGTCAAATTTCTTTTCAAATGTTCTTTTCAAATGTTTTCTTCTGAACCAATCGACGTAACTATTTATTGCGTATGGCGTAAAATGTTTAAACAAGTAGATTTTCCGAGAATAGTTAATTTGTTATCAAATCTTTAGTCGTTCCGCTAGAATGTTCTTATCGATCTCAATTTTTGCTATTACTAATTTTCATCGACACCATTGAATTCCGTTTACCCCTCTGCCCTTTCACGTTTCGCCTGTTCTCATATTTTTCTCGCGAATGTCTGAAACCGTTAGTCCGCCAAATGAACATATCAAACGGAAACTTTGTGTACACGTTTACCGACCCGTGGAGAGCGCGGAAAAATCTGTCGCGCGTAAAAATAGTGATTCGATATCGGAAGTTATAGTGGTCGAACCGGAGCGCTTTCGAGAGAGCGCGCGTTTATCTGTGTCTATAATGCTCGGGCATATATTATACGTCGATGGCTGTCATTTTGCACGCGTCTATTACCGGTTAGTCGCATCCCAGTTTCTCCCTCGGAACGAACGGTACCCATCGGCTATCTAATTTCGCGATCGAAAACGATTTGCAAGAGGATGGCACACTGGTTTTCATCGATCGCCGGCGACGAAGGGAGAGAGAAAGAGAGGGAGAGAGAGAAGGGGTGAAGGGGGAGAGAGATCGGCAGCACAGGCCACGGCGTTCGACTGTTAGTTAGCGTACACCGATGCACCGTATAGCCCAGCTGTTTGTCACGGTGCAATGAGTTTCGCGGCCTGCATGCGTACCCGCGGAGATCCGGCGTTCTGATGCAGCCTCGCCCAGATCCCGCGGAATTCGCTGCATTCGATCGCTTGTAACACTTTTCAGACCAGGTTCCAACCAACCAGAGACCCGTTCATTATTTCGTTAACCGTCGCAAGTACCTTAGACGAGCGCGAATCCAACTAGCCGCAAGTCCAAACGTTGACTCGATTGAAAATGCAGCATTTTTAACCATAATCTGCGGGTATTTGCAATAGTTTAACTCAGAGGAACATTCTTTCACCTTTTTCTCCAAATTCGAAATTTAGACGCGAGTCCAAACATTGACTCCATTGAAAATGCAGCATTTTTAACCATAATCTGCGGGTATTTGCAATAGTTTAACTCAGAGGAACATTCTTTCACCTTTTTCTCCAAATTCGAAATTTAGACGCGAGTCCAAACATTGACTCCATTGAAAATGCAGCATTTTTAACCATAATCTGCGGGTATTTGCAATAGTTTAACTCAGAGGAACATTCTTTCACCTTTTTCTCCAAATTCGAAATTTAGACGCGAGTCCAAACATTGACTCCATTGAAAATGCAGAATTTGTAGCCATAATCTGCGGGTATTCGCAATAGTTTAACTCAGAGGAACATTCTTTCACCATTTTCTCCAAATTCGAAATTTAGACGCGAGTCCAAACATTGACTCCATTGAAAATGCAGCATTTTTAACCATAATCTGCGGGTATTTGCAATAGTTTAACTCAGAGGAACATTCTTTCACCTTTTTCTCCAAATTCGAAATTTAGACGCGAGTCCAAACATTGACTCCATTGAAAATGCAGAATTTGTAGCCATAATCTGCGGGTATTCGCAATAGTTTCGCTCCGACGGGAATCCTTTCACCATTGTGTCAATATTCGAAGTTTTCTTGTCAGAGGCTATTGCGAAAGAAACATATTTCTGGACAATGCGAAAGTGATGCTGGGAGGTGTAGAATTATATTTGCTCAAGGGATCTGACGATCCAGACAACTTGCAGAACAAGAGCGTCTACTTATCCGTCAGCCGTCGCTCTTACCATGTTCTATGGTGTTTCTATGGTGTGTTGTATATGTAAGCCGGTATTTTCTGCAACGTTCGAATTTTTGTTAATTGAAATTACAGTTTTATGCTTTGCTGTGCGAAGTTTTTACGTTTTAACGGAAGATGGATATATTCAATCGAACAAAAAATCCGAAAAGAAAATGAAAATGGCTGAAAATGCTAGGACGGAATTTTTGTTAATTAAAGTTACACGTTTGTGCTTCACTGTGCGAAGGTTCTAAATTTCAATGGAAGATTGATAATTTCGATCGAACGCGAAAATGCTAGGTTCGAATTTGTTGTTAATTAAAATTACAAGTTTATGCTTTCCTGATCGAAGTTTGTAAGTATTACAAAATGTCAAAGGAAGAAAGTACTACGTTCGAGCTCTTTGTTTATTAGAATCACGAGTTTGTGGATCAGTGTGAATGGTTCCGAACGTCGATGATTTTAACGAAGCTAAAAAGTAAGAAAACAAAATAACAATAAATGAAGCACAACAGTGTTCGGAGCTGTTTGTTGGAATCACAAGTTTGCGCTGTGCAAAGTTTTCGAAGATCGATGGCTCGATGATTTTCGCAGAGCGGAAGGTCGGAAGAGGAAAAATGACGGTGGATAGAAATTTGTGTGCGAAGCGGCGAGGCGTCGAGCGGGCCGATAATTGCGAGCGGCACGAGTGATCCCTCGTTCGTCATCGAATTTCCATGTACGGCTAATAACTCTTTGTCCGGTGCGAGAGCGGGGTGCGACGGGACGTCGATGACTTTTTGTTCGAAGGGGAGAACGCCGACCCGGTTTCGGCCGGCCACCGGTTACAAATATTGGTCAGTTTCATCAGCTGGTGGCCGGCCGACGGCGGGGATTGATTTTCAAACAAACGTGAACTGGGATCAGTACCAAAATGAATGACGCGCAACAGGTACCCCCGTGATACTTGTACGCTTCGCGGCGGCGGCGGCGGCGGACCCGGCATCACGTGTTATTTGCATTTATGTATTCGAGCATGCGTTCCCTTTGCAGCATGCGATCCATGTCCGCGCACATTTTCTCTGCGAATGCTTTCTCTTGTTTCCCGGCGACGGATTATCAGTTGCGGATTAATTGCCACCACTGGCACACACTTTTACTTTAATCGACGGTCGTTAGAGGGAAGTATTTATCTATATTGTTTGCTGCGAGCTGGTTACGGGATTAAAAAAAAAAAATTGGAGAACCGTGTCATTTGATTGGCGGTGCATCTTCCACGCGCAGCGAGGATAATGGCAACGATTACCTATCGATGTCTGTTTTTTTTTTGTCGCGAGTCTACGCGATTAGGCGGACAGTAAAGCGAGTCGACGCGTAGATAGTCTATCCGTTGATACTTCCTGTCTTGTAGAGTCTATTTTTTAGATCTCAGTTACGAGCGCTTTACCTACCGCGAGCCTATTAATTTTAATGACTGCGTCGTATCGAGAAGCGGCTGAATCATGCTGCTCGAAAGGAATCAACCCCTCTGTCGGCAATACGGTTTTTCACTGGTCTAGATAACGAGCGTTTCGTTGCCGTTCAAATTTTTGTTGTTTTCAACTTTCGAAAAGATTGGCAAAATTATCATAGTGTCTAGTTTAACGCATTTGACAGTAGCGTTACAGATATGTGACATCTGCTGACTCGCAGTTCACTTAAATATAGTCGAATTAATTGTACACACTTTGTTTTTTAAAGTCATCCTACACGGAGAATATGTAACATGGTTTTTTTATTATGCGGGTTTGTTTTAATACTTCGCAAAGGAGATAAATTTCATTTACTAAAAAATTCTACCAATGATACGAGCAATGAATTAAATGCTGGTGTTGCCATCGGTAAAAAAAAAAGATTGAGAATTAAGAGCCAACGGTGGTTTACCAAGCTCTGAAACATTGAATTTTGAAAGTATTATGAATATTTCGAGGAAAGGTACACCGTTGGCAATGATTTTCCAGCCCGTCAGGAATTTATGTTAAATTTTTCAATGTATGAAAAGTAGAGGGTAAGCGTGAAAGATGAGCCGAAGTCGATACGGTTCCAGAAACCGTTCAGAACGCGTGCAGTAAAAGACAAAACCGAGCCGGAGTGAAAGTGTACGGAGAAATGGGCCAATCATCTGTCAGGTCGACGCTCCTAAGTCGAACCAATCAATCAATCTTTCGGCTTCCCCGTCCTTTTTGCCCCACGGGATTCCTGAACGGCGAAACTTTACGGTATCGTCGCGTCGGACGCATTCGTGAAAGTCGAAGCTCGTTACTACTTCGCGAAACTTTATTTTCGTCCGACGACGGAGACGCGCGGCGTCGATTTTCTCGCGAGCCCTTCGTACGCAAATATTGTCGCGGCGCTGCGTCTCGTTCGATCTTCTATTCGACTTATACTATACCTACCACTTAACAAACCTCCACTTTTCCTCACGCCGGTAAACTATTCCAATTATTTTTCTAATCAATTCCGATTTTGAAATCCTTAAGTCCTTCTTCAGGGGACGCCATAATTATATTATGATAATTAGAATGCGGATTTTATTTTACAAAGCAGTGGACATATTTAAAATTGTATTGTTTTTAGCGTAATGAAATAATTAACGGTAGAACTACCGAACCAGTCAAAATTACCGATTCCTAATTTTTTCTCTTTCCAAATTACTGAAATTATAAAAATCTTTTCATCAGAATTTTTTGAATGAAATTTTTCATCGAAGCACATGTTAGAATAAAAATGATATTAGAGTTGAATAGACGTAGACTTGTCATTGTCACAAAGCAATATAATACATCGGTTGTATTTATGACTCGTTAGTTCTACTGTTAAAGGAAGAAAGAAATTTTTATTTCGCTCCTGTGTCTTATTTCTTGTCTTTGATTTTCTAAATACTGTCAAGTTTTTCCTCGTAGATAAAGCGTTGATCGTCTAGGGTGAATCACGCGGCAAAAATAACAACGGGGCCGTAGATCGCGATCCGGAGAACACAGATATTCGAGGTTGCGCCGGGCGATACTGACGATCGACAGACTGTTATCAATTTCCTCGGCTCTCGACGAGCGCAAGAAAGCGTTTCCGTGCTTCGAGATGGCATCGATAAATCGTGCGCCCGTGAAAAAAGAGAGACAAAGAGAGATAGAGAGAGAGTAAGAGAGGAGGGGAAACGAAACAGGTGGAGGGGTGCAGAAAAGGAATAAAAATCGAGGGAGGGGGAGAAAAAAAAAACGGAGGAGCGGTCGCGATTTCGCCGAGCGAGCCCCGCGAAGCATCCCGTGCGCGCATTTTAATTGTTTTCTGCACAGAGAGAACGCCGACGATAGAAAGTCCGCGTGTGCGCCTCGCTTTGAGGCCTGACTTCGATGCCGGAGAGTGCCCTCGAGGAGTCCGCCTTGATTTAAATGCGTACGAGGACTTTGGTGGCGCTGCGCCCGTGCACTTGTATGCGTGCTACTAGAATAGCAATGCTGAGTTATTTTCAGGTGACACTTCGGAGGAGGATTCGTGCGAGTAATGTCACTCATAGCCGCTCGCTCGACGCGAGGGAGCCAGACCGGTTTTTACAAGATACGAACGCCGCGCCGTGTCATTTCGACACGGTTTACTGCCACGCGATTAGGAACAATCGAGCGATCGTGGCCGGCTCCCTTGACTCTGGAAAATTCGCGGAGACGATGGAACGCGCGAGTCAAAATTACAGTCGAGTCGGAAAGAAAGTTAACATTTGGTGATATGTAGGCAATGAATATGATGAATAAAATCAAGTTATTGTATTGTTTTTATTTAGGAGGTGTAAGGAAATAAACAAATATGTTAGTAAAACATATATTATCATTATTAAAGATTAAAGACATGTCATATTCATTTGCCTGCATACACCAGTCGTTAACTTACTTTCCGACTCGACTGTATTTCATTCGGTCGACACGTCGCCGACGACGACACCGTTCCATATATAGAAAATGTTGGTATAGAATAGATGAAAAAATTTAATTTACAAATTAAAAACTACAGCAAATGAACTACAGCAATATCCAAAAAATTTACAAATACTATCAAAAAGAAAAGTCTATAATAATGCGTACCCTGAAGACTGTCCCGATGAGAAATTAAAGCAATTAAATTATTAAATTATTAATTTTATTTCACAATTAAATTGTAGCGCATTTTATGATTACGATTATTAGAACTCCTCTGATGCCTATAATCTACAAGGAAAAACAGAAAATTTATAGTTATTTTATAACCACGTGTTCTCTGTAATGGCTAAGTATTGACTACGATAAAAATAGAGTTTCATTTCAATTTAAAGGGAATTAATAATACACGTATTTCGAAAATTCTGTTCGAAGTCTTCGTCGCGAGTCTGACTCGATATTATAGTACGAGGGGTTAATATCCTGTGTCAAAGTGTCTCGCAACGAAAGCGTTCACGCTGTTCCAAAGTAAATCTTTAAAGGCATCGTTTCAAAATACTTCGGTTTCGGTATCGCCGTGAGAAAAAAGTAAATTTATGAGGTGACCTAATAAAAGAGCAAGATAAAGACACGACCCGAAGACGGAGTTCTATTATTTAACCAGACCGGAAATTCCAGATAACAGGAATATATCAAAGAAGCGCTCTTCGTCTTTAAGGAACATTCTTCTCCGGGCGCAGTGGATTCAGGACTGTGCTTCTCGTGAGACTATTCCGCAACGCCCACGATTTTCCTTTTACGCAAAGCTTCAACTCCGGAAGAAGAAATGTAATTCTTAATCCTGTGTATCGCTGTCCGAGGCCTTCATTAAACAAAGTACACGCTAACGTGAAACTACTAACGTTGTGCTTAAAGCTTTTTATTTGTACAACTTAAAACTACTTGGAAATACCTGTTGAGTTGCGAACATTCGTGTACATGGACGGAAATTGCTATTATTATTTATCGCATTGGGTTGTTGCGTACGAGAAATGTCAGATTTTAGAATGCAAATGTTAAGAAGTTTTTTGGTCAAGAAATACTATTACAGCCTGCAGATTTATTATACTGTCCCACAAATGTTTAAAAGTATTGTCGCGGACTGTACGAGTCCTTGTTCAGTAATACTATTTTTACAAGGTAGAATGTTTAGCCGCGTTGAATGCTACAGCTGACCGACGATCCGGAAAATATTGCTGGCAATGGAGGTTCGACTATTCGGCGAAACAATCGAGCAAAACGGGTGTAGCAAATCGAGGAGGCGTGCAAGAGCAGATTCTTCTTTCTTACGCAACCGGGTCGCGCGTAATCGGCCGAGAAACTTATTTATCGCGGCTCCCCCGATTCGATCCGATCCGATCCGATCCCCATTAAGATTCCAGAGAATCGCCGGCCGTCTCTGTTTTGTCACCAGGTGGAAACGTTATCGTTTAGTTCGCGGCCGCGGCCCGACAAAAACGGCGAAAGTAAATCAAGTCGCAAGGTCGCAAACAGCGCGCCAACACCCGTGGCTTCGAACGGCTCCGAAAGTACAGCAAACAATCAAATCTTTTGCACAAATCGAGGCGTGTGCGTCGAAACAATCAATTTTTACATATGGCCCTGGCTGCACCGAATATTCATTTTGTTTGCGAAATATTTCCGCTTGCAATCTGAAAATATACGTTTGGTAATACTGGAGGCACGGTAAACTTTGCCTCGGGAAACCAGAAATCTTTAACTGTATTAAATGTAATCTTGAAGATTTTGGCGAGAAAATGCCGAAAATCCTAGTTTCAGTCCTAGGAGATCAATAGTTGAAAGATTGTACGCGTGTAAAGTTGTTGAAAATTTTCCTGAGATAAAGTTTAACTGTGAAGGCTACATAACCTGTCACATTGAAAATATGTACAGTAATGTCTCCATATACGATGTAAGTCAATATTTGTTCGGTTTAACTAGATTTTATGCATTTATGGCAAAAACGAGTCTAATAGAAAAGTGAGATGTTAGGGGAGTTTAATGATGCCGTTGACCCGCGAGCTAAAATACCTAAAAATACCTGCAGTCGATCATCTCGATCTTCTCGGGCAGAAAAAACGATTTCCCCCTGGACTAGCGATCGTAATCGGTTGACGATCGACACGCGATCTTGTCGGGCTGTGGAAAACATGAAAAGAACCAGTTCTTGGTGACTTCAGCTTCCGTTTTTTTTTTTAATCTCCCTGTGACAGTGCACTTTATATGGTTCTTCGAATCGCATGTTTGCATTTTTAATGGAAATTCATTCTTCACGAGTTCAACAACATTTTCTGTGCCCTCAAAATCACTTCCAAAGTCCATTAAGCAAAAATGCAATGTAAAAGACATTCGTTCGTTTATCTTTTTATTTGAAAATTCTTTGATAATTCCAACATAAAATTTGATTTGTTTTCTGCATTTCTTGCACTTGTAAACGAAAATATTATCTGCAAACAAACATACAAGTTACTTTATTTTCGCTATTGTATAGCCAGATAATTGCAAATATGAAATTTCTTCGACTTCTCTTCAACATTCGGATTTTGCAGGATTAAGCTACATACCCAGAAGCATTAAGTTGTAACATAAATGTGTTCAGTTGAAAGCGCAAAAGCATTTTATCACAAAGGATTGAGTTACAACCGGACTGCGGATTTTTATGCAAATTCTGAATTTTATGGATTATTTTATAAAAAGCCAGGATGAGGAACAGGTTAAATTTATCAATTAAAAAATTCCTTACAGTAAATATATAATAGAAATGTTATACATGTTTTCTTCTGTTTTAAAAATGTCTACATACTATACATGTATACAAATCCGCAGGCTAATTATTTAAAAATACCGATGTATTATTTTACTTGTTAAAATTATTCAAAAAAGCCACAATTTTGTAGCTTCTGTATTTTGCAATTGTAACAGACACTTTTTGATTTTGCATGAAAATCCTGAATCTAGTAATGACTCACTGTAAATGTGATAAAGTCACTTCTTTTTATTAATAAATAAAAATGGTACTGAACATACCCGAACATCGAGTAGTAAAGGACTTTACGAAGGTATGCCAATAGGACACATTGTAGGCTAATAAAACCGTGTTCAAGTTAAGATTGACAAGAGATTAGGAGCGTGTAGTATAAAACAGTGTGAAGAATTATAGTATCGTGGCGGTAGCGGCTTGCCTGTATGCGTAATCGATGAAATTTTCACGCAGTCTAACCGCCGCTTACGGTAATTGAAGGTTCGCAAACACGTCTGCCGGAGGAAACTTAATTAATAATCGAGCCGTGGTACCGTCGAGCAATTGTATCCTTTGTGCCCCGACGGTATTTGCTCGCGGGTTTGCCGTTTGATGAAATTACCGTTTCGCTCCTCGGCCGCGAGCGAACTTTTCACCCTTCGCGAAAATTATTAAGTCGAGCCGCCTCTCGATCCGATTGTCGAACGATGAATTCGTAGCCGAGAATTCTGGCCGATGATTATCAGCGTGATCCTTCGCGGCTTATGCGTGGACGAACGTAGTCGAAGGATCGAAAACTGAAGTTCCTCGACACCTGCAAAATCTGCATAATACAGGTCATGAAAGAAATTCATAGCTTTTGTCAGATAGTCGATGGTCTGGGACTCTGGAACAATATACTATTAACTAATATATATATCTACCAGTGCAGATTTGGCATTTTTATGGAAGAATAAAATGAGCAGGTGGCGGTTGCGCGAAGGCTCGTGGCAGCAAAAGAGTTAAAACAGAACCGGGGACCGGAAACCGGCGATTCCCCGCGCGGCGTCGTTTTCAGGTCTCGGAAATGATCGCGTACGACTTAACCGGATCAGTTATCGGTAATTGCGATCGTCACCTCGACAGACGTCACGAGACGTTTCCGTCCACTTTTCCGCCACGCCAGCTTCCTTTTTCCCGGTGGCCGGCGGTGGCTATCGATGCAACACGATTCCCAAAGCACGGCAATCCCCCTCGGATGCGACTCGCTTGTCGCCCCGAGCACCGGCGCCCGATCGTAATCTCTCTTTCCGCGAAATATCGACGAGCACGCCCGTATCGACCCGCAATATTCCGGCGGGCCTCCTCGCGAAATGTATCTTCCGCGTTGATTGTGTCTCGACGAGTGTGCGCGCGAAACGCCGGCCCGCGATTCTGTCCGTCGTTGCGTGTTGCTGTCAGTTCAGATAACGGGATTAGAGCTTGATAAATATAGCCGGTGGGCTGATTGTGTTCTGCAAGCGCCGCTTTTGTTTCTGTGCGAATGGGTTTGCGTTCAGGATGGCTGTTGTGTGGTCGAAGTTAGTGCGTTGTTGCTTGATACCATTAGACTTTGGTGAATGTGGTAATAAGTGGGTTGATTGCGATCTATTTTCTGTGCGATGATCGAGTGTGAGCAGGTTTTTGTTGATGTTGTTTGTTGTGGTGTGTTGGAGGTGTTGTTGTTTGTTGTTGCTTGACGTGATTGGACTCTGATGAATGTGGCAAATGGGTTGATTGCGATCTATTTTTTGTGCGATGATCGAGTGTGAGCAGGTTTTTGTTGATGTTGTTTGTTGTGGTGTGTTGGAGGTGTTGTTGTTTGTTGTTGCTTAACGTGATTGGACTCTGATGAATGTGGCAAATGAGTTGATTGCGATCTATTTTCTGTGGGATGATCGAGTGTGAGCAGGTTTTTGTTGATGTTGTTTGTTGTGGTGTGTTGGAGGTGTTGTTGTTTGTTGTTGCTTGACGTGATTGGACTCTGATGAATGTGGCAAATGGATTGATTGCGATCTATTTTCTGTGGGATGATCGAGTGTGAGCAGGTTTTTGTTGATGTTGTTTGTTGTGGTGTGTTGGAGGTGTTGTTGTTTGTTGTTGCTTGACGTGATTGGACTCTGATGAATGTGGCAAATGGGTTGATTGCGATCTATTTTCAATGGGATGATCGAGTGTGAGCAGGTTTTTGCTGATGTTTGTTGTGGTGTGTGTTAAGGAATAAATAGAACTAGTTCCATGACGGAAGAGATTAGTAGAAATCTCTATCGAACGAAGGAAGTAGAATTTGCTTCGTAGTAATTTGCTGTGTCACGAGAAAAGGAAGTAGACGTAACTCTCCCACGTTACAAAACAGTATACGTAGCTCTCCCTCTCGTCCTCATGAAAAACGGAAGTGACGATAGCTCTATCGCGAAGAGGCGAAGTATAAATTGCTCTCTGGTGGAGAGAAGAAGCAAAACATTGCTCTCTCGCGGAGAAGAGAATTCGGAGAGAAATCGTTCTCTCGCGTAGAGAAGCAGTAGCCGGTAGATCTCGGACAGTAGCAAACCGCGAAGAATCGTATCTCTCGGTTGGAATCGTTGCTCCCTTTCGGTTCATCCTTGACAGCTCGAGGTCCCCGCTACTTTCTCCCGAAGGGCAGCGGACGGATAGATCTCGTTCCTCGGAATCACGGCGAGTGAGTGACGCGGCAGAGAGACCGGTTCGATTAGTATCTTAATTGTAACTTTAATTGTGTTCCTCGTTTAACGACGAAGTTATCCAATCACTTTCCTGGCCGTCGATGGAGGCTGGGCTAAATAGTTTCATGAAAGTGCTGCGAGCTGGAAGTTATATCGACTCGAGGTGAACTTTCGTTCTACGCTCCCTGGCAATCGTCGTCGTCATCGTCGTCGTCCCGATACACGCCACGATTAGCATTCGCGAATGCGCGCCGATTTTTCCCTTGTTTTTTTCTTCGTTTCTTTCTTTCCTTTTCTCTCTCTCTCTCTCTCTCTCTCTCTCTCTCTCGTTCCGATAACAACAGAGATTCGCTTCGTTAACTCGTCCTCGCGGTCCAGGTATCATCGAATGACCGTTAATCTCGTTAACCGCCCCGATCGATCGAATTCCCTCCCTCCCCCCGCCGCTTTCTATTTCATCTTTCCGCCGGTTTGTCCCGCGCAATCATGTTTAATTTTGCTTCTTCGTTTCACTTCGGATCCGTCCAACTGCAAGTGGGACATCTGTGAAACGCTGCTACCATAATTCATTATTAGACTGTGGAAATTCCAAGTGCATAAATTATATGCACTTGCTCAAAAGAATGAACAGGTGAAATTCGAGACAGTGGTACGGACTACACGTGCTCAAGAATATCGATGCACCATCTTCGATCTATTGAAATTATCAGGCTGTGAAAGAAACTTTTGCTACGTTCTTGTTCCGTTTAATTGATGTGGGGCATTTTTATTTTAAACGAATGCCCACGGTTTTGGTAATCGCGTTCAGATTTTCTATAACATTTCACCGAATTTCGTGGAACTAAAACGTACATTTACATTCGGTCTCTGTTCGTTCTCTATTTATTTATTCGCAGTTAAATTGTGTGCATTTTACAATTTGTGTAAAATTTGATTTGATCTGTGTGTAATTATTCAATTTGCAGAGGTACATAGAGAGATTCGCAATGAAGTTCGTACTGTCCAATTTTATTTTATTGGTCCCTCGATAATGGCGTGCAATTGAAACACGGTTGTTGAACAACAGTATGATACAAGAAATCAGGAAATACCATAAAATACAAGTATTGAACATTTTTGAAAGTAATAATAGTAGGAGGGCGAAAATGAACAAAATCCAAGGCCCGAAGGTTTAAATTGGAACGGCCAATGTAAAGTTTCTTTTGTTCGGGGCGGAGTCAAGTTTAACAGAGTGCCCATGGAAGGATCTTGTACCCAGCTGTTCCAAAATTGAGCGGAGAAGATCTCAGAAAGTTTTTCTCGCACGCGAACGAACTTGCCAATAGACTGCTGCCTGGTCAAGGCGGCGCATTCTACTTATGGTTGGCGAACGCCTCGGCAATTTACTTCTACGTATTAAATCCACGGACTGCTGAAAGCAACTATTTTCCATCGTTCCGAAGAAACACCCTGAACATATTCATTCGTCTCTTTAACAATTTCTGTCGCAATATATCTCCTAAGAAATGTTAAACTCTTTAGGTGGACGCCTCGGTTCACTTTTAATATTAATTCTGGAAAAATGAAAGACGAGTATTTTACATAATTTTATATAAATACGTATTAAATAGAATGTTACATAATTTTATGAGAATAACGAGGACGTATTCGTATCTTTCAAACTTTAAGGGACTTGAATGGGTGAAAGACAGTAGTCGCGGCGTTAGTGTGCACCCGTGCACCTCCCCCAGTCTTTCGGCAGGCTGGATGCAATAATTTGCAACGCATAACGCGGAACTTGTGGCTAAAGTGGTGCCAGGATATGTAATTTTCGTATCGGCGCGGTGTCACAACCGCGTTCGCCGATTTCTCCGCACGTAACCGGTCGTCGGTCCTTAAAATCGCACGCGATCGATGACGTAACCCGCCGCCGTTTTGATTTACTATGCCGACAACTGGTTCCACCGCGGCCCGAAATCGTAATCACCGTAATCGACGGCTGCAACGGGTCCGCCATTAATTCTGAAAAATGCGAGTCCGGACGAATTTTCACTCTGTCGCGAACCTTCAACCATCCTATCTTCGCTCTCGTTGGAAAGTTCGATGAAAAACCCGACATCCTTCGTTCTGGACTGCTTTAATCGTTGATAACTATGCCGTTTAACTTTACGTAAAACCCTATTCATTAACACGTTCACTGTTCGAATACCTGAGCTCAATTGCAGGAAAAAATAATCGCTGTTTTTTAAAGCAATAATAGCAAATCTTCGCTTAAGTGGAATAAGCGAACTTTGTGTTAATTTTTCTCGGGAACTACTGGACCGATCGATTTACAATTTTGTGAGATTTTACAACCAAGGGTGACACGTATTTTGACCGAAGGATTTTTTGAAATTCGACCCATAGCCTAATCGGCAAAACATAATAAGTGGCATCTAGGTATGAGTAAAACAAGGTCGACTTTATTAGGTTGTAGAAATTGTGCCATTATTTTTAAATTCTTGTTGGCTAAATTGCTCATCTAGTATGGTTTTAGATGTTCTGAAAATTTGAGCTTGACAACTGTAGATTCTGAGAAACAGGATAATTTGTTGATTGAGACGGTAATTGGCAATCTTTATGCCACAACGGTTAGGTACCCAGGGATAATGGTGCACGGGTAAAAGCAGTTGTGACATAAACGGGAACGTTCGATGATGGTCGTATCGAAGACTGAGAGATACGGATATTAAGTTTATATTAACTCGCTTGTGGAAGATGGCGTCTTATTAAGAGACGCCGAAATTGTGGCCGAACGAAGCGGACTGTTCTTGTTTGGGAACGCACCCTAATTTTCAGACGGGTTAATTAAACTTTCTGGGACAGACGTATGTTACACTGAGCTTCGAGAATTGTCATAAGTCTCGTTTTGCAATTGGAATTTTCGTACAGTTTTTTCGTGAAGTATATTTATGTTGAGAAACGGCAGAGCGTTTAGTTTGTTCTTGTTCGGTAGAAAAACAAATCTGCGAAGCAAAAAGCGACGTTCATGTTAAGAAAGAGTACAGATGCTTTCAGAGTTCATTCGTTTTTGTTGTTGAAGAAAAAGTTTGAGAAGTAAAAGCAACGTTTATGACAGGAAACGGTGAAGATGCTTTTAGCTTGTCCTTTTTTGTTAGGAATCCGTTGGTAAATAATTTATCTTTCTTTTTGAACTGGCTTTCTGAGAAATAACTTGTGGAAATGAAAATTTGCATAAAAATTCGCCGTTTAATCGTCGGAAATTTTACTTTTGGCAAAATCGCCGTTTAATAAACGGAAGTTCTGACGATTTAATTGACTGTATTAAAATCCGTGGGAAGAAAAAATTCGGGAAATAAAACGCGGGAAAAAGTATTGTCTAATAAAGCTGCCACTGATCTTAATCGTCAGTTGTGCAATTATAAAAAAAGCTCCGTTATCCAAAGGTTAATAACATTCTTTGCTTCCCTCCAGTAAAGAATCTTTTAAACGACCAGATAAGTTATTCCAGCTTTTTGCGAAACGGTCTGCAAAAATGAAGATTTGCATACAGGTCGACGGAGCAATTATCATAAACATGTGGTCTTATACTAATTGGATGTAGATATAAGTCATTTGGATAAGGAATTTGCAATCAGAAAACAGAAAATCCTTTTATATCTGCTTGTAAGAAGTAAATTGCTTGAGTAACTCGTAAGGAGAATTAACCTTTTAAGTTCTACTAATGGCACTCCGAACTGCCATTTCCATTAAAATACTGCTATGAACCATGTTCCGATTTTTTAAAGAGTGCGATTCCACTTAATTGGAAGCTGCACTATGCGCACGCATGCCCTCGTGGTTCCAGGATCATGTTCGCGGAGGCTTGATGCGTTGTTTCTGTAGAACAAAGACGGTGCAACAGCAGCGAAACAAAAGAATAACGTGAACAATTAATCCAAACGAAAATGTCCAAAAAATCCTTCAATTTCCCTTACGTCTACTAGACAATACGACCCTCGCTGTGAGATTTGCAATTAGACCGAGGATTTCATGCATTTATGACCAAATATTAATGGAATATGTGTAGAGAATTTAGGGCACAGGTAAATAAGGTGCCTAGAGGAATATTAGCTCCAAAAAATTTAATAAATATTCCCATGCGAGCTTTACCGCATCGCGGTATCATGATTCCTCAACTTCCGGTTGCGCGAAGAACACTTCCGGGAGCCCGTGTATTTTCGCGAAGACCCCGAAAATGTCGGTGGCATTAAAATTACGCTCGCGAGCGTCGTGCGAGCACGGTCAAGCGGAATCGCGGCACACCGGGTCCGAAACGATCCGAAAATTCCCAGTCGCCGTGCTGGATATTAAGAGAGCGGCCCGGAGATATCTGGACGCGGCGGCGGAACGCAATCAGAATAGTAATTAAGGATTCGGTTAACGCTCGAAGCGCGAGCGTAGAACGCAACCCAATTTAAACATACAAAAGTGCACGGTAGGTTAGCGAGGGAGAGGCGCTCGCTGCTCGAGGGGGCGGAAAACTGGGTGTGGGGTGCTCGGACCAAGGGGTGAAACAGGCTCCAGGGCCAAGGGGACGAAGGGGAACGGACGTTGTGGCGAGGATGAGAGAAAGAGGGTAACGAGAGAAACGAAGAAAAACCGACGCGACGCGACGCGACGCCGATGCCACCGATGCCACCGATGCCACCGATGAAAACGACTCGCGTGTCCCTGCACGCGTCCAAGATCTCCTCTCGCTCGCGCGAGCGAGCAGGAGCGAATACGCTCCGCGGCTTCCCGCGCGAACACGCCTCGATCCTGGACGCACGTGTTGAAGAAATATGGCACCGAGACACACTCGCCACTCGCCGACCATTAATTCATCGACTCGCGCTTCTTCCTACCTTTGGCAAAAAGAAACCAGTCGCTAATGAAATCCCGATGCTATTCTCGATGCGACCACGCCGAAGGTAGGTCTCTGTGCTAGTTCGCTGCCTTCGGGATTCTCTCATGTCCTTGGGAAACGCTCATTTTTCGTGCTGCTCCTTTCTCCGCAATACGCAATTCAGAGTGATTACACTGAATCGCAGTAATATTCGGACGCTTCTCAACGGACGATAACTTTTTTAATATTCGACCATAAGACCGGAATTATGTTTCAGCAACTGGAACAATTAGTTTGGGAATAAAATTGTGAAAAAAAATCGCAATTGGTCGGAATCGCCAGAGAAAATACTAGAAGTTAGGTACTACTTGTTTAACCACGTTACAGCTAAAACTACATTATGCAGACCCGTATGCGGAAAATTTCACATCGAAATTATAAAATAATTCCAATAAGTCCAATATTAAAAAAGTTATTGTAAAAGTGTCCGACTATTACTGTGACTCGCTGTATGTCCTTCTAAACCGTGTTTCGACCATTTTTCTCGAATTTCCTTTTTCTAGTTTCAGTATAGTGTCTTTGTGGAAGTCGGTTCAACTTTTTTGGGCCAATGCGAAAGCCACCAGCCTTGGAACAAGTGAACAAGGATATTCGATCGACGTCACATGACACCACTTGTAAATCTGAATGTTGTAAACATTTTTATTTTCAAGCGTCAACAACACAGTGTCAACGTTACAACCTTTAGTTATCCTCCTGATAAAACCACCTATGGGCAACTACAGCTTCGAGTACTCAGTCTCCGAAAAATTTTAATCTGAAAAGAAAATCCTTGATCAGAACTATTGGCCGGTTCCGAAAAGTTTCGAAAACCGCGAGGAACCTCCAAAAACGAGAACAGCTGCAAAAAGTCCGAATCATCGATTACATTAATTGATCTCGGATCACACTGACGTCATCGTGCGAAAAAAAAACCGTAGCCGTAACATCGTCCAGGCGACGTTGCATGTGTGCGCGAACGTGCACGTGGTGTGCACGCGGTCTGCTCGGCGAATGTTGGTCCCCGAGGGGTGTGGTGTGCGTGTGTGCACGAGACACACATACGGTGACCCCCACCGCTCGCGAATTGGTGTGACCAGCGCGCTCGCGAGCATCCGCGAGCACACACGAGTGCTCACGAGCTCATACGGGCACACACTCGTGCTCCGTGCACGCACGGGGCAAGATTCCCCATTCGGGGTGTGTATCGAACTCGCACGAACACGCCTCGAAGAGCATATCGGCTCGATCCGTCTCTCGTGACTCTCTCTATCTCTCTTTTTCTCTCTTTTGGCAAGCCTGGGTACAGGGGGTGGTCAAAATAATGCAAATACTTCGAGGCATTGAGAATTTTCTTTGTTAGAGTACGTCATCTTTCATAGTTAACCCTCGTGCCTGTCACCCGGTGCCCATTTACTATATTTCTTTCAACAATTTTTTAATACGTTCACTACAGACATATGACGTCCCGAATCTCACAGTTTACTTAACGTACCGAGCTACAGTCCGCGACAATACTATAAGACATCACTTAAAACGAAATAATTATTATTTATTTAAGAGCATTATTTAAGAAATAAAACATTCGCTAGTGTAGAAGATGTAAGGAGGCATCTTGAGTCATATTTTGCTTCACGAACCCTGGATTTCTATAAGAGGGGCGGGGGGGATTGAAAGTAGGAAAGATGGCAAACTGTCCTTGATAATGATGGAAATTATGAATGATTGAATTTACTACAAAGTTTGTTTTAAATTCCAAAATAATTGATTACTTATGGGTCCCCCTGATAATACTCTCAATGCTTGTTAGATTCAGCGTGAATAATAACAAAGCTTGCCGGCCTCGGGTACGACCAACGCGCTCCCGAAACGATCGTCCCATAAAAATTGAAACCGAGTACTGCGCAACAACGGGCTATTAAAACACCATCGACTCAAAAGCGCCTGGGCATTCCCTGGACGAGGGTTAAACAACGATTCCCATATCTCATAGTCAACGGCAGCAGACAAAGTCGACGCCGCTCGCAAAAAGAAATCGCGAACGCGATCCATATCTGGATCACAGGGGCTCGTCACCGTGCAATTTCATGGCTACTAATCTTCCAAACACAACACCCGACGTCTAAGCAGTGTTTCCATTTTCGTGTGCAACCCCCAGCCACGGGGACGGAGGGTGGGACGAAAAGGGGGATGTGGCGGCGGCGGGAGGGGGGGGGGAGGGAGCGAGGAGGAAAGAGTGGGGTGGGAGGAGGAGGAGGAGGGGGAGGGTCGAGAAAAAAGTCGAGTGCACGGGTGTGCACGCGTGCACACAGCAGCGGCGCGCGCGCGCGTGTCGTAGAGTCTACGATACGCCGCGAAACCCGGCTGGGAAAAGTAGGGGAGAGGGAATTCCTGTGGCCCCCCGGCCCTCGCCGCTCCTCGTGCTGCGTCGCCGAGCGTCGGTCTCCCCTCTCCCCAACCCCTTCTCTCTCGTTCCCCTGCCCCGCCCAACCCTCCCGTTCCACGTTCTCGTCGTCGACGTCGACGTTCGTGCTCGCACCACCACACCGCGTCGTGGCAGCGACCGTGGGGCCGTTTCGAGTATGGCAGCAGGTGGACCAGAGGGACGCGGAGGTCGTGGACACATCGCCGGGGGGGAAAGAGGGAGGATGGGGAGGGCCGGTTAGGGTAGAAGGAGTGAAGGGAGGAAGGAGCGAGCGAGAGGAGGAGAGGGACAAAAATCCGGCGGTGGCCAATGGGAGGAAGGCCCTGAACCCCGAGCGGGAAGATCCGACAACGTCGCCGCTGAGTTTTTGTTTACCGCGCGCGCGGAGGAGAGCGCGTAGCTGCTCCTGCAGCAGCAGCAGCACCAGCAGCACCAGCAGCAGCACGGCCTAGCAGCAGAAACAGCAACGATGCGTTGCTGGAGCAGCCCAGCGACGATAGTAGCGACAGCACCGATAGCCAGCAACCAGAAGCACCGGCAAGTCCGAGGCGAGTCGAACTGGGCTCTTCCATCGGACTGGTGTGCCTCCTCTCCCCGATCATTCTTTCTTGCTCTCGCTTTCGTTCTATGCTCATCTCTCTTGGTCTCACATCCTGGGATATAGGTTTTTTCTGTTGCTCTTCCAGGCTCTCCCAGGTCCCTGTTTCGATAGCGATGGTCTTTGGGCGAGCACGTTCGGCAGTCTACGGTGGAAAGAAAGAGAGACAGAGAGAGAGGGAGAGAGAGAAAGAGAGTGGTTGCGTTTCTCTGTCGCGCTACCTCTGCTGGACACTGAGAGGACGGTTAGGGAGAGAGGAGAAAGTGAGGATGATGGAAGAGAAGGACTCTTCGATGGTTTTGATGTTTGTTAGGAAATTGTTTGGGTTTGTTGGGGTAGAGTTGGAGGGGATGCCGGGGTGCCGGTGGATGGGGATTCTGGCCTCTATCGCTCTGCTCTCGTGAACTTGCTGGGCGAGAGAAAGTGAGGGTTGGTGGGGGACATTAAAAGCTTGGGGTTTTGATCTTTGCGGAGGAATTATAGGGATGACCAGTAATCTGGTGACCGAGGGGTAGCATCGTCCCTTGTTCTCCTCTTAGCGGATACCATGACCAGGGACACGTCAAGAGGAAGGAAGCGAGGGATGATACCCGGGTCCAACCTAGAGACAGTTCACAACCGAATCTCGCCATCGATGTCGACGTTATGAACTCGCCTGGACCGTGTTCCGCGAATTACCCTCGCGCGTCCTCGTCGCGAAATCGCGGCATCCCTCGCGACGTCGCGCGTTTTAATTAAAATAATTAGATCGCGCCGAGAGCGAGTGAGAGAAAGGGAGAGAGGGAGAGAGAGAGAAAAGGAGTGAGGAATGAAAGAGGGCGGGAGGGGGACGTGCGCGGTGTGATTCGAGTGACACGGAAGAAAAAGTAATTAAAAGGAACGCGTGACACGGCGGCAGCGGCGACGGCCGCGAGGGCTTTTCCGCGGGAAAAACACGGTTTTTCCGATTTCAGGGCATGATGTATCGCCTGGTCTCGCGGCACCAAGTTCTCCCTTGCGCACGCACCGTTGCCACACCGATTCGCAAAAACCTGATTGATAATACTGCCACGACTCCGGGATATTAGGATAATCATGCCCTCGAATCCGACTCATTTTCTCTCCTCGCTGAAAACACTGCTTCCTTCGCGATTAATCTCACCCTTCGGCACTTTCGCTGCGAACCTGCGAACTTAATTTCGCGGAAACCGACGCGTTTGATTCGTTACTGGGATCTTTGTGCAAAATTGTTTGCAGCAGTTCCAAAGCCCAGAGACCAGATAAAAATTTGTTTCTTCCGTTAATGATTTCAATAAGTTCGCGATAACGTGTGGACACTCGTAAATTCTTTTCTACCGTTGTGTGTGTTGGCTGAACAATATTCTCGAGCTCGGAGATTAGCTCGACGAGTAAATCTTTTGTGAACAATGCGAGAATCTTTTCAATTTCCTGTTTTTAAACAATACGATGTGTTCGTTAACCTCTGCCCCGACTCGCTCATTCGACTCTCGTTTAACAGATTTTCAACCCGACAACATAAAAGCAAGCTCCTCCGCGAGCTATAGCTGGCAGCTGCTCGCGTAAAATTACGCTCTTTTCTTCGCGGCCATTCTCCTTTCGAAACTCTGTGTGCTGTTTAAGTAATTGACACTTCCATTCTGGCCTTGCGTCGAGCTTATGTTTCATTGAAGAATTACTTTCCTTTGCTGCTTCGTTGGGGAAGTTTTACAGTTCGTATTTAAGCAGAATCTCCGGGGCGATTTAGTATTAAAATTTCATTTAGTTCGTTCTGAGAATTAATCTGTGGTTTACGCGAGATTTAAAGTAAATCTGAGAATTCTTAGAATATTTTGAACACAGGCTGCTTTACCAAAAACTGAAAAAGAATATGTGTTTCCTCTTCAACGGTCGGTACAGAAATAAAGGCAATTACAATACTTATGGGTACTCCTAATAAATTGCTGGGTGATTACGAGAGTCATCGACAAATTTGGATTCATCAGCGTCCCAGAGCAGAATCGTCACACAGTGAAACGGCGATAAGGGAGAGAAAATGACTCGCTGGAGGGTGGAAAAGGGAGAGGATGTCCCCAGTAGCAATTTCAAGCGATATCGTAAATTTCACGCGACCGTGCATCGTTCGATGGAATTAGTCGGCTGCCGATGATTCCCGGCCGACCCATTACCGGGCATTATGCTCCCTGCCCGGTGCATTTATTACGTTTTCGGAGGTCCCTGCGACTATCCAGGTCTCTCGGAGCTACCCTACCCCAGCCGTCGTTGTCCTGAATTTAATGTCGCTCGAAGAGGATCCGACGTGTCGAAAAGTATACTGTTTTCAGTTTAGCGGTTCACGGAGCTCATCTTATCGATGCCCCCTATACTTCATTGCTTGATACCTTCACTGGTCCCGTGACCCATATACTTGAATACTTTCGAGGACCTGCGGCAATTCCTTAAATACTCTAACACCGGGTGATCGTGGGTTCTGCCATCGGATGAACAAGATTTTTGACGAAATGACTTAGGAGAAAATTTTCTTTTTTTACTACGTATAGAGGGTAGTATAAGGTCCATGCATACTAAGTTTCAGCGCAATCGAATCACTTTCTCACAAGTTATGATTACTTTTGTAAAGGTCCTCTTCATTGAGGTACGTGCACACGAACCCCTAAACCAAGGACACTTTCCGAATTTTTTGTAGCATAATGACCTGACAGAAAATTTTTATTATTTTACTACATAAAGAGTATAGTATACAGTACATGTAAGTCAAGTTTCATCTCGATCAAATTATTTTTTGGGAACATATGAATTTCTTCGCGAAGGTCCTTTTTGGTACCTGACCACACGCGTCCAAAAGGTACATCAACTTTCACTCTTCATAACTAAAAATTGAGCAACTCGATAAAAAAGATTTCTCCAAAATGTAAGGGTCAGAGAGAATGAGCCAGTAAGTGGGTCATCAAAAAATAATTTCGGTCGGAAAAACGACTTTCGATCTTGCCAGGAGCAATTTAGCGACGTTAACGATTTTCGGGTCCGCGGGGCGCGAGATCGGACGCGGAAGCTTCTTCCCTAATTTATGGTCGGAACGGGCAACATTTTTCAGGCGACCTCACCGGGGAGACCGTCCCATAACTCGGAGATCGGCGCCAGATCCTGCGTGCCGCGAAGGGAATCCTGCCAACGCGACTGTCGACGAACGCAGATTGATGGGATCTCGGATCGATGGATCGCGACTACCCTCCTCTGCTGACCTCTGCATCCTCCCTCGAGGATTCCACCCTCGAATAAGGAGCTTTACTGGTCCCGCGATGCATTTTGCTCCTGAGGCGTTCGATAAGTACTCGCGTTGGGGATGTGGGGTTGAGAAGTACATGAAAATCAAACTTCGACTTACTGAAGTTCTAGACTCGTTTGTACAAACTTTAATACAAATCAATTGAAGCCTCAATGCGTTAACGTGATATATACAATAAAATAAAAACCAGTCAATTTGGTGCTTTAAGTGTTAGAATCTTTTTCTTGGCTCTTTCTTCTGCCTTTTCTACTATGACAAGAGTGATATTAGTAGACATCGGATGTTTATGCAATTTCCAATTTTTATAGAAACATTTTAAGAAAGTGGAATGAAATAAAATTTTATTTTTAATGGGGACAGCCTTTGTAGATCCAAAGCAAATAAAAATCGTGTTAAATTCTCTCGAATTTTATATTATAGCATTTTTTTAACATTTCCATAAACCATAAATGCATAAAGATCCGATGTCTAGATATTAGTGAAGAAAATTTCTAAAATAATTCTACAAACTAGTAACGCAACTATATTGAGGATTAAACTAATCTTGTTTCAGCCGGAACACCAAAAATGAAAGATAAAATAAAATGAAACAGGAACCACAATATCAACGATCTCAATTCAAATTTCGTTTCTAATTTTTGTTTAATACTTTCACAAGTTTGAGCTTCAATTAACGTCTCTAAAAAATCTCTATTAACGTGCCAGGCAGCTGAAGATTCATTACACGACCACTGTTCGAAGCGTTTTGATAAAGGATAAAAGCGTTTCGCTAAGATCCACCAGCCACTTATCAAATGCCTACAGTACCAACTTTCAGCGCCCAGGACCCACCCACGTTATCCGGGCAGGTTTCTTGCGAGCCACCGATTTCTCTTCGAATTTCTACATTTTTCCTTGCGCCGGTAGACCATGCGGGTCTACCTTTGGTTTTCTATTTACCGCGAGCTCCTCCCATCTTGGATTTTCCTCGGCTTTAAACGACCGGGTTTTTTTCGTCCGAGTTATCCCGGATCCCCTTACCTCAATCTTCTTCTTCCTCTTCTTCTTCTTCTTCTTCTTCTCCTTCTTCTTCTTCTTGCTGTTCCCTTCTACCGTGATCTATAGGATCCCAAAGTGATTCCCGTTCGCTGCGGACGCACAAGTGAGCGTCCGACGGATTCGTACGGCAAGAAGAATAATGATCGAATTGTAGCCGTTGAAATTTGATCAACAACCAGAAAACTTATCTTCGTTTGGCACCGAGATTCTCCTTTTCTTGATGTATTCCTCGCGAGTCTATCTCTCTCTCTCTCGTGTAAAGGACACCGTCCTTTTCTTGGTGTCGCCGGTTTCGTTAAATCTCTATTCCTTTCGAGGAATACGTTTCTCCTCTTCGAGAAAAAGGAGACCTCGCTGTTTAAATCATCCCCCCCCTCCCGGTGCCTCCGTGTCTTGACCTCCCTCGCCTCCCAGGATCTCTTATACAGGTCATTCGGAAAGTTTTCAGATAAGGGGCAAGGATCCAGGATCAAAGTTGCCGGTAATTTTTCGAAAGTTCCCGGACACGTCGCGCACGAAGCAACGCTTCATTTTTCCGCGGCGAATCTGAAATGCAAAGCGACTAGCCCCAACGGTGAACGAGGCGATGGCTGAGATCTGTCTATGAGACGTATCTCACGTTCCCTCTTCAGCCGCAATTATGCCAATTATGGGCGCGCATTTCAGATTCGAAGGAGCGAACCGTCTAAAATTTTAGAAAATAAGCACGTGTTTCTGCTATTTTATTGAAGCACTCCGGCTTGGCAGAAAATTTTCATTTTTTTAACACGTGTAGACCATAGTAGCCCATAGGTGTCAAGTTTCAGCTCAATCTAATCACTTTTAGCGCAAGTTATGATTATTTTCGTAAAGGTCCTCTTGGTTTAGGTACTTGCACTGGGATTCTCAAACCCAAGGATATTTTCCGAATTTTTTGTAGCATAATGACCTGACAGAAAATTTTTATCATTTTACTACATAAAGAGGGATAGTATAGAGTACATGAAAGTCAAGTTTCATCTGAATCGAATTATTTTTTCGGAAGTTACAGATTAATTTGGAAAGGTCCTTTCATGCTGAGTGGCTGAACACAGATTCTGCTGATAAGCGAATCTTCCAGATGTGTCGCAGTGACTGTGGTTCTCTATAATTAAAGTCTGGTAAATTGGATTGAATCAAGTGTTCACTAACAAGTGTAGAATCTTGTTCAATCTGGACACCTTGAACCTAAAAATTGATCCCAAATCCCAGACGTCAAATCAAATCAAATATTTCTTAGCGGTACATAAAAATAATCCTTGCTGTTGTTTGCGATTACGAATTCGGGATGGGAGCAGGGCAACGAGGTGGCGACGTCTCGCTGAAAAATCCACGAGGAGAGCAAATTTGCCGGTTGTAATATTTCAGGAGGACGGATGGTCTGAAGTCGAAGATAAGCGGAAGTAAAACAGCGGCGAGTGAACTGCTCGTTTTACAATCTTCCGGAGTGTTCTTCTCCTTGGTGGCAGACCGTTTCGTTTCCCTCCTCTTTCTCCGTAGTTTCCCGTTCCAGGAGCCAAGGATTTTTTCAATGTAAAATGCGACATTTCTTGAGGCAAAGCCATTTAACGTCGCTGCGAATTCACGCGGCGACATTTCGCGGCCCGGCTGTGAATCGCCATTCACGAATTATTCCCGCGAGCTTTTCTCGCGCGAGCAATCCCCGGAAACACCGGCGAACACCTGAATGTGTCTTATTCAAAACAGTAATTGCGCGGAGGACGTCCCCCGGTTCTAAAGCCGGCAAATTCTTCCAGAATTTTATCATTTACCGCAATGCAACCGAGGTCCGAGGTAAGTTGATACCGGCTGTCCAGGTTTGCACAGTGGTTTTTCTGCGCTGGGCTGGCAAAACCGGGACGAGATGCAAGAAGGTGACGCCTCACGGTAGCATCGACTCGCCCCGAAACTCGATACGTTCGATTTAATCGAATCAACATTTTCTCGAATCCGCCGGGTCGCGTTTCTTCAAAATTCCTAGCTGACGCGCCGATTTCCATGGGGGCCCTGAAAACCTCAAGCTACGGTGGGCCAATTAATTTCAAATTTTTCATGCACATTTCTAACAAGGTATTTTTGTTGGAAATGTAACCGCTTTTCGGTATCGTTGTCCAGTTTTTAGTTGCAGAGAATGGAAGTTGACTGATCTCGTGAAGAGGCGCGATAGGGTACGCAAAAGGACCTTCACGAGTAAACGCATATCTTCCCAAAAAAATAATTTTTTCACGGTTGCAACTGAATATGCGTATACTCCATACTATTGTCTTTGTGTAGTAAATAAATAAAAATTTTCCACGAAGCCGTTCCGCTATAAAAAAAATCGGAAAGTTGCACTCGTTTCCAGGAGATTGAATATTCCGTATCAAACGATACAAAGCCGTATCAGCCGTCGTCATGCTATTATTTATTTAGTAAAAATAAATAAAGCATCGCTTTGAACAGCTATTCATTGAATTTGCCGTACTTTACTGATCCTGATCTGGAAACAATTGGCTAAGCAGCGATCGCGACGCGACGCGACGCGGCGTACGGTATTTCTTGCGGCACGGCTATGATTTCACTGTCGGGCAGATGTGACATTCACCTAGGAAAGCAACAATGCCTCATAAACGCACCACACCTGGCCGGAATGAGCGTGATCGAGCGGTGAATAGAGACACACAGGAAACGCGAAAGCGGTTCCCGATCATCGGTGGCCGGCGATGCGTGTCATCGAGAACGATTATCTGGACTTTTGCGCGGGATACGTCGAATGCGAATCGCATTTCCTACGGACGAGAGCGAGATAGAATGAGAAAAACAGAGAGAGAGAGAGAGAGAGAGAGAGAGAGAGAAGGGAGGGAAGAAGAAGAAGCAAATGAACGGGAAGCGTACAATCGGTCGAACATTGTTGCTCGACCGTACACCCGCGAAGTCTCCCGGCGATTATTACTGTAATCAAGTTGCTACGGTAAATAGCAACCGCTACTTCGAGGAAAATGTTCAATGCAAACGTGCACTTTCAGCTAGAACGTGTATCGGGAGCTGCCAAGTTGCTTTTCCGACGCACAAGAAAATTAGCGACGAGGAAAATAACGTGGCTGAGATAACAAAGATTCGACGACCGGATTTATAATTATTTTAGGAGGACCCATAAGTAATCAATAATTTTGAAATCTAAAACAAACTTTGTAGTAAATTCACAGGTTTTTATTATATAATCTCCATCATTATCAAGGATAGTTTGCCATCTTTCCTGCAAAGCGTTAAAGTTGCATCTTTTATTTTATCTGGTTTAGTCAAGAATTTGGTAAAACGTTTAACTAAAGGAAAAACAGTGGAAACAAGATCGTAATGCATTACTGAATGAATTTCTCTTATTTCATTTAGTGAAAGATTTAGTAAAACGATTAACTAAAGGGGAATAGTGTAAAGAGGATCACGATGCATTAAAGTAGCATGCTTTATTTTATTTCGTTTAGTAATGAGTTCAGTCAAGCATTTAATTAAAGGGAAACAGTAGAAACAAGATCATAATGAATTTATTCTCTTTTATTCAGCAATTAATTTAGTGAGACATTTAACTAAAGGGAAATAGTGGAAACAAGATCATAATGTTTTAGACTGGTGTCTTTTACTTTATTCGCTTTAATAACCTGTAGATTTATTTATTCGTTACTAATATTTATTGTCGAAATATCTCGACACTAGATCACACCACGTTTTCAGTAATGAAAATATTTCTCTCTTTATGAGGAATATGAACAGGAATTATTCAATCGTTTAATAAATTGTGCTAGTTTAATCATTATATGGCAGATGAAAGCATGGAGGAGTTTAGTATGTTTAATAGATCATTTCTAGCGATGTCTTTGGTAACAAAAATATGTTTCTATTTGCGAAGAATTTTTACAACAATTATCCAGTTTTATGGAAGACACTGTTAACTCGGAAAGAATTTTTTTATTACCAATGACTTCAGGTGATTCGATGCGAAGAATCGAAAGATGGCCGCCGCAAAGGAGCAGGCGAGAGGACACAGAAGTCCCGGTCCGAAAAGTTTCGGAACACGGGAAGTCTATTCGAGGTACATCGTAATTTATAGCGACGTTGCACCGTCCGCAGCTGTGAATTATTCCTGCGACTCTTCGAGCTTCGTCGTGGCTCGGGGTTACGCACCTCAGGGTCTCGTTCGTTCGTCGTCTGTTAACTCGTCAATTATCGAGGGCCAGTCTCTCCTCCCAAAACGTTCTTTCAACTCTGCTCGCTCTCAGTATTTTATTCTACTTCGACGACACCGAATTCTTTCTTAACACCTCCATGTGTCTCGAGTAAATCCTATTTAGAATGACCAGGCTCCGTTTAGCCACGCCTCCTAACGCCCTGAAGATGCGTGTACACTAAAGTAACAACAAGCAACTTGTCACAATTATCTACGAGTCTCGGATAAATTCTATTTAGAATCACCTAATAGAAATTCTGCAATAAAATACAGCTTTCTCTGAACGCATAATGTTCTAAATAGGCGTGACTTCGTTTAGCCACGCCTCCTAACCCCGAAGTTATGTTCACATTAATGTAACACCTATCATCTTGTCAATATTCTATGTGGTTTGAATAATTTCTACTTAAAATCACCTGATAGAACTTCTCCAATAAAAGACAGTTTTCTTCTTTTCCGAATGCATAGTCTTTTAAGTAGGCGTGCCTCCGTTTGGCCACACCTCCTAATCCGGAATGAATGTTCGTATTAAAGTAACGCCGAGTGTCTTGTCATAGTTCTATCTATCTTGGGCAAATTCTATTTAAAATGACCTAATAAAACTTGTCGTATAAAAAGACAGTGTTCTCGCTCTCGTAGTGCAAAGCGTTCTAAGTAGGCGTGGCTACGATTAGCGACGCCTCCTAATCCTTAAGGAATTTCTACACCAAAGTAACATCGACATTTAACACTGGATGTGTCTCTGAAACAGTTTCAAGAGAAAAGGCGATATAAACACAAAAATCTACGGAAGATATAATTGAAAAGTCGTTTGATAATTGTTCACACAGAAAACGTCAAATTCCTTCCCAGCTACGAAACGCGCAGAAGTATCAGAAAATTGTATGAAAAATAAGAGACAGTATCGTAATAGTATTTTATGAGGTAATTCTTCTAGACGGACCACACTTCTTTTAAACATGTCTAAACTTCGCGTACAACCTGCCAGAGCCAGAGCAGACGCGGACAACTCGCAGAACCAGAAGAAAAGACGTGTTCTAGTCTCGGATTCGTCCCGGTGGCAAAACAGAGCCGGCAGCAAGTGAGTGTAGCTTTCGAAAATAGATCAGCGAAAAGTCTAGGAATCGGCTTGAGCTTCGGAAACGCGATTCGACACGCGCCGTTCGTCGTTTCATCTCGCAAGCCAAATAATCGGGCGACGCTGAACTTCCCGTCAACAATTAACACGGCCGAGCCGGCCTCCATGAAAAAAGCCCGGCCCGTGACGAGTTAAATTTAACGGGCCAGCCCTGTTACAGCCGCGCCCCGTCCCTCGGAGCTCCCATGCTCGACGGCGTGACGGTGCCTCACTCGAAAATAAAGCACGACCGCCGCGCGAAATTCGGCCTAATTGTGGAAACACGTCGGCAATTAGCCGGAAAAGGGAGCGGACTTGTTCCCAGCACGGCGTAATAATCTCGACGGCCGCTCTTGGACACTGGCGAACCAAAGGGTCTCTGCCCGCGGAAGCTCGGCCAATCGGCCCGGGCTGCCATTTTTAGCGGTCATTTTCGCCGAGGAGCGTCGAAAAAGCTGAGAGCTTTTAACGTTCGCGCGTTTTCGGATCGGTTTTGAGCACCGAGTCTCCTTTTGTCTAGCTAAACCGTACCCATTTTGCGTCATTTGCTGTGTTGACTGTGTCGACACCTTGTATGTTGCCGGTTGTTTAACGCTAAATCTTTCGCTATTCGTTAAGTAATTTCATTTTACAATCGTTCAAACTTTATGCGTACTTTCGTAGAGAATATTCGTTGAATACATTTCTTGTATGCAAGGACATATTGTGAAACATATACTGTAACTTTTCTGGTACATGTTCTAACAGGGCGTGACTTCGTTTAGCTCCGCCTCCTAATTCTTAAAGTACGCGGTGAAGCGATACGCTTAACGCAAAGTATTCTAAGTAGGCGTGGCTTCGTTTAGCCTTGCCTGCTAACCCTCGAACACATGCTAAAGCAGCATCGAGCTTTTTCTCAATGTTCAACGCGTTTTGAATAAATCCTATTTTAATTGACCTAATAGAAAGTCTCGAAAAATAGGCAATTGTGTTTCACTTTCGACATCCTATGGTTCCGATGTCCAACCAACATCAAATAGCCGTGTCTTCGATGACCGGATCGAGCAGACAAGCCAAGCACAACGAACAGACAAGTTGGGGGACCCGGAGGAGGATGTTGCAGTGTAACAACGACGCGATGGTTCTCGGAGGGTGGAATTTCGGGGGTGGGCGAAACGTATTCGGGTGCACGCGCGTTCCAGTTTCCGGCCAAGCGAAAAAACCGAGCGTCCCTGCGACTCTGTGTCCGTCCGGCTGACCATTCACCTCTCCGGTTGCAGCGATTTGCATACGCGACATTTCTCCGTCGGAACAACCCGGCCCGGGTTCCACGAACGGGTGGGGAAGGGTTAAACTTTGCACAGTTAGTCAGCGGACGCGCGAGACCCGTCCCGCGTTCGTAGGTTGATGACATCTTTCCTCTCCTCCTTCGATTGCTAGCGCGCTCCCTCTTCCGTTTGCGGACCAACGAAAACGGACGCGATTTTTCGGATGCCACGCGTGGCTGTTCGATGAAACTGATGGCCCCGCGGGGCATGCATTGGCCCTGGAGGGGGCGGGGCTAAACGACGCCACGCCCAGTTCGAGTATTTTGCGTTAAGAAAGCGAGATAGATGTACTCCGTCAGAGAATTTCTTCTATTGCTGGGTCGCAAAATTTATTCGAAGGGGATAGAGTTGGAAACTGAATTGGTGGAGTTGTGGTAGATTCGAAGATAAAATTGAATGGAAGGATGCAGTCGAGGATGCAGACGGAATTAAAGCTTAGAATTTTGGATTGGAAAACTAAATAGCAGAAGATACATAGGACATATATATTGTTTCTTGGTACATGGGCGTGGCTTCGTTTAGCTCCGCCTCCTAATCCTTAATTAGCAGAAGAAACATAGAATTGAAAACTGGACTGAAGAAATGTGCTACGATTAAAGGCTGTATTGAAGTAGCGAGTTGAAGATCAAATGGTGGAATAAAATCGAGAATGAAGACAGAATCGAAGCAGAGAATTTCAATCAAAGAATTGAGTTTAATGAGAAACAGTTGAAAACTGACTTGAAGAAGCCTACCAAGGTTGAACACAGACCAAACAGTGAATGTTCAAAACCGAATTGCAGAAGCAAGTTGCGGTTGAAGGTTGAAGCGAGGCAAAGTTTTCAAGTGAAAGACAGGATCGGAGAGAGAGAGAGAGAGAGAGAGAGAGAGAGAGAGAGAGAGAGAGAGAATGCGGAGAGTTCGGTGTTGCTTTTATCTCGAGATGTAAGAGGTCGGTAGCGGGGTGAAGTTAATTCCGCCATTGCCACGCGGAAGCGAGACGCCAGCACCGAGGTGTTAATTTCGTAACCCAACGGCGTTCGCCGTGATTCCACGACCCCGACGCAGACGCGACGCCGAGCGTGACGTGCCGCGACGCTACGCGTCCCGGGAATCAACGCGCTACTTCTAGGATTGTGGGAATCGGCGGTGACTTCTTTTGACGACTCCATTACCCGCCTTCGTAAACGTTCGAACCAATATTCTTCTATTTTGAGGCGGGTTTAAGTCGCATCAACACTCCGCTTGCTTTAACCCTCGTTCCGAACAAGCTTTTACTCTTCTTCATCCAATAAAAACGTTCAACAATATACGTTCTAAAAATGTCTGTAGAATATGACGAGTATTCCTTTCAATCAAATGATATATTTACCAAAGTACCATTCTATAATGTATGAATAGTACGAACAATATTCTTCAGCATCAGATAAAGCGTTTAATAAAATGCCATTCCATAATGTCAGAGTAGTATGAAGAATATCCTTGTTCATCAAATAAAACGTATATTGGATTACCATTTTGAAATATTAGAAGAGTATGTACATACAATATTCTTCTTGAACAACATAAACGGTTTACCAGGGTACCGTTCTACAACGTCCCAAAAATCTGAAGAATATTCTTCTTAATCAAATAAAATTTTTACCGAAACACCATACACGCCAAACCTGTCATACAGGTGCTCCACACTTCGGAAGTTTGTTTCCACAGCCATAAATTGACACAAACATGCTCGATCTCGCTTTGTTTAGTCTAATTCGATTCTAAATCACGCGTATTTATACGCAGCAGTGTCTAGGTCAGGTTTGCAGAATCCGTTCTAGAATGGCGAATCCCATAGAGAGTTCTCCTTTATACGGGGCTCGGGCACGGTTCACCGGAACGGATTGTCATCGTCGCAGCCGTTTACGAAACTGCGTTCCTCGCCGGAAAGTAAATACTTTTTTAAAATCGTTGTCACTGCTGGACAAAACAAAAACAAAAAGAGAAAACGCGAATGGAACAGCAAACAGCCAGTTTGACAAAAATTGATATTTGTTTGTTTAGTTAAATTCCGGCGGCGATTGGTCCGGGCGCAAAAATGGGCACGCGTGTTTCGCGGGGTGTTTTGACGGGGGTTGCTAGGTGGGGGGGAGGGGAGGGGAGAGAGGGAAGGGGATGGATCCCTTAATTGCTCGATTTCGACGTGAACGGGGAATCTCGTCGGGCCGACGTAGCCTTCGCCGACGCTTCTCGACGCGTCGCGTCGCGGCGCCGATCGATAGAAAAAATGCGCGACTTTTCGGCAAGTCGACGCAACTAGTTTAAACTTAGGAGCTGCAGGGTCTGGGCCGTGCAAATTCGCCTGCCGAAACTTTTTTCGCGATGAGGCGGTCGCCGAGAGAACCAACTTTTTAACGATTATGCCAAGCTCCGGCCAGAGAGAATTATGTCAGATTTTCTCCGTAGCAGCTCGTGTCTTTTAAAAACAGTACAACGTTTGTTAAACCATCGTTCAGCAAGATTTTGCGAAACTCTGCGAAAATACTCTAACTGTTGCAGGATTATTAGAACCGAGACTGGACAGTTTGCCAATAAACTGTCTTATTAATTACAAAACACAGGAGTTGCGTAGACATTTATTTCTATTCTTGATAATTTCATAGAGCTGGACACAATATAGTAATATTTTTTAATTCTTTAAATATTTTTACTGATTTTCATCAGAGACGCATAAAGTCCTCCGTTTAATATTAATAAGAATAGATGTCGTTTTAAGAAAAGGAAAGATTAAAAATTGAAGAACGTTAAACCATTTTTCTCGCAATCTGATGAAAGTATTAGAAAAATTATAGTTCATTCGATAACTCAATCTCTAACGAATTAATTCAGATAAACAGCTGCTCCATTAGGCACAATAAAAAATATTAAAATACAAAAAGTACCCTGGAGATTGTGTTTTAAAAATTAATTGATAAAGCAGTGGTCTCAAACATCGTTAATCATATAGTTGCAAGAATAGTCAACCGTCCAAGAATTACTGCAGACAATTGCCACTTTTTGAAAGTTTGCAGACTTGTAAAAAAAAGTAGGCAGACTTACAAAAAAAAATGATAATTGAATAAGGTAGTAGTAGATTATATTATCCCTGGCAGAAAATATTCGATGCGAGTTATAGAAGACGACGAATTTAATGAGATAGAAGAGGGGGTGAAGAGTGTGCGACGGGTTAGGACACTAATGAATTTTTCGGACAGAACGGCGGGGTCTTAAATAGTAGCAGGTTAGGTTTCCCGGCGAGTTCTCGCCGAGCAGGGGCCATCTCCGCGATTCAACAGCCCGGCCCGCGAATTTTACAAGCGGCTGAGTGTTTGCGCATCTCTTAAACCGTACTTTCCTTCCGGGAACCGAACCGCAAACTTTCGAGGACGTCTAGCCGCGGTCGAGACCCCGGCTTTCTAATTACAATTCGATCCTTCAAAGCTTCCCTCGTTAACGACACAAGATCCGACTGCGACACCCCCGAATCCCCATAGACCAGCGCCGTATCGAATAAATGCGACAACCAAACAGTTCTTGCGCGACGACTCTGTCTTCCATTATGTTTGCCGAAACAGTTACAGTGACTCACGAAAGTATTTCAACACTTACCATGAAATACTCTATTTATTGTAATAAGTATATTATACGATATTTACAGAAATATTGTTAACATTGTAAATTGCTCTCTAGATTATACAGGTCAAGTTTCAAGTGAATCGAAATATGTATACAAACACAAACATTTGGATATCTAAATAGAAGCAGAAGAGAGGACTTTATAGATTAGCTCTGTGCCTGAGAATTGTATAATAAATCTGCAGGCTTTCGTGCGTGCATTTGTTGATCAAAACATGTCCGTTATAACGAACGTAAAATTCTTTTTTCTTACAGCAAATAGTAAACAGAATGCAATAAATGTGAAATTCGTTCGGTACTTCCGAGTGGAAATAAAATGACATTTTCCTGTTGTTAATACCGAACTTCCGGGAACGTTTGCGAACCTGCAACGAGCACAGGACTGTTTGTTCTTATAGCAAATAGAAAATAGAATTCGCCGAACATGAATATCACTCAATTTTTCCGAGCGGAAATGAAATAATATTTCTCGGTTGTTAATATTAAACCTTCCGAGTGTTTGTAGACTACGAAGAATTGTTTGTCCTTATAACAAATACAAACGAGAATTTAATAAACACAAATATCGTTCAAATTTTTTCGATGGGAATGAAATCGTATTTTTTTCTGAAGAGGGTAGTTCAAGGTAATTCGGGGCGGGATTTCGTCATCGATTGAAAGAAGGTAGTTTATAAAGAATATATATTTCTCTCATTTCTTATTCCTCTCTTCATTAAATAATTAGTAACAAAGTGCCACGTTTGCGACGAGAATAGCGAGGGAAAAATAAGTCAGACAAAGGGGTGAGTTTTAAATGTTGAAGGATTAACTTAAAAGATCAAGAAACCTTACGGAATTTGGTTCATATGATTTTGAAAGTGTCCCAAAGATCGAACCAAACTTGTTTAATATTTTCAACATAAAATTTCTTTTTCGGGTTAATAATTTCCATCAAAATAGTTTCAATGAACGCTCTGGCAAAGAATAAATCATAAAGTGGTGGCTTTGACCAGTTAAAGGGTGGTGGTTCCGGTGAAAAGCAAAGAATACTCGGAAACTTTTTAAAGAACATTTCCGAGCAACAGAAATTCCGTTTTTTTTTTTTTTATAGCAGCATTTAAGTTCCAGCAAACGAGAGCGCAGCATCGAAAAGAAAATCGCGAGACAAGGGGTAGGTTCGGAACCAGTTGAACAATTATGCCTCGTTCGAAAAGCTAAACGGAAACAGGTGGCACAGACTCGGGCAAGGTGTCCGCAAGCCCGCAATGTCCGAAGAAACGTTTCCGCGCAATGAACGCGACTTTGTTTAAAATTTCCAACTCGTCGATCCGCAAGCAGCAACTCTGCCGGGTGAAAGTGCTCGGAAACACGGAAATGGCAGAGAGCGAGCAGGAGAGCAGGGAGCAAACGCTAACGTTGATAAAGGGATAACAAGGGAAAGGGAAAGTTGCGAGTGCCGCCTAGCCTCTTCGCGGAAGTGGTACAAAGGAGCTCCCCTTCGAGAAGTCTCTCGCCCACCCCCCTCCACCCACCCTCCCGCGAAACCTTCGAAGGCGATTGCGCGCGGAAGGGGCTGCTTTTGAAAATCACGGCACTGTTCCTCCTCCGCGTCGATGAACATTTTTCCGAAAAACGAAAAGGGAACACGCTCGAGCGGGCCCCGCCGGTAAGAAGAACAAAAACAAAGAGCCAAACAACGTCGAGATGGTCCCGCGGTTTTCGGTGTCATAAATAAAAGGCGGGACGATCAACGAGACCGGTAAACAATGTCGGCCGTTTTTCCATTTAACGCGGCCGGAGAAGTTATTCATAAGCCCTCGAAGTGAATCGCGCGGCTCGCCGAGCGGAAGGGTTGAAAAGGGTTAAGAGGGTCAGAGGGAAGATCTCCCCGGACAGTCTGCGTCGGAGGGGCGAGAGGATGGGACGGGGGGGGGGAAGAACTCGGTCGAAGTTGGTCAGCAGGATGAACGAAGGAGCAGCCGCCGCCGCCGCCGACGACGACGACGACGACGACGACTACGACGACCACTAGGACTTCCATGGAAGGGGCAGAAAGGGAGAGAGAGAGAGAGAAAGATTGCTCTCTTCCCCTTCCGCTACTGGCAAGGATCTCTTTCGCGTCTCCCTTCCGCCTTGGTCCGAGCGAACAATGCGCGGAAAAGTGTGCGATAGCAGAGAAAAAAATGGACCGCTGCCATTATGGAGTTCAGGGCCACTCGAGTTGTTTTGCTTCCACCTCCGCAAAGGAGAGCCTCGCGTACAGAGGCAACTGTGCTGAATGAATCAGAGACCGGGAGGGGAACAAGTTGAAGGAGCTGGAGGAGAAGGGAGAGGACGAGAAGGACGAGGGACGTGGCTTCTCCTCGGGAAAGAGAGAAAACAGAAAGAGAAAGAGAGAAAGAGAGAAAGAGAGAGAGAGAGACGGAGGGGCTGCTTTCACCACCAGTGGCCTAGACTTCTTCCTCCCTCGCAGTCCCGTTGCCTGCTACGTTTTCTTCGTGTCTGCTCCCTATGCATTCGCAAAGTGCCACAATTGTTCCGTGTCCCCTTTCTCTGTTTTTCTTCGTCTCTCGCTCTCTTTATCTTCACCCTTTCTCCCGGTCGTTCCCAGAGGCTCGCAACCCTCTGTCCTACTCCAGTGGCCGTTCCACCCCTCATCCTTCTCGTGCCACCCTCTTTCCTACCCACTTGTGTATCCATCGTTCGCGCGCGCCACGCTTCGCCGTTTGCTTTTCTTTTGGCGAGAGGAGAGGGGAGGGTTGCAACTTCCGAACTGCTTCAAGGCCCCCTCCAGGGGATGAGATGATTTACACGGGGTGATACTTCTTGATTAGAGGTCGCGGCGAAAGTGTACCGCGAGTTTCTTAGTTAACGGGAATAACGTTGCCGACCCGCAATTATCGCGCGACTCGCTTTTATACTGGATACCCTGCTATCCCCTTTCTGCCCTCTTCATGGAGTGTTTGCTGCAAGGCGGGTCGATTTGTTCAGGGGACGATGCTTTCGGGAACAGGTTAGGCGTGCATTCTGGTTTCGTCTCCCCGAATTTACAAAATTTCCTTCGGGTATGTTAATCTGTACGTATAGCGTAATTGTTCCAGTCCATATTTTTTATTTTACAATTACTGAAATTACAAAGATACTTCCGTGGGAAATGTTTAGTAAACGTATTTAGTAGAGGCTGTATTATAACACGAACCGCACAAAATCCAAAGAAATTTAATCTCGTGACTTTTTACAAGACAACATGTATCAGTTGCGCAACTGCGCAGTACCGCGCTGTTTGTAACACATTAGCTTAATGAGTCAGGAAATGTCAACTATTAATGTTGTCCGAAATGTGGACATATTTAGATTATCGTTCCATTCTGTGATGAAAAAGTAACTTTGAAAAGAATCGTGGACAAGCAAGTAAGAATAATACTGCAAAATTTGGAAAGACCGAAAGAGTGCTCAGTACCGCACACATTACCTTCTTAATGTTTATTTTATTAAAAGTAAATTACTTTAATTTTTTAAATATTCGAGGTTGTTTTACCGGCCACGATTGTTGTTCGGCTAGTTGTTGTACACGGAACAATAGACACGTTTGATTATGTAGTATTATCGCCGAAACATTCCACTTAAAGATCCATTCGGTTTTATTGACAAACATTCCCGCGTTCCATTGTCACCTGTTTCACTAACAGAAGCGGTCGCACGTTTTATCGTCACTTAACACATTGACTACCCCGTAAAATCTCAGGCCTCTAGTTTCTTAAGTGAGCTACACAAATCGCAGTCCATTCTCGAGTTTCAACTATCTTCCAGGACTAAACGTTGTCGTTTAGCAGGTAGTTTAAAGTGCACGCGAAGACCTGAACGCCTGCATTGATGCAACCATTCCAACGTCGGTGCTCGGTGCTTGCGGTGCATAGGCTAAGTAGAGCGGGACACAGTATCCGAGGCGCTCGTTAAGTATCAGAATTCCTTGGGTACTGTGAATAGAGTATCAAATTAGTTGGGTAATCGAAGACGAATTTTTATATCAATCCCTGTGACAACATTGTTTTCTGTTCAACTCTATACTGTTCGTCGCCGGACCTGCACCGATTTCAGAAAATAGAAATAAAACATTCACTTTTGTAGAGGATGTAAGGAGGTACCTTGAGTCATATTTTGCTTCACGAACCCTGGATTTCTATAAGAGGGGGATAGAAAATTTGCAGGAAAGATGGCAAACTGTCATCGATAATGATGGAGATTATATAATAAATTTAGAAATAAAAACTTGAATTTTCTACCAAGTTTGTTTTAGATTTAAAAATAATTTATTACTTATAGGTCCCTCTAATACTCCAAACTCAGATCCTCCTATGAAAAAGAATCCGATCGTCCACCACCAGCTAAAATAGCATCCAACGGTATTCGGTAACGGAACATACTCGAGTATCCAGGGCAGAATCTCGTGTGACAGTGTCGCGGTATCCCGATCGACCCCGCACCCTCAAAGAAAGGGTTCCGGTTGTGTCTCGCGAGCATAAACGCGCGTCCACGTCGTTCCGGCTCTTAACGGCGCGGCGGGGTAAAATGAAAAACGTCTAACACGATTTTCACCGTTCCGTGGCGCGCTGTCGATGGGCATGTGTGCGTGCACGAGGGTGTGTGGGCGGTAACGGGTGGGAGGATGGGGGTTGACGGCGAAAGGATCGGGGGTGTATCGAGTCGCAAGCCGCGACGCGGGGAATTACCATAATCCGCGGCGTTACGGTGCGCGAGAGCGTTCTATTTAAAAAAAAAGAAGCTCGACGTTGGGGGTTGGGAGGGGCGAGCAGGGGGAGGGATAGTGGACTGGCAGAGAAAAGTAAGAAAAAAGCGCTGGCGGAACGGGGGTAGAATAAGAAGAAGAAGAAAGAACGAAAGGTGAAAAAAATGGAAAAACGAGAAGCAAAAGAGGGAGAGAGCGAGACAGAGGGTAAGAGAGAGAGAAAAAGATAGAAGCAGCGTCCACCGCGCCTCGTTATTGGGGAATGTAGGGTTCTGGTTAGGTTCAGGAGAGCCGGTTACATCGGCTGCCGGACAAAAGGGCTTTGTCGCGAGTAGACAGTGACAGTGATCAGACCGTGATGAGTGACAATGACGTCGGTCGGCTGTGCGGCAGCCCATTATTCCACCTGGCAGAAAGCTTTCCAGTTTGGCACACATCGAGTATCCAAGCGATCACTTATTATAATCATGCCGACCGGCATGTTGTTGTGTTGTGTTGCATCGTGTGTCGTGTGTCGCGCCGTGCGGTGCCTCCAGCTATACCTATAATACTATACTATGTGCACTATGATGATGCTGCTGCTGTGCTATGCGGTGCTATGTCGCGTTGGCCATGGCTGACATCGGTGCTAAAAGAGGGGTGGGATAGAGGGGGCGAGAGATGAGGAACGCGCGCGGAAAAGCGGGGGGATGATCGCCGGCTACAACCGACCGGGGGGTTGGCGGATAGGGGGTTGGGGCAACGGGGGGCGAGGCACTATTGGCTGGCCGGCTCCTATCCCGATGAGCCGCTCTGATTAGTGATTAGCGCGAAATCGCCCGTTCGTTCGTTCGTTCGTCCATCGGCCGGATGGTTGCCAGTCGCGGCTCACTGGCTTCATTCTTCTCTCCTAAGCTATTTAATTAATGCTGAATTCTAAAAATACCGATCGACGACCGACCCCCACACCATGACCAACCCCCCTCGCACAACCCCGCAGCCAACGTCACCACCCGGACGGAGACGTCGCGCAACGTCCGGAGAACGGGAAAAATGGATTTGATGCTAGAATAACCCTTTCGGTGGTTATCCACGTTCCATGGTAAATACCTTCCGCGAAGGACGCGCGGGCCCTTTTCACACGGGAACAGATTGTGCGACGGGTAACACGATTTCTTGGGATTCCAGGGCAATCTGCAACCTGCAACGCAATTTCCAAAGAACTTCGTTTACCCTGTTCTGTGCCCTAGCTAAACGCTGTTGGGGTGGGTTGGGGTCACCTTTTTGGGGATTTCTTTTGTGTTTCGCAGGGGTTGAGGGATCGTCGTTGGATGACCTAGGGTGCCTAGAACGATCGGATTGAGGTAAAATAGAAAATTACGATTGTTATGAGGGTGGTTTTTTCAGATTCCGATGCCGAAAAAATTAGGTAAGGTAGTTCCTGGATGAAGAAGTTCTGGAAGTCCTGGATCGTCAACTATGTATGGTCTCGTAACACGTTCGCAGATTTCAAAAATCGCATTTCCTGCAGATCGACAACCAGAAGCGCGACCCCTCGAGCAGCCCCGAACCAGGAGAATCTTGCGAAGGGTTGTATGTATCGTGGCAATCGGGGGTAATCGAAGCAATTCGGAAACAGGTCCGGCGCTATCGATCAGCTCGCGGGGGATCCCCATTAAGTCGAGGACCCCCTCAAAGGAGGCACCCTCGTCGAAACGCGTCTAGCCCGTCCTGTGTAGCGTCGCGCCCTCGACGATTTCTCTCCGCGAGTAATTGAATCCTCAAAATTCCTGCGTCGAGCCGGGGTCAGGGGTCGACGACTTCGTGCGTCCCCCAGCCCCTGAATAGCTCGAACCACCCACTCCGAAGGACGTGCCATCCCTCGAAGGAGGCCCGTGGGGAGCACGGATTTATTGCGTAACAACCGCCCCCGGAGTCGGCTCGTAACCTTTGGAGGTTGCGTAGGTCCGACGGTAGAGGGTGCTGCATAGGCTCGATGATCTACTTGTTGAATGGCGAGGAGAGAGAGAGAGAGAGAGCGCAAAAGAGAAAGAGCAAGAGAGAAAGAGAGAAAGAGAGAGAGAGAGAGAGAGAGAGAGAGGAGGCAGGATATTTCTGAATGAACGAACGACTGAATGGGCCGCCGCACATGGCATAGGGTGCCTACTTGACACCGATCCGTAACCTCAACAATCGGGGCTGCCTGTCTTCGAGCCGGCTGGCTCGTCTCCCAAGATCCTGCGCCGAGGGTGAACTACCCTAAACGCAGCCACGCGTGCACGTACTCCTGCGTCCGTGTGCGCCGCTATTAGCTGGCCGAGACCCTGCTGTTTTAATCGCTGGAACCGCAAAAAGGGGTTAAAACTGTCTCTGATTTCCTGTATTGCAGTTATCGAAATTATGGTAGTAGTTTTATGAGTAGACTACGAATTTTATGCACTCATGGCACAACTCTATCTTTGAATTTTAATTTAAAAACGCCACGAACTTTTGGCCCAATAAAGTATGGAACTCGGAGGATTTATACGACACGGTATCAAGTTCCGCAACAAAACAAAGGAAACGCATCGCCTAACTTAGCGTCCCGGGCCTAACGCGGACGGAAGTCTGAAGGGTTAAGGTTACCTCGTCGTCTAAATAGGGTAATCCCGGTCGTTCGATCGCATTCGAGTGCTCGCTGCAGCGATAAGGAGCAACATAATCCCCGATCGACGACGTCAAAGGAATTTTTAAGGACCGAAGCTGGCAACCGGAGGCGCTCGGTTGTTTTTCAGGAGCGTAATCGCGGGGGGCATCGGTAGTCGAACTTCCGGAAGCCTCGGTCTAATCTCGCCGTCCGGGAAGCATGATAGTTCACAAGTAGTTTAAGTCGTTTATCGGTCCCCCGCAGCATACCAATTATCACGGGGCCAGATGTGAGGGATTTCGCGGCCGCTGAAACTTTCCGTTATAATCACCATCGCCGACACTTCCACCCTCCTCTTCGTTCTTTTACACGGTTATCGATCACCCGCTCGTCGGAACTCGAAAATTCGAGTCGCCCCACGGTGGAAAATCGAAGAAACTCCGAACTTCACGCTCTTCATTCATCATTCGCATCTTTACTAAAATTTTCTCTGCGGCTCCGTTGACGAATTATTAACGAAAAACACGGATCTCGATCAGAGCGTGGGTATAGCAAACGGATACGTGGCGTTGGCATTAGCTGAGCCGGAATCCGTCGGCGTTCGAATATGATCACCGTCCTAACACTTATGAGCGGGAGTGTACATTTAAAGGGTAGACGTGTAAATTCGCCTTGATACATTGTTCACTGATCAGATTGGACGCTCATTTTGCAAATTTGGATTTTAGGCATGCAAACGATGAGAACCTCGAGCGGGACAACATTTTACGCGGGCGAAACGGCAAAATCAATCCGCGAAAATAAAACCACCCTGCTTGTACTCGTCGTCGAGACGTCTGAAAAACCGTCGCCAGAGAGAAAGAGAGAGAGAGAGAGAGAGAGAGAGAGAGAGAGAGAGAGGTGCACACGTTTGCGGGGCCTATCCGCGAGGAAATCCACTTATCCTTCGGCGGGTTGCCCGCCAACTGCGCCGGCAACGATCGTCGTTAAAATCCGTTTAACCCTTGCGCGACGAATTAACCATCGGCCTCGTTAACTCGAAATTAAACGGTTCCGCGGTGGAATTAAAAACAGCAAAAAAATTAAAAGCTACGAAGAGACGAGGTAGATGCGAACACAGAGAGAGAGAGAGAAAGATGGAAGGGGAGGGAGTGAGAGCCGGAGGGTAGCGAAGGGGGTGAAGGTAGCGAGGGAAGAAAAAGACGAGGAAGAAGGTGCTCGAAGACTCGATAGGCCAAGAAATCCGCGCGCGTTCAACGGACAAAGAGCTCGCCGGAAGAAAGGATCTCGGAGTGGCTCGTCGATGCCACTTAAGGGGGTATTCTGGTTGTTCATGTTCAAAAAATCGAATTTTTTTTCCTTTGCATTTTCTTTAAGTATAAACGTCGTAGAATATGCGTGCGAAAGGATTTGTTCGAATTGATAAAATTCCCGTGGTTATGGGCGTTCGATGAGCGCAACAATTGAGAGACATTGACAATTGAATTTATAAACGCGTTTTATAAATATTGGCTTCTGTGATTTCTCAAAACTGGGTTAACCTCTTTCGAATTTCACATGCGCGTAAAGTGGATGTACCTTTATTGTCCGTACTAGCATGATTGTCAATATTTACAGTATTATATATTTATTCAGTTTATTCAATATAGTAGGTGTACCTTTATCATCCGTAATAATTGTCAATATTTATAGTATTTTATATTTATTCGATTCCGACTTCGAGAAATGGGGACTCGGTTGACGTTGTGATGTGAGTATTTACAATAATTTTTCTTTGCCGGACTCGAAGGACCAAACATTTTTATAATAAAATTGGTTTTTTAGCTTCGAACCTGCCATTTTGTCAGGACATGTTACGTTCCGCTTCATTTTAATACGGACCACAGCCATACTTGCAGATTACAAATTGATTATACAACGTTTACAAATGTAACAATAATCTTTCGACGATTCAGCCTGTTCTACCTTCAAATTCCAGAAAACGAGCAATAACGCGTTCAAACAGGTCGCATCTAATAATCGAACGTTCCGCGCACAAATTTGAAGTATTCTTCGAAATCAGTACAGGCGCGTCGTCCGCGAAGGGTTAAGGGTGCTCGGGGTGGTTAAATCGTATCGGAACGAGAGTCCGCGAAGATTCGCGGGACGGTTGGCATGGTCGCGGTGGCAGGATCGTCGTGCACCGTCATCCCCGAAACTCTTTTGAATATTTTCGCGTGGCAAAAAGCGGAGGAAAACCGTGGAGCCGTGGGGAGAGGCCGCGGAGCCAGAGAGTGCAAGAGAGTAAGAGAGAGTAAGAGAGAGAGAGAGAAAGAGAGAGAGAGAGAAAGAGTGAGAAAGAATGTACCTCGGAGGAAGAGAGGGTGGCAGGTGGAGGGTGGGTCGGTGGTGATGGCGATGGTGTGGGATAGATGTGGGTGGCGAAGGGGGTGTTAGCCGGGGCGGAGACGGTGCATTACGACCGGGACAGGGCATGGCATGGCTAGCTCAGGAAAGTACAGGATGTGAGAGGAGGGGTAGTTGATGCAGGAGGGTGCATGAAGAGGAGGGCGGTTGCCCCAGTAAAAATCGATCCTCCCCACTCTTTTCCTACTTTTTCCCCTAGAGAGGTTTGCAACCGTGAGAGAGAGAGAAAGAGGACGGGGGAGGACCACCAGGACGGCAGGCAGGCAGGCAGGCTAGCAGGCAAGGCTAGCAGGCTCTGCCAGGCTGCCAGGGGGTGGAAAAAGAGGATAGGGGGTGGCAGTGGCGGCGGTGGCGGCTGCAGGGTTACCTACGTAGCCTGTCTGTCTTTGTGTAGCCGCGTTTCTGAATCTTCGTGAGCGTTCGTGCGCGTGTCGATGCGCTCGTACGCGACTTCTCTCGCGCGGCTTCCCTCTCGGCCACCCCCTTCGCCACCCGCCTGCACACGCGTTCGTACGTGTGCCGCGCTCGCGAGCGCAGCCGATTGAACGGATTTTTTCGAGGGTGGTCGCCCGTATACCGTCCCTCCGTGTATGCACGTGTGCACGTACCTACAGCTATGGACAAAAGTATTACCCTTTTACCCTCGGACCGCCGACCGTTCTTGCAACTATATAATTGACGGTGTTTGGGACCGTTCGGCTGCTTTATTTATCAATTGTTTAACCTTTGCAAATTTAATGCCTTTGCAAATATATTTGACTTTATTAAATTTGTTTGTATCTAATAAATTAATAAAGACTTCAGTACTGTACGAGTAAATTGCACCATTTTTGTATGTGTAACCTGAAAAAGAACTTATAGAAGGGAAATGTTCTAGGTCGTAAAAAATGTTTCGTTTTCGAGTTAAAATGGCTTCGAGTGCAAAAGGTTAAGCCGCTGAATCTTTGCTGCTATTTCGAGTGCTTCAGAGGTTGATTCGAAACTGTGTAGTCGAACGACGATCTTGATACTCCCCTGGGTCAGAGTAGACCCGGATTCCATCGGAAGAATGACGAGTATCGCGAGCACACATTTAGGAGAAAACTGGGCAGGTTGAATTTAAGATGGTGAAACAATTTAGAAAATTTAGGAACTGTTAAAATTATTAAAAGAAGATTGACATTTCCGTCTTGCTCACGTTCTTTGCAGTCAACGCAGACATTTTTTATTTTGCATAACGATCTACGGTCTAGTTATGACTCATTTAACAAATATCCCTATTTGGGGGTGGCGGCGCTTGGAAGGGTACTTGGTTCTTTTTATTCCACCCCTTAGTGCGATCCATATGTGCGTGATCCCAAATGGGGATCATGGCACGTAATGGGCAATGGCTGCGGGTTTATGCATTTATGACAAAAATTTTTCGGACCGTTTTGAAGCAGTGAAAATGTCAAAAGTTTTTATTCTATGTTTTTAATCTATGTCAAATTTCTATTTGACTCCTGCTTCCTATAATTGGCGCAGGCAATTTCTATGTTGCATAAAGATCCGTAATAATTGGCTAGTCTCGTAACTAAATCGGGGTGGAGGGGGAAGTTGAAATTTGGAAGAATATGTGGTGGCCAGGAAAAACGAAGGAAAAGGCATCTCCGAAGATTCTACTCGGAGAAGTTCGAGTTGGCTCGACGCGGAAAGTTACGCGTGAACGATGGCAATACGCGCGATCCTTCTTCAAGAGAGAGAGAGAGAGAGAGAGAGAGAGAGAGAAAAGAGTAGGGGTTGAGCAGAAATTTCGAGGGAATCAAAGTAGCGGAAGGGAGGGGGACGGCTTTCTCCGCGAGTTTCGTCGCGCTGACACCGTTTCGCCGTCATAAACATCGCGGAAAGTGAAGACACCGGGAAAGTTCGGGGCGTTTACCGGCGTCAATGGGGTACAGGGTACGCGCGCGCAACCCGCACACGGCCACGTGGACGAACACACGCGCGGGTCCTCGTGTGCGGGGGTGGCAGCGGGTTGCAGCGGGTCGCGGGAGTTTGCGGGGTGTTGCAGAGGGTTGGGGGTGCGCGGCCACGACAAAAAACTGTCCAAGGTGTACACGATCGCGTTGGTGGTCGACGACGACTCAGTGTTGGTGCACACATATAGCGCCGGACGAAAGTATTCGCACGTAACCCTTATGTCGATAACCAAAATTCTCTCCGATATTCGATGGTGTTGCACTTTGTCGCTTTAATCCTTATGCCTCGAATGCAAATTAACCACTTGCGCACGCAGCAATATTTCAAAAACTTATTTAGAGAAACAATTGAATTTCTCTCTGATGTTTCAACCTGTATCGTTTATTTCTCAAGGGGGATAATCTATTTACTATATGCAAAAATTTTCCATAAATATTGATGGCAAGATCTTGAAAATTAGCTTCGTACCTTAAAATATTGCGTAATCAACCTATAGATTATATGAGTACTTTTTACAACGTAATAATTTATCTCTGTCTGTGTTGCGAGATGTATTTCTATAACCCTCGAACAGTTCGCTGGGCTCATTCATGACCCGAGCAAAATTTTCTTTGTAACGTTTCTCGTGAAGTTTCTGTAGCTACTTTCGAAAGTTTGATTTTGTAACCCTGATGCTTCGAAATATCTCGGTAAATTTTCTCGAAAAATTCTCGCAGTCTGGGGAAACATGTCAACTGGAGGATTAAAATGTGACTTCGTAAATTATAATCAAATTAAAATTTAAAACAAAACTGTATGAAATGTCCTGGGTTCTTTTCTTCTACGGGGGTTGACAATGTTTTCAGAAGTGTAATGATTCGTTGATAGCACGCGTGATCTTGAACTTCCGGGGCAGTGACGGCAGGGCCGTCGGGACTCGAAAATCCCATGAAATGGTTTTCAGTGACGAGCGAGCAACAAATGGCCGAGTTTTGGAGCCGCTTTGATCGGCACGTGGTGGCACCGCTTTGTCATTTTTCGTGGGCTGTGCGCGCGCGGCCGGCAGCCCCGTTGAAAATCGTTGACGAAGTAAATGACTGTTGGCTCTCGCGTGCAGTTAACCGTAATTATCGTTTATCTTCCCCCCGTTGCGTCGCGCCGCGTCGCTTCGCGCTTCTCTCGTCCGCGAGACGCAACTTTCGACTCGATAAGGAATATTAATCCGCCGGCCACCCCGTCGACTCGGTACGACGATCATTTTTTAAACTTTCGCGATTATTTGCCCGCCGCTTTATTGATATTAGTTTAATGGCCGCGAACTTGCCTTAACTCTCCCTCAAATTCTTCTCCACCTTGTTGTAATCTGCGATCGGTCCAGGACTCGGGCTGCGTCGGGCTTTCGGGTTTACTCTCTAATCTTCCTTAACCCCTTGACATACAAATTCAAAGAAATGAAACTCGATGTGATCGGAAGTACCAATTATCAAAAAAAGTATCACTAAACTCCGGACTTTTTAGCAGAAGATTTCTATTTAAAAGATTTCTATTCTGAATTTTAATCGGTTGGAAATAATATTTAAATGTAATTTTTAACACGTTAACTGCCACGTCAGTCACATATGACTGACAGTGATTTTGACTGGGTTTAGAAATTAATATTTATTATGAACCGAATTTTATTGGAATCTTTCGAATTCAAAAGGGTCAAGACAACGTCCCCTATAATACATTTTAAATTTCTAGTTTTGGTTTCATCGATTAAACTACTCTGATTTTGTAAGAATCTCTGGGGTTTAAATACTTTCACCAGCATTCTTGTCGTAAATATATACAATCCACAGTCTACTTGTCATTCGTTTACCAACGCAAAATTGTTCCAGGGATGCCACGCTAAAATTTGCTACAGACGATAAACAATATTTTCATTTCAACGTGTAAAATGTCGTAAACAGCCCACGACCGACCGGAGTGCGCCGTAACAATTGAACAAAGAAATCCTTATTAATCGGCAATTTTTCAACCGAACAAAGCCGCGCAATCTATTAATTACAGCAGCCGATCTTCGGAATTACATAAACGATAACTTCCCGTAGCCAATTCCGCTCACATTTCCCCATCGTTTCCAATATCCCCTTCACCGGATCAGAAAACAACTCGGCAACGGTTCCGATGCGATGGTCGCGTCGGATCGAGCTGCCCGGGCAAGTCGCAACAAGTTCGAGCGGAGTACGCGAACGCGTCGGGCGTTGATCGTGCTTCCCGCGGACCGGTGTCTTATCAGCGTCGTTTCCGGATATTATACTAAACTCGGCGCGGCTCTCTGAAAAAGGAAATCGACTCGAGAAACAAGAACGGTATCAATAGCCGCCCCGCCCGGCCCATTCAACAAGCTTCTTCTTGCCCGGCGTCTTCATCTGGCCGGGACGAAACAAATCCAGAGAGAGAGAGAGAGAGAGAGAGGCAAAGTCAGGGAAACAGAGACAGAAGGGAAATAGTACTACAGAGTGTAGGAAAACGAGAGAGGGGGGGGGGGGGGTAGAAGTAGACCAAGGGAAAACAGATCTAAAAAGCAAGAGAAAGAGTGAAAGCAAGGAGATCGAGGAAAACGGATCAATGAGAGAGAGAGAAAGGAGGATGGAGGGAGAGGGAGGAGACCTAAAACTGATCCAGAGAGAGAAAGAGAGAGAGAGAGAAGGTGGAACAAGGAGATCGAGGATCCATATCTACAGAAAGGAAAGGGAAGAAACAGGGCTAAAGAAAAAGAGAGAGGAGAAAGAGATCCGAGGAGCGAGGGAGAGGGCAGAAAGGAAGCAGAAGAAAAGAAACAGTCCATCGATGAAGGCAGAGCGTAATCCTCGTCGCGTCCCATTCAACCGTACCGAAACAATCATCCAACCCCCTGGAACGGTTACGATCCGATGCAGCTTCTCGAGACCGTTTACCCGCCGGCCCCGCAAGGAAGCTCCGAGGAGTCTCGCGTATATTTCTTGGCGAGCCAAAAATTTCCTGATCCCCGACGATATCCGAACACGACGACGAGAGCGTGCAAAGGGAGAGAGAGAGAGAGAGAACCTGCATGCCGCGTGTAGGGTTGTGTAGACTCTTGTGTGCGGTCTGGCCCCTCGGTGTTTGAGACCGAGTGTCGCTGTGTGTGGCGCACGCGAGAGAGCCTCGGTTCTACTTGGATGGCAGAGGGTGAGTCCAGGGGTGTAGGGGGTGAGAGAAAGTGAGAGAGGGTTGGTGAATCCGGCGGTCGCGCGATCCGTGGGTGCAAGGCTTCGTGGAGTGTTCGTGCACGGGTTTGTACGTGTTCGTTTGTGTATGTGTATGTGTGTGTGTGTGTGCACGCTGTGGGTGCAGCTGTATGCGGAAGCGCCGCCTCCGCCGTCGCGGCGCTTCTGTCGTCCGCTGCAACGATGAAAAATTACCCAGAAGCAGGGCGAAAGAGGGAAAAGAGCGGCGGGAGGGAGGGAGATGGGGGGTGGATGGGTGGTTGGCGGTGGTGTGGGGGTGGTCTCGCGAGGGTGGAAGACGGGGGGTCGTTGCCGGTGGTGCCTAGCTGAAGGGAGAGACGACGAGACGCCGTTCCACAGACCGGTCGAAAGAGAGACAGGGTTGGAAAAGGGGGTGGAAAGAGGGTGGGCGAGAGAGGAAAGAGAGGGACAAGGTCCGGGGAACGTCGGCCGAACCGGCGCGGCGCGGCTGCCGGGATAGAAAGAGCGAAAGAGGAGGAGGAACGACGAGCACGAGCGAGCGCGTTTTTTCTCTAGACCCCGAGCCCGAGTCGTCTAGCGCGCTGAGTTCGCGAGCCTGACAGACAGCTGCAGCGGAGCCCTGATATATCGACCGGGCCACCTAACCAACTACCCGCACTCACTATTATACACCTGGCCACACGCACGCACCCACACACACACACACATACAGTCACGTACACACACCGGTTTCGACCCACCATCCAGCTCCGGTACATACGTACACACACACACACACACACATACATAGTACGTTCACGGGCCATGCCACGCGGGTAGACATGCTGGCGTGTACGAAAAAAAGCCGGCACCACACCGACGCCAACCTCTCTTGCCGAGGTGGGAGCCACTCTTTGCGCTCCTATGCATGTACGTATGTACGGATGCATATACATACAGTATACATGTACGTAGAAATACAAGTACGGTGCTTCGAGAGAGCACCCGCGCGCGTACACCGAATTTTCTCTCTCTCCCTCTTTTTTTCACCCCAGCCGCCGCTGCCGCCGACGCCGACGCTGCCGCCGACGCCGCCCGGCGGGGGTTCACCTCGTTCGCCCTCTTCTGTCTTTCTTTTTCCCTCTGTCCCTCTCATCTCGGGGCGCTTCCTTCCTCCTCCCTCTGTCTCCGCGAACAACCCTTCCCTCCTTCCGCCTCCTCTTTCCCGTTTTTCGCCTGTAACCCGTCTTCGTCTCCTCTCTCTTTCTCTCTCTCTCTCTTTCCTCCTTTTTTCTCTCGGTCGCTGTCTCTCACTCTCTGCCCCCGTCGGCTCTCTCTCCACCAGGCTCGGGCTCACCCCACGCCCCCGTGTGACCGCCACCGATTCCCGCTCTCTCGTTCTCTACTTCTATCCTGCAAAAAGGGTGGTTGCTAGAGCGAAAAAGGGTGGCCTCTCTCCGGCCCGGGGTGGACCAGGGTGGGTAGAACAAGCCGTTGGAGAGGATCGGCGAACGTAAAAGTGTGAGAGAGACGGCGTGGAATCGGGGGTGGACCAAGGGGGAGGCCGGGGGAGGCATAGAAGAGGGCGGGGGTGGGCACCGGCACCCCAGAACGGGGGTGGACAAGACGAGCGGTGGGCGCAGCGAACGGAGCCCAGTCAGCTCCAGGATAATTAGATCCTTTACAGGTTACCAATGATTGATAGTCTTCGAAATACGTACCCAACGCCACCACCCACCTCCCTCCCCCTTCCTCTCCCCGTAACCGGCCCGAGAACCGACCCGCGCACCCTGCACGCCGACTTTCTTTTCCACCAGCACGTACAACCGGCTGCCTATACCCACGGGGCATCCCTGCACACCGGCAAACCGACGTGCACGCGTGCATCACGGGACTTTGCACTGCGGCGGCCATTTACTTACGTGTAAATCGTACTTTGACAATCTTTCCTCGGATCCGACAAATTTCGCATTATATTTTTGCTTCGTCAACCCGGGTTACCGCCCGCCAATGACCATTAACTCTCCACCTTATTCAGGCTCATCATCAGGTTATTTTAACTTTGACACGCAGACAGTTTGTTCGATATAAAATGTTTTCGTCGTACACGATTTTACACGTAGCCGTACCACGCCGAGATTTTTAGCAATTTATCGAGTACGAATAAATTCAGTAATTCAGTGAGAATCGTTGTCGGATTACCGTGTGGTAATTTTTAGTGACGCGTCAGAGTCGCCATCCCAGTGTAAAGGGTTAAAATCCATTACCTGATTTCAACTTTCTCTTTCTACTCGGAACAACTGTTTGTTGTATCCTTTATGCGGATTTAATGCATTTGTCACAAAGATTAATTGCTTCAACGGTAAAGTAGTAGAAAGATTAGAGGAATTTAAGAACATCGATATATTGATTCCAGCTCACGAAAATCATTCAAGCAAGATAGAAACTTCTCTGTTTGACTCCTGCGTGTTGCAATTAATGCAAACAATTTTTATTTCGCTAAATATGAAACATGATTTGATGAAGCTTGCTGTTAAATCTATGTCACATAGGCACTCCCAATTAACTGATATAACGCCGTCCACTTCCCAAATTGCTCCACGAAGTCCCACGCGATTCGACGGGAAGGATAAAAGTAGGATCACGTTATATTTGTAGACTGCGGATTTTACGCGTTTATCACAAAAATGGAATGGTCGAATAAAAGCCTGTAAAAACGTTAGAAGAATCGAACGATGTTGGTACGTTATTCTCGATTTATTCAAATTATTAGAGGAGGAGATTAACATTTATTTAAGTTCCATTTCCCGCAATTGGACGATTTTTATTTTGCAAGAGATCCACAGTGTATTTGTTATTAAATTCTAGAAAGCGGGGGGGGGGGGGGAGGAGAAACACCTTGGAGTTCAAAGAGTTAAAAATGAAAACACCACTTGTAAGTAAGTATGTGGCCGTCACTGTACGGTTTCGTAGCTCGTACGTCGAACCGTGAAGGGTAGAGGGGGAGAGGGAGATGCAGAGAAAGAAAGAGTGAGACAGAGAAAGCGACAAAGAGAAAGCGAGAAAGAGACAGGAAGAGGGCAGAAAGGCCGTGCCGGTGGATGTATACGATAAATGCGAAATCCCCTTCAGGGGCGATTACGTCCTACTGAGCCTCGGCTGGGTCACGACCGACCCTTATCCTCCCTTAACTTCTCCCACCTCTCCGGTTTCGTCCGTCCTATACCGACCCATCCCACAGACTTTCTCACCCTTTACTTTTACCTATATCGTCGATGTGTCTGAGGGGAAAAAAGGGCTCCGGATTTGTTGGACTTCGCCACTTGGCTGCACCGATCGACCACCCTCCGACGACCACCGTGATCACCGCTACGAATACGATCGATTCTTTCATCCACCCCTCTACGGGCCAACCCCCACGGACAACCAGCTCCGAACCCCGAGGAACCGGTCAAGCCGATGATCCGACGAATTTTTTCGGGGATGTTCGGGTGACCGTTGCCGACGATGCTCCCGGTGACGAGGTTGAGCTTGGCTAGGCTATTCTGCACTTAGGGGATGCTGCGATTAGTTGCTGTTGCAGGAGACACCGAACGATATTATTCATTGCTGTAGAATTCCCCGGTTCATGTACTGGGGGTGTTTCTATTTCTAAACATGATTAGTTGGTACTGTGACTGTTACTCAAGTCTGAGTATGGGTTACCTCGGCGCTGATTTTGAGGATAGACTGTTATTCAACCCCTAACTAGTGACGCACATGGTTTCTGCTAACAGTGTCATCATCTTTAGGACTGGTTAACTCTCGTAATAACCGAGTACCTCACTTTTAATCTCTTTTTATTGCTTCTAGAACATTTTTTGTTGACTTATAGAAAAATTATTGTGGAATTTTGTATTCTTGAACGATCATAGATTAATTTTTATTTGATGCATAGAGATATGCCGTTGTTATTATATAACGGAAAACATTTCTAGAATTTAAAAATGCAGTTGTATCATGTTCATCTGGTTACAATTATTAAGAAAAGAAATAAATAGTGTCTTTCGACTAATAGGTAGGCAGTCTTCGTTTTACATAAAAATTCGCTGCCCAGTTAACATTGTGTTTTATAAATCTTTTTCTTAATTCCTCGTTATTCGCAGTGTCGACTTGCAATATTTTTGCGCTAGACGGTTGGATTGACGCGGACGGCAGAGTTTGGTATGAAATTTTGACGGTTCGCCTAAGTGGACGCCAATGTTCGATGCTCCTGGGGGCCGGCAACCAGCAATTTTCTTGCGTGGAAACGCGCCGCGGTAATTCGCGAGATATTGCGCTACACGTGGCTGCTCCGCAATTTACGCCCGGCTCGGCTTTTCGGGGTGCAAACTCGTCCAAGGCGGCCAGCCAGAGACCCGAAATGAGCTTTCAAGATTCACGACGGTTAACTGGATACTGTGGATACCTTTGCGCGACTAATTCGTTCTGTCCCGCGCCGCGAACGGACCGCTAACGTTGCCGAACCTCGCACGCTCTTCCTGTGGTCGTGTTAATCATCTTTCTCGCGCGAAAACGCGGTGAACTGATTGTCGAAGCGATCCATTTCTCTTGAATATTCAAAATTTTTTGTTAAAAATCCTCCGAGGTTTACGATCGCGTTTGTGCCCGTTATTCTCTAAAGTGGGAAACAAAAATGAGTTAAACTAAATGAAAGAAAATTAAATTAAAAAAGTAGTAGTAAATATTAGTTTTTCTCTGAAACGAACCGGTTCGTCTCGTAAACAACGACGCGTCCGTAGCATAAAAAAAAATAGTCGCGCAGATATCACCTCGGAATTATATAATAAAAGTTATGTACTTAAAGAAAAAAATCACCTACTGCCACTCGCAATATCTCACACGCAAAGAATCATCCCCTAAAGCAGAGTACCGTCCACAGCCCTCGCACGCCACCCCTTTGTTCTCATCTTCAGGGTTCCCGGTGACGTCGAAGGACCATCGCGGTAAAACGAAAGACAATATTGTTATCTTCGCGGAAAAATAAAGGGTATTTATATAGGGGGCGTATTCAGCTAGCGTGTCTCTGCAGGAATAAAAGGGAGGAAAACGTGGGCAGCGTTGCTTGATACAATTTTTGGTCAGTATCGAGTCAAGAGATTAGGGCGAGATCTAATCACCAAAAACGGGGTTTGTCTCAAATTACCGACGATCATTTTACCGACGTTTTAATCGACAACATTTGACCGACATTGATTTCGCAACAATAATCATAACAAAAAGAAAAATGTGTTTTATATTTTGCATCTATTCATTTTGATCATAAATACATGAAATACGCAGTCTATCAATTGACCTACCTCAAACCACAAATAACGAATTGCACCATGAGTAATACGTCACAGATGATGTATCTTAATTCGTTTTACGTGAATTACGTTCTTTTACCGGGAAGTGTTGATTCACTGAACAGGCTAACCCTACTGCAATGCTGTTCAACAAGCTCAGTGGTGGGCGCGAGTACACGCCGATTCCCATGGCAATTGACGTCATTGGAATAAAAGGGAAGTGGGGAAAACATAGTTATTTGTTTCGCGCCAAACCGCCGATTATCATACTATTTCACTTAATCCCGATATGGTGTGCTGCCGGTCACTGCATTCAACCAGTTGTGGTCATACATACAACATTGCTCGAAAAGGTGCGACGTGCTGCACACCAGTTTCTTTATACAGTCGGTCACGAAAATATTCGGACACCACTATAATTTTGATTTCGTGACATGAAAATGAGCGTACTTTCCATTTTTCTTTTATTATTTACGTAATCGCTTATCGTAAATAAATATCTCTTATGTTTTTGTTAACTACACACTGCATAGAAACATACGTGAAACCTCTTTTTGTTCTTTTAGTGTATAAATTTCGAAAGTACGGACTATAATAGTCAAAAAACTATATCAGGATCGCCGCGGAATTCAGGACCAAGTTTCTTCGTACAATTTCGCTCAGTATTGAAAGACAGTTCCAACGATATCGCCGAAACCGTTTCGCAGAGGTGTCTCTCGCGTCCTCCCCAACGAGTCTCAGAGTAAATCAATGCTAATCGTCCACCCCCGCGTCCCAGTGTCCCGGTGCGCGTTATTCACCGCTGTTGAACGCGTTACTCTCATTTTCGCGACACGACTAGCACACATGCATCGCAGTCGATTGGTTGACGTCACCAGTGCTCATGCTCCTCCATTCCGTTAATTGCCGGTGTTGTTCCTCATGACGTCAACGAGAAAGCGATTCGCGAAAAAGAGAACGATTTCCCCGTCGGGCGGATCTCCTCCTTCGTTCGTCCGCGGACTATCCGCGGAAGTGACGTGTCGTCAGCTTTTCCGATCTACATTCTACATAGATCGCCCGATGATACTCTCGATCATCGATGAGGCGCGCGCGCGCTACAGAGAGAAAGAGAGAAGTAATGCAAAAAGACGCTCGAAAAGTTCCGTTCACCGACGAAACAACAGAGAAAAATCGCGTAGTGCTTTTTAGCAGATAAAAACACGGGGAATTAAGCGCCACTCCTGCGCCGACGACGACCATCGCTGTTGTCTCTGTACTGTTGGCCATTGAAAACCGGGTGACACGCCGGGCATTGTAAGCCCCCGATGCCAGCACGCCGATAAATTTAATATCGAAAACCGCGATTCGATGTTTATGAAGTTGCATTCATCCACCGGCGACGGAGATTGAAATACGACTAGCCGCTGAACCCTACGGGGGCGGCAAAAAACGATAAAAAAAAAGGTATCTGTAAGAACAAAGGGGTCCCGTGCCACCGCGGGATATCACGTTTCCCCGTAATAAAAAGTAAACAAGCCTCGTTCATAAATATGGATACCTGGAAGACTTCTAGTTGCCCCCCCCCACACCTCCCAAGCCCCGTTGCAATTTTCGCCGGTCCGAGACAGGCCCGAAGGAAACCCTCGCGACGCGGGAAATACCTGTCCCTCGCGGAATTCGATCGGAGGCTTATCGTAATTGCGATCGCGGCGGACTTTAGGACCGTGACGAGAATTTTAAACGATGACATTTCCGATAGAGGACACGTCATTCTTCAGACAGTGCGAGACGAATTTTGTGAATAATTCGAAATTTCCGAAAGTCCGGAGATTGGTCGAAGATAGGTCGGGTTTCGAAAGTAATAGCTACATATTTTCGATACTCGGGAATACACGGAGTCACTGGCCAGTCCTGAACAGACATCCCAAGTCTAGTTTCCCCTTCCACGATGCTGTTCCGCACGCTTCCGCCACGATCCGGCCACGAGATGAGTTCCGTCTCTGTAATGATGCGTCATGTTGTCGCGTCACCACTGGCTTTTCCCCTTAATTCGAGCCGATTCACCTGATCTGGTGACTCTGATCTTCGGGAGGTACTTGGCCGATCATGTGGCCTGCGTACACAGCCAAGTGCGAGGTTATAGCGAAGCAAGGTGAGCATAGCGTTGAGGAAAGCTGTGCGGTGGCAGAGTTGTGCAGAATTACAATTGAATTACTCCAGGAATTGATTTTGTTCCTGAGTGAGTTTCGCTTTACGGGGCCGAACATTGTCAAAATTTGCAATATTACACCTTTTCTCTGGACTAAAGATTCCCTCTTTTTCAATAGTTCCGAATACAGCCGTTGTAATTGCTGACAATACAACTCAGCAGTAACTGTTTCTCCAGGTTTCAACAGTTCAAAGTGAATTATGCCACGATAGTCCTACCAAATGCACAGTAACACCTTTCTAAGTGACAAGCTAGGTTTAGGGATTGATATTGCGGTTCTTCATCTTCGGTAACGATTCTGCTAAGAAATGGATCTCTACGAAATCTGGATAGCAATGAAGTGCAAATTGATCAACGAATATTCTTGTTGGTCTCGGATAATTGATGCGGTTCACATATTCCTTGCCTATATGCCTTTCCCATTTCGTGTAGGTGCCTTTGTATAGTTGACCGTGTGGACACAAGCTTTCTCGATAATTCTTGTACACTTAATTTTAGATCAGCTTCCACTAGAGATTTTATGGTGTCAAAACAATTTTTTTGCAAATAATTGATTACTTATCGGTACCCCTAATAATATGTGACACGTTGCGAAACGGGGATTGAGTGGGACACTAAGCGTACGTTAGTCGCGCGCGGCACCACGCGACACGTCACGTGACCATGATCTTAGTGGGGGACGTTGGAGTGTGCTCAAGGGGTATCCCTCAGAATGAGATAGTGGAAGGGGAAAGAAAAGAAAGGAAACAAATACCCAAACGAGTATCACTTGGCGACATTGCTGCTAAGTAGCCGAGTGATAAGACACTTCTAAGTTAACGAAACTTCGGATGAAAAAATTTTATTCTATATTTTCGACTTATTCTTTCATGTAGAATCACCCCCTTTTCGCTTGTACCACCAGTTACCAAACACCCTGTATAAACCTTGAGAAATTGTCTTTTGGCCGCAAAAAGCGGACCACTGTGCGTCGTTGAGTTTCCTCGTGTCGTTTGATTTACACTATCTCACTAACTCTCCATAGGTACGTATCATTCCCTCTCTTCGTCATGCGACTCGATTAGCATGCGTGAGTGACCGCTTCGGCCAACAGAACGCTCTAGTCGATAATGCGTGGGAGACTAGGCGTGCTCCTTCCAAACTGACCAATCGGCCGAGCAACCTTACCCTACTTCACCGTATTCCTACCATGGCCCATGGCCCATGGGCCTTCTTGTCATCTCACCACCATCATGCACGCAGTTTCATGAAAAAGGACATCGGTGAATCGCGACTTTCAATTCACCGATGAACATCGATTTGGAGCTACTCTGACTCTGGCACTTTTTATAATCACAGGAATCAATTTTGTATCGCCGTAGAAGGCGTTGAAAACTTACAAATGTACAGGTGTTAACGTCACTGTGACCGCGACCTTAGAATTAAAAATAACCCATGAAATATTTCTCTCACTCTCTCTCTGTCTCTCTCCATTCATCCGTGATGTTCGCCTGAATCATAGAGTTTTTGGAAATCCCCCCGTAGAGAAAAAAAGATTGTTTGCGATGCGAGTGTTTCATTTAAATGAAAAAAATCCGGTGGTGTTTTTTTCCACTCTGTTAAGGCGCAACGTCGAAAAACGTTCCGGCAAACGTCTTCCTTCCCTTCTCTCTCTCTCTCTCTCTCTCTCTCTCTCTCTGTCCCTCTCTCTGTTTCTCTCTCTATTTCTCTCCTCTTTCCATTGAAAGGAAAACCTGATAATTAAAGAAAAACAAGGTTTTGCCGTTTGTAAACGGGGAAGAGGGGGTGGCGGCGGGGGGCCAGGGGCCAGTCGATGCCTGGCCAGCTCCTTTGTTAAAATGAAAATTATAATAAACGATATTTCAGGAGTTTTAATTGAGGCGTGTACCGCGGAACCCGGCGAAGTTTTCCGTAGCCTGGCCCGGTGAAAAAAGAACGGAGAAAGATATAGAAGAGCAACAGAGAGGAAAGGAGAAAAAAAAGAACGAGCAGAGGAGTAGAAGGAAAAGAAAAAAGGAAAGAGGGCCAGGGAAGAAGAGAGAGAGAGAGAAAGAGAAAGAGGAAAGCACGGGGGCAACAAGACGAAAATTTCGTGTTCTTATTTGCGCTGTGGAAAATATAAAATTTCAGTGTAGCATCTCGCAAAAACCCCGGAACACACAGTTCCCGTTTCCGCTCGTTATGAAACCTTTACCGGTCATTATTCTTTCGAAATCCGATACCAGAAAAACTCCAACCCCCGTCGTTTCCACCACCCACCCCACCCCCACTATCGATATCTTCCCCTCTGCGCTCGAGCCGTTAATTGAAAATATTTTTCGGCGCAAAACAACAATGTAGATACGATGGAAATTTCTCCGTTCGACTCTCTTTCGGTTTGCGCGCACCGTGCAGACTTCGCAATTAATAAATGGGCTCACGAATGAAATATACATTACGCGTCTGTAAAAGGTGGTCGCGGTTTTTGTTGTTCGTTTCGCGTGGATATGATTAATGTAAGCAGACAATTGGTATACTGATTTGCAAAAATCTTTTTGAACAGCTCGGGGCCTGACTTGATTTTTTACCCCCTCCAACACACTCTTCATAGTCCACATTCGCCTCTTTGCTTGGAACGAGAATCGAAGAGGACTGCGTTTCTTGATACAATAATTCTAATCAGTTGGTAATACTGTAACAGTATTTTTAATACTAAACCTTCCGTGGCCTGTCAAACCGATCTTTTCAGACTTCTGCGTACAATTTCGTACAGTTTGCGTACAGTTTCGGTTATTCATCTTTACGACTTTTCTTGAGGTATGTATACGATGTACTTTGTACGATGATGTTTTATTTTTTTTCCAAGAAATATGTGTATCTTGTCTTTCCTACCGCGGCCGGTCAATCTATGGTTCGATCTACAACGAACGACACAGAAAACATTAAACGTTAATTCACTAACATTGTACTGCTAATTTTCGACTATGTCAATACTTCTAATCTGATAAAAATGATTATCGAGTGTACACCAACCGACGTTATTTTCCTCCAGTTTGCCAATTAGTCAAGACAAAATCCGGATTCCAAAGGTACGCGTATAACAATCGAAATTTTTTATGAAACTAACCACTACCATTTTGCTGTTCCTTGCAGTTTTATAAAACAGTAATAATTAAAATCAAGCTCCGCCGATGCTTTTGTTCACGACTGTATGCACATATACGCGTATGGCGAGCGCAGTTGCACGAGAAATTGTAATCGAAGACGATATCATCATTACCGTTAAAATTCCATGTCGAAACAATTATTCAGTCACAAACGAACGTCGGAAAAAAGACGAGCGGCGCGACGCAAATAAATGTGCTTCGCTTTAATTTCTTCGGGCCGGAAACAATTTGCAATTAACGTTGGCCCGTTTTATATTCTCGTTAAAATCATCCCCCCGTTGTTTGTTAATTCATCCGGGATAGATCGCGCCGGGTTTCCACCCGGCGAAAATCAGGTTTCCAGAGTGGAGGAGCGCCCGTCCTCGCGGATCCTCGCCTTCTTTTTATCATTTTGCGAGAGTGCAACTTTATCTGTCTTCCGCCGGATGCAAACAGCTGTTCTCCGGCCCCGCTCGAAAGAGCCGCGGCCCGATCAATCGAAAACACGTTCTCGACGGGAATTCCCTTTTTCTGAACTGTGGATTTATTTTTGCTAGATCATATAGTTCAACTCCTTAAAAAAAGCCCCACAAGGTCTGAGTCTGACCTTGGTGGCAATTTTTTCAAGTTTTCAAAGTTATGGATGTTTGTGCTACGTATGTATCCTTAAAGAGAACAAAAAGACAAATTAAACCATATATTATAACGCATATTTACGTCAAAATTCAAAATTTAAAAATTTGATGTAGTTTCCATGATCCAATCGACCCCAAATTTTTTCCAGGTCATTTTCCCAACACCTTTCACAATTATGGGGAGGTGGGGGCGGGTTCAAAAGAATTTTTTTTTGAGATCAAAAGAATTTTGCAAAATAATTTTCATCAAATATAACTAAAGTCCTAGTGAGGAGAGCGGGGACGGGCACGCGTCAAGCGTGGGTGCAGGTCAGTGTACGCGTGCCATAGTTTATACCAGGCCCGAGCAATTTCCTCCCCTCTGTTTCTGCACGACTCCCACTGCCAGTGCATCGGTCCACTATCTATTTCTATTACTTTGCCTCGCGTCGTCGCGTGACCGCGAATGTACGCATGTATGTACATCTGCACTCCACAGTAGTTCGGTGCAGAAGTAGGGAGAGGAGTCGTCTATGGCTCGCGATCGCACGTAGCCCAGACCTGGTTTACGTAGTAGTCGGTAGTCATCACTTAAGTATTCATGAAATCCCATACAAAATACGTGTTGATTCATCTTCCGTTGGTTAAGGAAATTAGTTTCGCTTCTTGAATCGGTTTAGGTATTTATAGGATAGCTGCCGGATTGATTTAACACATTTGCCACACGGCCTACTGTTACAACTTTCGACCATGTTATAAATTAATTTATTACTTTATTTGCGACGTTAACGCAAATTGCTCTCTCATTTGCAGACAGACTATCGACAACGAGTGCTAACAGTTTTCTGTTATCTAGGCTTGATCTAATATTATCCAATAAATATTATTTCGTGGGAAATAGTAAGTATTCAAGTTCAAAGGTTGTCAAAGCAAACTTTATGCAACTTACCGTTTGTCTTGCCTTCGTTCAACTCTTTAAATTTTTTCCAGATCATTTTCCCAACACGTGTCACAATCACCGGGGGTGTGAGACTAAAAAGTTTTTTGGTAAAAAAAATAAGGTCCTTTCTTTGACGCTATTTCCCCACGCTTCCGCCACTGCCCAGACACGGTACGTGTTTCGTCTGTGTCGTGCATGTGTCACGCGACTAATCCGGTACGGGAAGAAAGGGGCTAACTTTTTCCCCTCGATTCGAGTCAATTCCTCCGATCTGGCGACTGTCTCCGGGGGCCAGTGGGGAGAAGCCACACGACACGCACGCTTCCCTCTTCCGATTTTTCTCTGTTGCGTTTGCGGTTCCTGGGTGCCGTTTCCCTCCTTCCTCTTAGGAAAATGTCCTCGCGACGCCGGATTCCCCACGGCATTAGACCGTTACGTCAAACAACGCAGCATTGTGACATCGAGAGATCCCCGATCGAATTAACGATTGTGTATGACCGGTGGTGACGTTCAATTCCGATGCTGTAACCGTTTTTGACGTATATTCACTGCACCTTCAGTAACGGCGCTTTTTTCCTTGATACAACCGCATTCGCCGGCCTTGTTTCTTCACTGCACTGTCTGTGGTCCAGGTTCTAGGGCTCCATCCGATCCGTGGATCTAATCTTTTCAATCTTGGGGACCCATTTCGATTTTTCTACATGACCTATGATTTTTGTACTTTCACCCATTTTGTCTTTCTTAGCTGAGATTGTAGGTTTTCTTCCGCTCTTGTTTTACAAATTTTACTTTCGTTCAACGTATTCTCCGGTCGAAATATTTTTGTTATCTGGATTCACATGTCTTGTTGCGTATCTTGTACTGGAATATCAGAAGATTCGATAGAAAATGGAGGAAATATGTCGAAATTTCAACGGTCCCAGATCTAATATGCTCCGAAATACAGTTATTCATGTAGCTTCTTTCACTCGGAGATTCCGTTTCTAAATTTTACTTGGTCCGACGCGTTTCGTGATCTCTGAGTTTAGAAGTGTAATTGCAGCTCGAGTTAAAGATAACAGCGAATGCTCATGGATATTCGCATTCTCAGACACACCGTGTCACCGTGGCTTTTCTTCGGCACCTTTCGCATTCGCGTGCCAGCACATTTGCACGGGACGCGGTCGGATTTCATGCGGCAACGAAAATGTCTACAATGTGGGAAATCCTCCGCGGCAAGATTACACCTTGATCCGTAATTAGCGAAATCTTGGATACGCAATAGAGTCGGCGTTCGCGGCACGCGGCACACGGCGCCGCGTCGCGCGCCAATCGGAAACCAATTTGTCTATTACAGGGGATACGACCGGCTGCCACACACGGTTATCGAGTTTGTGAAACCTTTTTGAATTTCCGTTGCACAATTTCCTCATTGACTTTTATAGAGACAAGCTGTAATACAGTTCCCAGGTTTTTCCTATGTCGAAAGTGAACCGCTAACGAAATTATCCGCTGACAGAGAACACTGCCCGAAGGCGTTGGGTTTTCAATGTCCGAGTGTTTCGACACCTGCGATCACTATCATCCTCCTTATCGTCAGAACCTTTCGAGCTTCTGTTTCATGGCTCAGAAGATGTTTTAAGCTCGACACGAATAATTTTTGCTGCGCAAGCGATTTTTCAGCATCCACTGTGAAAAAGAATTGTTTGTGGTTTAAGATAGTTGCAAATACGATGAACATTTTATTTCCAATTTAACGGGTGACCGACAGGGATGAAATCAGAACGGACCCTCAAGTTCACGATAGCTAATTGGTATTCCGGTCACGTCTTACGGACGCTAAAAAGAATGGAACTATTAAATCAGTTTACGTTCGGTGTGGATCAGGTTAGCTTAGCATTTCTATACTATAGGCTGCTATAGTGGTTATGGTACCTCATACGATGTCGATTAGGCAAGAAAGGTTGCTATAAAAAATTTTTGTTTTATTTTCTTGCTTGTACGAAAGTTTTGTATGAAGTTTACCGAGCACCATTACAATTGAGATATTTGTTTTTCAAATGCAATTCAGTGTTTTTTTTAAATGATGTACAACTTTTCAGGAATTAGGACAGAGGCGATGGATGAGACGAGCTAAAGAAACAGATTGCTTGTAAAACAAGTTGCTTTATTGTCTTGTTTGTTCAGTACAAAAGTCGAAGTAGAACGCTATTTAATAAATAGAACATTATAAAATGATGTATTCGTTACGCACAGCACGGCTGCTTACAAAACATACGATTTCATATAATCGTTTGTACAGTACAAAAATGGAAGTAGAACACTATTTAATAAATATTACGTTATAAAATGATTTGTTCGTCACCAAAAGCTTGGTTGCTTACAAAACGTTCGATTATATTTGATCGTTTGCAGAGTAGAAAAGTCGAAGTTGGATATTATTTACTAAATGCAATACTATTGAATAATCTATTAACATACTAACTAGGAACATGTGAGCGAATAAATATTTCGATTCTAAAACAAACCTGATAACCTTGTAAACAATAATTTGATCTCCGTGCGACACGTTTATCGACAATACGAAGACATTCTATAAATAGTACGCTATATTTGCTTATTGCATAATAATACTCTTTGAGCAAATCGAGATTCCGCGCACGGACGTCATCCGGCAAACAAGTTATCGTTGTTAATTGATGCATTTACGGTTCTAATGAGCGTAGCACCGTCTATTCCAACGGCGCGTGATTCAAAACAGCACGCGACAGGTCGGAAATACATAATGCTTCGGTGAAGACGCTCGTTCCTGGCTGATTAAAATATTACAAACAACAAATGCCTGGACGCTAAAAATGTAAAGTAAAGCAAGAAATCTAAGGAATATACATGTTATTGCGACAGAGGAACAATTGCTGTTTCGACTGGAACCGATCCAATCGTTCCGGGAACGATCGCATCGTTCGGTTTGAGCAAAAATCAGATACACCTAACGACAGAGGGAAGAAAGCGATCGGGATTTCATGACTAAAGAATGACCTTTGGTAAGACGATGATCTTTTGTCGGTGCCCGATGTATCACAAGTTCTGCGAACAGTTTCGTGAAGGAAAATAAATAGAAAATCACAAACACTACGGAGGACGAGAAGTAAAAATAAAATAAATATGGAGACATTTGAGAGATACCGAGAGCTAAGACGAAGAAAGTTCGGATGAGGCGAACCTTGGAAAAATCGAACTAGACACTCAAGACTTGATCTGCCCCCGTTCGTTAGACTACAATGACCTGTCAACGTCCTTTCTTTCAAGCTGCTTTTCCGTGACGAAAACACAGCCGGTGAACAATTTCATAGGTTTCGCTGACGCACCGGTGCAATTCAAATGCACGGTCGTGTACGTCTGGACGCAGTATTCGCCGTTGTCTTGCGGGGTAAGGGCCCCGGGTTTCTTGCACTTGATGTGCCTCAAATACCGCTGCGCGCAATCGTTTCCTTTGCAGAGGACAGGCTCCACCGTGTAGTTGCACTTTGGTTCATAGTAACCACGGAAGCCGCTCTCGTCCTGCGAGTAAGGCGGAAAATTATCGATGTGGTTGTTGTCCCTCTTCGTGTTGGTCTTGCTTGTGTATTTATCGTGGGACTCTTCCAACGAAGACACGTCCAATTCAAGGACTTCCAAATCTTTCAAGGTTGGTCTGTGACGGAGATGCCTGATGTGGTGGTCGACCGATGGATGATCAGGATTGTCATGCGAGTGTCGATGATGCTCGTGTCTTCTGTGCGATGTCAGTTTACGATGATGGTCAGGCATTGCCAGCACGCCAGTCATGGAGATGGGCAGCAGGATCAGGAGGATACCGTAGTGCGACATCTTCTCTGTTGCTTCAAGGATGGACCAACTTTCAGTTCCTTTTCTTCACCCTTCTTAGTCCTTCTTCGTGCTGTTCTTCGGTCGTTTGGTCCTCTAAACCGGCCGACACAAAGATAATTGTCTGGCTTCTGAAGATCTCGGAGCGTCTGAAAACACCCGGCGCAATCGGGACCGAGGGAGGCCGCAAACGGTAATTACCGAGGAATCGTTGCTTTGACGACCGAGAAGGGTTGTTCTTCGGGCCGTGCGACTCCTGGCCGTACGATTGCAATTGTATACGGTGCCTTGGCTAAAGAGGACCGATTTCTGTCCTGAGACCAGCGACAATTGCAAGATCCCTTAACACTTTGCAGACACCCAGTTGAAGATCGAAGACGGTGGATGAAGAGAGGACTTCTGTTCCGTTCCGTTAGGAAATTGCAAAGCACCTAGCACTGTTCAGACCAGGGGCACCCAGTTGAAGATCGAAGACGGTGGACGAAGAGGACTTCTGCCCTGATACCAGCGCGAATGACAAGATCAGGGATCAGTTCCTAGCACTTTGCAGGCCAGGTGCACCCAAGGTAGTTGACGGCTGAAGAGGATGCCTCGAATTGCCGGTGGTTTGTTGAAAACTGAACGATCAGCGAGGTCCAAAGGAACCTCGCCTTTTTATACTCTCAACTCCCACTTTGGGGCGCCGCGCGTGTCCAGCCCCTTCTTTCCACCCGGCCTGGGACTTCCAGAAGCGGAGGAACACGCACGGATGGATGATTAACGTCTCATTCATGCCTGGTACGGGTCCTCGAAGAGGGCCCCTAGACGACGGCCAGCGCCTTTCCTCTTACGAGAATCGCGAGACCGGCCGAAGTAAGCCGACGTCATCGTCCCCCCAGTTTCACGCGAGCGCGGGAGAGAGAGTCCCCCGGAGAAATGTTCGTTAGAAAAAGCCCTCAAGTATCGTTTCCCGGAAAATCGGGAGAAACGACGACACGCCGCCGCGTGGGTTGTCGCAGCCGAATGACAGATTGCCGTGCGATAGTCCGTTCACCCGCGAACGCGCACGAACAGTTTATGGTTTATCCTGCCGGCATTTACGCACGACCGTCGTCTTAACCGCGGAATTCTTACGCATTAGACGCATATAATGCGCTCGGAGATTGCATTCTTATCGCGTCATAGAGATATCTGGCGGAAGCTACCCACGCGAGCTTTGCGCAACGCAGCATCTCCGATCGTCCTTTGCCCTTCTTCGTGATACGCGGGCAAGGATGATCAGAGTGACCTTGGTAGCTTTGAACGAGTCCAGGTAGCTTGCAGATGGAAATTTACAGAAAAATAACTGGACAATTCAGCACGTTTTGTTCGACTTCGTGGGAAAATTGTTTAATCACATTTTTTGAGGGGTGAATATATATATTAGCGTAAGAATTCATGTTCACCCACATATGGGTGACATGTCAGTCAACGTGTTAAGATGTGACTTTGTAAATGAGGTTGCATAACTTGTTGATTTAAAGCATGGAAGAAAAACGGGACAAAATATTGTCCTAGACTCTTTTATGCAACGATCACCAAAGCGTGGACGAGGGTTGCGGCTAAGTTTTCACGATCGTTTAGAATGGTTTTAATATATTCGAATGGGATACAGAATTTCATGAGATTATTGACGTCGTTTGGTTGAATCGATTTTTTAATATATTCGGTTAACACGATGCTGCTGTTTTGGACCACCGGTAGTAATGGTGTGCAGAAATAACATGCACGTTTTTGTACGAATACTATGGGAATCACTATCAGCTCAGTATTACAATATGTTCCGACTTCAAAGAACTTCCTCGAAGAGGCAACAGCTTCCTCGAAGTTGCGAAAGTACGTAAAAATCAGCGTCTTTCTCAAATGAAGATTAATTTGCACACATGTAAGTCACTCGACGCTACACCTCAGCTAACACCTATAGTTTCAATTCAATCGAATGCTTGAATATTATTATCAGAAACGAACCGACGAACAGGTCTTTTCACACGTGGTTTACTGTGAATTGAAATATTATTTTGCAACTTTGAAAAGAAACATATGTTCCATTATTAGATCAATTTACGATCTATGCACCTAAGACATTCATCGAAGATATCTCCGTTGTTTTTAGTAATACGAAAAAATGTTTGAGGAAGAAAATGTTCGGTTCGGTGGGTCAATTATTACGACGGAGAAGTGTTTTTTCTCCAGATCATATTTTCCGATAATTAAAGGTCATCGTCTTCAGCATCGAAGACCATGTTCATGCTCAATACGATTTCAGTGAAAAATGTGATATTGTAATCGTCTGCTGCGAATTTAGACAAAACGCAATGCAAGCCTAATTACAATATGCAAGAACATATCGTTATGAACATATCAATATGCAAGAACGTTAATTTCTCTACCTTATGAATTAATATCAGAACACGACTAAAAGAGTTGGTACTTAAAAAAAAAAAACGCGTAAAACGTGACACATACGTGGGTTGATCAACCGGAATACCGTTCTATAAACCGGAATTATTCTTTTACGGGCCGTGAGACGAACGGAGAGGGACGCGGCTTTGTAGAGGTGTTGGTTGGTATGTATGTATGGGATTTCCCGCGAAAGTGCCGCATCCTACTGCGGCTTCAGTCTGTAGTAAGGTGTTAGAGCGAGCGGCACCCGCGTGGATTATTATCAAATTTCTCAGGAAAGAAAGCGTAAAACCGTCCGAAATTTTGAGAAGGCTTGAAGCACAGTTCGGTAACAACGCCCTTAAGAAGGCTCAGTTGTACGCGTGGCATAAACAATTTTTAGAAGGACGAGATAGTGAAAAACAACCAATGTCACCCGAGGACCAGCGTGACAGGGAAGTCTTCTCGAGGGTGACCATCGAATAACAGTTACTAAAATTAGCAGTGCTCAAACAATCATGACTGACTCTTGCATATTGTCAGAAAAGACGCGAATTTCCAATTCGAAACATTATCCTGCTTCACGATGACGTCTGGCCCCATAAAACTACACTAACGCAACAAAATGTTAAGGATTTGTTCTGGACTATGCCGGAACACCCTCTCTACAGTCAGGACTCATCGCTCTGCGATTATCATCTGTTTGAGCCACTCGAAAAAGCACTTGGAGGATAGAGATTTGACGACGATGCTGCTTTCGAAACGTTCTTGCGCGAGTGGCTCGTGTCACACCACGTTCATTTTACGGTAGCGGCATCAAAAAACTACCTATCCGTCGGGAAAAATGTGTTTCCAAATCACAAGATTACGTAGAAAAATAAATTTCAAGATTTTGATTAACTTCATCTTTTGCAAAAATTATTTTCTTAGTCAATGAAACAATTTTAGGGGGCGGCGTGAAAAAATCTCGTAAAAAAAATTTCAATTGGTATAGGACGCAAGCCAAAGTCAACGAGCGGGCCTACATCCTAGTAGAGAAAAAAGAGAGTTGAAATTCAACTTTCTTTTGTTCAAACTAAGCTTCGTTTGAATGTCAACACTTCTATTTTTCATTGGTACGTAGACTCGCTCGTTGTAGCGAGCAGTATACTACATAGTATTCATTGCAGTATATACATATAATAATATTTAATAAAATAAGTTGTTTTGATTTTCGGTGACTTTCATGGGCATTGGCGTGGCACTCGACGTGATAATGAGGTAAATAAATTTGTACTTTGCTCCTGTAACTTGGAATTTTATGCTAAAAAATTTTATTTTACATGAACCATTTCATTTTACCGCAGTGTAATCATCACAGTTTGCAAGGACGTCGAACAAAAAACGTTGCGCGACAGAGAACGACACTTGGGCACGCTAATGGTACAAAGAGTCGTTTTTTATTGACTCATAGAAACAATTCCGGCGATAAGATTCCCTTGGTCGGAAAGCTGGCATGGGTGCCGAGCTTCAGGACGGATTCGGTGGCGACTATGCAGGCTCTTCGGACGCACTCATTCATCGGAAGCGCTGGGTGGTACGCTTTGAAATATGCAAGAGCACCCAGAAAGGCATCTCCGGCTCCCTGCGCATGTATAACGAGAATTAGCGAACTGTCCATTGTCGAGCCGTAAATCAATTGATGGCCGTTGATTCCTTTCGTCGGCTGACGCATCACGGATCACTTTCTAGTCACCTTTCGTTTCGAAAATTCATATAATTCCCAAAAATAACTCTCCTGTAATACTATCATAGAGGATGGTTCCTTCTTTATCGTGAAAGTTCCGCAAAACGTAAGCAGTCCGAACAAAGTGGAACCGGCTGTGGTCAGACGGATTTGCGAGGGGTGAAAGAGGAGAAGGGCAAACACGTTGCCCTTTAGGGCGCTACAATGATTTTATTACTCTAATACTTCTCTGGTGGATGGACAAAAGAATACAACAAATTGAAAACCTTAGTGCAAACACCGGGCAAATTCATTCTTTAATGAAATTATAGTCGGTGCTATTCACAGGTTTTTATTATACAAACTTTGATGTGTAAAACAACATTTTTTATAATAATTTAACCTCTTCTTATTCCGCTGCCGGAACGATAATGGTAATTGGTAAAAAATTCCCAAAATTGGACTTGTTTTTCTCCAAATCTTAAATTTTGGTCAAAATAATACACATCATCATCCACCATTTCCAAAAAAAGGAAGAACGGGAAGACTCCCGGGAGGAAGAGGGGGGACTCCCCGAACCCACAGGTTCGAAACTTTAAATTAGGACTATTTTTCGCCGGTGAGAAATTCGCAGAAAATTCTTTAGTGTCGTTTGTATATTTACGCCTAACATTCAGAAGTCCCCGTTGCTATAGGGAAAAAATTACAGTACTTAGAAAGGAAAAACCAGACTACGCACCGCGGCGCGTCAGTACAGCGACAATGACGCGAAGCGGACCAATGGTCCTTCTATCTTCAAACAATAACAAATAATCCCCGAACTAAAATCGAATCACAGAACTGTATTAGGAAGGAACGATGCGGTATTAACAGTTACAGTCAAGCATTCGATTCTGTCAGAAGTGAGTATTCATTCTGAGAGAAGAGTAATGAAGAGTAATGATAATGAGCAAATGAGCGAATCTTCGATTGCATGAATGAAAGATATAAATCTAAAATAAAGTTGCGACCCATTGTTTGTGAAAGCCCTGAATGAATTTGTACACCTAACATGAAAATTCGATTTTATCTAATCTTTGTGGTTGCTAGTCGGTGGTCAAAGTGTTAATGAGTGCACTAGCATAGAGAAGGACCGGAATACGTTGTCTTCCGCCGTTACCGACAACCACGAGCATGGGAGTCGTTCACTATGACTCTGCACGACAGTCGTTAGCCCCCATGGAAAACCCCAGGACAGTCCCAGACGAAGAAGAGACTGTCACCGAGGCTAAAGAAATTTCGTACTAACTGCGTGTACACAAATGTATGGCTAGAGGATTAAAAAATCTAGAATTAGGAAAAATGAAAGTGAACTCGACAATTTCGGAAAGGAATGATAAAACTCAACCGAGGATGGGGGACATTTGTGAGCAACTGTTATCTGGCACCGGATCCCTCGCGCAATAAAATCGAAACTAATGAAAATATGAACTTGTATTTTATCTTTATTTATTATATTGAAGAGAAAACTTACAGTTGTATCCACGGGTTGCACTCGTTTGGAAGTAGCGATTATAGTGGCTTTCCTATTCTCCTTGGACGCGAACGCAGCTCCTAGCTCTCCCAAAGTGAGAACAACCATATTGCAGCCGCTGTCCAACAGCTTATCAATAGCTTTTTGAACATTTGACAGCCCCAATAACTGCACCCCAGTCATCACTTCCGCCTAAAGTGGTAACCACTTCATTAAATGCAATCATTCAGTTGCTTTTAAACCTTTGCAGTCGAACAGCAACTTTGAAGTGCCTTTAAAAACTACTGCACCATTATTTAGACAATCTGTTGGATTTTAATAAATTTCAGTAGGTAGACTTCGTACGTGTAAAACTGAAAACATGCCGAAGATACCTTCAGCTCACTACATCAATGTCGCGAGGTATCTTCGGCATGTTTTTGCACTGACCTAATAGAATGAACATGCGCTAGGTCAAGAAAGTTCTTGTATTAAAATAGCTTCGAATGCAAAGGGTTAATATACAATAGTGGTGACGAGCTTGCAGCAGCGGTTTTGGAGACAGTCTTTACGATAGTGCAAATCATCATCTCCAGCTCTAAAGACTTAATTTGTCGGTGACCACAGTACCTCAGTCTCGTTGATGCAGAATATATCGCAGAGAGAAAGAAGCTCTTCGTCTACGTGTTCCATCGCAGGCGCCCCGTTCACGATCGACAGACCTATCGCATTACATTTTACATAGTCGTCATAGTCATTGAATGGGAGAACAACGAGGCGTGACGAGACGCAACTAACCGTGACCTTTATGGAGCTTTAAAGCGTGTCGCGTAGCTTCCAGGGACGTCTCGAATTGACATAATAAAACGGCAGCGTCTTTGACTATCTCCGACGCGTTGTCCACCTGTTTCGCGCCCAGCGACGCGTTCGATCCTAACACGATCACTATGCTGTTCTCTCCTAAAAAATTAATTTTTCACGGGCGACTATGCGACGAAATACAATACATGGTGCATTAAAAAGTTCCTACATTTTTTTCTGAAACGTATCAGTGATGTGATCTTCACTTTAACTATTAACACTTAGTGTGAACCTTTTGCTACCCCTTGTATTAATTATCTTAATTTCTGTGCAACCATTTATTTACAGCACCTTAAAATATAAATATTAAATGTCTATGTCGGGAAGACGAATTAGACGAATTTATATTACGTTTAGTAAATTGTTTACTATTACCAATTAGCACTTGATCTACCGAAAGACATGTTACATAATAATCCCATACGAAATAATTATATTACAGAGGGTGACTTGTTGGTTCACGATTGAAATTACAATTGCTGTTGAAAGATCCAATAAAAAATCTTTAGCCATGGACCATAGGCATACAAAGGTTATGAAATATTCCCCGGTAAATAATGTGTCAATAATAAATAGTCTAATAAAGGGTGGCTATGGAAGGAGCCTGATCCTTAGTTCTGGAACTTTTCGAATGCACTATGTACGGATGAAGACGCGATCTAAGATTTATTATCTGAAGGCACGTTTTTGTGCAGCAATCTGAAACGATTGGCAGTGTTTTCCTACCGTTATCGGCAACGGTGATATGCGCTATGCCACTGTGCTGGTTCTCCTGTATTTGAACGTGTGAGGTGTCCACATTTTCCTTCTCAAATATTTTTAAGTATTCCTGAGCATATGTGTCTGAGCCTAACTGTATGAAAAATCAATTTTAATGGGGGAACCATAATTCTTATGAAATTCTGAATGTATTGAAATTTAACACATGCACCACCAAGATTTCAGTAACGTCTATCCTGAAGAATAAGGTATCATTAGATTACAAATTGCTTTAAAATAAAAATAATCTGCATTGATTGCAAGAAACAGAGCCTTTCAATCTATTTATTTCTGCCATAGATAATAAAATCTGCCTATCGTCATTGCAATTTGAAGAATAATATGTATCTTCCAGAAATATGCTCACATTTTGTGTTTACGTAACACTGCTCCGGGATTAAATAATTATCTCATTGACAGTGCAAGGGTTAATTAAATTTCTGTGGATAAGGAAGTGAGATCAGAGTATCATACGCAAGCAACAATCGCTGTGGATGCACCGAGCTTTGATGCAGCTATGCACTGATTGGCACCTTTGCCACCATACTTTATCTCAAAATTTTTACCGATTATGGTCTCGCCGGATTTTGGTAAGCGCGGAGAGAAGCTAAAACAGAAGCGTGTTCTTCCTATAGTAAATATTATACTACCATCTTGGTATCTAGTTTCATCAAAAGAACTGTAATACGAAGTGTTAAGAATTTTAAATGGAGTAAAACAATACCTGTAATTTATATAACATTATTACAGAAACATAAAATAGGGACTACAGTATTGCACACTTAAATCAAAAAGAAAAATGTATCTACAGGTCTTTACAAAAGTTACAAAACAAATTTTTCTTATCACAAGTGTGCCGACTTACCAAGTGAAATCGATCATGCAGGAACCAACGACAACGATTTTCGGAGACATTTTTTTAAATAAAATATTGAAACACTTATTGTGAAATTGGAGGTGCAAAATATTCGGGCGATTATGCGAGCGCTTTCACGTAACTGTTTCTTGTAGTGGAGACACACGAATTACTCGGTTTATATAAACGATTAAAGCTTCCTATCGGGTTTTATCACAATTATCGCATGGACCAATAAATCCCGCAACTGATAAATGATTTGTTTACTGGAAACATAACCTACGACATATGATATGTATTACAGGATAGACGAAGAAGGTCAACGCTGAATATGAAATGCAGTAGGTTAACAGTGACACAGATCGAGAAATTAATATACAGTTAATATTAGAAAATGTACTTTTATTCTCTGTCATTTTCATTTCAATACACTCACACAGCCGAATACTTACATTACATACATGCGTAAACGTCAACGTGTTATCAGCTCGCACGTGTATCACAAGAGATTAAAAGAAACTTTTGCACTTTAAAACTTGCAATCTTGCATCCTATCGTGAAAAATAATAACAAAGTTCAATGCAGAAAAAGAAATGCATAAATAAACATCGATATGCAAACGGCATTTAAAATTGAATATAAATAAAGTGGCAAATGATGTAAAAGAGCGCCTGCTGCTATCTGTAGGAAGACGAGCAAACCTGCAAATTAAAATTAATTTACCTTAACGAAATCCTTTTCGTTTTAATGAGATAATTATTTGGCAATTAATGTAAATACTTTCAAACGAATTATAAATAAAATTTCAATTACCGGAGTCAATCTTTCAAGATATAATTTTACAGAATATTAATAAATCTCTCAAGCTACAATATATATATATATATATATACGCGTATAGTAATCAGAATATTTTTGAAAGAGTAATATCTTTGAAAATATTATTACTAAAATCTATTTCTTTATTTTATTCTTGTTGTTTCGTAGTCATGTTTAAGTACCATTTATGCAAAAAAATATGTCACAGGCCCACTTATGAATTAATTTTCGTATTTAAAGTTTATATTTTAGTTTTCGAAGCTAAGAATTAAAAATTTGTATGAACAATATGTATTTTGCTTTCTAATATTTTTAATTTGGTTTCCAAAAATCTGGTGGAAAATGGTTGTAAATAATTTCCGGTAGATTGATGACAGCAGTGTACTATGTATGTATAACTACGTATTCCAGATTTCGTTCTTGTAAACATTGCGTTCGGATTAAAGGAAGTCATTGTTTTTTCATACGAAATCGGTTCCTATATATGAATTATCGAAAGTATTTGTTTAACAGTGACGGTTTCCCATGAAACAGTTCCATGAACGATTGAATAATATGTGATTATCTTTGGAATCGACAGAGTATGGATACAGCAGTCTTGGTTGGTAAGTTTTTCACACTGCCATTGAAATCGTTTTCGATATAGATTCGACGAAACCGTTGCTAAATAATATGATAACGTTAACAAAACTTCTTTAATTAACAAGTTCTAGATTAACGCATTTTCTAGTGCGAGGGCCGAATAACTTGATTATAGATTAGTGTATTATCATTTAATATGACTTCATGAAACGTCGAAACATTGAATCGTTGAAACATATTACTGTATTTCTCCGTTGAGAATTTCTTGGTGCAATCATCGAAACGTTATCTTGCGAACGAGTTAATCATTGAAATCGTGTCGGCCCAAAAACCAGTGGGATAGAAACCGTGTGCGCTTGATGTTAGATATCTGTGTGAGGTTATGGTATGCTTGAAACATTTTTTCTTTCGTCTCTTGCTGAAACAAAATTCTTTGTACAAGTTGCATTAGTATCGAGAACAATTTGATTGTTATTTACGAGTATTTAACAAGTATATTTATCATATTCCGATCACTAATGATAGTAATCACTCTTTTTCGTTAACAGGTCAGTCCATGGTTTACTAGATAAGTGTAATGATCTTAATATTTTACCATGGAACAAGCAGATGAAGTACAGCGTGATACTGTTGAAGTGCAATCAATACCAATAGTAGATATTTCTTCTTCATTGGAATCACATTCAAACGAACATGTGACAATTATAGAAAACATTCCTGAGAGTCAGGAGAACTCTTCCCAGAATTACACAGATAACGAAGCTTCTTTAACTGCAGACGAATGTGAGCTAAGTATTGCAGTCGAGGAAGTTGAGATTAAGGAAGATGAAATCAAGGAAGACAAACTCATAAAGAATGTTAATGCCGACGAAATTGATAAGCTGAATCAAGAGATAATTACTAACGACACACGAGAGGTAATCAAAAGCAGTCCATCAGACACAGTTAGCGACAATACACAAGAAGATGATGAGCAGGGTACAAAGAGTATAGTAGCTACTGAAGTGAACCAAAAAGAGGTACTAGAGTTGAGTGATGTTAAAGACAACGAAAAATGTGCAGAAGATAAACAGTTAAATGAAGAAAGTATAGATGTTTTAAACGACGATCAAGAACACACCACAGAGAAAAAAAACGAACCACAAAATCGTAAGGAAGACGATGTTTGTATAGCAAAAGATACAAACGCAACGGATTCTGATGGTCAGAATAAAGTATTAAATAAGTCTCCCAACCAGACAGTTGAAAAGAAGGACCACTCTATGCATGTTACAGATGCAGAGACAGATTTGACCAAACTGGTTGATGATGATTCAGATGTTATGGTAGTGACTGTAGAGTCTGTCACCCTTAATGCATCGAATACAATCGTAGAAGATCATATTGTTGTAACTAACTCTTCGGTATTGGACAATGAAACGAAAAAAGATGAAATTGTGAACGAAGAATTCGATATGATCAACTACAGTCAAGAACCAGAGGAAACTATCATTGAAGTGATCTCCACAGAAGTAGTACAATCCGAAATCCCCGAAACGTCGGTCAAAGAAGGGGAAACAGAGATTTCAAAGCATGCATCAAGTGACATTAATCCTGTAACTTCAACAATTTCGGAAGTCGCCTGCAAACCAGGAATTGTACATAATATTAGTATTAACGAAGATAATACAGAGAAGAAAAGTAACGATGTCGATCAAGAGAAAGACATAGAGCAAACAGAAGTACAGTCATCTCCTGAAACAAAGACTGAAACTTGTGATAGCACCGAAAGGAATAATGCAAAAGAAGAACATGTTAGCGACGAGACCAATATCGCCATGCCAACTGTGGATAATTTACAAGAAGAAGCTAAGGTAAATGAAATAGACAAACCTACTTCGCCGTCTAAAAAGAGAAGTGTACTTCAGGATATTTTTGACGACTGGGGCGATGAGAACGCGGAGGAGGATAATCAGTCAGTCTCTAAAGAACCGGATACCGTGGAGATAGAATTAAAAAGCCTGTTGGATGACCCAAAGACGACAGTTGTCGAAGAAGAGACGATCGCGATCGTTAAAGAAGAAATTGCATATATAGAGAAAGAGGTTGCAAGTGGCGGAAAGACTACAGTAAAAAAGGAAAACAAAGAGGCGAAAATATCGAAGGAACAGTCGGATAATAATCAAAACGCGCGAAAGCAACATAGCGCTGTTAAATCACTGAAAAAGGAATCTGTAAATTCTAAATCTCAAATACCGCAAACGAAATCTCTCTCCAGTCGCAGCCGCCTTCTGTCCACGCAAGCTGAAGTGACGGAAGCCTTGAAGGAACGATTTCGCGAGAAGCAAAAACTGGTAGAAACACCTCCTGGGCCTGATATATTTTTTGTCAAAAAGCTCACGCAGAGATTATCTAGTAAACTAGGCGGTAGCCCGATAGGTACTCTACCTGCGCTTATACCTCTGCCTCAACCAACTGTTCCATCCATAGACAAGAACAGCATAGACAACACGGACTCTAATAAAGAAATTAGTACCGAGACAAGCAAAGAGACTAGTAAAGAAAGCAGCTCTGATAATAAGGAATTGCTGGCTATATTGGAAGGTGATGTAGACCTTGACTGGTCAAATTTGAAGCCACCAACCTTAACAGAAGAGGGAAAAGGTCCGGTAGATCTTGAAGAAACTGGTCACAATACACCGCCGAAACTCGATCCTCTAGTTGAAAGAGAGTTGGCGTTAAAACAACTTCTGGAACTACCTGTTTATCCTGTGAAAAAGGCACCCCCCAGAAAGAAGAAAACGTTTAAACCTGCGCCCGCTAAGGTTACGAAGGATGCAGAAGAAAAGTCGATTCGTGAAGCAGAAAAGGAAATCCTCAGTATTGACTTGTCTAATGATTCTGTAGATTCAATTCCAAAAGATACAACGCCAGATATTGAAGCAACTCTTGTGATGATTGAGTCTACTCCAGAGAAGAATATAGAATCGCCTGGAAAAGAAGTACGTGTGGACGAGTCAAGATCAGGTAGAAAACGAAAACTTACAGAGAAAGCTAGAGAGCACGAGGAGCAACTGAGTATTGTGAAACGGCAGAAAGTGTACAAAAGTAAAGTCCCAGTGAGCAAGAAGCAGCCTCAGGATGTTGAAGTACAACCGAAGGAAGTACAAGCTGAGGCATCACTCACTGTAACTGAGAATCATGAGTCTACAGAGGGAAACACTACTGTTGTCATAGTTGAAGAAAACGATAGTTCGACCACGAAAGAAATGGTAAAGAAGGAGCTCACAAATAAAACTAATTCGACATCGGATAAATTAGAGATTACACCTATGAGACGTCCAAAGCAGAGTTTCAACAAGAAAGGATCTCAGTCTCTACCCAAAAGGAACATAGTCGTGAAGAAAATACTGAAGCAAAACATGTCTTCCAGTAAGAAGGTAGCTTTAAAGGCAAAGCTCAACACAGCGTCGAAGAAATCTGGCTCGAAAGTGACTTCAAAGAGCAAGCAATCGGTGCAGAGCAGTTCTGGGGATCCGAAGCCAAAGAAGAAGATCATCAACGAGATAGATAGATTGCTGCAAGACGAAGGTGTTGTAAATTTATTGTACGACGTGGAACAGCCGGACAAGAAACGTTTAATTCCTATCACCAAGTCCCAGGCGAAAGTTATGGACATTCAAAAAGTACAACGTGAATTGAACTTCCGGAAGAAATTGGTGCGTAATGCTGTTTTAAGATTGCGCACTGCTACAACAGGTGTGTCGAAAGTTTCATCACGGTCGAAAAGAACTTCTATACACTCGAGTGAAGTGCAAACGGAGAAGAAGGTCGGGGAACAAACTGCCACGGGAAAATCGAATGTCGCGTCTCAACAGGATTTTATTTTGCCCGGAAAAATAAGGAACGCGGCGGACGCGTCTGTTATAATTAGAAGGCATTCGTCCAGTTCTTTTTCCAGCGCATCTGGAAGCCCCAGAGTCAGCATCGACAGTCCAGAGAAGCTTGACGGAGCTAGGAATGATGAAGGTGGTTCTCATTCGTTGAGATCAATGAAAAGGAGACTCTCGGGCGAGGGAGCAAAAAAAAGTAAAAAGAAGGCTGTCCAAAGAGTCGACGTGGAAGCTGTGGTTGCGAATAACGTGGAGGACAAAACGCTTCGTCCTAAGAAGTCCGATTCCAAAAAAGGTGATAAGAATTCCAAGCAGGTTGATGCTTCAATAGTAGAGGATGCCAGTTCTGGCAAAGTTATAACACGATCGAACGGTACAACCACAGGTAAGGTAACATCGAAAACCAAAAAATCCGCAAAGAACAAAGTTACATTTGCTAAAACAAGTGAGTCAGATAACAATGAAGAATTCTCCAAAGGAGAAGATGAACTTTCAGTCTGCCTTGCAGAAGCTGTAAGTGCTCTTTCAGTAGTCAGTGCTGGAAATCGATCTGGAAGTTCTACAGCTAATCGTAAAAGCAAAGGTGAAATCTATGATTTCGAATTGCTTGAAATGTTTTGCATTTTTTTTCCTGTAATAATCTTTTTTTTTGTTTTTATTAAAACACTTATTATGTTCTTTCAAGTATATGTATGTTTACACGCTGCGATATATTAATTGTATTCACTTTGTAACGAATAGAGTACTGAACGAAAACATGTTTTTCAGTTGCCGTGAATATAATCAAGACATTGGAGTTGGATAATAGCAAGACAAAATCGGAGTCGAGAAGTCCATTCAGTAATAAAGAGATCAATGTACGACGGCATGGTAATCTTGTGCAATTAATACTCACACCGTCATCATCAACGAAACTTAAAAACGCTCTTACGTTGCAGGTAAAAGCATTTCGGAGTTTATTCTTATGAGTTTCTTAGATTTTAGTAATACAATGTTTCATTTATGTTTCCAGATGATGCAAGAGTTCCGTGATACGTTATCAATTCTGAAAAGAGATGATGACTGCAGGGTTGTTCTGTTAACATCTACCGGCAGCAGTTTTTGCGAAGGTCTTGAACTTTCTATGTTGCTACATACAAACAAGGAAGAACGACGGCTTCGGGCTCAGGAAATGGCGGACGCTGTTAAGTATGTAGTCCCTACAATTATACTAGATTGTTGCGTATAAAATGTCCGATTCTTAACAGTAACGTTAAATAAACACAATTTGGTCGTTCACGTATTGTACCTTCAAGACTAGCATCTCCATTTCGTATTACCACATTTTGATCAAACATCACAAAATGCTATTGTTAATATGTGTTTTGATATGTTGTTCCTTGAGTTTTCATTGTATTCGTCTTGAAACGCTCTATCAAAATGTAAAATAAAAAACCATATCATTCATTTAAGGAAACATTACTGTTTGTAAGTTCTCGGAAAATATGACCTTAGATGAACTTCATCTACGCAGACTGACATCCCTCTTCAAACATGATAACTTTCTTTGCAAATGTTTTTTTGTATTTTTACAAATAATGAGGTTAGTGGTGGGGAAATGATTTACCCTGTATAAGAAATTTGTAGACTATAGTAGTATTTCTTGATCAAAAAGCTTCATAACATTAACATTCTAAAATCGGACGTATCATACACAGCAACCGAATCCAATCAAACTATAATTTATTTTTTTTTTTTTTTGATAATATCAAACGGCTAACTTCTTTTGTCCAGAGACTTCATCAAAAGTTTAGCAACATTTAACAAGCCAATTGTTGCTGGAGTTCAGGGCACTGCTATTGGTCTTGGAGTAACGATGCTACCTTTATTCGACCTTGTGATAGCAAGCGACAAAGCAACGTTTAGTACTCCGTATGGAAAATTAGGACAAATCGCTGAAGGCGCTGCTGTGTTCACGTTATCACATATATTGGGGAGTGCAATTGTATGTGCATTAAATATTAGGTCAATGAAAAAGTTCGTGCCCGACTTGGTATTAAAATACAATAAGGAATCAGGCAGAAACTTTTTCACTGACCTACGACTTGCTGTATTTAAGAACAATTTATTAACGATTTATTATTTGCAGACGAGCGAATTACTTTTGGGTGGCAGAACACTGACTGCTAGCGAAGCGTTAAGGGCTGGCCTGGTTACAAGAGTCTTGTGGCCTGACAGATTCCAAGTAGAACTATTACCTACTTTGAAAGCCATGAGCGAGCAATCTTCGCAGGTATGTATACCACTTTATTACAGATTGGTAAACCGAAGACAATATGCTCTGTAGGCTGGTCCGGAGTAAAGTAGCTCCTGAACGTTCTCCGTGGTTCTATTTTTGTAAATGCACAAATGTTTTTCTGGACAAGAACATCTGTAGTACGTTGAGTGCAAATCGGATCGTATATGGCCGCAAAAATCGTCGGTTTCACACATTCTTTTCTATAATAATGTTAATGGAACTTATTAAAACATACATATACAATATACTGGGTGGAAATACTCCATCATAATTCAGAATATAAATTTCTAAATGTGAGAACATACCTTGACGCATTTAAATGTTTGTGTGATAAGATCATCATCCTCGTACGTGTATTTTTGCAGCCTCCAGTAATGCGATTTTGGGCAAACACATTTAAACGTTACATTGTACGGTATTAGATACGAATTAGATCTATCACTTTTGCCATAAACGTTGACAGCATGTTTCTTGTGTGTGCATACATCCATGTCTGTCGTTGGATTGCAAAACTGTAAATTATCAATTATCAGTAGACTGGGTTTTATGTGTGTTCATGATACAAATGAATAGGTTTCAAAAATTAATAAATATAAGCAATGAATGGTCCTAAACATTAGAAATTATGCACTTAATAGAATAGTCTGCCGTTCGAGGATTCAAAATATCAGAACAAAAGTGTCAGGAATTTTTTAAATAGAGTCATATATTTTTATTACCATCAAGGCAAATCCAATGGTCTATAATACTACATAAGACATCCTATATAAAGCGTTTACCTCCATGCGCGATTTATTATTCAGCGATTGAGACGAATTTCCGAATTGCACGTTCCATTGCCACGGACATTCCTTTCCATTAGGACAAAGACACAGTCTCTCGGTCAAGCTAGACATCCAGAACCGGTCGTGAATCACGCTACAGGCTTCGTTAGTTGCACAATAATGTAAATCACTCTCTCCATCTACCTGTATTATCAATACATATTAATTGCTTCACTTTAACGCACAGTTAATGCACACATTTTATAATTACGTACTCCGTCCATGTACTTGAAAGTAACATTGCTTAATTTGCTGTTGATTATAACATAAGAACCGAAACTGGTTGTTGAGAATAGTAGGAAATAGATCGAAATAAACCTTTTCATGGCACAGGTGTATCTTGGAATGTTGAAACGTTTAGGAATTGTGTCACTGAAGACATTAGAGTGAACCTAGTACATTAGTAATGTGGGAAACTGATGAATATTTATACTGTACGTTTCAGTTGAAAACTGTTGCTGACTCTTCTATTGGTTTATTAATTTTTCAGTCCATGGAAGCCACAAAGGCTCTGCTACGTCACAGCTTGAGAAAAAAGTTGGATGCAGCATTGGAGTCGGAAACATATTTACTGATCCAGCATTGGTGTTCCGCAGAGTGTCAAACTGCTATGAAGGCTTACATTGATGGCAAAGTCCAGTGAACATTCAAATGGTAATAACACGTACGTTTTCTCTGTAAATTTGTCTTGAATTATTTGTACTTTACCTATATGAATAGAAAGAATACTGAAGATAATATTGATAATAATAATAAGTGGGAAATAATTTTGATGGAGTATTACGTATAGTGGTAAACATTTTATAATGTGTATAGCAATATAGCAAAATGTAAATACATATTTGTCATTTGTTATATGTAATTTGTATATGATGCTGTACAATATATTATTTCTTACTAAAACGATTGTCTTGCAGTCAGTTCTCATACTAATAATGGCGCAAAATGTGTTCAATTAATGTTCGTGCAGTATACGAAACACAAAATGTAAAATCATTACGATATTGCAAACTATAACTTCAAGAACAATTGAGAAGGAACATAACGAAAATCCAATTATGTGCTACAGATGCCCAACGATTTGAATGGAAGTACTAGCCACATATTCCAATACTGCAACTAGTATTGTAAATTGGGTGCGAAGAATATAATAACAAGATAATTAATTCGGGAGACATTAAAGTGAGAAAAAGGAATTGTGATTCTGGTGTTGTTAAACGGCATCGATGCACGATTATTTTTAAGATAAAGCAAGTAATGATTGTCGAATCATTCGATCAGATGGACTATTTTAATATTAGATCATTTAGGCGCCTATACTTTTCGCAAACATATTATTCTTGTTTAAATAAAATAAAACGACCATCGTAAGCACTGCGGTTGATCTTGTGTTCTTTGCATATATATATATATATACTTTAATCGATCGTGGATAAAACAAAATAGTTTTTCTTTTATACTCGGTGTACTATCGTGCCTTGGTGAATTTGTAAAAAAAAAACAATGAAGACCACTAAATGTAGAAGGATGAGATTTGTAATTTTCACTGTGGAGGAGAAACAAAAAGTACAAGTATATTTGATCAATTATTATAAATAATTAGATCTTCACCTAAATTGTTCTGTCGTAGCAATTGTTTCTTAATTGTGAGTTATTATTATTTTGTTTGAAAGAACAACCACTTATACGACTGTTTGTAGAGTTATAAATGTCGACATATGCAAAATCGTCATTTACCGTGTATGAAGTTCTGATTTTTTTAATGCATTTATTATCGAATACGATTAAATTAAATTATTTAACGATGTGAACGTTGTACAGCTCTGCGATATCATTGCGAATTATATGTACGGAAAAAGTGTAAGATAAAGTTATTTTGAAATTACGTGTCACGAATGTTTTTTGATGATAGTACAAGAGAACAAGTCGTTTCAAAATGAAACTTACAAGGATTCGTTAAAAGGACTCGTGAAATAAGACTCAAGGCAACATTGAGAAATTTCATTGAATACTGTTCAAAAACACAGAGTATGTTGTAAAGAATACAGTCGCTCTTGTACAAATGTTACACATGTAAGAATAAGCCATTCTAAAACATATTGTATTATCAATGAATATAAAGCCCATACAAATATAAAGGAAATATTCACAAGCCAATTTATGTTTAATATGTATTAAAAATATATAATTACCTATCTATATATAGATATATATAAATGTATATATATATATATCTATATATATGTATGTATATATGTATACGTATGTATAAGTATAGTATATATATTATATTTGAGACAATAGTAAACATCTTCAACTGCATTATAATATTAGTTTTTTTTCCGGTCGGTAGGCAATTTTTAGTCGTATTCTTTTTTCAAACGCGAATCCATATATATATATATATATTGAGAAGATAAAAAAAGTTGAATGTTATAAACATCGTAAAACAATTAACAAAAACTTTATTAAACGCTTTACAGGGGCAGCTATTATTCGTAGGATCGGCAGTAGGGGCGTTTCATCAGAAAAGCCCGATTTCTTTTTTGAGATTCACTTGTTTCCAAACTGGAAGGTCTTGAAATTCTTCTTTGCTCATTCCTAGTAGCTCCTAGAAGAAAACAGAAAATGTGTTAATTACAGAACATTTTTAATTAAAACGAACGTACTTGATAATAAATTTCTTTATTTAAAAATAACTCGATGAGCGGAACTAACTTCAAAGTGTTGTTGAGATAAATACAATTCCAAGTGCGTGGGATCCACTCCTTCTGGTAAAGGTCGTTGTAATAATTGAGCTGGGGGATACGTGCTTTTCGTTAGTCGTGCTAATTCGTTCTCCACTGTCAATACTTCTCCCGGATTGCGACCGTCCTAAAACATTCATTTCAGTTGTATTGTTAAATTCTTAGAATATCTTCATTGTTTCAATTTCACGTACTCATTGTTGTCATAAATGCATAAAATCCGCAGTCTAGTTATAAGTTTCGATGCTTTAAAAATCTGCTGGGATCACTTATTGTCTTAATATCACTGTATTAAATATACCTCAACGTTTATTTCTGCGATATCATCCCGATATGTCCACGTAGGGAACAAACTGATGAACTGCAACGGTTCGAGACCAGCCCAGACTAGATAAATCGGATACTTCGTAGTTTCTGGATGCAAGCTCTGCCAATATTGCATAGCCGTCGTCATGGCAGCTCTTCTTTCCGCCTGCCATCTAACAGCTTTACTTCCGGTTTGATCTTCCGCTCCGGTGTCAGGCCACCAGCCTTGCCATATCCACAATTCGTTTTTGTTATCCAGCAAAAATAGTGCTGCAACAATAATATCCTGTGTAGTATACTTACCAGTAAGTAACACTTACTAATAAGTGCTCGTTCATAATTTGCAATTAAGTAGTATTTAATTACCTGGTTGATTTACTTGATACAAGTCCTCCTGTAGAAAAGGGAATGCCGTTGCCAAAGAAGCACGATGAGGACATAGTATTTCCACAGGCTTAAATTCTTTCGAAATACTCGATAAGTGAAACAGTCTTGGAGTATGTTCCTGTAATTGATCTTTCTTCAACGATACGTAGAGAGACTTGTTCATTCCTCCCAATGCTGTAAACGAAATGTCCCGTTGAATGTCCCCGTAGAGTATTTTATTCTTTTATTAGTCAAATGCTACTTACCATTGAAGAATTCCTCCGGTTCAGTTCCTTCATTAATTTCTACAATTTCTATATCACCTTCGGGCGACAAGTAGATTTCCTGAGGTCGGTTTTCTTGCAATTTCTTCGCCGCGCTAATTGCATTCTGCAAATAATAATTATATATATGCAATAATATACTACTATTACATTATAAAACCGTACAAAAATTCTCAGAAATTAATCTGACTGTATTATATTTATTTGTCAATTTATTATGTAGGACGATGCGTACCTGTTTAATATGAAGTAACGCGTTAGATCCATGCCACACGTAAATCTTGTCATTTTTCGTGTCTAACAGTACAAGAGAACCTCTGCTTCTTAATTGACGAGTGCTACAAGGAATCTCGATCAAAGACACCTCTGACTCTAAGGTACCCCGACATATGTACAATCGCCACCGTTCGTCCTTCTTATCGTTCTTCTTGCCAGAGTGTACAATCATTCCTCCAGAGAATAGATTAAGAAACGCGGCTGGCTCGTGTCCTTGAACTACACGAAGCTATAAGAAACATGAGTAAATTACGGCGTATTTCAGATTTATGTATCTTTACAGTACTAGGTTTACGGAGCACTAAAAGAGACTATTTTACATTACTTAATATAAAAATAACGAGAATTTGTTTGTCCAAATATTTAACAATTTTTTCCCTATAATGTATACCCAAAGAAATAAATTTGTTCTTTAGACTGTAATTACCTGAGGTGCTTGGTCGCTGTCTAATTGGATAGTTAGTAACGCTGCCGCACCCTGCTCGTTCAAAGACGCGCTCTGCCCTTGCCATATGAAGTAGACGGAACGATCACGACCCTTTGCGGAATGCTTCGAAGGCATACCACTTAATTCGCGTCCTAGTACAAAAGAAAACATATTTAAAATTTACTGAAAACAAACTGTAACAATTGTATACCTATTGTCGATATTCACCAGTAGTAGTAACTGAATACATCCAATGTACAATATAACTATCTCCGGAGTAAAATTGACCAATAGATGAATCGTCCAAAAGAGTGTGAGAGAATTCATCAATGTGCCACACTTTCACGCTCGTCGTTGTAACGACGTACTGCTTCATTAACTACAAAATAAATTAAAATCTCCTGGCTCATACATTCCTCATCTATGATATAGTAATTAATAGACACCGGATCTTCATGCAAAAATTTTCTACCTGAACAAACTGGAATGAAATAGAAATGTATTTTACTTCTTAATACGTTTAATAGATTGAAAATAATATTTCATTCATAGAAACGATCAGCGTTGTTAATAACAATGGTTAGTCACTTGATAAAGGAGTTCTCACCTTACTATTAATAAATTGATATTCAGTGGCATTCATTTTACGATAATCATGCTTAAGTAATTCCATAACGCCGGTCATCGACACAAACCAGTATTTTTAAATTCTTCTAACGTTTTTACTGTTTTAAATTACTTCTACAGATTTATATCATAATTGCATAAAATCCGCTGTCTAGTAATTAAAATACCGAGCTAATTACCTCGTCATCGTACCAACCGGTACCCCGACCCAAATGGCTTCCCTCAAGAGCCAAGTCAACGGGTGCGGTATTTTCCTCTAATAAATTATTAATATTGCACGGTTCTATAACTATGGTTCCATCGACCTGCTCTTTGCTCGCGTTGCCGCGAACTCGAATAATTCCAGAGGCGTTCGGCCAATCGAGGAACTTCTCTCTGAAGAGTACCGTTTCTACGTGTTGCGTCAACTTGGCGAGCAAGCACCATTTAGGTCTGACTTTGGAAGATTTCGAGTCGATCTGAGACACATTACGTCTGCCGATCATGGATGCGGCGCTAATCGGGCACACGTCGCATTCAGCATAATCGTATCCCTCTTTCCACATTTCTGTTGCAAGATTTGTTGCGATTTTCTTTTTGTCAACGGACGCCACCTTGCCGCTCCATATGTACATTTCGCTGCCAAAATCGAATACTAAAACCTTGTTCGGATCGAGCATTTCGATTTTTGGTATAGCACCCCAATACTTCTCGAGAGGCACCAGTTCTTCACCTTTAATCTCGTAGATCATGTTAGTATGTATCATTGCTGTCTCGTAGAGCTCGTCTTCATCGGGATGACCAGCATCGAAAACTGTAATTGATACAATCAATTATTTATTGAATTATTCACCTGGATTGAAGGGTAACTTTTTTTTTATTCGAATAATGTTTCCCTTTCGAAATATGTACATACGAGTTACATTGTCATCTATTGCATTTAAACTATTTATGTGAACACATAAATATAAAAATAAGAACACACAAATAAAAATTCTTTTCTGTTGTCCTTCGCTCCGGCAAATTAGACGCTAAAACAATATAACTAAAAACTGGCTGAAAGGTATCTCACCATCTATATTTTCAGACTCGGCGCCAAGGTAGCTCCAGAATTTTTGCAACTGACTCTTCGTACACGTAACCTTGTCTTCGTTGATAGTGATCACTTGCGACGCCTGACAGCCGAGATCCTTGTGTTGCTGAATGGTCATCGCGATTTTCGCACCGCGAACCTTTTCGATAACGTTACAGTACTTCCCGATGTAATTGTATACCTGGACGAAATTAATTGAATTGATAACAATATTTTTTAGTCATTTGACAAGTTAATATTAATATTGAAAAATTACGCTCTTATTTACCTCTGTTCTCGTCACTAGTACAAAATTATCGCCGCTGTTAATGTTCTCTGCGATCGGTTCAATCAATTTCACTTGTACGTGACGTCTTCCTTTGATCAAAATCAGCATCAAATCTTTGTATGGTTGCAGCTTGTTTGTCGATGCGTTCGACTCTGCCACGTTTCTCAGCGTTACATTGCTGAAGTCTTCGGTGGATGCCAGACCAGCTAGAGCCTCCATAGCCAAAGACGAATTCTTAGCCACTGTAATATTAATTAAGAAAATAATACATTGCATATTATCAGACTGCGGGTTTTTATGCAAAATAAAAATTGTTCAAGTCAATTGTAAGAAACCGAAGTTGAATGAAAGTATTCTCTCCTTTGATAGTCTTAAAATGTCAAAAATAGTATAACAATGTTCTTCTAATTCTTTTTAATTTTGTGTTTGAACTATTTTTGCCATAAATGCATAAAATCTGCAGTCTACATATTACAATACAATTTAAAGAGATATCGAGTGTTAAGAGCTTACATTTTTCGACATTTAGTTGTCTCATTACTTTCTCCGCAATATCAGTCCGCACCTCGGTATACTCTTGTCTTAGGTCAGTTCTCGCTGCCAGCGCCTTCAGAGGATTCCTGGATATAACACGTCGCCTTTGCAATCGTATATCACGTCTCTGGACTAGTCTGTAAAAATAAAAATCTGTGAAACTCGGAAACTAAAGTGTTTACAACTAATAACAGAAAAACTTACAGTTCTGATTGCGATGTGATTATATCAAAATCACTTTCACTCAAATCAACAGATTCAGCTTCGCATTTATCCAAGGAGATTCCAGAATAGAAGGAGGTGAACGTCTCATCGTCTATCTTGGGCACTGACACCGTCGGCGAGACAGCTTTTTCGGATTTGTTATCTTCTCCTGCAAAACGCATCAATTAGACATAAATGAGTACAGTAAAAATATGATCTTTTATATCGTACTTGTAAAAAGCATTCACTAACCACTGTCATCGCTCGTAGGCTCCGAAAAGCTCATCCGCAATTTACTATATGAATCCTTGCTTGGACTAGTCGGCGTGGACACAGCATCTTTCGTGTACCCTGGAAACAATGTACATTCAGTATCTTACCTGTATCTATTCTTAACGCTTTAGCTATCAAAAGTTTTTAAGATGGTAAAAAGTATTACTTATTATCTTGTATACTTCCTTTATGAATAAATGCTAAATATCGGTAGAGAAGGCACCGTATTTACTCGCACACCTCTAATAATAGCCTCTTTAATGACTCTACTATATCTAAAGGAGGTTCAACAATCTCTTTGGATTATTGGCAAAGAAACATTTACCTCTCTTGGCTCTGAATCGTTCTGGTCTCGGCGTCTTCTTTTTCCTCTCCGTGGTAACTTCGACGAGCGGTGAACGTGGAGCGGTTTCCAACTTCTCCGGTAGCTCCACCTTCATTCTTCCAGCCACCGTAAACTTCATCGCGTCTGACGCGGCTACTCTCTTCTTCCATCCCTCTGTGGCGGACTCTAACTTGCCAAGACGGTCGGCGAGAACTCCTTGCTTGATGCTCGACTCTTCTTTGGTCGACGAACTGGTATTCGTTCCGTCCTAATCAACCATCAACGAACGATTAATAGTCTGCCGATTTTATGAATTTATGACAAAGACAAGTTCGTGCAATTTAAAACCGTAAAAACATTAGAAGAATTTAAGAGGTTGGACAGGCGTGAACTAGATTATACCGTAAAGTGAGAACTTCGTTATCAATTCTACCGATAATAAACGGAAGAAGGTACACACCGATAAGACGGCCGACTCCGGCGCTATGCGTCGCTTCCAGTTCGTGTTACCACTTCGTTGAAGTGCTGCCAAACGATCCGCGATACTCATGCTAGGACCATCGTTAGTATCCACCGATGGAATTGCCTGTGTCGCGCTGCGATACAATCCTGGCAACGCTACTCCATGTTGTTTCTGTACTGTTCCATCGGACGTCTCGCTCTCGAGCTTTTTGTTGCTAATCGAGTGGTGACTAGCGCTCTTCAACAACGAAGCGTACCTACAAGCAGTTAATTTCAATACACGTGAACACACTCTCAACCTCACTTCCGCACACTACTTAAATCTAATCTTATCTGCACTTATAAGCATGATTAAAAAGTTTTACGTCATCGAAAAGTGACACTTCACAATGTATTCTACAGGAGAAGTATATCAGGTTGTTGCATAGGAAATGTTCGATTTTTAACAGTAATGGTGAGGACACATGAACTTTTCTCTAAGTAGAACTTATCTATCAAAGTGGACACCGTTCCATTCAACATATTCAAGTTTCTTGGTTGCGTTATGGTGGAAATTGAATTTTCTCGTTGTTCACTTTCATCATTTATAAGTAGACTGCAGATCTTTATGCAACATAAACATTTTCTACATCGATTGGGACAAACAGGAGCTAAATATAAAGTTCTTTCTTCAATAATCCTAATAAGTTGAAAATGGTACATTTTTTGGCGATCCTAAATTCTTGTAATGTTTTGACTGTTCTAATTTACAATTATTTATTTTTATCGTAAATGCCTAAAACCTGCAGTCTATGCACCAACCTATCATATTAGGCGTCTGTCAAATCTGTCTCACCTGGTCTGCTTTGAAAAAATAGAGTGATGAAGTACACCTTCATTCTTTATGCTACTCTCGTGATCTACCGAAGAAACCTCGTTGTCTGTTTGTGTACGAGAAGTTCTCTCATCCCTTTTGGACATGGAGATCTCAGTTCGGTTTTCAAGCGTTTGCTGTTCATGCTCCTCGGATTCCTTTTTAAGTACAGATTTGATTAGCTTTAAGCCCTCGAGTTCAGGGCTCTTTGTTCTAAATACGCTCTGCGGTTTCGAAGTACTTTTTGGTAAGTCAACCTGAGAAACTGGCTCGCGAAGCTCTGGGGCAACATCTGTAACATTTAATTAATTATTCACATCTTGTAATCTTTGTCAGAATTTTCTATGCTACCACTCACAGTAGGCCAGAGTCGAAAAAAGCTGAACACAATTTGCGTCGCAATTAATTATACATTATTAATTACAAACAGAATGGTTTTAGGAGCTTTTAGGGTCGTAAAATGTCATTCTGCAATTGTTTATTTACTAGAGTGAGAAATTTTCTGTACAAATCTATCCTTATAGTGGGTGTTTCTAAATACTTGAACTTGGCTATTATTTATTTAGCAAATGTGATCACATACAAATCTTTGTTCTTTGCAGTCTATCTCAATCAAGTATTAGCTTACGAAAAGACCTAGTTTTAACTTATTTCATGACATAAACATTTTTTAATTAATTCCATCTACTTTATAGAAACGGCCCACTGTGGCACCGTCCCAGATACTCACTGTTATCCAACGAATATTGGTGAATAGAATTTAAAGGAGATATCCGAGATGCTACTTCGACTTCTTCGGAAGTGACCGGTTGCGTCTTATAACGAGTAGCCGGTCGTCTTCGTGAAAGTCGTTCCACTGACATTATCTCGGATTGCACACTCTTCTCGGTATCAATTTTCTGATTGAAAAGGCGTACTCGATCCGCCAGACTCAACTTGGAAGGATCGTACTCGTCGTCGGCATTACCTTCCGTCGAGCTTGATTTTATGTTCGAATTACGTTGATTTTGCAAAACCGCCTCCTGTACTTCTTGGAAAGTGACTGGTTGAGTGCTGAACCTATCGTTCCCCTGAAGCTTACGGTCTCTGTAACGCTGTATCCCCCGCGAGCCTTTGCTCGGCGTCCTCTGGGACAAGTTCTCTTTCTCCTTCTCCTTCGCTTTCTCCTGCAACGCTTTGAAATGCTGTGCCATCTTGGAAACACTGTTGCTGCGATGTACGCCGTTGCTCTCTTGAAAATCCGGGTCGTCCTGCTTCCTCGGCGAAGCCAACACTTCATTGTTCATCACGTGTTCCCTGCTGTCAGTCATTTTGCTAGCACTTTTATCGACACTATTATTTACGGGAAATTCGTGTACGGTCGCTTGATCCTCGGCCTTTTCCCCGAGCACTGACGACTGCTTCTCCTTTTCTTTCACAGCGCTATAATTAGGCGAAACAATAACTTGTTAGATTATTTGTTCCGATTTATCGAACATAGCTGTAGCTTGTACGATCTATTGTTAAGTTTAACAGCATGTTACCAGCGTTAGTCTCACAGTGCAAGAACTTCTATTCCCTAATCTAAATATATGCACACAAGCATACTTAATGACCACTAATTTCAGGGACTCGAGCATTTTTTTACTTGAACCGTGCTAGTGGTGTTGCAACAGTCGAGGCGACAACTTAGCGTGTGCTCCTAAAATTGATCAATTCCGATGATACATACATTCAGCGTTACGTGTCGAAAAAATAAGCGCATTTTTCGCCGAATAAAATGCGTAACGCTTTGGCACAGGTAAAAAAGAGAAGAATCACAAAAGCACTACCTCGTGAGCTTGAATTAACTTTCGAATAGGTGTACAGGTTGTGTGTACGTTCCGATTCTCTGTTTTCTGGTAGCTTTCAGAATTGCTAGGTGGTCTATAATTAAACTTGGCACAGATTCAAAGCCTTACCAAACTTACATATTACTATATCAAGTAAATGTGTAAACAAATATCAATTTAGAATATCGAAAATTGGTACTAGGGACAGCTAGCTGCAAATTGTTCAAATGAATATTACTACTACAACTAAATTAATGACGCGCAACAATAACAGCACCGACATTGTACAAATTGAACTGTACTAAAATTAATGTTTCTCAAATCAACAGTAACGTTCTTTACTTTAGAAGTAAATAAAACTATTATATATACTTTTATTTGAGAAACATATATATATTTTTGATTTGAGAAACATTAATTTTATGTTTTACTGAATTATGTTTGAACAGATGGAGAATAGATTTGCACAGTATCAACGTTGTTATTGTTACGTGTTATAATATATTTTTCATGTGTGTACATGTTTTGAAAAATACACAGGCCGTCTCAGCTAAATCGCCTAAAAATGTACCGTATTAATTCTTGTACGAAAAAACTCGTCTCAGAAGTTAAGCTATTTGAAAGAATCTCTTTTCGGGATGATGTTTTTAGAAGATTTTAACGTCCATAAAAGTTTGCTCATACAATAGATAAGATAAATATTGAGGTGGTTCGATTCAGCAGCGACACCCCGTAGAAAGCTCGCGTTACATACCTGTTTAACGTGTCAGAAAAAATAGCAGACACATTGGCACTCTCGCCACCCAGGAAAAGGTCTGTCTTTAAATAGTTACTATTGGTCGTTAATCTTGCTTGTAACTTATCTTGTAACACGTCGCTCATGGACGTTAACTCGAGCGAACGTCGTTTGTTAAGTACACCGGTGAACTCGTTAGGAATAGTGGAAGGCTGTACATGGCCCACGGATTGTGCCCTTTTTCGTAAAAATAAATCGGCAGGTTCGTTGCACGCCTCATCAGAAGCGACGATCTCGTCGTGCAAGTTCAAACGGACCCGTGATTCGTTGTCTTTTGTACCGGGCTGCTTCAATATAGGTCGCACAGAGGAATCGTTCTCCGTCGTCTGTCCGATGGTTCTACCCTGCGCGGAACGGTTCCGAAGCATCGACAGCTTCTTCGGCGACGTGAGCTCGGTCTCGTAAGTGCAGTCGTCCTGCGAGTTCTTTCGTGAACACTTCAGTATAGTCTTCTTCGGTTTGTCGTCGTGCTCGTCGGATTCGGTGCTCGACTTCTTCTTCAATATCGGTCGCGGCTCTAGAGACGGTGGATCGCTACCAAACGATTCCTCTCTACTGTGCTTTTTCTTCAGTATCGGCCTCACCTCGGAGCCGTCGAGTATTTCCGGACCGGTCGCACTTGTTGCATCCGTTGTAATGGTCACGTGATGATTAACATTATTCGTGCGTAGGCTATTTGTAGATTTTCTCTTGAGTATACCCTGCGGTTCCGAAGAACCGACTTGCCGGTCCTCTCTGTCGTCCTCCCGGGACGATTTCCGTTTCAATATGGAGGTAGGCTGAGGATCCAAGCTCTGATCTCGTTTGATGATTTCGTCCAGAGACGATCGTCTCTGATTTTTCAGGATCGGCCGGAACTCGGAGTAAGGATTATCGGTGAAAGAGATGTCTGGTGAACAGCTGCGGCGACGAAGAATTTCGCTTTCGTCCAGACTACTTCGTTTCTTCAAAATACCGTGCCTCTTGTGAGTAGGCTCCACCACAGACGGCGAGAATGTTACCGGTGGCAATACTGTGTGAGTGAGGTTCGACAGAGCTTGAACACCCTCGCTGTCGGACATCTTATGTTTCAAAATCGAGACCGGCGCGTGTGGGTGGTTCACGGGTCCGTCTTGGGAATGTTCGTCGTTCGATTTCTTTAAAATGGAACACTTCCGTGGCGACGATTGCGAGACGTGCGCGTTGTTCGTATTACTTTCTGTATTACTAGCGGAGTTACACTGCGTCGACGTGCTAGAATGATTCTCCGATTGTGGTCCATAATTTGAAGACAAGTTTGCTTGCGACGCGAGTCTCTCGACGCGCTCGATCGTTGACTTCGTCAACGCCGTTAACGCGTCGACCCTCCGTGAGACCTCTGAATCACTGTGGCCGCCGCTACTGTAAAATTCAACTGTATGTTAGTCGTTTTGCCACCAACAACAGAACGGTGAAAGAACGTAGAAAAAATAAATATAGAGTAACGGAAACAGTATGCAGGACATAAGTCACAAATACATACAAATAAACGTTCTCAAATGGTGAACAAATAAAATTACCTAGTTCGTTGTATATTTGAATATTTAGTGCTTGCAAGAGGATTAACAGAAGGCGTTGTAGAGGTTTTTGGATGATTTGTAACATATTGAGTACTAACTTTCGGATAAGCCGTTTTCAACTCAACCAGCTTTTTACTTAAATTAGTCGTTAGCTGACGTTGATTACTAGAATTCGAAGTAGATATTGTATCGGATATGTAACTTTGTTTAGTTGATTGTCTTCTGGTTCGTCTATCATTACATTCAGCTGAAAATAATTGTATACGTTAATCATTTACTGTGCATCGATTACTAGACTGGGATCTTTATGCAGTACAACATTTTCTTGATGCAGTTTGCCAAGACAGGAACAATTAAGGTCCTTAGTCTACCGGCCCGGACGCGAAAGTGTTAATAAAATTAACAATTGTGTTACTAGATTACATACACTGAGTTAAACGATCTCCTGTTGTTGTTGTTTCCATGCTATGCGACTGATTTAAATACGATTTTCTCTTGTAGCTCTTGTCCCTTTTTCTTACAGGATTTATAGTGCTACTGTTACCTAATATTGAATTTTCCTGTATACATTTCTAAACATTAGTTTGTTGCTATTAATGTACACGCTATGAAAAAAAAAGTACAAACAAATGCTTACGTCCTTCATAGATGAACTGGTCCTAGGCTGGAGACCTAAAGGGGCAGACGTTTCAGACATACCTAATCTCCTTGAAACCAATGTTCCACCTATGAAAATAAAAGAAATATTACAGTGTATGGAATAATGTGTTGAATTTTAGATTTCATTTCGAGTATGACCTACCATTAGGCGATATAATCGAGGCAGCCCTTAATCTGGAAGCTTTGGTCTCGCGAATCGGTGTTGTTTTATGCAACGAAAGAATCTTACCACTCTCTTTACTCTCTGATCTTGAAATTAAACGACTGTTTTTTTCCAACATGGAGGTACGAGTCTTATTCTCTGTTATAAAGGCATTCAGAAATATTTGTATCAAAGTGAAGTACGTTGCATGTACTCTAAAAATCTATATATTGTTTAGCAATTGTTTCAATTGAGTTATAACATTAGAAAATTATATAAATACACACGTAGAAATGAATTAATAGTTCTCAAGAGAACTTACTACTCGTAGGACAAGATGTCATGCACTTCTTAACCGGAGACTCTGAGCTCTGCTGTTTGCTCGGCGTTTCATTCCGTGAACAAACATTTTGATTTTCGTATCGTGTAGAATTATTCTCTGTACCATTCGAAGAGCTCTCTCCGCTGGCTGCCATTAAAACTGTAGCTCCAGCAGCTACCATTCCTAAAAAAAAGACACGATACATTAACGCTGATGCTTTCCAGTGTGCTTGTTAATTGTCACCTAATTGAAATACATACACAGGCATATTTAATTTCCCGAAGGCAAAAAATAAAGGTCGTATAGGAACGAACGTATAAATATGAAACGAAAGTATCAGAACTCGACGGAATTTGACAACTGAAACTGTTCAATAAATAAAGGAATCACGGCGAGCGTTTTTTTTTAGAAGCAATCCATTTATTCCTCAAGAATTTCAGAACATATGCGTGCACGGTACAGAATCTAAAAATAGCTTTAACAAATGTTTTCACCTGTCCGAAAAACGAGATTCAACGGTACATATTGTTACAAAAAACATCATAACATCCTACATCCCGACAGATCGTAACACAGTCGTTGTTATCAACGTCTACTGATAGCAACGCTCAGATGTTTACAGTACTCTTCTGTTTTATAATGTGAATTATGACAAAGACACTCCTCGAACTTACTGAATTAATGAAACGTTTGTCTCATCGCAGCCGTATCACGATTTAAAACAAATCTACAAATAATCAAGAACCCAACCAGTGACGCAGATGACTTGTGTGTCGTTATCACAGCTATTCAATAAGTACTACTTATAAAATACATATAAAAACCACCCGGACAAGACGGGCGAATGTACAAAATTCCGTGTGATCTAGATCTGTTGCGAGCGAAACGGTTTACAATGGGAAGAAAAATGTTCTTCCAGTACAGATCGCACAGGTATTAGTCATTACAATTTCTCTCATAACGATGTCTGACGAATAGAAACGAAGATAGGTGACACACCGAACCAGATGGCGTCCCGCGAATCGAGTTAATATTAAATGTACCGACAATCAGAGTCATTGTCCATTCCACTCTAGCAATCGGAAAGTCACTAACTGAAATAAGAATTCTGTCTTAATATGTATGATGCAGTTTACACACAAACGACTTGTAGGTGTAGACCAATCACTAATTGCAGTTTTCTGTCACATGTTCGTAGTACCACAGACAAGGAATAAGAGTAGACCAATCACCCAATGTATATTTGTTTGTCTCACGACCGCGGGACTCCTGTCTGTGGTCGAACATCACCTGGTTATGATAACCACAATCTACGCTTGCAGTTTCCTTCAATTCCACGTCGACAGTCTTTCTACTTAAACGCCACCTGATGAGCTTCAGCTCAACTAAACTTGTTACATTTTTTGCTCTATATTATCGATATTATTCGTTGAGAATGTAGAACCACCGACGAGGTATAGGCACCGACGAGGTCCTCGTCTGTGTAGGTATATGGTTTAAGCTACTTGTGGATCTAGTTCCAACATTTATTGTTTGTCAGCGTAGAGGGTTTAAGTAAACGAGTTGTTTTTGTGTGAAACAGAAAATCCCATATGGTGATTGGTCTACTCCTATTCCTCGTCTGTGGTAGAACGTTGAGAATGATCTCGTTTGTACCAACAGTCGGATTTCACGCGTCCACCGTTGGTAAAATCATCCCCTTTTCATGGTAAACTGCGCTTACCCGTAGCCGATTCGATGGAACCCCATACTTTCTCTCTGTCTCGTCGATGAAGGACAAAGTAGGAACCGTTTGTCACGGTAGCCAGTCTATGGTGTCCCTTAAAACACGCGGCCCCCATAAAAAATTCTTATTTCACTAGGAAGTGATTCCGATCGTGAAACAATTCAAAATCCCGGCAATGTTTGCCAATGGGCGAACGGAAGAGCGGTGAATCCGATTGGGCAATCAGGCGAACGCGGGTCCGTAGGTGCACCCTCGCAGGGTGGAAATCTCCGAAGGGTGGCTCTGGCCGCGTGACAGACGACTTCGCGGGGACGCGTTATTCAGATTTCTCTATTCGATTATGCAAATTAATGTGAGACACATAAAACTGTCTGCGGGCCAGGGCGGAGAGCAGTAGGCGGTAGTCTAAGGAAAACGAGTTTTATGCGTCTTCGGAAACAAAAGTCTGTCGGCGCCAATCTTTCTTCCCTGTTGGTTCCCTAACTCGCAGGTTTGTTGTTCCCTTCTCCTCCGGTTCGGGAACGTCGTAACTTCTGGCATGGTGTCTCTCTGCCACGGGGGTGAAACAGGGGTTGCGTCTCGCGTTGGTTCCCTTCGCTCTCTCTGTCTCTCTTTCTGTCCGTGCATATGGCTCCCTGTAACGGGAAATATTGCGGCTGAGATCGGTCGCGATTCCTCCACGACTTCGGTACTCGGGCAATCGAACTTTCATGTCGGTTTCGATCCGATGTGTTCGAGAAACACCGAACCCCTCTGTTTATGCATTTTCTCTGCTTCCCTTCCCCTTTCCCTTCCTCGATCAGTCACCGCCGCGAAAACGGTCCCCCGAATTGGTACTGCTTCGAGATTCGAGATCAGCCGTTTGGTAAACAATAACGCGTTCCTTCAGCGTCATACAATTACAGGAAATTGCTGTCATCTTAATTTCTTGCGCTGTGCGCTTCTTTGCTTTGCTACAGAAAAATTTGTGGCAAAATCGCGAAACTACGACGCGACGGGAAAAACCGAAAGGCTACACGAATTTCAACATTCGACAAAGTATCCGGCGACAGGCAGTGCGGAGCAGAGCTTGACGGGCCTTGTTGGCAGCGTAATGGAGCACCGTGTATTTAGATTGCTCCCGGTAAATCGAGTTGTCGAGGAAGAGTGGGGACCGCCACCGCACCGGCAGACACCGTGAAAGGGAGAAAACGGAGGACGGAGGGGTTGTTTTAACGAAATCGCGTTGATGCCATGCAAATGGCTCGGTAACAGCTTCCGCGGCTTCCTGCGCCCGCCGCCGGACTGCACCGCGGCTTAACTCGATTCCATACATATTTTAACACGGCCAAAACCGTAAGAAAATTGCTTGGATATGCATAAACGACTTCGCAAACTAGGTTACACACCGGCGGAGCGCATCACCGCCGGCGAAAATCCTCGCTCCCCGGAGTCAGTTTTCGACGGTTGTTCGTCTCGGAACGCGTCGAAAACCCGATGATTGTTTCGCGGTCCATTCGTTTCAAGGTACGGTCCACCTTCGGAGGTAACGTTGCCAACCACTCGCATAATTTTCCGTGGGTTATGGCCCCGATAAAACCGATGCGACCGCGGAACAATGGCCTGACGCGTCGAACTTACGATGCAAGGGTCACGGGACAGCACCCGACGACGACGCTGTAATCCGGACAGATATCGGGGCAGCACGGTAAAACACCTCGCCCCGTGTCCATTACAAATCATCCGAGCGAAATTACAATCCCGGTCGTTCCGATGTATGTATTCTCTCGCGCCCGGCCGAGATATTTATTCGTCGACAGGCTCCATCGAACCCCTATTGTCACCTGTCACTCGTGTCCGCGCGACCAATCACGATCGAACGCTGGCCGATAGCAAAAACCTCGCGGTGTTTCGACAGTTTCGAATTTTTCACGTTTCGAGAGATCCGCGAGACGACGAGGATCGACGGGGGGCTCGGCCAGGATCTCCGGCAAAGGATACCCCAGGGGGGCATCCGAAGGAGCGTCCAAGCGGTGGATAAAAGCGACGCCGGCCGACGTGCAGCGTGCACATTAAATTATCTATCGCGCAATTATTCATTTATGCTTATTCGCCTTGATACACCCGCGGATCTTGAATTATTACCGGCTTAACCGGACTTTTTAATTCTAACGTATTACCATACTTATCGTACCGTACGAGCGATTCGCCGCTCTACCGCTCCGCCTCGCCCCCGTGCCTCTGTCGCGCGACTTTTTGCCCGAGGAGACCGTCCACCATGACTACCATTACAAAATATTCGAATCGTTCGGGTCTCGCGAGCAACCGCAAACGTTTTTCGCCAACCGACCGAAATTTACGAATCCAATTCGCTTTCTGAGAAACGGAGAAAGCCTCGAGACAATAGGGGATGCTCAAACTATGACAAGTTCGATAACGCGTCTCCTACTACAATCTGTTGCGGTGCCTATCTTCGTCGTGAAAATGCTTTATAAATAAACCTTTCGACGAATCTACTGTACCTAAAAGAACCGTAACAACGGTGAAAGAGTCAAGACAATAGGGGATGCTTTCAAGAAATTTAATGCAACATCACCGTGTTAGAATATTGTATACGGATCGCACGGGCTCCGCGAGTAAAAGCGTTTTTCGAGATCTTTGCGAGATTCGCGAATAGGATGCGCGCTGCCCGAGAAACAGAAGAGGGCTCGAGACAATAGGGGATGCTTCCAAGAATGCAGCCAGACCAACCCGGCAACGAGAAGCTGTGTTTCTCTTCCAGGTTCCACGGTCGGTTCGCGGCCAAGGCATATTTAGTACATAAATCAAAGCGCGAGTGGCCCTAGCCGGGGGCTACGAGTTTATATGCTAATATAAGGTGGAGCACACTGCGCGCCGGGACGCCATCTTGACCGTCCCGCAACGTCTTGAGGATTCACCCCCGGAAGATCTACACGCTGCGTTATCGCGATACGACCCTGACCCCGTTCTTAAACGAAAAATACCCTTACACGGTAGCGAACATGCTACGCTCCCCTGGAAATCCTTTTCGATCGTCTCTCTTTGACTATATCGTTCACTATATCGTACGCTCTTGCGTGTATCTTTTCGTTGTTGAATCGATAAAGCACTCAAATTTACAGATGGGACAGATCAGTTGCAAGAAATGTATCGAAGATTAACCCTTGGGCGGTGTTCTAGAAATTGGGACATTTATATAATATTTTGAAAATTGAATCGGATCACGCAAACTAAACAAATTGACAGCATAGCTAACATTCGGGACAACCTATGTACACTCTGCGAATCGAATGCTCGGAGAAGGAAACGCTTCGGACGAAGAATAGAAGCCAGCGGAAAAGATTTCTACAAACGGGAACGTTCGGGGTAAATCCGACTTTGAACAGAGTTTCCGGAAACTCGGTGAAAATATCATCGATTCTCTGTTCGAGGGACGGAGGAGATCGCATGATTCGTCAAAATTTCTCTGATCCAGAATCCGAGGAATCGACAGACAGCGACGGGGACACGGTTGTTCGAGCAGAGTATGCACACGCAGGTCGAAGAAGCGGTGTCTGAGAGCCGCCGGAGCGAGCTTGGGAATTTATATGCAAATGGAAATCGGAGTGTACCGTATAGAATCCGCCATCTTGACCGCGATAGAACGGACGAGGGGGGTGGCTGCGGGCGAGGGTACGCGGAAACTCTGGCAGAAATATTCTCCGTGCCCGGGATTACCAATATGCACCCGACACGGCGGGTCCATTCTTTCTCGGTGAACGGAAGCGGAATGAAGTTCCCGGAGCCGATCGCGGCGAAACTTCTCGCTTCTCTTGTAGATACGTCGGGGCGATGTAAACTTGCGGCGTACACCCGCAACTACTTTCCCCGAAACTTTTCGAGTTTCGGGGTTCCTTTCGCCGAGGCCGGAATCAACGAGTCGCGTTCGGGTCGTACGTTTCGCGGCCGAACGGCGTCCAAGCGAAACCGAGTATACGTGTTGCGTTCCCGAAGCGGAATTAAAGACCACGATCCGGAACTTTTAAACGCTTCGTTTTCCACAATTCTGCAAAGTTTCATCGTATTTACAGCGGAGTGTACACGGATACTTTTGAGCGGTAGTGTATTTACATACGGTAGTCTCTTCAGTATGTATTGATATTCTTAACACGTTAACTGCCGTGGGGGTCACCGGTGACCGGCGGCGTGGTCAATACTAAAAGTACATAATTATAGTAAATATGGATACTGATAAATTTTTCAATAATACCATTGTTACTATAATGGTTTGAAGAAATTAATGCAATATAGAACATACAAAATAATTTTTTTTTTTTTTTCGAAACACTGAGAGTAATCAGTTAGCAACCGAAGCACGATTGTTAAAAAAAAAAAAAGTAATACTTGCCTACAGCACCGTGGGGGGCACCGGTGACCCCCACCAAAAAAAATGCTTCAAACATGATTTTATAACTCATATTATTTGCTGGGAACTATATTTCATCATAATATGCATCGCATAATGAAAAGTTCATGTTGGCGCCTCGGACAAATCATGGAAAATCCGTCCGGCAGTCAACGTGTTAAACATTTTTCATCCGTTCACTGTTTGAGCGTAATTAGGCTCGCCTATTATTGCTGTAGATCCATGAAATCTACTACTGGAGACGAAATAGGTAGGATCGAATTGCTGTTATCATCCTCACTATTTATAGCGGATAACAATGTGGGAAAGATATGTCTGGCGAGAACAGACGGGTTCATAGGTATAACAGCATTAATAGGCTGTAGCGAGGTGGATTTCCGTAAGGTAAATTCGTAATATGTCGGATCTGGAGACTCGAGAATCCCGGAAGGGGTCGAATGGTTCCCGGCAGGCCGCTTTATCGAGGGATCGACGGGAATACTTGAAAGATCCGAGGGGGCGGAGACGTGGTTTCTTCGGCGGCCTTTAGTGGCACCGTAACGGCAAACATTTAATTAAACTTGTAAAGTTGTGGCTCGCGTTGCGCGCAAAAGGGGCAGCGCCTCGGTCTCTCTACTGGCTGGCTGTTGTTATGCGCGGAGCGTCATCCAACCCCGTTCAGCCGTATCGCGGCGTCGTAAAGGCGACTGCCGGTTCGTGTTTCGTAAATGCGGGCATCTTCGTGGTCGTGTTACGAGCGTCGTTTCCTTATCTCGACCGCGCCGTGCTCTTTCGGGGTGAACGTGTCATCTGCTCCGGAGATTCTGTTCGGGGCTCACCTATGCCTCTGGCACCGTCGCTGACAACGATTCTCTCGGATAACTCGTCTTAACCGGTAGAACCTCCATCGGGGACCGTCTTGCGTTTACGGCCGGCGGTCGTTAACCTTCCCCTAAGAATTTCGACGGAAGCTTCTTCGCTATTGTTAAACCCGATCGTGGTCGATGAGGTTACGAACAGCCAGAGGTGCTTACGCAAGCCTGAAAACTCGAGTGTCGGAAGAGAAAACAAAACAATCGGAGAACCATGCACGAAACCCCATGTCCCGTAATAGGCGAGGATTTAACCCTTTGCACACGAAGCTATTTTAACTCCAAAACGAAACATTTCTTCTAACCTAAAATATTTACCTTTTACATATTTGCTTTTCGTGTTGTACACATGAAAATGGTGCAATTGACTCGTACAATATTGAAGTGTTTAGTAATTTATTAAATACAAACCAAATTAATAATGTAAAAAATATTTTGAATAATGGTATAACAATTTTTAGTGGCGCCTTACAATCGCCATTTTAGTGCTAAGGGTTAAAGTTCAAAGCAATGTTTTGTCCGATGGAAAAAGTAGAAGGTAACAAGGGACTTTTAGAGACTTCCTTTTGCAAGACAGTGTTGCGGTCCGAGTCTTTGTTCATCCGGGACCACGGAACATCCGCGACGATAGTTTTTTTCCGAGATCGAAGGTGGTTCGGTATTTCGAAGGAAGCCGAGGCCAGGGATCATCTGGTAACGAGCTCGCCAAGGTCCCGGGGACCTTGTTCGCGGAAGAAGCCTCGGTCCTTGAATCGTATTAAATATAAACGACGTCGACGGTAGGACCGAAGGCTAGCCATTTCCATTTTTCATCAGGCCGGCCGTAATACGGGGGCGAAACGGGTAGCCGTAGGGGTGGGAGTCGGAGCGGAGGAAGCTCTGAAAAAGGCGAAACGGGTGTTGTATAAAACCGCTCGCGACATTACCTCCAATATTCGCAAAACGGATTCTCCGCACTCCGGCGGCGTTCTCCTCGTCCTCCCCCTGGTTTCGCAACCCCTTCTACGGCCGAGCTGGATGTTCTACGGGGAGAGGGGGGTGCGAGAGGGGTTGCGGCGCGGAGCAACGGCTGGTAATGAGGTGGTTTCAATTCTGGCCTCGGGGAACAGCCCGACCCGGTGTGTAGGTACATCAGCTATTGCCATGTAAATGTCCGAGCGAGAGGGAACGAGCCCCGGCGAGATTGATAGGAGGAACGTGGGGGTGGGGGGGGGGCGTACCTACCGATCCCTGTGCGTTCGCCGGCCGCTTTTCGTTTTTATTCTCTCTCCGGGAAATTTTCGAGCGAATCCCGACGATCTGCGGGATCGCGCAAGCGCCATCCCAGCGACAAGACCCAAATGGCACAAGGATGTCTTACGTACCGTCGATCCGTAAATGTCGTGGTAAGGTCCCGTTTACAAAGCGGGACGTCCCGTGTTGACAACTCTTCTGACCTTTTTGGCAAAGACATCATACCGTCACTATACAATTTCTGTGGTTTTTCATTGATATACTTTTCAATGGCGCAATTTACTCGCTGTAATACATAGGACGGCCTTGTACATACAGTCGAGTCGGAAAGTAAGTTAACATTTGGTGATATGTAGGCAATGAATATGATGAATAAAATCAAGTTATTGTATTGTTTTTATTTAGGAGGTGTAAGGTAATAAACAAATATGTTAGTAAAACATATATTATCATTATTAAAGATTAAAGACATGTCATATTCATTTGCCTGCATATACCAGTCGTTAACTTACTTTCTGACTCGACTGTACGAAACTGGTGCAATTTACTCGTACAATACCGAAGTGTTCAGCAAACTTATTAACCCTTTGCACTCGAAGCTATTTTAACTCCAGAACGAAACATTTCTTTCGACCTAGAATATTTTCCTTCGATATATTTTTTTTCCTTGTTATACATACGGAAATGGTGCAATTTACTCGTACAATACTGAAGTGTTTAATAACTTATTGAATACAAATAAATTTAATAATGTGAGAAATATTTTGAATAATGATACAGCAATTTTCAGTGTTGGCTTACAGTCACCATTCGAGTGCTACGGGGTTAAGACATGGACGTTGCCAAAAGGTACAAAAAAGTCTCGCGAACGTCTTAGGGATGTTCGAACAGGACGTTTGGACGTAAACCGAACACGAAACGGACGTCCTATGGATATGCTATTTGGGTGAAGTTCTCCGGGACGAAAAAAAAAGAAGGAAGCAAGGAGAAACAGGAAAGCTCGGCGTCGAAGTTGCGCCGGAAATCGTTCCCACCCCCTCCCGAAAAATCTCGAAGCTCGAGACCCACCCTACTCCTCTCCCCCCCCCTCCCCCGGGGGGTGAGGGCAACCGGTAACGATATAAAACATGAGCGTCCCGGTCCCGCGAATGTTTTATGTCATCGCTGCCCGATGAGCGGGCAATATCTCAGATTCCTCGAACGCTCCCGAGAACTTTTCACCCCGTTAACGTCCGGAGTTCCGCGAAGAAAGAAACTTGCCCGAAAGCTAAAGGCGCGGGCGGGGGACGGTGGGGGGCGGGAACGGCGAAACGAGGCTCGTGAAATAAAGCAGTCTAGGTGTCGCTCGACGTTGTTTTACGGGTACACGCGGGTATGGAGGGCTGGCGGGTGACGAGGGATGTGGTGCGGGGACAGAGGGATCGACGGGGAGGCACCCCTCAAAAATAAATCGCAAAGGCGCCGCAGCTCGTAATTTAAACTAGCGCAGTTTCGGTAACTAGTTCCTCCCCCCACCCTGCTCCACTTGGACTTTCAACGACAAAGAAACGATCGAAGGGTGAAATGCGCTGCGAGAGCGAGATGAGGACACAGAGAAGGAGAGAGAGAGAGAGAGAGAGAGAGAGAGAGAGGGCAGCAGAACGGGTGTCGTAACCTAGACGGCTGTAAAGCAATTCGCAGTAAACCGCGGAATGAGTTTATTGCGCTTATTGGCCGAACCGCGGAGCAGAAGTGTGCGCGTTAAAATCGCTGCTAGACAGTTTGCGCCAGTTCGCCGATGTTCGAGGAGATTCGCGGAGCGTCGTCGCCACCAATATGGAGACAATGAGTTCCGTTCCGTTTGGTTTCGGAGCGTTTCGCTAATCCCGCGTCCCCCTCCGCGACCGCTCCGTCTGACACCTTTTTCGACGCAACGCCGCCGGATCGAACGACTCGAGGATATGAATCTCGGTTAAAATGTTTTTCCACCGTCTGCTTGGCCCTTCGCGAGGCGGCCATTCGTCTCCCGTCTCTCGTTGTTTTGTTTCGAAGGGGGTGCTCTCTATTTCTTCGGCCTCCGGTCACGCAGCCTCTCCGGAGGTGTCCGCCGACAAATGGGATCGCGTGGGACGGTATTTTTTCCTTCGTTCCCGAGTCGATCCTACGGCCTTTTAATTCGAGGCCTCTCTAACGAGCACTAAATTTTCCGGTAGGCAACACCGGTGAGCGAGACTGCTCCTCCGACAGGGCCGATCCACTTAGTTTTTTCCCCCTTAACGGCGCGGCGGCGGCGGCGGCGGAGCGAATGTAGCCTCCCCTCTCCGTATTAAATACTAATTCCATTAAAACCGTGGAAGGGTTGCGAGCCCATATCTCTGACCCATATTTCATGCGGAAAGCTTTTCAATCTGAGAAAATACTTATGGATCCGGCGGACCCTCCGCACGCGGAGCAGGCACGAAAATATGGAAGCGGAATCGTGCGAGGATCGATCGCGGGGGAATTATAGTTAAAAGCTTTTGTTTGTCCATCGGCGAGTCGTCGAGTCGTAAAGAAAAAAGGAGCCGCGATTTCCTCGCGCGAAAATACCAGATCTGTTCCGAAGAACGGGCCGAGGCCACCGCGGCCGCAAAATTGTCTCCGGGATCCTAGTAATTTCTGGAGCCGTGGGTGGGAGCCACTCTATCTCGTGTAATTATTGCTTCGGATTTAAAATAGGCATTTTTCTGCCAATACATCGAGCGTACCACTTTTGGCAACTTTCTGCGAAATAATCAAATCTGGACTGGTCAATTTTTATGTAAAAGAAACTAGAAAAGATGAACGCAACACTTTTCACGATTTTTTAAAATTGGAGACGGTTTCACAGACCGCCCACGTAAGTGTCAAACAAGGTAAAAACGAATGGCGAACAACATCGCGACCGAGTCAGGACGAGGTTACGCGAGTCGACCGGATCTCGGTTGATCTCGATCGAGGCTGGAAGACTCGGTGAATTTACGATCGGTCTACCTAGGCGGTTCTGCGATAAGTTCGGTTGCGAACGAGTCCCCGATCGAACGATATCCGCGGCTGCAATTTCATTAAGTCGGCCGGGCCGCGCGGTGGCGGAGAGGATCGGCTAAAAAGGCGGGAGCACGTTCGATCGGATCGTATCGGATCGGATCGGATCGGATCGACGAGTCCGCGAGAGATCGCGCGAACTTCTTGCCGGGCAGATAAACGGTTGCCGGCGCGATGCAATCACGTAGAAGGCCTCGATAACGGAGTTTCAATTACGGGCTATTCGCCTGTCCCCGGCTAATAGGGCTCGCGAGGATCCGCGCGACGCGATCCAAGATTAAAAGCCGATCGCGTGGATCGGGGCGTGTCGGCCCGATAATAAGAGTGGTTCTCGGCCTCGGCAACTTCCGTCGGACACTTTCCAACTTCTTCCGCCCCCTTCTTTCTCCTCTTAATTCTCGTTTCCGCGCGCTCGTTCCTCTTTCGCTCTGTAGTCCTTCGCGGAGGAAAAGGGGACGAGGTGCACAGGGCAACCGGTGGCGAGAAAGTTTCCCTTCGATTACTTGGACTCTCCGCGCCGCTCGGTGGCGTCGAGTTATCGCCTGATAACTCAATCGAACGGTCAGATACATTGCTGCAATCGCTAAAAGGCCGACGATCGCGAGCCGCCGATTCCACCCGCGAGCTTCTTTACGATTAATCGGTACCCTCGTAAATCGACCAGCCGACCGCCTCGAAGGTCGATTTGTGCAATCGGGGATTTCATTTGACGCGCGTATCCAATCCTTGAAGTTTCGAATACAGTCGCGCCGCTCTTGTGACTGACTCTTACACGAAATATGAGGTTGTCGTCGAGCGTCGCATTCGAAATACACAGGGCACGCTGGAAACCTAACAGGCATATCCGTCTACGAGTCATAAAAGCCTATGACTGCTAAGCGATAGCGACAACAAGACTGAGAAAATGTCTTTCTCTGATGCAATGTTGTCGAGAGAGAGATGGCTCTCGAGCTTTGACCCCTCACCGCAGTGGTGTGGTTGGTTTCACTGACTGCAAATTGTAAGGTTGACTCGTAACGAGAATTCACTGTAAAATGTCTCAAGGCCGCCACACACTTATCTTGTCAGCTCTTTTGCTTGCGTGACGGCCTTCGAGAGGTGAAAAATTATTCAAAAAAGAAATAAAAGTCTGCGTAGCTTCTGCATCCTGAAACGAATACAATCTTTAACCCTTAGCTCTCGAATGGCGACTGTAAGGCGCCACTAAAAATGACTGTATCATTTTTCAGAATATTTTTTACAGTATTAAATCTGTTTGTATTTAATAAATTACTAAACACTTCAGTATTATACGAGTACATTGCACGATTTTCATATTTATAACATAAAAAAATATATATATGTAGAGTGGAAGGGTCTTCTCAGGAGATTGACTCGTGTAATCTATAAAAATGCTTTATTGACTGCTCTCTACAAAGTCTAAACGTTAACTGTTCCTTGCCGAACGGATTATTCAAAACGAAGACTAGTGTCTGTGGTTTTTATATGTTTGTCCTTATAGCGCGAGTCGTCGTCGATCAGTTATTGTGTCGAAATACGGGGCGACGACCGCGCGTCATAATACTGTTTCAAGAACGACACTTTTTACATGTGTGTATACACGGTAGCGCAAGGTGTTTCTTTTACATATACAAGGGAAATATTCTAGGTCATAAGAAATGTTTCGTTTTGGAGTTAAAATAGCTTCGAGTGCAAAGGGTTAATCCCGAAATGAAGATAATCTTTATTTTGCATAAAAATCCACAATCTAGTTACCGCATCCCGTAGTTACCCCGATAACCGTACCAAGTTCAAGCGAATTCACAATTTTCTCGCTTCTATGTACAAGGCATTTTCAGTTTTATATGTTTTGTGTGCTCGGTGGGTTTAGCGTTAAAGCAGACTATCGTTATGGTATCGGAGCCGGCGAAATCGGATGGCCGAACGAAAATCTGATGAATCGGACGAAAGTTCCGTCGCTCTGCGGGGATCCGATGCGTTGGCAGCCGAGCTCCGATAGAGATGAAATTCCCATTTCGCGATGAAAACCGCGGGTCAATCCGCGACGAATCCATATGTCGAGGAACGAGAAGCGCGCCATCCAATCTGAAAGTGGACGGTTAACGCGAACAGCTTATGCGCCATACGTTACGTCACGTGCTTCGCTCGTGATTCTGTCCAGAACCGACGGAAACCGCCGATGGGAATGAACGCCGCGGCGATCTGACCTCTATCTCCATCGGTCCTCATCGTTCCCGCTTCCATTTTGCTGTCTTCGCGGACGAAAATATCCCGGTGATATTCAGAACCGTATGCACGAAAACCACGGTAGTACAAAGGAGACAAAGTTTCGGCGTTGAGAGGTCGATAGAAATTCGGAATCTGGAACAAATCGGTCTCTCGAAAATTCGCTATATTCCGATGTCAGGTAGTCGAGAATGGTACCGACAGACAACGAATTTTGTTAGGAGCTGGCTTCCCCAATATTGCTCGTTTGACTCTACGATGAGAGGGGCTGGGTTCGCATGGACCCAAAATTATGAAAGTTCCAACAAAGTGCGACAATGCGTAGCGAAGTATGACAGTTCCGAAGCCATTCGAGAAATCGTAGCAGGAATTTGGAAATCTTCGGGCGACCAGGTCAGAAAAGTCGACGAGTTCGTAGAAGTTCGATTTCGAAAAAGTTCGGGCAGATTGGCGACGGGTATCGGATCGCAGGATGGAAATTGGCCGGTCGGCCATATGCGTCGGCTCTGATGTGCGCGCACAGAGAAAAGCTGGTGGGGGTGGTTTGGGGCGCGGGGGTTGGCGGGGGGCGGTGGCGATGGGCCGCATTACAAATTTAATCTTACAAATGGATCCGAAAACTTGGAAACAATGGAATATATGAAATGCGGCCGCGTATATCACGACGCGGTAGACACGGGGTGGTTCCAGCGGCAATATTGTCAGGGCCGATCCATATTCTCCGGGAGCGTGGTCGGGGATGTTCGGGAGGGGGGGGGCAGGCTTCCAGGGGGCTGTTGCGGGAGTGTCAGGGGGGCAGAGAGGCGACGCTAAACCCGGGGAACGAGCGAGGACCGGCAAAACATCCTCTTGGCACGGCAAGAAGTCGCGAGACGCACGCACGGTTCCTGTCGCGTTCGAACCGCGGCGCGTGGCAACTAGCTGTGGCTCTGCAACCATTTCCGGTTCGCTCTGGTCGATAAACACGAGCCTCTCGAACGCTCGATTTTGATCGGTTCGAAATAACCGGATCGAGTTTCCAAACCAAACTTCTCTCACCTCTTTCGTTTCTCGTTTTCGTCGGTCGATCAACTGCTACGGTAAAAATCTCAACGCTGCAAGTGCCAATGAAACACATGCCTGCTCGAGTGATCGATACAATACAACGTGGGATCAGAGATCCCACCAGTGTTGAGACAAGTTTCCAAAAAACCAGGACTTTGAGAGCTCTTGCGACGTTGGCGCATACGTCGCTCGAGATTCCGCGAGCTGCCAAGGCCGAGGAGATCGGGGAGAGACAATGGAATCGCCTCGAATCGTTCGGGTATCTCGGGAAAGAGAGAGGAGGGGGGGGGGGAGGGGGATGGAGGAGTAGAAAAGGGAGAATAGCGGGTTCGAGGCAGTCTACCCGGGCAGATTAGCATAAATATGGCGTCTTAGAGCGGGGCAGTTTGTCATCGTTAGCAAAGCACACGCTTCCTGGGACTCGTCGAGTCACACTCGTGCGAGCTGGTTCCATTGGGCCACCGAAGAAGGGTCCCGCAGGAAGGAAGCCACCGATGTAGGTTGCTGGATACACCGCGGCTAACCGTACGAGTTTCCTATTCGCTGTACAGCCGCCCACGCCACGGAAACTAACTCGCCCCTTCGTCGACGACGCCCGCCGGAGACAGGTAGACTTCCCGAACCCAGATTTAGTCCTGGAAAATTAACGCGTTCCGCGATTTACTCGTCTCGGGTGCCACCGGTTAACGACGCGTTACCGGAGGAGTATCGTCGTACACGAAGTCGCGCGGGCGGTGTCCTACGGCTCCAATCATATTAATTGAATCGCGACCCGACATCCGGCGCAGCGTTTCTTCGAGTCGGCTCGCGTTATTGCGACCTCGCCCCCGGTATCGCCACCAATCTGCTAAAACGCATCGCCATACTTCATAAACGCCCCTGCGCGACCCGCAAGACGTATTAGCCTCCAGATTCCCGGCTAGGGTCCACATCACTTTTCTATTAGACCGATTGAACCGGCGAAACAATCGATACCCTGCACGCGTTTCCGCTCGATGCCTCGAATCCTGCTCAAAACTCTCGCGGTGACTTTTGCGCGAGAAAACTCGGAACAAATCGTTCTATACAGAACGAGATTGTAAGTAAGGTTGTTGATAATACTCTATCGGTAAAGCGAAATTAGTTTTACACTATTTCAAACAAAAGATTCATACTCTTTTATTCGGCCACCAGAGAATAAATATTAAATTCAAGATCGGGGTGATTACAACTCGATCTCATTCCGTGGAGACGTTTTAGATAGAAAGTTCCTTCGCAGTAGGGTAAGGGACCCCGTTACTGTGGGGGTACCAATTACTGTGCTTATATTAATTACTAGGGATGTGCGAGAACCTGAAATATCGAGTTGGGTCGGGAACACGAATTTTCATCAATTTTTTCCTACAACCACAGTTCGTATCGTTTACGTGTAACCGTTACAGACGTCATTATGAACTATGAAGGAAATGAAAGAAACTTGTGCGAAGCACACTACATTCACGCGGCGTTCAACGTGTTAATCACTCTTCCTTTTCAATGTCTACATTCTCGTTTGAACGTCCCACGTGTTCGAAGCTGCAAAGCAAACGGAAGGGGAAACGGCGATGACCGATTGGCCGCGAATCGCTCGAGTCTAGCCGAATCGAGACGAATCGGGCGACGGGGGCGAGGAAAATGATCGGACCGGACACGCAGCAACGTCTACGAAATCACTGCGGATAGTTAACGACAGTCCAGAGAAACGGAGTGAACGTCCGTCGAGTGTTGCGTCCATTGTGCTGCTCTATATCTCTCTCTCTCTCTCTCCCCCTCTCTCTCGACCCCCTGAGACAACGGGGTTCGCACCCTATTGCCTCCGACACGGACGTCTCAATTAAATGTATACGAGGCAAGTGGGGTTGATAAAGCGTTCGCCCATAAATATGAATTATCCGTGGTAAACGCTCCCTCGAGGACCCCGGGCCTACGATTCGCTGCATTCGAGAATCTGCACTGAGATTTTTCCTTCGCTCGAAAGCTTGACCATCGATACATTTTGCCCGCTCGATCTTCATGAATGACGATTAAATTTTTTCATGTAATACATAATTGTTTCGTTTCAAGCGATGTCTTATAGTATTGTCACGGACTGTAATGAAATTTGCGAAACTATTGCGCGAAGAGTTTCGCGACGTCGGGGGTTATCATAATTCGTTTGGTTTCGACGGGCGGAGGCAGCAAAACGTTCGCATCGGTCAGGATGCGGAACATGTCGAGCAGAGCCGGCCACCTTCGCGCTGCCCCGGAACAGAACAGAACAGAACAGAACAGAGCATAGGAGAACAACGCGGACCAGCGTAGAACAGACGAGAACAGAAGAGAACAGCACGGCGCGGCGGGGCAGCGTGCTCGGGCAATTATACCGCGCGGGCTCTGCGAAACTTTCATAAATTTCGTCACAGAGCCAGCAAATGGCTTCCGGTCCAGCGGTCGGACATTGTCGATAACAGGCACGTCGCCAGGGGCGAATTCAATATCGCATTCGCACCGTTCTCGTCGAAACTCCACCGGGTTTCTGCGAACCGCCCGCCCGCCCCCGCCTCCCGGCCCCCTCTCACCCTCCTCGTCGCTCTTTGTCCCGTTTCGTCCCGTTCACGCTCGTTCCATCCCCATTCGCGGGTGTCCCCGGTAACCCTCCCCCGCCCTCTCTACGTGCACGCCAAACCTCCCACCCTCCCCCCGCCTCCACGCACCCCCTCGCATTGTACCCTCGTATTGTTCCGAAAGTTTTCGGCGGAGCCGCGCGCCGTGCCGCGCGATTACCATATGAATTAAAGTAATGTGATATACGGTCACGGGGACTGTCCCCGGGCCGACGCGGTTTTCGAGAAGACGAACACAGACTAAGACGAGAAGGAAACGCCTGGGACCGGAAACGATCTCCGGTCGGACCGATCGCAACCATCCCTCCTCTCCCGCTCCTCTTCCACCCACACGCGCGCGGCAATCTACCCTCGCGCAAGGAACGGCAAGTTTTTACACCGAAAGTTCCGCTCGCTCGAGAAGCGCGAGCGCGCGCGCCGCGCTGGCCCGACACTTGCGAAAGCGATTGATTCGATCGAGTTTCTCGAATAAAATTTTACTGTCACCCCCCCCCCCCTTTCTCCTACCTCTCTCGTTAACACCGACGGAAAAACACCGGAGGGGGGGGGACTACCTCCTCGTCCGAGGAGACCTTTATCGAGATGTTAATAGTCGGAATAAATTCCGCCTTTATTGTACCGTCGTTTTCGGAAGATGATAGATACGGGAATAATTGGTAATCGCGTTGAACAGTCTTTCACCCTCGGACGGCGGACTGTTTTCACTATTAGCAAACCTTCTACTTCACTATTAATTCACCTTCTAACAAAATGTTGAGAAACAATTAAAGAAACTAAAGTTGACCATAAACCGCCTATGTTGTATATTCTATTCTATTTATATTTGAAGTCTAATAGATTTCGAAAAATTACAGTCTAATCGTCGGTAGATGATGCGTCAAGTGTGAGGGGGGTTGAAATCAAAGTTCTCTCGTCCCCTTAATTTTTTCGATAACGGAGCCCCCAACGAAGAGGAAGCTCTCCCCCCGCACCCCACAAAACGATGCGATGAATTTTGCGGTTTCCCGATAACAAAGTCCGTATTCTTTCGATCGAGAGCGGAGGTTGCACGGCGCAGCAGCGTGAAATGGCGCCTCCCATTCGCTTATCCGGAAAAGAAACCGCACGCTCGGTCGGTAGAGATCCGTCCCGGATAAGGGACCTCTCCTCGTCCCCTGGAAAATGGTTGGCTGGTTTAAAACAGAGCAACCCCGTCGTACCCCCCTCCCCTCACTCTGTTGGATCGTGGGCGCTCTCTTCGGCCCGATTTCAGAGCGGTTTCGGGACTCGGGAACGCCATACAATGGCTATCGGCTTGACGGCGGGCGTAGCACGCGTCTCTGGTTTCTGGCCGGCACGATATCTCGATCGCAATAAATTCACATTAACCTATCTGCCGGTGTGTGCCCGTGGCCGCAGCTTTAATACATCCCATCGGCTCGCCCCTCCCCCTCACCCTATATCGGCCGCGGATCCGCTTCGATGTCGGCGCCGATTTTAATTTTCCAATTTTACGAGCCTCCCCTGCGCGATGCACCCCTCCGATTCCTTCCTTCTCTCGTTTCTCGATATGCTTCTTCCCAAGCATAGGCTGTTTCGTATCTAAACCTACCGACACTTCTTGTTTACCTATTCCTAGCGTGCGCGGTCAAAAAGTTATTAGTAATATAATTAAATGTAGATAATGTTACGTATAGAGATGTTTTTCTACACGTTCATTTTGATTAGAATTTTCTAATCTCTTTCCTGAGAACGAAAAGCGTCCGAACTCTCTGGCCCTCTTTTATTAATTTTATTAAAATCTCCAGAACATTCCCTTCTGGCATCTGTTAATCAAGATTCGGTAATTATTTACATTAGGGGCTTCCTCCAGGCTTCCAACCAGATGTTGAAACTTTTTTGCGAATATCTCGGAAACTAAAGCTGAGCGGCGGTAACGTGTATAGGAAAAAGTTGTTCAGAATGATGACCTCGACAACATATTTCGAGGTCATCAAAATCGGTGAGGAAGCCCCTAATGTAAATAATTACCCAATATTCAAATAGAAAATAGAGTATCCAGAACACAATCTAGTACGGAGTCTTTCTATTTTATCAAGCGATAGGAACCAGTCGCGTCGGAACAAAGCTGTTTATCGACAAACTACGGGATCCTAGTTTCGTAGGGGAGACATATAGGGATGCGTCGAGACACGTGGCGGAAGGGTTCGGTCTGCGAGGTCGCCGAGATCGAGGGGACGAGGAAGGTGTCGCGATTAACAGCGTAAAAGCAGGTAAACGCGAGGCGGGTTAAACGACGCGGCTCGCGATGACCGGTGTAAGGCTGGCGCATTAATTTCTGGTAATTATCAGAGGCGTAATTCAGCAGGGTAGGGTCGCGGGTCGCGTCCGGGGTCGACCGGCGCGTGTTAACGCCGTTGTTATGCCCCATTATATTGTCCTGCGTGTACGCCGCGCCGCGCCGGCCCGAAAGGGGACGACCGGTCGCGTCCCACCGATCCGTTTCCAAAAATCCCACCCCTCTCTCTCTCTCTCTCTGTTCACCCTGCCTCGAGAATTATGCCTCGCGAAATCCTCTATACCAGGGCTGCTTAACTTCTTTTCCGCCGCGAGCCACACGACGCCCCCACCATTCTCCGTTCTCTCCTGTATCGGGGGGTGCCGGGGGAGTAGTGCAAAATTGTAACGCGAGTAGCGCAAAATGAGACACAGCTACGATTCTCCTTTCCCCTACGACTGCCCAGCTATTTTCGGAAGACACCAGCCTGTCGTACACGGTGGAATGTTTTTGTCGAAAGATGAAGGTAGGGGAAAGAGTTAAGCAGTCTTGCTCTATACATATCTCTGGCATTGTCGAACGAGTGTTTTAAAGTTCGTCGAAACGTAATCGGGAAAGATTCGATTCGTCGAAGGTTCCCGCAGGCAGCGAGAACGTTCCGCCGGAGCTTATCGTTCCAGGAATATCGCGAGAGGTGATTCATCGCGGTTCAAAGTTGAAAACTCGGGCAATTGTGCCACGGAACAATGGTGAACGCCGTCACCGCGTAACGAATCGCCGCGAAAATTGATAAAATATTATTAAATCCATCCCCACCCGACACAGCGCGGCGAGCGGCTCGGTCAGGAGATAGCATTACTAATTTATTTAAATGGACTTATCTTTCCGAACGCCCTGATAGGAATGTAAATTGAACCCCACCGAATCAAGGGAGTAATGGCACGAGTAAGATAAAGATATTTTATTGCTTTGCGGTCGGACATATTTAAGCAGGGTGAAAAACTTTTCTGTTCGCCGCACCCGCGCCCGTCGGACCACGCGCCTCTCGCTCTCACCCGACCACCCTCCCGCGCGCAAATTCTCTTCGATCTTTTACGAAATATCAAACGGCGGAACGTCCCCTGTCTAAATCCACCCTCGGTATCTTCCGACTCAACCCCTATTTTCAGTAGATTTTTACTAGGGTGACGGCCTTCGCAGGTACAATTATTTCTCTATCCGAGGATTCCGTGAATTGCATTTCCAGGAGATCGGAGCATCGGATGCATACTATGTTGTATTCATCGATTATCTTTGTTCGTTGAAACTAGAAAAATTCTGGTCTGAATTTTACGCTAAGAATAGCAGCAATCACGATTCCAATGTCGTAACAAGGAGTCGAGGGTCTTCAAGATAGTATTGGACAATTTATAAAAAACCTTGGTAACCAGAGGATGTCATTAAAAAAATGTTGTACACGTGATTCGACATCAAAACTGTCTTACAAAAAATTACGAACGGGAACAAGCGGCGGAAGGTTTTAGAAAAAAATTCTCAAATTTCTGTCTTGCTTGGAAGTGGCATCTCAAAGTCGAAAGAGTAAACTTTGATGTTTACAGTTTGGCGTAGAAATGTTTGCTTTCGACGATGTAAACAATTAAACAAGAGTTCACAAGAATTTAGTATTTTCACAAGGATGCGAAAGGCTGTTGAAAGAAGTATGATTGAAGCGTCGTCTTGCGGCGAGGTGTTGCGATTTGGTATTTTCGAAAACGCGAGGGTGGTCGGAGGCGGATACGAGCTCTGGGGGCATCAAGGTGGAACACGCAACCTTGACGGTGACGCGAAAAGCCGTCGGTGGAGCGTTGCTGGACGAGTTGTGACGAGAAACGGAAGCGGCCGGCGGACGCGATCGCGCCGCTGGACGTTGGGAACGTCCCTCCGTTCCGAGAGGGATGAAACAGCCCTTTGGGAGGAGGGGGACGGGGGTTTGCCACGGAACGTAGAGAGGACGGGGGTGGAAGGCGGTGGGTCCACTTCTACACCTTGATTTACTGTCGGCGATATTTTCTCGTCGGCGTTGGTTGGCGCCTACCGCACCACCGCACCCGACAATGGCGGTCGCTTGACATTTTGTTTCGAATTATTGCCCGCCTGGCCGGTCCTTTCTATTTCGAGCCGCGGCCAGCTCGCTTCTGCACCGCACGACAGCGCTTTTGTTTGTTTTTTCCATTTCGTCGTTCTCTCTCTCCCTCCCTCCCGCCCTCTCTTTTTGTTTGTTTGTTTTTTTTTCTCCATCCAGACAGGTCTTTGTTGCGCCGCGCGGTATCCGCTTCGGATTCGGCGGCTGTCCGCTCGCCGCGGATTTACAACGCCGCGACAGGACAGAAGGATTCCGCGATGTCGGCGATATGTTGGCCACGATGACGACGACGACGCGCTTTCTCGCTCGAACAGGCTTCTCTCGACGATTCGCGATACCGCAGGACAACCACGGTCTTTTCCTTTGCGTGTTTGGTCGACGAGGCTATTCTCTCTGGCAACTAACAACAGAAAATGGAGACCATTAGCACCGCCCTGTCCTTCCTAAAACGTGTAATACAAGAAAAAGTGGGCTTTTCTTTGTACGTGACCTAATAGAAAATACCACCCGTTTCCCCAGAAAGTCGTGCTTACTCTGCCTTGCTCGAATTTTGTCACGCTAAAGCTATGTCCGCACCGGAGCAAAATTTTCTCGTCTTATGTAGAAAGAAAAGGCGACGCTAATCAAGGAAAACTGCATATACTTTGTTTAGCCCTGGCTACGATGAGTCGCACCGCGTTTCCCTAAATCACGCGCGCACAAAGAGGGAATATCGTAATCACAGAACTCCGGCGTGTGAAAAAGCAACGCCCAGGAGAATCGGAGCATATGCCCGGGAAAAATGCGATCGCGTACGGTGAAAATCGGTTAGCGACGCCTGGTCGAGATCGAAACGCCGAGACGGGGATCATCGTGAGACCGATGTAAGCTTCGTGTTCGCAGTCAAGTTACATAATCGCGACGAAGCACCGTGGCTAATCGAGAATCGGGGTGACCGGGCCTCTCTCTGATGATCGGGGATCATCTTTCCAGCCGATGGAAGGAGCGCGTCTGCCTGACCAGAATAAATCTCGTTTACGCTTTTACCACTCCAACATCTTTTTCACCGAATTACTCAAATTATTCCGATCGGAGTGTATGCTCGATGCAACGAGCCAACTGGAGGAAACTGAACGTCTTTGTTAGCGTCAACGCATTTTTAACGAGAGGTTTCGTGGGAATGGTCGAAGGGATGTTTATTCCTTGACAGATTTATGGCAGGGCTTTAGAATTTGTTTGTGGCCCGTGAAGCTAAACAGTCCTGGCATCAGGCGACGCGATAGCTGATGACCGATTTGGGTCTCGCAGCTATCGATTGTATAAGCATTGACTGTTTATTGAAGGTGAGGATGTTTAGGAAAGGCAAGCGACCCGACGTCGTATTGCCAAAGACAAGGGCCACTCTTTGTCCTGAAGGATCTGGCCACGGAGTGGGGAAGGTTATGCCTTTTGGTAAGAGGACTGTGATGAACCCCACGGCACTTACCCCAGAACCTTGGGATCAGAAACATCTAGTTTCTAACATCTTCGTATTTCAAGAAGTAGATTTCAAAATATTTCAACAAGTATCGCCTCTCGAAGAAGACGCAGCGTGGAGTTCGATGATCGTTAAAGCAAACGGAATTGAGACGTTAGAGGACGAATATCGAAGACGAGTATTTCGAGGGGTTGAGTCACGTTCCGTCCGATCCGTTGAACCGCGGCAGTCGATACACACAGCCGAAGGGAATGGATCCGGTGATCGACGTCCTTCGATGCTCCACGGCGAAGACGTGACTCGTCTGGCGAGGATCGGCAAACCGAGAAGTTAATGTCTCGGAACGGACGCCATATTAGCATATCCGCGTCCAATCGTCGCCCACGTGGCTGGGGCGCCGTGGCGAATCGGCCCGGAGCTATGACATTGTCATTATTTCACTGACAGAACAAGCATGCGCGCGATTCGACACGGAGAAGTATCGCTAACAAGGGTGGGAAGAGTCCGTGTCTCGTTCAGAGCTAAGGGGAAACACGTCGGCCGACGCGACCGATGCTCCTTTTAAACCGTACCACCAAACATAATGGTCCGCGTCTCTCTTTCAAATCCACTTTCGTCCCTCGCGTTCAGATTCGATCGCTCTCGGCGCATTGTCTCGCACACGGGTCATCCCGTTCCGATCTTTCGACAACATTAACGGACCACAATGAACGCACTAGATGCACTTTTCTTGGGAGTCGAGAGTTTTCAGTATCGATCTCCGATTCGTCCTCGTTTCATCCGATGGCTTCTCTAATACTCTCGAGAGTCAAATTCGATGTACACGCTGCTGTTGAGAGTGCTATCAAATTGCTGACAAATTTCACTCTCGAGAGTAACTTGCGACAGATTTACTCTCGAATGGTCACGCATCCTTGTAATATATTGGGTTGGCAACTAAGTAACTGCCGATTTGTTCAATGAAATAAAAGACTTTTTTTTTTACTTGGAATGAACTTTAATCTACGATGTATTTTCCATTTTGTTCGATGACCTTTTGCCATCTTTCGGACAACTTGAAAATTCCACGCTCGTAGATAGTCTGATCCTTTTCGGCCAAAAACTGAGTCAAGTTATAGTTTCATCTATAACTGAAATCGGCAATTACTTAGTTGCCAACCCAATACAATATCAGTTATCAGACGCTCAAAGAAGCTGGGAATTTTCTTTTGCATAATAACCTCGAGGGAATACGATTTATGGCAACCCTAGATTAAGACAAGGAAATTTATTCCACTATTTTCCATAAAAGAATTTTTATAAATTCAATAAGTGTATAATATAAAACCGGTCATTTGATCGATGGTAGAATCGAAAAACGAATCGAATAGCTAGCGATCGTCATTTTTCCAGGACCGAGAAGAAATTATTTGCTCGAAAAATAATTTAAAAAATATTGAGTTCTAATTAATCGTTTAGAATTTTTAATTACGAGCAGGGGGGGGATAGGTTCGATACCGAGACGGTGAGAGAAGGGTGACGATAACAAGACAAACCATAGTGGAAACGGAAGCGTTGAACTCGTTAGGAGGGAGAGAGGGTAGCAGGTCATGGCTGATAGGGGTGGTTGGGGGACGAGGGGTAGTTCCGATGGGGTTCTTCCTAGTTTTATAAGGGATACAACTACTGCGAGATCCCGGCGTGGCTGCTTCGTGTTATTTATCTTTATGGACCTCGGGCAGAGGGTAAGTACACTTACCGTGAGGGGTTGCGGGGGGTTAAGGGGCAGAGTTAAGCCGGAACGAGGGCGGTAAGAGATTGTTTGTCGTATTGGCTGCGGTTTCGACCGGCTTAGCGTTACCCGTTTAGGGGATTCCTCTGTATTTTTCTCTCTGGAGACGTCGGTCACCTATTCGAGAGGCCTTCTTCCGGTTGTTCCATTCAACGAGTCGATGTTGCGTGCGTTTACCGTATCACCTTTGTTTGTCATCTTGCTTTCGTGACCGGGAGAGTTGTCGTTTCGTTCGCGAGCTCGAAAAAAAATCGTATCGGGAAGAAACGTTTCGCCGGAAGCTCGGGAGCCGGCTCGAGTGGCCAGGAATTAATCTATTGCCGTGTAATCGGCTTCCGATGATACGGGGACAATCGGGAACAAGAGGGGAGAACGAGCAGCCGTGCAAAAACTCGAGCCTCGAACGAACGAACGAACGATCCGCGCGAGCGCGCGCCGCAGCGAATTAAATCATTCTTTTCCGCTTGGCCGCAAAGAAACGACGGAATAAACCAAAGAGCAGAGAGCTGGACAACGGGTGTGCGCTGATGTTGTGGTGGTGGTGTTGGCTCGACAGTTTTTCAAAGCCGTTCTCGCGGATACTTTTTCCTTTTATTCGTTAACAACGAGTCCGGGGATACATACAGTGCTTATTTACAGAGTGATATTTACAATCGAGCGATAAATAATTCTTACAAAACGAAACAGAACGGTGTGTCCTTAATTCTAGAGCATGTACATAGCCGTTACCTTGGATCGTGTGAAACAATGCGATCGCACGGACTTCGGTTACCTATATGTATGCAGCTGTCCGTTATCGAGATCGTTATCGGAATCAGCAATCTAAGAGCAACGATCTTATAACGCTAAACGTCTCTCCTGGACCAAGTCCGAAACTTGCGGATCGACGGCGAGTATTATATACACGCTACTGGTAATTATTGCTGTACAGAATACTGTAGTTTTTTTAGTTCTATCTCCTATCGATTTTATCCGACCGTGGCTCCTATCGCTTCGAACTCTTCTTCGTCGAGAAACCGTCACGATCTACTACATCCCATAAATTGTCACGTTCCTTATTGCACTTCACGTATATGAACGTCGATATTTTGTTCAAGCCGTATATTTCTAGGTTGTCAATTTTCCATTTAAAGCGTTCAAATGAAACACAGCTTATGGGACGATCCTGTAAATCTGCAGTTCCCGGAGGAAACGCAGGTTTTCCTCGTTCGCGTTCGATAATGCTCGACACGACTGAGTTCTAGATAGATTCGTGTCACGTTAACAAGGGAAAACTGTAGGTAGAATTAGGATCGAGTATGGAAAAGGTGCAAAACCAGTTGTCTAGTGCAGACCAGCGTCTAGGTCCAGCCTATCTTTTTTTTTTTTATTGATGATTGACGATTGAGCCACCTTATCTTGAAACGTGCTTAGGCGTTAGCTAAATATTTTTCGGAAGAAAATTAGATCCAAGACGCTAGTCCAAATTTAAATATTTTCCTTAAATAGAGAAAAAAATAGTGTAAATTAAATAGACGAAGAAGCAAAGAAGCTGAATATATTGAAGAGGTACGGTGTTAGTTTTGGAAAGACAACAAGCGTGAAGAAAGTAAAGAATTTAGAGGAATAGGAGAAACAGACACACAGAGGAGCAAGGATAAAAGTGATAGTTGCGTGCAGGTGTAGGGTACGTGGGAGTATAAGCAGACCGATCGAGGGCTGGGAAATATGCAGAGATTAAGCCCCCGGTGACGTTGGTGGCGATAAGTCAAGCAATTCGGGGCAATATTAAGCCACTCGGGCCGGTCGGGCAGGTTAACCCTATGCTAAGCCGTACGTCGACAGGAATCGCAGGGTTGAAACGGCGGGGGTGGAGCCCCGGTGGGGGTGGCTGGAGGTCGCGTGTATTTAAAACGCGAATGCGCGCCAGCCGATTCACTGTTTGAAGTTAAATGGAGTGTAAATGGCAGATAACAAACCGGCACTGTTTCCGATTACGGCATTCATTGTTTCCTACCATTATGCGCGCTCCGACGGTTCGTGTGCTCGCCCGGGGTACGGTTTACGATCTATTTATTGCCGTGCCACCGCCGACACACGAACAAACGCGGCTTACACCGCGCCACGTTCCCGCCCCCGCCGCGTACAAACCGTTTCTACACCCCCAACCCCCACCTGGTCGTAGCCACCCCTCCGGATCACCTGCCACCATGCTGAAACAAGGTCCGAGCCACCCCTCGACAACCGCGGAATCGTTTAACCCCTTGCACCACGATCTTCTTTGCACCCGCAACGATTAGAACTTCTTTTACACCCCCTTGCCTTACGATTTCCCTTACGACCCCCGCTAACTACGAACACTCTGTTACCGATCGTGTTCTATACGAAAATGGAAATTTGTACTTGCGTGTATCCACGTTCGGTTTACCGAATAAATGTCGATAACTAAAAATATTAGGTCGTAAAGATTTCGTATTGAAATACAATAAGAAATCGGGCACGGACTTTTGCACTGATCTAAATAATTTTATTTATTCTCCGACTCGATATTATAAGGCAAGGGATTAATTTTCTAGAAGGACGAGAAATTTCGTAGTGTTCGTACTCCTGTGTTTATTTTTACCAACGTTTATGTATCGATAACAGAAAAATAGAATTTCATTTCGGTTTAACAGAAATTAATAACGCAGATATTTAATAGATCTTGATATAGGGCAAGGGGTTAACGTTCCCGGCGAATTTACAATCCTCTATTATGTATAGGTATAAGGGAAGGTAGCCTGATTTGGCGTGAGCGCCTAGGTTGGACCACCATGTACCATGTGAAAGAAACATACTTCTAGCGTTATCGAATCGGAAGGATCAATGGTATCAACTGACTACAAATTATGATTTCAGTCCGATTAAGGATACCAGTTGATTGTGAATTATAAATTAGGTACAACCTGGGTGCTGTTCCAAATTCGGCAACTCCCCAATCTTAAATCTAAGATAAAGTCCGAGTTATTTACAAATTGTCTCCTACCTAATATTGACTAGCGAGGGAATATCCTGATCGCAGACCGTAAGAGAGAATCTCCTATGATGATTCTTACATTAGCGCCTCACCGTACACGTATACCACGTAAATGACGTATTAATTACTCTCGATATCGATTAAGTTCGTTCGTTAAAAGGGCGTGCAAAAAACTGGTTGACATCCAGCAACAAGGACTCTAGTGATAGTGGACTACGTATCGTTATTCGACTACAGTTTCCCAACCTCTTCCGGCTCACAGCCCGCTTTTCAAAGTTTCTCTTGCTCGACGTTCACTTCGGGTAAACTATCCCCGCGATAAAAATCTCCAAGAATTAAACGAACCAACTAAAACGCACAAAGTCCCTGAACCTCTGGGACCTTTCTAATCTCAAAAAGAGCGGAATAACTCCTCGAACTTGAAACATGCTCGACAAAACTCAACAACCGAACAAAACTCCAACTAACATATGTATTTTCGGAGACCGTCGCGTCCCATCTCCGTAATAAAAAGAAAAAAAACTCGGAAAACCGAAGAAAGACCTCTGCTCCCCAGGAGAAGAAGAACCTTCGGTTCTCGAAGAAGAAAGACCTTCAGTTCTCGAATGTGTAGCCACCGCCGGCGAGGATCGTGGGATCTTCCGTCGCGGATTTCTTTCGTCACTTGCTGTGCACGGTGGTGGCCCGCCTCTTGACCTCTACCTGGTCGACGATCGCGTCGCTCTCCTTGTCCTGGTGCGCGGTCATGTGCCTGGTCAGGTGGTGTCTTTCCCTGAAGCTCTCGTCGCAGACGGGACACCTGAGCTTCTCCTCGCGGCGTCTCCTGGCCGCCTCCGCCGAGTTCTCGTTCTTGTGATGGGAGCGCATGTGGTAGACCAGGTCGGAGGTCATCCGGAACGAGAGGTTACACTTGGCGCAGACGTTCTGAGCCGGCAGGGTCAGAGCTGCGAACGACGGGGGTAGCAAGCCTGCCACCCCCGCGGCGGTCGCGAGGAATCTCGGCCTGGTCAGCGCGTCCGCCATCGGCGGGAAAACGGAGATTGGATTGTACGAGAGGTTCGGATAAACCGGCGGAATGTCCGGCCGGAAGCTGGCCATCTTCGGGCTGGGGACCTTGGGCGGCTGAGCGATCTGCGGGATCTTCAGGTTCTCCAGCAAGCCTGGTTGAGCAGCCTCGGGGCTGACCAGGAACGGGTATGTCATCTTCGCAGGGAACGGCGCGTATTTGTATCCGGTGGCAGCGGTCAAGGGTACGACCGGTGGACTGACGCTGCTCTGGTAACTGGCACGGTCGTCCGGGGAGATGGAGGACCTGGGCGAGGTTTGCCCGTCGTCGTTGAAGCCGTTCCTCTGGCTGGCGAGGTTCACCTTGGTGAACGCGCTGCGGGACTCGCCGTGCCGTTCGCTGGGACAGGGTATCACCGTGTCGTAGATCTTGTTGCAGGTCAGACCTGGCTCCACGGACTCCGGGCAGCTAGATAGAATCGCTTGATGAGCCGCGAACGACGGCGGACTCGGTGTCTTTTGAAGCCGGGAGCCGGCGACGTATCTGCGGGCGTCGTTGTCCGGAGAGAGACCCGGAAGAGTCGGCGTTAGGGTCCTGGGTGAGATGTACGGAGGACTGAGCGAGTTCTCCGTGCAGTGGATCGCTCTTCTCCTATCCGAACCGCCGGAGTCGCTCTCGTAGCTCTTGATGGTCAGGTTCTGCGGCAGTCTCTCGTGGTCCAGGATGCTCTCCGACGGAATCTCCTCTCGCAGACGATCCTTTCTCGCCGAGACCATCCTCAGCTTCTCGCTCTGACGACGCGCCAGGTTCTCGTCCGGTGCTACCAGGAACGCGACGTCGAAGGTACGTTTGCTGGCCCGCTGCAGGGGGTACGAGGCGTCCGAGGTGACGTCGCCGATCGACGACGGGCTCGACGATGTCAGCGCCGTGGTAGCCGTCGTGGACGTCGCGGGGGCGGCACGGTCGATGCCACCCGTGCGATCTTCCATTGTCATCGTGCTCGTTCCGGATGATCGACCTGCGACAATCACGGCCGACGGTCAATTTAGCCGGGCACCGGGGCTGATGGATGGGAGTCGCGCCCCCGTACACCCGGACCAGGTGTCGCAGCTACCGCTGTACATCGGGATAATTGGGTCAATCGGATTCGTCGGACGAGTTCGGCACTGTCAACGCGCGTTTACAGACGTTCACGGACGTCTAGTTTAGGGACGACTCAGCGTTGGGAACTAGACAGTTGCCAGAGAACCGGTACCAACGTGTCGAAGGCAATCGCGTGGCTCGATCGTTCTTAACACTAGCTTTACGGACCACTAACACCGACTATGTTACGTTACTAGAGAGCAGATCTTCATGGAAAATGAACATTTTCTACTCGAATTGCGACAAACTGGCGCGAAATAGAACTTTCTCTCTCTTAACACTAGAACTACCGGATGGGTCAAAATGACATCCTCCTAATTTTTTCTTTTAGAGATATTGAAATTATAAATATGTTTCCATGAGAAAATTTTTTTATAAACTTCTCTATCGAAGTAGATATTTAAACAAAACTAATAGGAAATCTAAACAAATCTTATTTTGTTGTTATTATAAGACAATGTATGCCAGTTGCATTTGGTGCTTGGTCGTTCTAGTGTTAAAGTGTTTAATGGGTTGATAATGTAACGGTATTTCCAAATTCTTCTAATGTTTTAATATCTCGAATTACACCTCGCTCATTTTTTTTTTTTTGTCATAAATGGATAAAATTCCGCTGTCTATTACTTTATACAAATAACGAGAACGAATCTATCCGCTATTTTTTTCATAATATCTATATACCGAAAGAAAGAAGTTTGTTGGATAATTTCTCACGGATGCATCTTGAAAATATTACACCGCGTCTCGCAAACCTAGTGTTTAAAATTCAGCTTCCGTTGTCGCCTTCGCATTGTCAATTCCCGAAGTCCCAACAACAATAACAGGTACCGGATAAAGAAATTCTAAAATCCCCTCGAAGTTCTTCCGAACCTCCCAGGACTCTTTCTCGCGGAGTGCTGGTACAAATTGCAACTTTTCTTCTTCGCGTCATATTAAAATTGATTATTATTTGAAAGCTCGGAAGTTGGCGTAGAAGCGGTATAAAGGTGTGCGAGGCAGTCCTAATGAACGCTGGTTGCTTCTTGCTGTGTGTCTGCACGCAAACCGTCCTTAACCCCTTGCCCTACAGAGTCGAACTCGCTACGATTTTAATATTTTCTGAACTAAATTTCTACTTCTCTCGATATTTAACTATTTTCAAGCGTAAGGAGTATTAAAAATGAGATGTTAAATTGTTTTCATTAAGATCACTTAGTATATACAGTCGAGTCGGAAAGTAAGTTAACGACTGGTGTATGCAGGCAAATGAATATGACATGCCTTTAATCTTTAATAATGATAATATATGTTTTACTAACATATTTGTTTATTTCCTTACACCTCCTAAATAAAAACAATACAATAACTTGATTTTATTCATCATATTCATTTGCCTGCATACACCAGTCGTTAACTTACTTTCCGACTCGACTGTATGTTAGATATCTCCTTTTTAACATTCATTATGCTTTAAAAATAAGTATAATTAATGTAGGCACAGTAATTGGGTCCCTACGTAAATTTTCAACGATAGGAACGCTCTGATCACTGAAGACGAAAAGAAAATCGTAGCGCAAGGGGCTAATATTTGGACCAATCACAGCCTGTGCAAACTTTCCAGCTCCCAACGATAGATTCTAAATTCTTCTGTCTCTATCATTAGATTGCGGACCATTGTGCAAAATAAAAATCCTCTGCATCAATTACAACAAGGCGAGTTACATAAACATTTCTTTCAATAATTTGAATAGGTTGCAAATAATGTACCAGCCCGATGTTTCTTCTATTTCGTAAAGTCCGCGATCTATCTTGACGATTCGCGAGGATGCTTGTCACGGAAATGGGTCAAACGATGATTCCGAACGCGTGCTAATGGTACAATTGAAAGTGGTACTCACCGGACCAGTCGGCCAGCAGGAGGATCTTCTTCTCGGGCAGTCTCACGCTGTATTCAAGCAACCGGTTCGCACTCGTCCATTTCGTTGGGGAACAAACGTCTGTCTCGAAGCACGAGAGTCCATCCACTGAATCCGGCGACACAACAAACACCGAGGGTATCGAGATAGCGAAAGAGAGCAAGAGAGAGAGTGAGATGTATATATATATATATATATGTACAGTGAGCGTGAGAGAGTGTGAGCGAGAGCACAGCGAGAAAGCAAAGAGGAGAGAAAAGGGAGGTCGAGGGCGCAGCAGCAGCGTGCGTCGACGGCGGACCACGTTCAAATGAAGGAACTGGCCGCGCATCCCCTATATTTAGGGGTAGAATACCACGGAGGGAAGCTCTGTGTGGCAGGTGGAGGCGCAACGAGGGTGGTACCGGCCAATGGCAGCCGTTCCAGGGTTAGACGGGGGTGGAGCGTACGAACGGGGTGAACATATTCGGTCGTCGGGACGCGTCTGCTAGTCCCATCCAGACCACGCCTACATATTTCAGGTTCGACACATGTGCCCGGGACCGTCGTTCGTAGTCGTCGTCGTCGTCGCCGTGATCGTCGTCGTCGTGGACGTCGTCGTCGTCGTAGTCGTCGTCGTCGTAGTCGTCGGGACGACGAGCATCGTAGTCGTGGTCGTAGCCGCCCGTCGACTCTTTCCTCTCCTCTCCGTTCTCTCGCCGGCGCGGCGTTGCGCATCGCGTTCCGCAGGATCCCGTTTTACCCCGTTATCACTTGGGACTCGGGAAAACGGGATTTGAGGGGGTGAGCGACGAGGACATGCCATGCCACGGCCACGCCACGCCATGCCATGCCACGCCACGCCACGTCCAGCCTGTAATTCAGCCTGACAAACGATCTTGAATATTTTTAACGCCCGCGCGCCAGCCTCGCCACTCTCTCTCTCTCTCTTTCCTTTTTTATGGCCGACCTCCTGAATATTGGACGTTCGGCAGACTCGTCGAATCCGCTGATGGACCTCCACCGCTCACGATTATCCCGCGAACGATCATCGTTCGTCCCGTCTCCTCGAACATTCGTTCCAACGAGCTCTATTCGGGAAATCGTTCTCTCTCTCCCTCTCTTCAGTTTGTTCTCTTTATCTCTCTCCGTCTCACTCTCTCTCTGTTCGGTGATCGTAATAATACTGCCCCTAAAACAGTACGAGGAACCGACGATGCACTCTCGCAAAAAGGATCGGCCCGGCTCGGGTCCAATAGTAATTCTTTCCTTGCTACACGGTGCAGCCAATATATTATTATTACTAAACCTAGATGGCCAAGATATCGTGCGCGGAAACAACGACGCCAGATAGAATTGTCGTTGTTTGTTCTGGCTAGGAGACTCCCTCCCTCCCTCGGCTATGGTTGCCGCAAGATAGGTGGTCCACCTTGCGGACACCTCGTTGCCCGAGAGAAATGAGGCGCGTTAAATCGACCGCGTTGGACAGAAGGTGCCAGCAGATCCGCCAGGGATCATCATTCCTCGGATTATCTTCCCGACGAATTTCCTACGATTTCTCTTCGGCTCCATCGGAACCGTAGATCGTCGCCTGACCACAGAACGCCTCGACAACATCAACATCGACATATGTAATTCACATTATTAAATAGGTGGCCACAGTTGCGAAAGAAATCACGAGAAAAGCTTTACACAAAACTTGAGAGCGTGGCACAAAAACTTTACCATTATACATATATGTTGACACTTTTTTGTCTTCTGTAAGCATTAGGAATCTATTTCTCAAGTTTTGCCCACCATTTACGGAAACCCTAAGCAGTCTGATAAATGATACGAGATCGAAATAATTTATTCAACGAAAGTAAGAAAAATATTCTTGAAAGTGCTCCATCAGTTTTCTAATATTTTGCAGACTATAACCAAATGTGTTGCACTGAATTTATAAATCTAGATTAATAATTCCGTTCACCGTGTCTCTCTCTCTCACCTCCTTTCGATAGTCGCGAATATGTCAATGCTAGTCGGACACTGTGAAATGGAGGATGCAGTATTGTCACTGCAACTGCGTGGAAACGGTCGTTGTAAAACGGCCAAGGAGTCTAAGGGAAAAATGCAGGGCTGGCCGTAATGCCGGGGCAGCGGACGGTAAAAATAAGGCGCAGGGTGAATCAGATTGGAGTTGGATGGCGGGGCAATAATTCCCGATATCGCGGAAGAAACGAGAGGAAAAAGGCTGGCCGGGCCGCGGAGCCAATAGGCGATCAATCATAAGCTGGCGATCTATTTCGCCGGGCATGTGAGAGCAGTCGAGTTCTTGCTCCGGTTCCGGGCAGCCTCCGCAGGCTCCGCAAACCTCCGCGGGGAACGTCTCGAGGTTAAAGGACATTAACTTCTTGATTGAGTCGGCAAAAAGTTGTAATGACTTTTCGATTGGGCTCCGGCTTCCGAGCGTTCGCGGAACACCAACGAGAGAGCCCGGCGTGCAACTTTTTCCGCCGCGCCGGTCTCTGGATTATTTCTCAACCGATGGATTAACCCTTTCGTATCCTAACACCGACCACACTCGGGGTTGTAGCAAGCTTCAAATGCTATGGTCGGCGATTAATTCTGCAGCATATTTTATCCACAGAATTGGGTCGTCGGATACGTTCGGTTCTCTTCGGTTTCTATTTTTATTCATCGGTAAGGAACACAGATTTTATCGTATCCACGTAAAGCGTACATTTGGTTCCCAGAACAGTGGAACCATATTCGCGGGTACGTGTGCAGTGGAGAAAGGGTTTGTAAGATAAGCTGTAACGTATCCGCCACTGTATATATTGTTCATGTTGTTAACAAATATGTTCATGTTATTGATAAGACAAATGATTCATCGGACAAACGAATGTGTTAAAAAAAGAAACGAACAGAATGAAAGAAGGACGAGCAAGGTCTCGTCAGGTCCGGCACCAGAAAAGGACGTGTAATTAAATAAAAGACCGTTTGCTTTTATCCCGGCCATCACTTACAGGTTAGACCTAGCAACTTGCTAGAATCCCCTGTTCTCTATCGTTTTCGACGACGCAACAAATTGCGATCGGGCTCCAGGGAAAAGTTATTCGCAAAACGAATCTGTGGTCGACGAACCGTATGATATCTAGCGAGCGCAGCCGAATCTAATCGAAATTCGCGGTCGTAAAGTCGCAGGGTCTGCTTTGGTTGTTATTGGTGACACGCGTCGCGCGCCAGGACGCCGCGGAACGCTTCAGTATCGTGCGCCGACCATCCCCGGCTTATCAACCATATTTATTGCCGATCGTGGCATCCTGTCCCAGCGAGCCCGCTTCGCCGACACACGTCGAGCCCTAATTCTACTTTATGCCGAGTATCTACCTCGCCTCGTAGAGTCTCCCCATCCCCTCCTTAACCGTCTTTCTAAATAGCCAGCAGAATGAACTCTTGGAAATATTTCAATGGTCACAACCTTTAACGCTAAACCTACCACGGCCGGTCAAATCGACCTTTTCCAACTTCTGTGTACAATTTCGTACATACATTATCGCATCGCTATTTACGACTTTTCTTAAAAATACAGTCAAACCTGTTTTTGTACGGTGAAGATGCTCCGTGGTCATTCGACATGATGTGGCATTCATGAGAAATCGGGTACGGATCGAGCTCGTGAGAATTTTCCAAGTTGCAGATCTCCGGGCATCTGTGCATGTTATTCTACAAGTTGGAGAGGGCAGCGTCGCGACGCGAGACGCGTCCAATTCGTCCAAGTTAAACGCGCAGAGGGTTGCGAGCGAACCGGCACGTGGCCGACACGAGCGAGCTGTTAGCACTGACACTGGATCCTGCGTGGGGCTGTTAACGCTGAGAACCGAGCGTTATACGGCAAAAGGACACCTTGCGGAGGGCTTCGGACTCGAGCGAATTGGCCGACCCCCGCAGCTACAGTGAATTATGCGAATATTTCCGCAAGATTACTCGAATCAGCGCTGGTACACGATGCATCCAATTCCGCCTCCTGTTTCCGTAGGAGAAGAACCCATCGCCACCGAAAATTCGATGGAACTGTTATGTAATCTCATTCGTGCATTCTCGATGCACAGCCACTTCGATAGTAATGAAATCATATTGTTTAATACATAACAGTAAAAGTATCGAGCAGTATAAGTCGCCGGTAATGTAACCAGCGTGAAGACACAAGTGCACGTACATGTACAGGGTGTTCGAAAAAAAGCCATTCAATGTATTTACATATATCGAACACACTGTGCTGAGTAAAAAACCTTAGTAAACATAGGTCGACGGGTCAACCGCTTCTGAGATATGAACATTTTTGTTTGCTAGCATTATATAATCAACTCGCTTACTTCCATCGCATGCGATCCGGAAGCAATAGTTAGGTAAATCCATAAACAATCTAGGGATTTTCGTGTAACATACATATAGAAACTAGGAAAAATAGCAATTGAGGATAAAGAATAAATCTGCGTTTGCATTAAATTGACCGGAAGAGCTAGAGCCAGTAGTCAACGAATAAAGTACTGATTATTTTGGGGGCTGTAGGTTAGACTACGCGGCTTTGAATCATGCGATCGTCCGTGGTAATTTTCGCATCTCTTAGATAAGAGGTTCCGGTGTTACGAGCTCGGACGAAAGGCGAGGCCGTTTCTGCTGAGTCTGTACGGTGATAAATACGCAGCCGATGCAGCGTTGATGAGAGACGGTCGTTTATCAATCAGCCATTAACGCAGCCCCAGCGTTCCCGTGCAGCTTTAGCAGCTCCGTCGAAAACCTGCTCGCTCCTGCCTCCATATTTCACGGAATCATCGCGATTCTCTTCCGCCGGGGTTCCCCGCGCACTCGATTTTCCATTAAAATCCGACGTCCACATTGGTCGCATACAAGCCCGCCGTTCGAAGGAAATATTCCACAAACGCGACGCGGGTCGGGCGCGGAACAGCGCGGAATGGCGAGAGGAATAGCGAGAGGAATAGCGAGAGGTGGCCGACACTCGATAGAGATACGCTCCCCGGTGGCAATGATGGAACTGCCGAACCTTGCTCCGAACCGTAACCCATAATCTGCGGGATTGCGTTTCGTCGGAGCGCGAGGGGACCATGAATCGCTCCGGCTCGATCCAACGATCCCGCTCGATCTCTGTTAAATCTCGGTTAAATCTCTATCCCAGCCAATTAAAATTTCTACTCGATCCAAGCATCGCGCGAACCTCCTCAACGGGATCCTAAGAGCCAAGTCCCATTGCTTTCGGGGGCTACCTACTTTCCGCGAGATTGACTGAGTCGATATTATTGAAAAAAAATTTGCATGGCATGGCACGGCACTTTTACAAAAATCAAAATTAAATCATCTTGATATCCCGTTACTCTGAATATAAATATTTATATTCTATAATTATATAATATAAATATTTTTCTTTCTATGTTTGGTAGAAAAATGTTCAGTCCATAGTTTCTCTTCGTATGAAAAATAGCTTGGACCCGATGGAAAGTAAACTTGAAATACTTTCGGACTGTAAAGGTTTAAGGGTTCGAAAAAGACAACGATGCACGTCTTTTGGCAGTGAACGAGCGAAGCAGCGAAAGGACGAAAGAATCTGGGCGCTCCTCGAAGGAGCGGACGGTGTCTACCCGACTCGCTGATAAATTGAATGTGTGATGAGTTCAGAGGATTCTTGAAATAACCAAGCGTGATGTATACATTCTCCATGGCAGGGGGCGCGGATGGTGGGGGAGGTAGGTGCGCGGGCGAACACCGTCGACGAGTGCCAGAGATTTAGATTTTACGGGCGCTTGAGCAATTCCTTGACTTATAACCCAGACCATGCATACCAAGTGAGCCATCAAATGTTTCTGAGTGTCTTAATTCCCCGAGTCACCCCTCGAAAAACGGCGCGAGCGGGTGCGAGCGGGTGCAAGCGGATACGCCCGGCTAGATCGTCATCTCGCAAACTTATTAATTACTCCTTCGCGCCGTTCGCTGTATGAAAAAGTATCTATTCCTCCGAGCTTCTTTCCTACTTGCGCCGAAACAAACTACCTTTGTCCTTTGACCACGGTAAAAACCACCTACCACCACCGTCAAAATGATCGGTTCCCAAGTTTTTATTTTACAATTACTGAAATTATAAAGATGCTATCGTTCGAAATGATGAAATAAATATATTTAATAGAGCATACGTTATAACACGATCCGCAGAAAATCCAAATTAGTTCAATCTTGTCATTTTTATAAGGCAACATGTTTCATGAAAATTCTAAAATTCGAGCAACTTGTTCTCGTGCAAAACTTGCGCGATTTAAATGTCTGTATTTCCTGAAAAGCCAGGAAAAAGATGGCTTGTGCTCGAATTGGCATAGTAAACGATCCACAATGTCAGTGCGGTTATGAGAATCAGGATATCGACCACGTGCTATGGCAGTGTCCCACGTTTGATGAACTGAGGTTGGAGTTTATCAGACAACTACGGAAACTGCATCTTTTTCTTCCGCTCTCATGCAATGTTCTCCTATCCAGACCTACGGTTGAAATATGTAAAATAACCTACTCGTTTTTGAATGCCTGTGAGCTAAATATCTGAGAAAATTGTACAGTTTATAATAATGTATAATGTATGGCAAAATAATCTCTACTTTGAGATTCTAATTGCATTAAATAAAAAAGATGGCTCAGACCGACCCTCCCTTAACCGGTTAACTGTGGAGTTTAATTTTAAAAATCCCTCACGGGCGCGGAATTAAAATCAAGCAATGACGAGTATACACGTCAAACGCGTCTAACTGGTTAATTGAGTTGCGATTCCTTACGATTGACTTCGGAACGAGCCTACTCTGTCGAAAGTCGAGGATGCAGGCTCGTGCTGCGGCGGAATTCGGAATTGACTTTCCTCGTGTGCACAGCCAGCCGGAGAAGTTTGTTGATATCATCCGAAGGCGATATCGGGTCGCGGTTGCTGCGGGAATTTAATTCTATTCGAAGTGCCACCTAAGATGCCACCTTCCGCTCTTATCTCTGTGCACACGGTGGGCTGCTTGTGGCGCCGGTTGCTTATGTGTTACGTGAATACCTTACCTAAACGCCCCCGGAGGGTGGCACTCTCTGGTCTCTTGTCTCCGTTGCCCCGTTTGCCGGCGAACCAATCTCTCTCTCTCTCTCTCTCTCTCTCGTTGGCTCTCTTGCGAGAGGAGCTGGCACGGTTGGCAGCGAGCTGCTCGAAGAGCACCGGGAGGGAAATTAATGCGACTTCCAACCGGGGCCGCTATCGGACGCCGCTATCTAGCGCCTCGCGAGCGGAAAACGTGAGCCGCCTAGGCGAGAAGTTTCGGAATTTAAGTGTCGAAGCGACTGCCACGGGGAACCTTACCGACGCCCCCTCGAATCTCAGAGGCTCGGTTCGATCCGATCCCATCCGATCCGATCCGCTTTTCCGGGATAAATGTCGCGGCCCCCGAGAACGAGCCAGTTCGCTCGGCGATTTGTAAAACACGCGGTACGCGAGTTATGGCCGGACAAGCGCCGCACCGCGGCAAACCGCCAATCGAACGGCACAAATTAATGGCACGCGTAAATATTCATGCGTCGTTAATCAACCGCGTGACTGGCATCGACGCGCTCTCAAGAGCGATCGCTTGACGCCGATTTAATCTCCACGGACGAAGCGAAAATCATCCTGTAATAAAGCTCTCGCGCTCGCGGCTCTACGAGTGTCTCCAATTTGTTGAGATTACCAAAAGACCGAGAAAATTTTGTAATGCTCTCCTCAACGGATGCGGAACATTTTTATTTTCTGTGAAATAAAGTATTAGGGTAACTGCTTCGTTGCAGACCTCTAGGCAGCTATCCAGGCTCCCAAAATGTTAAACGACGGAATGAAACACACGACGCGATCAAATTAGCTGTCAATGTTTTTACATTCCCGAATTTATACGTCCCGACGCGTTTTGTAATCTCGTTCCGAAAATTTCCATAAAGATCCACTTTGCCTCCGAGCACCGTCCAAGTCAAACACAAGCAAAATAAATTTGTCACGGTAGATAAGAACGTGACACGCTAGACGACAAGCGAAGCAGAACAATAGGAAAAAGCTGTAGATTTGAAATTGTTACGCGTCGTGTGATTGCAGTCCACGGCAGAATTCTGTGCAGCGAACGCGTTAATATTTCGGATCTGTCGGAGCCGGCCAGATGTCGAGCATTTTCCAGCATCCTTTCTTGACAAAAACCACGAGCGCAGGAGGAAAAGAAGAGAGAGAGTTTTCTCTAACGGAAGCGTCAAAGAGACTAGGACCAGCGCCAGCCAGAGAATCTTGTCGGAGGCGTCGGGGGCCACGGTTTTCACGTAGTCGCGACGGCCTCGTCGACGGCTTTACGATTATATTTGCCGAAATCTTGGGCGAGGGGTGACCGTTCGGCGAGCACGGGTTCCCTCGGGTTGCACGGAACGAGTAAAACGAGCAGAACGAGCAGAACGAACAGAGCCCGGAGGAGACTCTGGAAGAGAATCGGTGGAACGGCGTCGGAGGCTCGAGGAGGCAGCCGGGAGGAACGCGGATGGGAGGGAGTTATTAGAATGGTCCGGAAAAGATGGCGCGGAGTCGCTCCGTATTTTTATACTGTATGGCCGCTGCTTTGCATAATCCCGCACTTAGCTCGCTCGTCCCGAGATGCCGGCTCGCTATGCAGATCTCACTCTTTCCCTCTCTCTCTCTCTCTCTCTGTCTCTCTCTCTAGCTCTCTTTCCATTGCTACGAAAACCCGAACCTACCGAGCGTTTCGTCGTTCCGACGAATGATGGACGACGCCCAGACCCTGCGCGACCCGAGGACCCTCCGGAGAGAACCAGAGAGACTTCCCTCCTCCAGGAGCCGCTTCCTGACGCGCCAAGTGGAACCGTATCGGTGACGCTTCGTCGAGACCTTTCTCGAATCACCCTGTCTCCCTCAGGGCTACGTTCCGAGACCGATTCTCCTCGTTGCTGCGCCTGCTACACCTCTTCGAAGAGGATTCTGCTGTCGCCTCTTCGCCTAAACCCATCGATGCTTACCGTTAGCGTGTAACAATAAAGTGGGAACAAAAAACTGTACAGTTCCTTCTAAGCATTTTCAGTAGATACGGACGTCCGGCAATCCAGCAACCGCGCGAAGTCGTGTCAAGTAGATTTGGACGGAGCTGCGTCGATGTTGCAGAAGCTATCGATTGTTCGGGACAGGAGGTTCCAAGGGAAGTTGAAAGGTTTAATTGCGTCGAGGCCGACAGGAATGACGGAGAACGTTCCAGGGGCGACGCGTCTCGGAGCATTTGTCAGCGGGTCGCGGACGAGGTCGAAACTGGATTCCCGGGCGGAGACGTCTCATTTGCACGGAGAAATCGCATCTTCTACGGCCGGAAGCGAGAGAATGCCGGGAAACGGTGAATAAAGCGCGCGGGAGGCGTCATCAATCTTGCTGCGAAAAGACCCAGGACGACCGGTGGCATCGTTCTAGACGTCACAGATGTGACTTTGATTCTCTTTCGGCGTTCCCTGGAGGAACCGGGGGGGCTAGATTAAGTCTGTCCCGCGTGTAATTTGTCCGAGTCCTGATTCCCGGCACGCGGAAAAACCAAACGACACCTGGGCACTCCCGGATATCGTCGACAACCTCGATTCGGATCGACGAATTCCTTCTACCGATCCGTCAAACGAAGAATCGATCGCGCCGAGGGTTCGGGACACTCGCAACGAATACGATTAAACGTCGAGAAACATATTTCCGCGACACGCTAGTTGCCGAGCATATGTGCCAGGTATCCAATTTCGCTATCTTCCGATCCGCCAATCGGTCGCTCATCGCCCCTAACTGCGCTGTCAGAAGCAATCGTGCTAGACAACCCCCGGACGGACCCCTGGTCGGCGTTATCTCTACCTGATCGGTCCATTTCGCCTCCAAAGAGTTTATGCAAACATCGATACGGACCGACGAACCCCCTCGACCAGTCCCGAGCCTTCCGAAGATGTTTATTCTTCGGACAACCGTTAACGCTAAACCTACCACGGCCGGACAAATTGACCTTTCCAAACTTACTTCTAGATACAATTTCGTAAATACAACATTATCGCATCGCTATTTATCTTTAGGACTTTTCTTAACACTAGAAAGACTGAAACTTAGTAAATACCTATATTGCCCAAAAGTAGTCAAAATGACTGCATTGTGAAAGAATAACTAATGTGTAAAGAAATTTGTTTGAAATTAATTTTTAATATTTTTCAGTGTCAGATGTTTCACTTTGAATATAATCCGCTTCATCTTCAGATGATAGTTCAGAATTTGTTGCATCTGATTCTATATCGGAGCACTCTTCACTTATGTTAGTCAGCTTTTCCAATAACTCGCTTCTATTCGACATTTCTTTCATGAATTTAGGACGCAAAGGAAATAAAATAAACAACTTGTTAGTATCACTGCATAAATATTCGAATAACAAGTACTACTTTAGCTTATTGAGCAACTGCAACTTATCAAGTATACGCCCAAATCGACAATTTATCATGTACTTGTATGTTATCATGTCACGGTAATCGAAAAAAAATGAAAAATGTTATTTCAATACAGAGCCGAACTGGTCATATAAGAAACTTACTCAATTCAATAATAAGAGTCATTTGATTATTTAAAATTTCCCAAGCAGTCAAAATGACTGCTTTTGGGCAATATAGGTATAACACACATATATGTATATACCGGAAATGAAGGAGGGGGGAGGTAACTACAATTATTAATAAACGCATTTATATGTTGTACAAAAAGTCACAAAATTCTAAGAAATTGTGTCATTATATACATAATTGTTTTTCTAATTGAAATTAAAAAACAGTCAAAATGACTTCCTTGGGCAATCTAGTGTTAATACGTTGAGGCCACCCGAAGAAGCAACCTCAGGCGCTCGAGGTGTTAAACGAAGCCGCAACGAACGCTGACTTATTACTTTCGATATTCGGATAATCAGAATGCGGATAGAGGAAGCTTCGATGTACTTAGCTTTCGCTCGATGTATAGAGATCATCTTTTTCAGTCCTGGCGTCTGTAGATCGTTTTCACTGCATTTTCCCGGTGGCATCGTGGACCAGGGGCGAGGCGGTGGTCGGTTCGAAGGAAAAAGCGGAGGAGTCGGGCACCGAGTATCTGGCCGCGTTCCGAAAGTTTACGCGCAGCGTATTCCGTAAGGGCAGCGAGTGCGACGGACTCGGTCACGGTGGATGCACCTCCGACTCTAACTGCGGTTGCGACTTCGTCGTAGGAACCGGAGGAGCCGGGGTATAAAACCTGTGGCCCGTTGCAGCGGCGGACTTGTTACGAGGGCCACGATTATACCGGGGGTAGCAGGGGGTGGAACCGGCAGCATACCTTAGTTGTCCGCTCGTAAAGCAACCCCGTATGCCCGCGAGTGCGTGCCCGAGTCTCTTTCTCTCTCTTTCTCCGGTTCCACTAGATCCTCTCTTTCTCTCCCTCTCTCTCTCTCTCTCTTACTCTCCTTCGGTGTCTGGTATACCAGCTCTGGTATCCTCGCTTCCTCTCGCAAAGGCCGCGTCTCCGCAAAAGGAGTGTTTGTTAAACCGCAGGAATATGCATGAGAGGGCCAGCCGGCACGGAGTTATGCTACGATGATCTTAACGGTGCTCGCGACCTTAAATATGTATACGAGCCACCCTGGACAAGGGTAATCGAAACCGAGGATCATCCCGCCGAGGGGCCAAACTGTGCTCGACGAAAGACGACCGTCCCGCTCCTGTAAATCGCACAATTGTCGGCATGCCTCTGAAACAATAATCCACCACTAAACGCATCAATTACCTCGCAGAAAACGTTGTTCGTGTTCAAGAATTTATCGCAAGGAAAGAAAACGATGTTGGTGCCAAGGAACATGCCGAAACGTGTTCAAACGTGATTCTTTTTTGTTGCAAACTGTGTTTAATGGTGCTCGGTTGATTGTCAGAAGAGACTGCCTACCATTAAAAATAAAGAACAATTCTTTTCGGGCTACCCCGAAAGCGGTAATCCTTTGAAAATTGAATGAAAAATATCATTGATACGCAACGTGTGCCAGCCATCGCTTCGATAACTAAAAGAGAACAAAAGTACTATTTCGTCACGCTTGAAGCTAGCATCGAGAAATCACACGACTCGTGGGACGACCTTATCGATCATGAGCTGATTCACAAATCCAACAGATGCAGAAAATTTTGCGGAAAAATTCCGCTGTCTACTAATAAATGTTCACAGGCATATCCACGCCCGCGACTATGCGATCTACAGCTACAAATATGGATGAGGCGTAGCAGGATCGCTTCTCTCGGACCTGGTCGAACATCGGGTGACATATTCTCGTCGCGGTGGCGCGGCGCGGCGTTTATAGTTGCGCGCATATACGTACGACATATGGTGGTTGGCACGGTGCTTGGCCCCCATACGAGGACTCTGCCGAGACTTCTCTAGGGCAGGGTTCAGCCCTTGGCTCACCTCCCCCAGGCCCACCCCCACCCTGAGAGTCCTCATGAGTTTTCAATGAGATTAGCGGCCCATCTGTGCGCGGACCGACCCCATCGTCGTGCTGATCGTCGAGCACGGACAAAGCTAGTCAACCTGCTCAGTGCCCGTACGCTGGCTCTCGTCATGGGGGTCTCCTCTGCTTGATGGTGTACGCGCGCATCGCCTGCACTTGCCGCGCAAAACCGATCCCCTTTGCCCCCTGTCCAACAGCCTTCGACTCTCCCGCCGGTGGTTATAGAAAATACCGAGTTTTTTTCGCCACCCCCATCATATGGTCGCATTTAAAGTCGCCAAAGACCGCAATGCTTATGGGAATCGGTGAAACCCGATAGACCACTCGACTCGTCCGCTCTCCGCTCGTGGTCGAATAATTTTCCAATATTTTTGTGCTCGACACCACGTCGACTTGTCTCGATTAAAACATTTAATCGGAGATACGGAAAGTTGTTAGACACTTTTCGTAGGTTCTCTTTGAATCGTGGGCCGCGGAGCTTTTTCTTTTTAAGTCGCGTCATCGGTTCCAAGGAGGACAGATAAATAACATTTTTTTTTTTAGCTTGAACAGAAGTTATGAAATATGTTTCTAGAACAGTTTCTGTAACACTAAAATATCCGTTCCACGGACAGAGAATACTTTTTAATAAAATAGGGTGGACGTGGTTATTGTTAACTTTCAAGGTTTAGGCGAGATCCGAGCTGGCGCGAATATAAAACTACTGGGAAAACTGCGGAAAGCCGCAAAAGCAGGCCGATTAAAGAGCGAAACGGTATCGATCCCCGTACAGCGGGGGTACGGTGCTCTAGCTCCGGGGGCTTCGTATTTGGGTCCATGGTGGCCCATATGGAGCCTGCCGGGCGCATATGTTGCGACAACGCCGCTAACGACCTGCCTTCGGCCTCCGTAATGCTAAACTGCGGTTCGATTCTCACCCCATGAAACTAAATAACCATTCGATTGTCATTGGTAAATAGATAATCAGGGCCGTATCATCTCGAATCCGCAAATCCTTCGAATCTGCTCTCGTTGTTCATCGAACCAAAGAAATCCGATTGCCATCCGTCCCAAAATTTAATCGGGACACCAGCGCGGTTTAAACAATATCTCTGTCAACATTCGATAAATCATTCCCGAAGAATAAAGTGTAATCCCCCGAGAGGTGAAGGCGAACGGTCAAGTTAGGATAAAAGCGTAAAATAAATCAGGGAGGCAAAGTGTCCGCGATTTTCGACGAAAGACCGTCGGTGCGGCGAGGAAGCAATCTTTCGGGGTCCCTTAAATGATTTGGCCAGGCAAAATCCCGCGACGGCATCGCCCTCCTCGCTTTTTCGTGAACCTGCGGGTCTAAACGAGTTACGTATTATAGCTCGAGGGGGCGGAGGGGGTCGTCCATGGGGTGAACTGAACTAGCACTCGATATACCAGGTTGTATGTTCTGGCCGTGCCATCTGGCGCGCTATTATACGAGTATTTTAATTTAATTAACTCGGCCGCTCGTCGATCGATATTATCGGCGCTTTCCCGGGATTAAGCTTGTACGCGGACCACCGGCGAATTCGAATCTGCCGTTTAATTAGGATTTCGGCCGGCAACGCGAGCAACAGATTTTATGGAAACGAACCACGCGCGCCATACCGAACCGAGCCGAGCCGACCGGAGCCGAGCTGCCACCGGGATTCGATCGAATCACCTGTTTTTTTTTTGTTTTTGTTTTTTTTCGATTCATCCGCTTTGCCACTCGATAAACGTCGCTTCGCTCTTTTCTACTCCCTCCGGAGCATCATTTTGAAGATCCTCACGGAGAACAACCAAAGTTTCTAAGATCTCAATCAACATTTTCACTCGTATATCTTTATGCAAAGTAAAAATGGTTTAATAGTTTCACCCGTGTAGTCGACATATATCGAAAATTGACTGTACAGTGAAAAAGGATAAATGCTTCGACCGGTGCGAGTTTTTCGCTCGACCCCATACTTCCAACGAACGCGAAATACGCAGAAATCTTTCCGGGAGATCAAGATTACGTAAGAAGCGTGTCTCGAAAGTGTTTTCCTACTCCGAAGTGTCGCGGTCGAGAGAAGTTCGTTTACGGGGGATTCCTCGGAGCAGCGCTCGTCTGCTCTCCCCGAGCAGACACGCACTCGGTGTATTCCTGTATTTACAACATATTTGCGGGAGCGCGAACACAGCTCTTTGTCATAGCCGAGTGATTTTCGGGTCGGCAATGGTCCCGCTGAAGAGAGCCAGTGCGCCATTGTGCGCTCTCTGGGGGTCATTGTGATCGACTGTGCCCCCGTCCATACTGTGCAACGCACTTAACCTGCTCGTGCATCTGTCCTCAATCAGCGGCCCACGAAAATGGGATATACGTCCGTCTCGCCGGCAAACTATTGACCTCGACGCATCTAAGAGCGTGTTCTCGTTGTCCCATGGAACGAACAAAATTGTTGCTCGATTATCATTAACGCCAATTCTCCCCTTACACTGTTTATTGCGTCTCGAATCGAACAGCAACAAAATTTCATAAGACAACCGAATAACGAGTAAATTGCGCGTCGTTGTTCGAAATTGTAATGCACAGCATGCAACGGTGTCGAGTAAACGAGGAATATGTATATAAGTATTCGAGTAGCGTATGTATATAACATTTATAGATGGGACAAGAAACACCGTTCTCGAAGACGAAAGAAATTTTATTAACAATTCGTCTTACGGTTGCTCGACTGTTGAGCTCAGCAAGAAAAAGCCGGCGCACCGTGGAGGACAGTTAGGGGAGGATTCTCGTCGTATCATTAACTCGTCCAGGATTGTTCTTCCTCGTTGAACGTACTCGAAAGTGAGGAGAATCGCGAGCGACAGGACACGCCCGGGACAAAAACAACCCCGCCTAGGCCGGTCGAGGGCGAGGGGGTTGGAGGGGTGACCGGGTGCAAGGAAGAATAGGGCGCACTTAACTCGGGGCTGCTTAAACAGTTGTTTGATCGGTATTATGCATTAGCATGTGGCTGGTGCCACTGCTTATTAGTGGCGCGGTGTCGGAAGAAGCGCGCGTTACATCCCCTGTTGCTGTACCTGCAGGTGCTCCTGCGGCGACCTGCTTGTATCTGTCCGTATTAACGTGTTGAACGCCGAACCTATTACGCTTGACATACCATTCGTGCCGTGCAGTATCATCTACTGTTAAAACACAAACAAAAGATAACGAACGGCACAAATTGCGAAATGACAGGACGACGAACACAACGAATCACGCATAAGCAGCACTGTCATCTGTAATGATCCAGGACCAGACACATTTTACTATCTTTTCGCGTAACCATTAAAATGCTTACCTTGGCTGACAACCGAGTTCACGACAAAGTTTGCCTAGACATTTCCAAAAAACTTAGAATAAACCTCTGGACACCTGGACGAGTGACAGTTTCATTCTTCCTTTTTGGGTTGGCATACCCAAAAATTTGAAACAATTGCCCATGGAGTCGAGGAAGCAACGGGACCAGAAGGAGCCGCTTCGTTGAAAGCGAAAGTTGATTAATACACGTAAACAATAATAATCGCGGTAGGGATCGGTGCGGCGTTTCACGTGTTAGCTTCGCGGTTCTTTCCCGGGAACGATGAGAGGAAAAAAGGGGATACTCTCTCTGGCTTCCGGCCATAGGCAATCTTCCCGGATTCTCGCGCGGGAAAAAGGAGGAAACATATACCTCGAGAAGAGCAGCATCGCGACGAGGATCTAGTTGAGCACGTTCGCCTTTGTCGGGTTAGCGAGTTCCAGAGAGAGAGAGAGAGAGAGAGAGAGAGAGAGAGAGAGAGAGAGAGAGAGAAAGGTCGAAACCTAGGTATAATATTCCGGATATTAAATCGCTTTTAAATCGGCTTAGCGTTAACTAGTGGCACTTTAAGCTGCCCGGTGAAATGATTATCAGGGCTTCCCACTCCGTCGACCCGGCTAGCTGTTATCGCCCGTTGATTAATTGTTATGCAATATGACGTCACACACGCCCGCCTACCCGGATTAGAATCCCGCGGTGGAGCATCACGGCGACTGCCACGGTCTCTCCCACCCCCTATCGTTCTCAGGCTGCCTCTCTCTCTCGGACGTACGCGCCCTCCGACATAGTCTTCGTCGTTCGTTCACGTGAACCGCGTTGCATATAGAACCGGAGGGAGAGGCGCGAAGTTTCCGGCTAATCCTACGAATTTGAGCCAACCGAACATAGGACGCTGATGAATATTGATACAGACGCGGCGGACACCTACCCCCTGTCTATCTCGCCTATGCCTTGCCTCTGTCTCTCCTCGCACCTGCCTCGCACCCGCCTCGTCCTCCACACACACCGTGCCTGTCTTCTTCCTCCTCGGCCCTCCTCCACCTGAGAAACGCAAGGTGTCCAAGTGCATCCGAGATGCACGTCGACGAAAGATACTCCTTCCACCACTCCCTGCGACCTCGCGATCTTCGTGTCTCCGGAACAGGGCCGGCTCGCTTAGAGGATCACCGTTTTAGATCATCTCCCAACCGATGCAGATTTTATCCTGTACTCCTGGAAGGTGAAACGCAACAACGTAATCGCTGGACTGCGCGTCTTTACGGGAGATAAACATTGTTTCCATCGACAATGATTTCCTCATCGGTGTTTACATCGGCAATACTTCATTCTGTTTTCACTGACATTAGTTTCCATCGACACTTTGTCGTCACCGATTCGATTCGATTCGATTCGATTCGCGTTTCTTTCGCAAGGGACTCGTAGACATTCTATTTATTATAATTTCGCAAACTGGTTTAGCAGCGAGTCGAAATCGAGATATCGATGACGATAAAGCGTCGATGGAGACTAATATGTCAGAGAAAACAGAATATCAGGGAAGTAGCGTCGATGCAAACATTGTCGAGGAAGTCATTGTCACGGCTGTGACTGTTTGCCACGTGCTGTAATTCTAAGATCGCCGAGTGTGCTATCTTGGACAAATTTAATCAGCGCGAATAAATGGTTTCGCACCGTTTTATTTCGCTTTTCTTTGCTCCCGTTTGCAGTGTCAGTCGCCGAACGCCGGTCGAAGCTTGGACGGGAAGGATCGTGAAATGGTAATCTGTTCGAGAAGCGAATAAAGAAGGTGGATCACGGAACGGCCGGGAGACTGAAGAGCGAGGATTCGAAGCGTCGTACAGGCCGGTAACCTTGCTCTATTATTCCCCTAAATAAAAGAAACCATAAATCGCGGGTGTACGGGGCCGTGGAGGAGCCACGGTGCGGGCTCCATTATATCTTTCGCGATGAACGGTGCCCTTCTTCGTCGGCCATTATGCCGCGGAGAGATAGTAAGGAAGGAGCCACCCCTTTATCTCGGCAGACTCCGCGGAGAGAGAGAGACTAATGCCCGGAAATCAAGGGTTAATTCCTCGGCGTCGTAAAGCATTTTATCTGGCCCCGGTTTCTGGGCTCCTGCGCTACACCGTGCGATGCCGCGCCACGCGGGAAATATTAAAATATAGCGATACAACGACAGAGACTAACGTGGCCGCTCACTTTTTCGAAATGGCGGACAGCGGACGTAATCTCGCGACCATTCGCGGAACCACTCCGTCCCGAAAATTTACCGAAGACAATTGAAATGTCGTTATATTGCGGAAACGACCTGTCCGATGATGCCTGATTATTCTAGCTATAGATATATGTACAGAAATTATATATAATACGGTTCCAGGAACTGTTGTATATGTATCTCGCTACATTGTATCTCGCGGTATCTTTAGGTATCGAATTAAAGACAGAGCCGCGCTTCTTTTGGTCCGCCGACGTGTCCCATTCAGATGTTTATCGTTTTCAAACGTATCGACGAGCTGCAGAAGTCAGTCAGTCTAAGCCTAGCCTTAGTAGAGGAAACATCGATCAAATATCGTTCTAAATCATATCTGTGCTTTTATTCTTTCTAAATAAATACCTTGCTTCCCAAAAACCAACACTAGCAATAAGCGCACCAACGAGATTCTACTGCGATTCGAAAAGCCACCAAGTTGCCAGAAAGATGACGAAAGAACGACGATGATAACGATGGATCGACAGCAACGACGAATATTTTCGATAATCCCAGAATCGTTTCCGAGTAAACGCGATTGTTCCATCGTTGGTAAGTGTATGAGAACACAGCACACTGAATAGAACGGAACGCGAGGAGACCATAATGATTTCACAGGCGCACAATGCGAACACGCCAGGCTGGAAAGGGGCGCGGACCTTCGACACCTGATCCCCACTAAAGATCGTATCTGGAAAATTGGATTCGGTGTCAGGGTGACCGCTGAAACGTATAAGCAGCTCGTAAAATACTTTTTAGCGCCCGACCGACTTCGCCGCGGAGGATTAAGCTTTGCGGACAGATAAGAATTCCGAATCTGGATCGACGAGCATTTATTCACCCCCTCTCCCCCACCCTACACCCTCTGGAGGATCGTAACGATTAACCGACGGTCCCCGACTCGACTCACGCGAATATTCAATCAGTACCGATCTTTCTCGTCCGCGAAACTCGGAGCAGGATGTCTCCGTTGGATTCGACGATCGATCGAGAACGACGATTCTCATTTTTTCTAACCCTCGTCCATCCCTTTTCACAGTTTCACGCAATTCTTCTCGCTTCTTGAAAAGCTGTGTGCGAAAGTGTACGGAGAGAAGATTGAAGAAATCGCTAAAGTCGTTAAATTTTGCTAGGATATTGTGCTCGTTATTTTAAAGTCTGCAGTCGAGCTATGCCTAATAAATAAAAATTGTGATCTTGCGCTCGTTCTTCGATCGTACAAAGAAATTCGAAATCATACAAAGTTTAACTAAATTCAATCTGTTCCCTTCTATAACACGATTCACTTTTATATGTTTTGTGCTTGGTAGTAGGTTTAGTGCTAAAATGCAAAATACCAAGAAATTCTTTGTCGGACCTATTACGGCGACAAGATCTTGTTCCTTTATTTCGAATAAAGAGATTGCAGCGATCATTTCCGAGAGATCTATTTTTGTTTTTTTTTTTTTTTTTTAGCGCCGCGTGGATTTGTCACGACGGAATAAATGAAGCTGGAAAAATAAGGGACGAACGAGGGTTAAAGGCGAAAGATTCTCTGTGGATATCGCGGGACCCTTTAGAACGGGCAACCAGCAAAATATCGCCTCGGAAAGTCATTCTTTCCATGGCAATGGAGTCAATTCGGGTCAGCGAATTGCCTTATTGAGGAGCAGGCCGGAGGGACCTTCAGCGTCTCAGATGGAACGCAAAATCGAGTTACGTCGACGCCATCGCCGCTGCAATAAGTGACGTAGGAAAGGTGGCCGAGACGGTATACGTCGAACGATGGCTATTACCACCGCCGGTTCACCCGGTGAATTTTCGTCTTTGTCGAATATGGAATTTTCTCATCTCGCGTACCGATCTTCTAATTTCCCCTTATCGCTATCGTCTTCGCCGTGCTATCAAACTTGAAACCAGAAAAACAGCAAATACTAAAACAAAACCTAGAGAACTATCGATCTATTGGGAATATTCTATTGGGAAAACAATTTCGATATCTCACTCGATTTTTTGAGTGTCCACCGTCTTCTATTACCGGTGCCGCACTCTTCAACAAACTTTATTATTCGAGAAAATCGGTTCCATTTTAATTCTCGATAGCAGGAGGGACTGCGATGTATTATAGACGGTAATATTGCGAGAGTAGTCCAAGATTTCATAGTCTCTCTATTAACGGGAAATATTTAGCTATCTATTAAAGCGAATCGTAAAGCGAAATGGGACACGGTAAGGAAAAATGGTTTGCGAAATGGATCCGCGCTCCCGCTGCAGAATTCAAAGGTATACAAGGGACGGGAAATGAAATTGAGAAGCCGGACGAGCACGTTGGCGGTGTGGGAAACGGTGTCGGAGTGTCGGGACAGCAGGGTGGTCGGCCGATGACGTAAAAAAGCGCCCCGGGGACGACGCGGTCGCCGGGAATAAGGCGCGGAGACGTTTATTCGCTCGGACAGGAGCCGAGTGACCGAGTCAAGTTGAACGTACAGCTTGGTCGCACTCGGTTTCATCTAATAAAAAGGCAAGACTTCTCTATCCTTCTGCGATTCCCCCGAAACCACCCCCCGGAGTCCCGAGTGTGCTCCACTTTCGGCTCCACGAATCGGCCTCGGGCGCGGGCGTCGAGCTCAGTCTCCACGAACCTACCGAGACAGATATACCGATGAATATCAACAATCTTCCTCCCATCCGAATCAGCATCTTCTTCTCTATTATTATTAAACGCCTGGAATCTTGGTGGAAGTTGCCCGGAGCGCTAAAAACGGACACGTTAACTTACAAATGCTCGTGTTACGTCTTGAGTGGACTGAATTATAGTTTTGAGGGGATAGTAAGCAGTTTCGAACCTACCTGCATTCACCGGCTATGGTTCGGGAAATTGAGGATCGTTTAAATAAAGGTTGTACCCTTTTATTGATAAAAATTGACTTATTTATTCAAAATAAGAAACTAAATCAGATATTATTTATAGAGCAGATATACGTGAGTGCATTTAGCGCGATTATAAAAATATAGAAAATATAATATAATATTACCGAAATACAATCTTCTTGGTTTGATACAATGTGGTATGCAGTGGACGCTCGTGGAACCTCAGGGATCCTTTGATTATACTTGGTCTTCTCGTGGTGTATGCAGTTTAAATCCAATGGTTCACTAGCGGAACTCGCAGTTTCAAATGATTTTCAACACAATGGCTCAACTCAACACAACTCAAATAAACTTGACTCTAACTCGATTGACACCACTATTGCAACTGCTCTCTTAAGGAGCTGATTCCTTTATTTATAGGGTAGCCAATTCTTTGTCTTTGAAGATGCTGGCTCAGGAATAGGGGTCCTCATCATCCGATGTCATTCTTATTGATTCTCAGAATGTAAACCGAACTTTCATTGTGCAGTTTGAATTATCATAGTTTTTTCTCGTGGCAATATCTGATATCTCTTCTATTGAGTCTAAGGGTGCAAACCGATCTTTATTTGTGCGTTTCGCAGAAGGCTGAGTTGTTGATTTGGCATCCCGTTGATGCGTCACTTTCTCGTGACATTATCGGATTTTGCAATAATTCTTTATTAGATTGATTAACCCTTTGCACTCGACGCTATTTTCATTCTAAAACTATATTTTTCTTCCGTCTTAGAATATTTTCATTTTATTCATACGAAACTGATCCGATTTCCACATACAATATTTAAATGTTTAGTAATCTGTTGAATACAAATTTCGTAATGGAACAAATATTTTGTAATATTTTTTGTAATTTCTTTGAAATAATGCCAGAATAATTTCTAGTGGTGCTTCAGAGTCACCACTCGAGTGGTAAGGGTTAATCATTGGCGGTCGAACCACCGGACGTGACAATGTTTTCTGGAGGTTGCAAAGTCCGCGAGCACTTGTATTCCTATTAACGGGGAGATCTGTCCGTGTATGAGGGGTGTCGAGGGTGCACTCGGAAACCCTCTTGGGAGTTCTCCGATCGTCGCGGACCGTTGTCGTCGTCGTCGTCGTCGTCGTGATTTTTTCTCGTGGCGCTCGTCAGGATGCTGTCCGATATAATCCGTAGTTGATCAGATTAAACGGCGCGCAGAGGGCGAACCGAACCGAACCGAACCAAACCGAACCGGAGGCAGCAGCCGCGAGGGTGTGGCGGTTCGCTAGGAAACCACCACCATCGTAGCCACCATCGTAACCACCACTGTAGCCACCACCGTAGCCACCACCGTAGCCCACCACCGCCACCGCCAACAACGCCAACCATTACCGTCGGAATCGCAGCACGAGCACCGTGTCGCCGGATGAAAGAGGCTCAAACTCACCGTGCCGTAAAATAACATTGTCCCGGGCGTCGGTACAGCCCCGAGGACACTCGCTGGAAGCTGGAAAAAGGGTGGACGAGGCGAAAACTCGAGAGGTTTCTTTATTTTCTCCGCCGAACTCGACGTACTTACGTTAAGTACCACGCCGCGCTCCGCGATGGCGAGCGAACCACCGAAAGAACGCCATTGGCGCGGCCTTGCGGGGCTCTCCTTCAACCCGTCCCCCGATAATTCCCTCGGAACTTTATCCCTCGTCCCTTCCCTTCGCAATTTCTTACCTCGCACTTAACCCCTTGCCCTGAAACCTCGCCTCTGGTGACGTCACACTGGTCGCGAAGACTTGAAAACAAAAAATCCACCAACATTTCTGTCGATATCCGGTTCAACCACGAGTTCATGAACGTTCGGATAACAGAGCAGTTATTTAGTTACATTTTAGAATAATTTTTCCAGTATTCCTTAAATTTTCGTTACATGTACAGATGAAGAGGTTCCAAACCCTCTCCTGGTTATTTTTTTTCTTCACCGTTTCAACCAAATGCAATTTTCTAAACTAATCCCTTCGGTATATCGGTCCAATTTTAGCATAGTTATCCTGCGGGGAGTATGGCGAGGGATCCTGAGGATGATCCATTACGCGAATCGCTACGCCCTTTTAACGTTTTACATTTCACCCGCTCGATTTTGTTAGAAACGCATAAAATCCGTCCGTCGGACGATGCGCGATGCGCATCGCGGCCGGGGAGAGGAGCATGTTTTTGCGAGTGGAAGGAAGTCTCCTTGCGCTCGGAGAATATTTTAGGCTACGCTACTGTGGCCGAAAGGGGTGGCAGGGGTAGTGGAGCGAAACGCGATGGGCGGTGGTCTGGGGAAACAGGGTGTCGGGGGTGGAGATTACGGCGGGACAAGCAATATTAAGCGGCCAGGAACAAAAAGACGATACAGCACGCCGGATTACCCGCGATGCACCGCGTTGTCCCGTGAAATTGATACGCGAGTTGCTTTTTAACGGGAACGCCGGGCGAGCCCCGAGCTCCGAGCGTGCGCCACCCCGGAAATATTCGTCGCGATTTAGATAACGCGACACCGGTACAAAAGGGGCGATTTGCCGCGGGAAGGGGGGACGTGCGAGGGGAACGGCAGCTAACGAGGAAAGACTGAAAATAATTAGATCGTCGATCACTCGGGAGACGACGATGCTCTCTTTCGGTAGGAAGGCTTTTTACGCGCGAGTCTTCTTAGCGTCACAGGCTGGACAAATCAAAATTTCTTTCGCACGATCATTGTACTCGAATGTCACCAAAATATACCCCTCCGGAGTTTCAAAATTGAATCCTTGAAATTGACAAAGATGCAGAGCCAAGCAGGTGGCATTTTCTTTTGTCGGGGAACGATACAATTTGCCAGGGGCCCTGACATTTTCCTATTTTTTCCTAATTATTCTGGTTAGATCGAGTGCTAATAATATAATTTCGTTTAAAACAACCGCTGTGTTTGATAACTAGACATCGGATCTTTATGCATTTGTGGCTTATGGAAATGTTAAAAAAATGCTATGATATAAAATTCGAGAGAATTTAACACGATTTTTATTTGCTTTGGATCTACATTAAAATTGGTCGCCATTAAAAATAAAATTTTATTTCATTCCACTTTCTTAAAATGTTTCTATAAAAATTGGAAATTGCATAAACATCCGATGTCTGTTGATAACACAGCCAAGATTATGCGAGCAAGCTCTTTTGCTGCACCCTCGAATAAAGCAATCATTGCCGTTTGACAAAATTACTTTAGATCTCCTCGGAAGCAAATAGACCGACAAAGCTACAGAACGGGAAATATTTCTTCGTAACCGTCTATTCCAGAGAGACACCACGGGATCGCGAATACGGTGTTTAATTGGAAATCGAACGTTTTGCTCGTGGTCCTTCCGAAAACTGATTAAACGCGGCGGGAAAGGAATCGGGAATAAAACGTTTCGGAACGTTTCCCGTGTGTATCCGCGGTTGGCTCGCAGTCCGCGCACGTATCCCGCGGTTTATCTAAATATTGCTACGGAAGAAAAAAGGAACGGGTTCGCGGCGAGAGCAGCGGTATCGGTCGCGTGGGAAACATTATTCTCTCGAGCGGGTACGATCCCTATCCTCGTGGACCGGTTCGAGCCTCGAAATTTTGAATCCCGATCCCCCGGAAGTCCGCTCGCGACCAACGAATTCGTTCCGCCGCGGGCGAACGATTTTCCTGCTCGAGAATCGCCGAGAACAGAGTGTAATAGCGTATCGAGGACACTCGAGGACGAGTCGCCCTAAGGGAATATTATTTCTGGCCATAATGAGGCCCACCCTTATCCGATCTTCACCCTCGGAGAAACGTAACCGGATTCGCAATATGCGAGCCACGATCGGATTCTGCGATCTCGCCAATGATTCCACGATTACAGAATAATCGGCGAGACACACAAAGGGAGCTTCCGCGAACCCCCTTCGAGGATCAATCGGTGCGCAAACGAACGTCTCCGCAATTAGCTGGATCAAACAGCCCGATCGGGTTTTACGACCATAACAATAATAAGACAAGCATAACGTAATAATAAGAACAAGTGGCGTTAAGATCTAGCAGGTCTGTAACTGCTGTATAATTTCCGTTCACAGCCTTCGGACGCCGACTTTAGATCCGTCTTGGTCTCAAATCCGACGGGTCTCAAATCTCTGACTAAACTTGTCTCATTTTTTTGCTCTGTATTATCGATATTATGAATTCTGACTTGCCAGAAACGTGCTTCAAGTTTTTGGCTTCTATTTCGCAAAGAATCAAGACAAAATATATGATAGCTTAAATTGTAGTTTGAGATCCAACAAATTCATCCAATGGCATAAAAATGCTTGGATTCCACGTCAATTTTTGGCCTACTTCAAACGCTTATATTACCAATAAAATATCTGCATAATCTCGTCAGCTCGTGACCAGCGCGCGCTATATAAGACGCTATATATTCTTACGTAAGGACGAAAAGTTGAGGCACGTAAAACCATTGTTCACCTATTTTTGTCGGTAATGTAATCATTCTACCCTATCACGAATCTACAGAGTGTTAATTGTTCTTCCACCCTTTCTACGTTGCTCGCCGCAACTTTGTTCCGCATACTGCATCGAACAGCGCGTTCAGATCGCTCATGCAGGCTATCTCGGTCGTATATTCGCTCGAGGAGAATTCGACTGAATTCAGGGACCGGCTGATCGATGCCTCGGCGCAGCATTATTCACCCTTTATTGGATTTGCCGATTTTTCCGCCAGGATGTGCGATGCGCGGCCTACCGTGACGCCTCGCGACGTGCAACGCGCGCTTCCACCGATGCGACAACCGACAACCGCATAAATCCAGCCACCTCGCCCTCGGCCTCGATTGCAACCAACGGGACGAGTTAAAGGCGCGAAAGGATCGCCGATAATGGATTTTCGACGGTGTCGCGACGATTCTTTGAGCCTCCGAATATTTCATGGGCTGCGTTCAACGTCGATTTAGTCCGTTCACCGTTTTCAAGTACGGTGCCATTCGAACGCTGTCGATTTCTTCTCGTTGGCAGTCTTTAACCCTTTGCACTCCGCTGTCCCCTCTCATGGGACATTAAAGTTTATCAGCGATTACGGGGAATTCATTTGTTCCAGCGCAACTTTAAATAAAATATTGATTTTTTTGCAAATATATATTCCTCGATGTCAACCAATTCATATACACTACCGGCCATAAGTGTTTACCCACCTTCAAATTTCGTTACTATTCAAATAATAGGTATTTTATTGTTATGAAAATGTCCGTAGCATTAAATCCCTAATTATAAGGCTAATAAAAAAACATCCAAAATATTCTGTACATACACAATCAGGTACTGTAAATGAGTTTACAGCTTTTTATGAAAAACGACAATTTTGGAGTTCAGGTAAAGAAACCCATTTTTTATAACGGTCAGTAGGGAATATGAACGCAGGTAATACAGGTATCTTGGTCTTCTCAAATTTCATACTGCATTTCATACTGCATTAAGCTTTCATACAGTAAACAGTTGATTTTCACGTGCCTAAAGAATTTTGCGAAAATTTCAAATAATGTCAGGGAGAAAAGAATTATCGATTGAAACGCGCGCTCTAATAGTGTCCCATCATAGCATCGGAAAAAGTAACAGAGAAATAGCAAAGTTATTGAAGCTGAACCGTAGAACCGTGGACTACAATGTTAAAAAATATGTGGGTGGGTAAACACTTATGGCCGGTAGTGTAAGTCCAATATCATTATAATACGTTACTTGGTTCCAAAATTATACTAAATAATACGAGGATTTGTACATTTCTGCCAGAATGGTTCGGAGCGCAAAGGGTTAATTTTAGACGACTCCACCAACCATTCGTAACGTTTCACGGGCGGTTCGTACGGCCGGCGCGTCACGTCGTTTCGATGATCATCCGTATTGTCTGAAATTCTGGATCATCTTCCGGTTCGTCTCTGTTCACCAGTTCGTCTTCTGGAGTTATTCGTCCAGATCTAAAGATTTGGAAGGCACCGCCCGGCACCGCATTTGCATACACCACCGATTTCAATGCTTTCCTCGCCTGCTGGCCCCCTGCCCCTCGTCCGCACTCCTCTGTCCCCATGGTTCGCCCCCACCCCGACCAGGACTTAGTTCTTTCCACCGTCTCCGATGCAAATTACAATATTCCCGTGCTATTCGTTCGGATATGAAAATATATGCGTCTCCTGATCAAAATAACGCGCGTTCCTCCCCATCGCGCCGAGCGAACGCCCCTCCCTCTTCATGCACCTGTGTAACTTTCCAAAAGCAAGTGGGGGAGGAGGGAGGCTTCCAACGTTCTAGCGATTCACTGTTGTACACAGTTGTACACAGCACTAAAAGTGACTGTTTTCCATTGCGTTGTAAAAATAACGTTATACATATTTCCAACCATTTTTGGTTGGAACATTAAAAATGTCGAGTCCGTCATTTCGACGGGTCTCGTAAATCTAGTGTTAAGATCTGCAATATGCAAGAAGACTGAAATAATAGTGCCTCGTCATCGCACATGTTACCTCTTCGATTCTCCTTCCGTTAAGCGAGTTGCTCCGATTTTATGGAATTTGGGAGATCGCTGGATCGCCTGCGAACGCGTTATAAACGATAAACGAACAAGAGAGCGGGAAACGAATAAGACTCGTGGAACGAGAAGGAAGAGCACTCACAATCAGCGTAGGAGGACGAGGAGAGAGCAGACAGAAAGAGAGAAAGAAGGAGAGAGAGAGAGAGAGAGAAAGAGAGAAGGAGGCGAAGGATGGGGGTCTGAAACGGGAAATTTGCAATCGAGAGAAACACCCGTGAATATATGGCCGCCTTCCGCAGCCACGACGGATTTTACTAATAACCGATACTCGAAGCGAACCGTGGAATATTATAATTGATTTATTGGGGGAAGGATGCGCGGCGTCGGATTTATCAGCGCCTCCGTTGAATTCTGCTCTTCGGGCCGATCGAATGGAACGACGAGGAACGATAGACCGCCATCCCGTATCCGGTTTCGCTTGGGAACGTGGCGGCCCGGCCGTGTCGTTGCTCGCGTTTCGCATTTCGCATTCATTTCGCGCGTTGTTTCGACACGGAGCGTTCGCGTCGCGGCCGAGAGCGCGAAATCGGAGATTCATTCGCCGCCACGCCGCTTAGGCCTCCAAGTGGTAAAGTTCGCCGAGCATTTATTCCCGATAATCGATACCCGAACCCAACCGTGAAATATTATAATTGATTTATAGGGGCAACAACGTCGGATTTATCAGCCGCCTCCGTTCTGCTCTGTTCCGCTCCGTTCTGCGGCCGCGGAACCGATCGAACGTAACGACACGACCGACGATAGACCGCGTCCGGTGATGAAATCGCCGAGTGCATCGGTGCATCCGCGTGTTCGCGTTCGCGTTCACATTCGTTCGACGCCCGCGCTTCGCCACGCAATTAACCATTGTCGAGCGAGCCGCGACAACGAGCAACGCAGAAATCTGCGCCGCGGTTCATCCAACACCGAGGAAATTTTCCCTTTCCCGAACGCGATTCCTTTGGCCTTTCGCTGCTCCGTATTCCAGTCGTACAAACTCTACGCAACTCTTCGTGAAACAATCGTTTCACAACCTTCGTTAACACGTTGACTGCCGGACGGATTTTCCATGGTTTGTCCGAGGCGCCAACATGAACTTTTCATTATGCAATGCATATTATGATGAAATATAGTTCCCAGCAAATAATATGAGTTATAAAATCATGTTTGAAGCATATTTTGTGGTGGGGGTCACCGGTGCCCCCCACGGCGCTGTAGACAATTATTACGATTGTCTTTTTCTGAAACAATCGTAATTATGTACTTTTAGTATTGACCACGCCGCCGGTCACCGGTGACCCCCACGGCAGTCAACGTGTTAACAATGCGATTCAACAAGTCCGGTTGGCGACGAATAGTGTGTCCACACCTTGCAGCGAAACAAAAGTGCAAAAGATGAGAAAATTCCGTGAAAATTTTACGCTTTAACTCTGCGGTTTAATTTCGTTAATCCTCGTGCACCGTTCGGCTCGATTTCTACCGATCGCAGACCTTTTGCTTCTAATTCTAATTGTTTTTTTTTATCAAGCGGATGCATTGCGCGTGGGTTAAGGGCCAGATCCTTACCGGAGTCGAAGCGTGCAGGGGAAACAGTATAAAAAGGACCGATGCGCGATGCATCTTGGCGGAGTTTTGACAATACCGGGAACGAGGATCGTCGTCCCCCGGAGCCCGGCTCGAATTTCACCGGGGACTGTACTCTCTGATTTAGTTCGGAGCGATTCGCCGGGAAATCGAATTACCTCCGCGGCGAGCACGCGGAGCAACCTCGAATTAAGAAACACTGAGACTTGCGGAAAATATCGAGCCGATATAAATCAAGGCCTCCCGGAAACCTTCTTTTTCTCGTCCGCGATTTCGCCGGGAATTCATTATCGCCGGGATCGATGTTCGATGGTCGTTCTTACCAAACAAACGCGTCGTCGCATAGTCTGCTCCGGCGCCACGACTAGAAAGAAACCCGGAGAGGACTGTTTCATTAACCTTTTGAACTCGAAGCTGTTTTAACTGCGAAACCAAGACGTTCCTTCCGACCGAAAATATTTCCGTTGCACTCGATTTATTTCGTTTCGCGCATATCAAGTATTATTAGTAGACATCGGATCTTTATGCATTTATGGCTTATGGAAATGTTAAAAAAATGCTATAATATAAAATTCGGGAGAATTTAACACGATTTTTATTTGCTTTGGATCTACAAAGGCTGTCCCCATTAAAAATAAAGTTTTATTTCATTCCACTTTCTTAAAATGTTTCTATAAAAATTAGAAATTGCATAAACATCCGATGTCTAATTATTAGTATTAACTTGTGCTTGCAACAGTCAATCAATTTCGTAGATACAAAACTTAAAATATGAGGCACTTAACGTGTTAATAGACTTTCTGCATTTACGGCAAAAATGGATAGATGCAAGTTGAAAGAATTTTCAGCTTTTCGAAGTTATTAAAGAGGGAAAGGAATTTCTGCTTGGTTCCGGATTCTTACAATCGATGTGAACCATTTTTTATTTTACACAAAGACCGGCAGTCTATTTATTAATTAATCGCCGGTGGAGAGAGCGCCGAAGGAAACGTGTCCAGCTCTCGCGAACGACGCCGATGGGATTCCCCGACGGTTTATGTCCCGGAAAGGAGCATCTAGACAGTTAAAAACTTGGTTCGATTACCCATAAAGCCGTGCATCGTTCGGCATTCTGTTCCCGAGGTACTTAGCTAGACTTTATTTCGCGTGCTTTACGACCAGGACATCTCCTCCGTCGCGCGAGTCGATTTGGGACGCGCGGATTTTCGTGCATACGTCTTCACAGACACAGTTCCCGGCTATTTACAACCCGTGTAAAAAAAAAACTTTACAATACCCTCCTTTAATCGTTCCGACGCTCGGAACGGATCGACGCGACTGGGGCTCTCAGACGACGATACTGCACGGGAACGTGTCGTTCAGCGCGACGCACAGTGGGCAAAAACGGCCTTTTTCGATTCAAAATCAAAGAACTTTCGATAGGAATGAGGTAGAGCGATGAAATAATGTTTTTTTAATGAAAGCTGAAACTTTGTAGGATATGGGAAAAATAGGGAGATTACGGTACGAACGTTTTTTAACCTTGAGAAAATTCGTTAAAGTTGCACAATTTCAAGAAAATTTTGTTGTTGTGGTTAATACGCGCGGAAAATTTTTTTTTACCATGCTATATATCGTTTCCCATAGATTTTTTCACGCTGATTTCAAATCTGTTTTCAAAATTTGTCTACGACCTCTGGTTTTTGCAAAAAATAGATTTTTGTGACACAAATTAATGAAATTTTTTCGTTAAAATGACTTGATAACACACTAGTTTGAAAGTATATCGTATTCTCATATATAAAACACAATAAAAATAATAACAATGAAGTATTTTAACGTTTCGAGTTACTTACGAAACATGAAGCACTTCACATCTCGTCATCGCTTGACGTATCGCTGTCATTACTACTGGCACTTTCTTGAAATTGTGCAACTTTAACGAATTTTCTCAAGGTTAAAAAACGTTCGTACCGTAATCTCCCTATTTTTCCCATATTCTACAAAGTTTCAGCTTTGATTTAAAAAAAATTTCATCGCTCTACCTCATTCCTATCGAAAGTTCTTTGATTTTGAATCGAAAAAGGCCGTTTTTGCCCACTGTGCGACGTACAAACAATCGTGTTGCGCGGAGAATCCGTTTCGTTCCTCGAACCACCGAAAGATTTCTTAATCGAGCTGGACGGTATTTACATGTTAGCGCTCTGCGCATTATCGCGCGTTCCCTTGCATATCGCCGACGGGATTGCGGAAGATAAGCGTTTCAATTCGATTAGAAAAACGGAACAGACCGTGGCGACTGGGATATTTATCTTTCTCTCTCGGGCGGCGGTCGTAAAATTACCGAAAGGACGAATTGATGTGGGGTATGGGGACATGGTGGACTGGTTCTGTCGGGGAACCGATCTCTTTCACCTCTTAGCGAATTTAAAGACCCGGCCACTCGCGGACGTGCCAAGTTGGGAGAAAGTACGCGTGGAGTGGCGGGACGGGCGCGGGCGGTGTCCTTTACAGAATCCTGTGCTTAATGGCGCTGAATCACAGATTGCGCGCACCCCTAAATTTGAATTTATTATCAACCCTTGCCCGTGCCGAAACGAGCGCCGTGCCGTGGCTCGGATGGCGATCGTACGGTCGAAAGAATAATTCCCTCGCGCGTCGATCGGGGAGACCGGGTTCCCTGCGCTTGCTTTCGGCCCGGAAACGCGCAATCGTCGCGCAATAATCGCCGGTTTCCGGCGGAGACAGCCATGGGAATCGCTCGACCTCGATTAACTCTTCATTCGGTGGCCCGCCACCATTCGAAAGAACAAAACGACGGAACGACCGCCAGAGGAAGATCCTGATCGTCCGTCTTCGATTTTAAGGGGGTCTTCTTATTTTCGAGGGCGTGTTCCCGCGATTTTCGGATCTATTGGGTTGGCAACTAAGTAATTGCCGATTTGTTCAATGAAATAAAAGAGTTTTTTTTTACTTGGAATGAACTTTAATCTATGATGTATTTTCCATTTTGTTCGATGACCTTTTGCCATCTTTCTGACAACTTGAAAATTCCACGCTCGTAGAAAGTCTGATCCTTTTCGGCCAAAAACTGAGTCAAGTTATAGTTTCATCTATAACTGAAATCGGCAATTACACTTAGTTGCCAACCCAATAGTTCTCCAAGGGAAATATTCTTAAGTAAATAACTAAAGATGAACGAAGGAGAGTGTAAGATTTCCGACCAGTAAAGGGTTAAACTTGTCAGCACCAGAGTTTAACGAAAAGCGACGAATAAAACTCTCATTTGAAATTCATAAGTAATAGTATAAGCAAGTCAGACGCTCGAGGTGCTGGTCGAACCTCCGTGTGCCGATAAAAATTTCCGGCTCGTATATTCCACGATCTAAGAACAATTTCTGAGAAACGAGTCCTCGACGCGAAAAGTCCCCTGTATTTTCGGAGATTTCCCCGGTCGAATCGGATTCGAGGCGATGCTCGGGCCGCATGTGCTCGCGGATGTTCGAAGGACGTTGTCGGGAACCCGCGGGAACTGCGACACGACAGCCCGAAATACGGGGCTCGGGTTTTTACACGGCGATCCTTCCGGTGGCCCGGTCAGCCATATTCCCGAAAAGGGTCAGAATCCGGTCGAGGGATATCGATACCCTAAGCGGGAGGGTAGCCCGGCGTCGTGCTGCGGCCCGCTGATAACAAAAACCTCGAGCGAAGCGTTTCAGTCAAGCGGCTCGGAGCGAACCGGAGGACGTCTTCCTCGGGGAAGATCCACGAGAACAACATAAGGACGTTGATCTGAGAGCGATCGATCATCCGATAATCCCTCGCCCTTGCGATTTCATTTCGAACTTCCGGACCGAAACGCGCTGATCAATTTCGCTCGATGCTCTCCGTATACGCAACGATGTAAAGTAGTAATTCGTACAAAAGTGATTTGCAGTGTTTTCGAATCAATGTGTTAATGTAAACTGCAATCGCGTCGACATTGTACATACGCATTGTACACTACGAATTCATTTTGTACGCTTCATATTTGTTGCAAACCGTTGCAATCTTTATTCGAACACCAGTAATACTAACTGTATTATTTCTAGCCTCGACGGCCGTTTATTGAAGACCATAAAGTTCTTGCCTATCAATATAAGAACTGCCTCGGTGCGACCGTGTCCCGGCGTTGACAATAGCACAGCTAATCGTGCTCGGCACCGGGACCGGGTGAACGCACTCAGACGTAAACTTTATGTTTACGTATTACGCCGAAATCGTCGCGTGGGCCACCTTTCCTATATTCCAAAATACCAAATCCGTTACCTATCGTCCTTGTTCCCCGCGCAGCAGCGGCCGTTAGGGCATTGCCCTCGTGCGCTGACTAAAGTTCAGCACTGCCAAATCCTTTGTCATATTCAAAAACCCCACTCCTTATTCCTTCCGCAATCGGTGGCCCCGCTTAGTATAAATATCGCGCGATAGCCGTATCGCGCTCTCGTTCTTACGATTCTCGTCTTACGACTACGTTCAATCTCGCGATCACGCTCACACGTCTTTTCACACCAATTCTCGTCATCCGACGTTCGTTAGTTTCGTGCGCTTCACGACTGACTCCGCCGTTGCACAAATCGTGCGCTTCACGATTTGTGTGTCATATTCACGCCGTCTCATTTCACTATCGCCTTGTCACCACTCTGTATATATCCATCTATTACATATAGTCTCTTATTTATTCCTAAAATACAGTCCACTCGTCTTTTCTACCGCCTTGCTTTCGCCTCTCCGACACATACAGTCCACTCCTTTGTTTCCTCTGCTATCGCATCTAAATCACGACTAGAATCTCAAACAATATTAAAAGCGAAGAATTTCTTTGTCTCAAAGACACGATTTTCGAGGACATCGAACACATCGCTTTAACATCGGAGAAGTAATAGAAACGAAAGATTAGCAGCGTGTTGCGTTGACCAAAGTTCCAGGCACTGTGCTGGTCGGAAAAATCCCGTGGCCGTTTAACGATCCGAATCGAGAGAAAAGGAACGCTTGGCAACGTACGCTCCTCTTTTGCCGGAGCTTAGTATTCCGGTGCGAGGTGATCGTCGGGAACCGATTTGACCAAGTTTAGTGGATCCACCTCGTGGGTCAGGCTAGCCGCCCTTGCCCCCGTCCACGGTATTCTCCTTTAGCCTAAGGTGTTCCTTCGCAAATCCGTCTGGCCGTGGTCGCGGAGGCCACGAGCGGAATACCAATTCCCAATTTGTCCAGGCATATCGACTGGGCACTCAAGGGCGTGACACAAATGCCAGATGCAATCAGCACGGCCTCCAAACGACGCGACGGGACGCGACGGGAACAGGACAAAGTGCAGTCCTCGTCTTAATCCGGCGATCGACAGCCGCTCGGCTCTCCGATCCGAAAATCTGGACCGCCTTTCGCCGGATGCAACAAACGGTTGCCCTCTCCGGTTCGAGTATTATAATGCATCGTCTGGAATCCCTCAACGAAAACCATTTCGTCCCCTTCCTTCTCGTTCCATGTCCCTCGTTCAAACAATTCTGTCCGATCGCGCTGCACAAAAAAAGAGCCGCGTGAGCATAAGAGTATTTCCAAAGATCTAGAAATTCTACAAATTCACTCTGGCTAGAGAGACGTTTAAATTGTAATGATTAGAACGGCATCCATTGACAAAAGTGACAAAGTTCCTAAGTAGCCTACATTACACGGCAAAGTATCGTAGATCACCATTGATATAACAGTTATCGAATAAAATAAATAGCCATTCGATTCCATGGAGAAAACTTTGGATAGCTTCCCGCGCGTTAATGTGTTTTCGATCGCGAAACAACGCCGCCGTCGGCCTATCGATGTCGTCGCGGAGAAAAGGGGATTCGTTGTCGAAGAGATTGCAAAAAGAAGGAAGGAGGGGGCCAGCGACCCGGGGACGCTCGCGCAGAGGAAGAAAATCCAGTTGGGTTTTCTTCGAGGCTTCTCTAGCCGCCTCAATATTGTCGCTATCTCTTGTATACAGTTGCCGCCATATTCCTCGGGAAGCCGCCATATTACCAGAAACTTCCACCCCCTTTTATGTGGCTTGCCGCGGACCGTCACCGCGAAAACTACCCCCATAAAAGTTGACGACTTAAATCGCGGGGCGTATGCCCTGGCCGGAGCGCGCGGCTCGGAAACGTCGAACACACTTGCGATCCTTGCGAAACGCCTCGAAATATTTCGCCGTACACCCACCGGAGAACGATAAAATAGAGGAGAGCTTTGACCATGTCCGGAAATGAAATTACAGTTCTTGAGATAACGGGACAACGATTCTGAATTTCTCAGGACGAAACCGTCGGTCTATAAAAGTTGGAAAATAGAACTGCTTTTTCTCGTTGGGTTGAACAAATATTGGTTCAACTAAATCCTCGCTGCGACGTGTACGAGCGTGAGAACATACAAGCGTAGAAAATTGATTTGTTTCACGTTTTAATTTGACTATCACGCCGAGGGTAACGCCGTACGCGACGGCCCGGAGCAAATCAAAGTTACTCGGAGGAAAGAGAGATAACAGTGAATCCTACGGAAGGTTCTCGAAGAAGTAAAAAGACGGGCGACGACGAGAGAAATCCGCGGGCGCAGATTCGATACGACCCGCCCCGCAAAGAAATAATCGTGGAAGACGTTCGATTATGCTAGCGGGGACTTTATCATACTGCTCATAAATTCCCCTTCCCGCGAGAAGCAATCTGCGTCTTCGGTCTTCGAGGAGAGGAGAGGAGGCCGGTAATCCCGTAGATACCGAACGATAAAACGGGAAAGAAGAAGGCGAAACGAGGCGATCCCGAAGTGGCCCGTAATGAAGGAGGCCACGATAAATATGGAAAGAGGGCTCGCGCTATACCCGTCCAGCCTCAATATGCTTGAAAGTGTCCCGCTGACGTGGCATCCCGGGACCGAATGTCCGAATGTCCGAGGGATTAGTTCGACGTCATCCTGGACGATACAAGCCGGCATAAAGAACCCGAGACGAACCTAAACTCGTTCTCGAATTGCAGAAAATGTCGAGATCCTGCTCGATTTATCTCGACTCTGCATATTGATCCTCCTCGTTCCCTAAATCGCTGAATTTATCGAACGTACTGAATTAATTTCGTCGATCAAAAATTGCCTAAGAAAATTAATTCGAAAATTAGTTCGACATCGATCGTTTTGCACTGGATTCTGATTCGTGATTGAAAGCATGAGCGATAAGTCTCGCTAAGTAAGTAACGACTCGACACTGAGGCTGGCTTAAATAAACGGAAGCGTGGTAGTCCGCTTTGCGGCTAATATCACCGATGTATGTATGAGGGCACGATATGTATAGGGGAGGGGTGCATAAATATGTGCGTATGCGTCACCGCACGCATAAGTGCCGATGAGGGGATTTGTAAATGATCTGAACGTCGCGCGTCAATCACTTACGCCGCCTCGCAACAAGCGCCGAACGTCGCGCCGTTTCGCTTTGCTTTGACTGTTCCCGACGACAAGTTCCTCCATTTTAATTCGACATTTTTTATAGGATAATTTTCATAACCTCCGGATCCTCGCCAGTCCGTTGCACCGAGTTGGTGTATAAATGACCGATTTTCCCAGGGGGGAACAGTTGCCGAGGTGTACAGAAATCGATGAATTTGGTATTGAGAAACCAACGAACAAGGCATTTCGCAGTTTTACGGAAAACCGAATGGGAACGTTTCGCAAAATCTTTCAACGGAGAACAGCGAAAAGTTGAGCGGAGACGCGTAGGAAACGTCTTTCCGCGGTTTCAACGGTAGCCGGGGGTTGGAAGGGAAGTCAGCTTAGACTCGTTTTCCCCGCAAAGCAGGTCGCGACATCCGGCGAGGATCCGCAAAAAATATATTCCGCCGTCTGAGGTATACCGTAAAGAAGGAGACCGCGGGATGGGTCTCTGTTAAGACGTCGGAAACAGCGTAAAAAGAATCTTTCTTTGGCGGCGAAGGGGCGAAATTACGTCGAAAAGTCTGGAGAATTTATCGGGGCACTTTTTAAACTCCGCCTTCGCGCGATTAGCATATTATTTCTATGGAAGCCCCCGGTAGAAAGACCGGGCACGGCTCCTGCGCCGGTGTAACGCGGCCAGGAGCATATCAAATATGTTGATAAATGATCCCTTTGAGCGATGAATAGACGGCCGTCGAGCGCCGCGCTATCCGTATCCTTTTTCTCGTTCCGCGCGGCGAACATTTGAATGTCAGAAGAAAACGCCTTTGCTCACACTGACTCTATCTTCCTTCTCCTTCCTCCATCCCCTTTTCTCCTTTCTCCTCTTCCACTCCCCTCTCGACACTTTCAGCCCCGATCCGCGTCACCCCTTCGACCCGGGAACAAAATCACAAGCGTCTGCGTCTTCTCTCGCCGCGAGTATTCCGACCGAACCGAAAATATCTTGATTCGTTAGAGCCCCGATCGAATATTGAATTCGCCCGCTTCTCCTCTGGGTATTACGCTCGCGAAATTCCGCGGCGAGCAACCACCGTGCTCGCGAGCACAACCTTTGAAGAACCCCCCTGCGAGTCGCTCCCAACAAATTCCGTCCGCTGCATTCGTATGACGACACTCGTCACGGTGACCGTCTTGGCCACAAGCATTAGGTGAACGGAATTATTTCTGCGTACTTGTTTGATCAAGTGGTCGCTTACAAAGATCTAGCGGGAAACCTGGAGAAAATTGTCTACCTTGCAGAAGCGAGGAACGAAGGCTGAATTTCTCGTGTTTCTGCGAGCTCTTGGAAGAGCTCTAGGGCACGAAATCGAGCCGTGGCTTTGATGTAGGATTCCCGGACGAGAGGATAGAGCTGCGACCAGTTTGGATACGGGTCGCCGATGCTAAACAGTCGGATTTCCGTTCCGCCAATCAGTTCGGACCGACCGCTCTTTACCAATCTCCATACGATTGTCACGGGGAAGACAAAAAACAAGAGGAACAGAAGGACAGCGTTCCGTGTTCCGTGGATGGCCGAGAACACCGTCGGGGGAGGCTCTACGGGTCGCTTTGTTTCGCGAACGCGGTAATTAAAGAGCAACGACGAAACGATAAAAGTTTCGAAACGAACCGACCGCGCGAAATCGCAAAAATACGGTGCTGGCGGAAAATCGCGATATTTCACCGCGGTCGCGTTACCGCGAAACGGGGGTGCGTAGGGGATCGAAATATTTCGGCTGGATGTTGAACAAATTTTATCGTTCGATTGTGTTTTACGGGCCGCGAACAATAACGTTCTGACAATTAGCATCATAAAAGGAGGAACACACGTCGGAGAGCATAACGAGAACAGAATAAATTTTGCGGACCCGAGTAAATTAATTGTTAAGCACCGCGGGGCGGAGGGGGGGAGGGGGTTGGAGTATTATTATCGGTGCGGTCGGAGCGCGGTGCAGTGATCGTTGGCCAATAATAGATCTCTGCATTGTTAGCGAGAGATACAGAATCGTCGATTTTATCCCCCGAGGTCGAAAACACGGCCGATAGCTGCGAGATAACTTATCGACGACTGCTTCGGACGATAGATCACGAAGAATTGTGCGATCGTATGCCACCGTGGCATTATCATAATTATCACCGCATAATTTCATCGTTTGCGGGCCAGGTGTGCCGTCAACCAAAGAGATTTAACGCCCGGGCATACAATGCAAAAACAATCTCCGTACCTGTTACTATATCTATTCTTGTATTTGCGATTTTCATGCAAAAACCATTTGTTAAACTAAAAGACGCAAGCTCCCAGCGAAATAGAGCAAGTCCATTAGATGTTTCTCTTGACAGCGCGTTCAAATTTCGCGCCAATTTCAAATCGCGTTGGCCATCTATGAACAAGTGCGAGAAACTATACAACAGAGCAATTGAGAGCAATTTAGAACGTTTACTTCATCCGCCGATAGAATGCTCTGCGCGTTGATGGATTTCGCGCCAATTAAATAAAAATTTAACTTGACTATTTGCAAGGATTCTACCGTTCGAAAAACAATAGTTAACTAATCGGCGACAGAGTCAAGCGTCTAGATACGATAAAATGAAAAATATTGCGTACCCTTAGGAAATAAGGCATAGTTTTTTGTGCACATCGTTAACCTAGTAAAGATTTAACGACATATTCTAAATATGGAGGTCCAAGGGTCTCAAAGATGCGGACCTCTCGCTGCGGCCTTCGATAAATTAATTTTCTTAGCGTAAGGGAATCAATGAGTAAAAATAGTTTATAGATGGCGATTGTTAGAAGCCTACTCGATAGTGTTCCGCGATGCTTCGAAGAAACCGTATAGACTGAAATTCGTAAAATGCTCGCCCTCGGTGTCTGTCGCCCGGCGTTATCGGGAATAAAAAAAAAAAGAAAAAGAGCCAGACCCTCTCGCAGCGATGTTCTGCTCAGCGAGTGTCTCTTTCTGTCTCGTCAAAACGATCGCTAAAGTTAGAAATAAATTAAACGTGTGTTAGTGAGACTGGTCTATTTTTGTACCCGCACCCTAGAACAAAGTCATGACTGCACATACTGATCGCGGCTGAAGCCGAGCTAACGTCTTTCTTCCTCGACGCCTCCTTGCACGAGCAGCAGCTGCTAAGCTGATATTCCACCAGTGACGTTCTCGTGGAACGGATAACTGTCAGCCGACTATCAAGAACCAACAATATACCACCTGATATAATCAAACGCGACAACATCAGTGGTTCTCCGACTGTGTATTCTAAATCGCAATGATCAACCGGCTTTAACAATCGAACAGTCTCAAACAGGTGCGTGAACTCGATTGATACTTGGCACGCATTGTGATGCACCAACAAATTATACCCTCTCGTTTGCTACTATTGTGGACGCAATTGTGTGAACATTTGAACATAGAACGATTAAATGTTACACCTATGAAAGCGGCAGTGCTACCTCTAAAGTGTTGAAACTTCCCAGACGATTTATTCATCTCTGTTGTTCGAGTTTGTCAAAAGTATCATCTTATGATTATTTTTATAGTACTTTGCCTATACCCAAACGTTTCGCTCTTCGCGTAGACACGGAAACGTTATACATTTAGATTATTTCCCTTCACTTTCTATATTTACTATATATAAAACTAGTTTAAAAGCCGTCTCATTGTACAGTGCTTTCCAATATTTGGCAAAAATTTGAATTCAGTAATTATTTTTTAATTGAAAAATGACAAGATCGAATTTTCGAGAACGATTTCGCGTGATGTCGGCCAGTCGATAAAATTCATTCTGGTGTTCGTTGTGGAGATCGATGGACATATCATACTGTTAACGTTGTGAGGTTATCCGCTGTTTGTATATTTCTCTTCGCAGGATCACTTCTCGAGACCACGATGAATACGCGCCGATCGCGTGTGCAAACTCTCCTGTTTTTGATCGCGATTTTCGGATTCTTTTCGTGCGGAAATGCAGCATCCGCACATATCCACACTCACCAGCATACCAAACCTGGCAGCAATGAAAGAACAGAAGATGGTGCGTTTAGTCCACGAGATATGGATCACTACGCAGGAGGCGAACATCATCAAGAATTCGATCATGAAGCTATCCTTGGTAATTATACTTAAATACAAAAGAATAAGGACCTTTGGTTCTTAGTGTATCATAAACAATGTTGTCTCGTGTGCCTGTTTACAGGTAGCGTGAAAGAGGCAGAGGAGTTCGACAAGCTTCCCATAGAGGAATCCAAAAGACGCTTGGGAATTCTATTGACCAAAATGGATTTGAATAATAACAAATTTATCGAGAGAAACGAACTGAAAGCATGGATATTAAGATCGTTTAGGTATATATATTCGAATTACTGTTACCTTGTCTAAAATAGAAATTAATTTACATTTATCTTGTCTTTAGCATGCTTTCCGACGAAAACTCCCAAGACCGATTGGAAGATACCGATGTGAACAAAGATGGCAAAGTTACTTGGAATGAAATTTTACAAGATATGTATGGCACTGACCTAGATGACTTGGAAGCAGAGGATAGGCTTATTACTGATGACAAGCAAACGTACGAGGCTGCTGATTTGAATAAAGATGGGTATCTTGATCCAGAAGAGTTCAAAGCTTACACTCATCCGGAAGAAACACCTAGAATGTTTCCGCTTCTTCTAAAGCAAGCTTTAGATGACAAAGACACAGACAAGGATGGATACGTAAGCTTCCAGGAGTTTATCGGTAACAGAGCCAAATCAGAGAACAAAGAGTGGTTGCTGGTAGAAAAGGACAAATTTGATTACGAGCATGACAAAAATAAGGACGGAAGACTAGATTCGGAGGAAATACTTTCTTGGCTAGTTCCTAGTAATGAGTAAGTTGGATGCTTTCATTTAGTTTTGGTCAGTTGATCGTTTCAGGACATTGCGTGTGCTACTTGGATCATAAATATTTTACAGGGAAATCGCGAACGACGAAGTGGATCATTTGTTTGCTTCATCCGATGACGATCACGACAATAGACTATCTTTCGACGAAGTCTTGGAGCATCACGATGCGTTTGTTGGAAGCGAAGCCACAGACTACGGAGAACACTTACAAGATATCGAACGTTTCCAAGACGAACTTTAAAAATCGATGGTTAAGCACGTTAGCGAAATCTTCATCCTTTTGCGTAATATCTATCAGAGTTTTACATCTGTGAAAGTATTTTGAATAGTTCTGAATGCCACCCTTTCAGCTATGATATATTTCGGTGTTCCTATTTATGCTGCATTTAGAGTACATTTGTGTTAAGATCTGTCGGAATCGCACAAAACTTATTTAAAATACTCGAAGCATAGTTTCACCAGTCTTCCAATTTTTATGAAACTTTCGTGCCATACAAAACACGGTGATACATTACTTTAACGCAAGTAGAATTTACATTTCTTCTTAGTAATAAAAGTTACCAGAAACATATTGTCTCATTTTGATTATTGTTCAGTAAACAATTATACATGTACGTGTACTAGTACTAAATTCTTGTGTACATATAACGATCATTAGAGAGGAGGAGCTCACCTTGTAATTTATTTAAACAGCGAATCAATTAATTCAATTCCTCTGACTATTAAGGGGAGCGATATAGCATGCGTAATAGAAATTCGAACATTCGCGTATTTTCCATTTCATCAATAAATTTCTTGCATTCAATCAGGACACAATCTTTAAAATATGTTTGTCTACTTTTCGTATTCAATGACGAACAATATGTATTGTGATGAATTTTTGTAATAAAATATGCTTTACACCTTAAATATTTTCATGCCATTCAAAGAAAAGCAGCAAGTCTTCTAAGAATATATATAACAGGATAGGGAGATTAAAAACGTCTGAAAAACCAGGTTTAGTATGATTCAAGGCTATTTATAAATCTCTTATCCAGTTATATTTTTCATATCCTTTTATATTTTCGTCAATTAGATATCTCTATATAATAAAAATCAAATGCTGTTCGTTGGTCACGACATCACGTGAGAACGGCTGGACCGATTTGGCTAATTTTTTTTTTTTAATGTTCGTCGTAGTCCAAATTAGGTTTTTACGCAAAGAAAGTTTGGAAAAGTTGGCCGGAAATTGGAAAATTTTCGGGAAAAAAATGAGTACCCACACCGCGACCGCCATACAAGATACAAGATACTAGATAAAAGATAAATGTATGATATTGTGTAGTTCTTCAACTTTCTTGCATGTTACAGATCCTAATAAAATTTGGAAGAATTAATATATTAACATAAAAATGCATTTTAAAACTTGGACAAATAATTCGGTCACCCACATATAAGTGACATGGCAGTCAATGTGTTAAAACAGTATGTGTAGAAGTCGATGTTTGAAAAAGAAATTTCTCAGTCTACTGTTACCGCGACATATTTGTTATTGTTGTATTCGTTCAACATTTATTCATACACAAATGATTCTTACCGCTCTCGACATAAGGTACCGTGAGAAATTCGGCAAGAATCATTTGCTCCGGAAAATCTGAAAATAGCGCCATTCCGTGCAGCGGCAAAACGCTCAAACTTCTAGCCAATTTGTTTCGCTAATTTCCCGCTAGATGGCGCGACATGACAGTGGAGCTGAAAATCTGAAAATAGCGCCATTCCGTGCAGCGGCAAAACGCTCAAACTTCTAGCCAATTTGTTTCAGCAATCGCCCGCTAGATGGCGCAGCACGACAGTGGCGCTGAATATCTGAAAATAGCGCCAATTCGTGCAGCGGCGAAACGCTGAAACTACTAGCCAATTTGTTTCCCCTATCCACCGTTAGATGGAGATACTGGCGCTACCTACGAACAGCGCCACTGACCGTAGTGGCGAAACGGCCAAGCTTGTTAAATAAATAAACTGTCATTATTTACACAGTGGATAAAGTAGAAATCTATGTACAGTAGCCATAGACTGTTGAATTCTAAGTAAACACCAGCAGCAAATAGATATCAGTGTTAATAATAATAAACACAGAAGTAAACCAGCGTTCTTTCATTTATCTGATTTAAACAATTCATTAAAATGCCTTACGCTAATCAACCATCGGTTCACATTACGGATTTAACCGAGGAGAATGTAAAATTTCAAGTTGAAGACACGGAATTGAGGTATGAGAGGTTATACTGTTATTTACATAGGATCTTTTGTTTGAACGTAACAGTACTTAAAATTATTACAGTGTAGCAAATAGTATGAGACGCGTATTTATTGCTGAAACACCTACGATGGCTATCGACTGGATCCAGTTGGAAGCTAATTCCACAGTTTTAAGCGACGAATTCTTGGCTCACAGAATCGGAATGATACCTTTGATTAGCGACGACGTAAGTAACGAAACAGTCGACCAATTAAACCTTTTACAATAAAACTAAAAAATATTTGTCTATTAAAATTATCCAGGTTGTCGATAGAATACAATATACAAGAGATTGCCAGTGCATGGATTTTTGTCCAGAATGCAGCGTAGAATTTACTCTAGATGTAAAATGTACAGAGGATCAAACAAGACACGTAACTACAGCAGATTTTAAGTCCAGCGACCCTCGAGTTCTTCCTGTTACGTCGAGACACAGAGAAGACGATGCTAGTGAATATGGAGAAACAGACGGTCTGCCTCCTTGAATATAATAAAATAATGTGACTGTAATGATAAATTTTTTACAAATATCATGCATATGTTTTTCATACTGCAGAGATACTAATAGTAAAGTTACGAAAGGGACAAGAATTAAAGCTGAGAGCATACGCTAAGAAAGGCTTTGGAAAGGAGCATGCAAAGTGGAATCCAACTGCTGGAGTGAGCTTCGAATACGACCCAGACAATTCTATGAGGCATACACTGTTCCCAAAACCCGATGAATGGCCGAAATCGGAGTATAGCGAATTAGAAGAAGATCAATGTAAGTATTGATAAATTTCAGAAGACTCGGTAGCTTATTTAATTAATTGTTTCAAACCGTTTCAGATGAAGCACCATTCAACTGGGAAGCAAAACCAAATAAATATTACTTTAACGTCGAAAGTAGTGGTGCCTTGAAACCTGAGAACATCGTAATGATGGGAATTGCGGCGCTGAAGAACAAATTGTCTAATTTACAGACACAATTGAGTCACGAAGTTCAAAGCGATGCTTTGAGCATTCATCATTAATGGATGTATAGAATTAATGTTTTTGAAATCAAATCATTTCCGGTCATCCTACGTAAAATAAAATTTTCATTAAAATAATCGTTCGTAATTATTTTCTCCTCGTTCTTAACGTTCAAAGCACAGTGTTACTTTTTTATGTAGTGGCAATGGAATCACGCCTCCCGCTCAAATCTAGGGACTTTTTCTTGTCATCTTGTGAGTTACTTTACAAATGTCGCTCTGCCAACGAGTCGGTTGAATATTTTTGTTCTGTTCAGTGACTCCGAAGTTCCCAATTGAGTTACCATAAAGTGATAACACGAGAAACACTCGTGTCACTTCCCCTGCATTATGTACATCAAACAGGTACTGGAAACTAATGATTAACTCCGCTTTTGAGTTGTCGTTTTTTGCGCGCTCCGCATGACTTCCTAGTTAACGGACGCTCATCGTTAGAAGTGAATGTTGTTATTGTTGTTCTAGTTTAACGCGAACAAGCATTATTATCGACGGATAGTTTGTAATATTTTCTATTCGTTGAACCGATAAGTCGAATAACAATGATAACCAAACCTGTACATCGATGCGTGTTTGTACACAAATGCATTAGAACTGTTGCTACTAAAGTTGCCCAATTGATCAAGAGATTAGAAATATGTGGCAATCATTATTTGACTGATTTTACAGCGTCTTAATCCCCTAAATACGAACGTCATCATTCTATGTAATACATTTTTTTACATTTAGGTGATTATCCAAGGATTTAAATCATACCGTGAACAGACAGTTGTAGAACCTTTCGATCCGAGGCACAATGTAGTAGGTACGTATAGGTATACCATTGAACTTTACGAAAAACGATTTCTTCATGAAATTTATGTGTTTTTTTTATTTCAAGTGGGCAGAAATGGTTCTGGCAAGAGTAACTTCTTTTATGCGATTCAATTTGTTTTGAGCGATGAATTTTCTCATCTCAGACCAGAACAGCGACAGGCATTACTGCACGAGGGTACAGGACCAAGAGTTATTTCGGCGCACGTAGAAATTATATTTGACAATTCCGATGGAAGATTACCAGTATAAAATATTCCAAATTACGTTGTTTGTATATTTCTTGATTGTGTTTTACATGTTACTCGCTTCTTATAGATCGATAAAGAAGAAGTATATTTGAGGAGGGTGATTGGCTCGAAAAAGGACCAATATTTCCTTAATAAAAGAATAGTAACTAGAAACGATGTGATGAATTTGCTAGAGTCTGCAGGATTTTCAAGATCAAATCCTTATTATATTGTAAAACAAGGAAAGGTATGCTTTGTCTAATCGATTTGTGATTCGTGCAAAAGAATGGAGAATATAATGAATTATACTCTGTAGATCAATCAAATGGCAACAGCGCCTGACTCTCAGAGACTTAAATTATTAAGAGAAGTAGCTGGTACTAGAGTATACGATGACAGAAGAGAAGAATCAAAATTTATTTTAAAGGAAACAGAAGGAAAATTGGAAAAAATTCAAGACTTTTTACGAACAATAGGTAAACCGTAATTAAAGCGTGTAATAACATTTAGAAATGTGACAACGCTGCGATTTAATTCCAGAGGAACGTTTAAAGACATTGGAAGAGGAGAAAGAGGAGCTGAAAGAATATCAATGCTGGGATAAACAACGTCGTTGTTTAGAATACACCATTCACGAACGAGAGCTTAAGGAGAATAAAAGAAAGCTGGAGGATCTTGAGAAATCCAGAGCAAACAGTGGAGCCGAACAAGCGCGTTTAGGAGCAGAAGCAAAAACTGCGCAAGAGATGGTGCGAGCTGCAACGAAACGTCTCAAAGAAGCGAAGAAAGAAGTGCAGACTGCAAAGGAAGAGAGAGATACGCTCAGGTAATATTACGAAAAATGTGTGTAGTTGTATCATGAATGCTGATGAAAATTTGATCCACAGTGCCGAACAGCAGCAGCTACTCAAAGAGAAAACAAAATTAACGCTAACCATTAATGATCTACTGGAAGAAGTAAAAGGAGACAATGACAGTAGGAAGCGTGCTCAACAGGAGCTGGAAAAATTGAAAGGAAACATTGCAGGGCGAGAGGCTGAATTGGAAGAACTCAAACCAGAAGTGAGTTGTACGTCGCTATCGTATTCTACAACTTGTGTAATAAAATTAATGGTCATTTGTAGTATGAGGAAATGAAACGAGTGGAAGAGGAATGCACGCGCGAGTTACAATTGAAAGAGCAGAAGCGAAAAGAATTGTATGCCAAGCAGGGTCGCGGCAGTCAATTCACTAGCAGGGTATTCTATATGATTTTATTAAATAGAAGACAGAAACTGTGGCCCAATTTCTTTAATATTTTCTTCGTACTAGGACGAGAGAGACAAGTGGATACAAAATGAACTGAAACAACTTACAAAACAAATTAGAGATAAAGAAGAACATCAAAGAAAGATCAGCGAGGATTTAAGGAGAGACGCGGAGAAACAAGTTGTTTTAGAGAAGAAGATCGAAGAGCATACGCGCGAAATGGAGCAGCAACGAGCATCTATAGACGAACATAACAAGCAGTACTACGAGCTAACCAAAGCAAAGGACCAGTGTCAAGCCACTCGAAAAGAACAGTTTGTTCATTGTGCAATGTTTACATTTATAAAAGTTTGACGAGCAATGAATTGTATTTGTCGTATTACAGGTATCGACAAGAGAGCGTGTTGCAACTTAATTTATCAGGACTCAAAGAAGATTTGGCGAAAGCGGATCAAAGTTTGCGGTCCATGGCTGGGAAACCGATTCTAAACGGACGAGATAGCGTACGAAAAGTGCTGGATACGTTTCGGTAATTATCACGGTTTTCCTTGGATAGTATAATCTTCGCTGATGACCGATTCAATTTCTAGAACACGTAAAGATATGGCCCACGAGGTGAGTAGTTATTACGGGCCTGTGATAGAGAACTTTAGTTGCGAGAAGAATTTTTATATGGCTGTGGAAGTGACTGCTGGAAATCGATTGTTTCATCATATCGTGGAGACAGATAAATTTGGGACGAAAATCTTGAAAGAGATGAACAATCAACGACTTCCAGGAGAAGTTACGTTTATGCCTTTGAACCGACTACACGTAAGAGATATAGACTATCCAAACACTGGCGACGCTATGCCTATGATATCAAAATTAGAATACGATGAGAAATACGACAAAGCTTTGAGGTGAAAGACAAAGATCAAACATGTAAATTCTAGTAGTACGTAATTAAATTTAACGTGTTATATAATCTAAATTTTTCGTCTACAAATGCAGATATATTTTTGGAAAAACATTAATCTGCCGTAACTTAGAAACTGCGACGAATTTGGCCCGCACCTCCGGTTTAGATTGCGTGACTCTGGAAGGTGACCAAGTATCATCGAAAGGGTCATTAACCGGCGGATACTTCAATACGCTAAGATCACGTTTGGAGATACAAAAGACTAGATCAGAGTTAATGGCGCAAATCACGTCCCTCGAATCCCAACTGGCCACCCTTAAAGACGAAATTAGAAAAGCAGATCAGAACATCAGTTCTTATGTTAGCGAAATGCAGAGAACCGAAACCAAAAACAGCAAAGCAAAGTAAGTTATTGGTACTTCGTTTTACGTTGTACCAGTGTGGTTCCCGAGATATTACATTGTTTCTCTTGTCACAGAGACGTGTACGATAAAATGAAAGCAGAAATACGGCTCATGAAAGAGGAATTGAGTGCGATAGGAAGATACCGTACTCCGAAAGAAAGGAGCCTAGCTCAGTGCACTTCGCATTTGGAAGCCATGCGTGCAACAAAAGAAGGTTTGGAAAGCGAACTGCATCAAGAACTAATGGCACAATTGTCTGTTGCTGACCAGCGTCAGGTATTACAAGTCTATGTATAGAAGTAATGATATTGATGCTATTGGTTTGCTCATTGTTCGCTGTATTCTAGGTAGACACTTTGAACGACGATATAAGACGACTAACAAAAGACAATAAAGAAGCATTTGCGAAACGTATGAGACTAGAAGCTGAGAAGAATAAGTTGGAGAACTTATTGACCAATAACTTAGTAAGAAGGAAAGACGAATTAGTGCAGGCTTTGCAAGAAATATCGGTGGAAGATCGACAGCGACAATTAGAATCCTCGAAAGCGCAATTAGCAGACATCGAGAAGAGACTAGTCAAAGTGAATTCAGATTTCAAGGTTCAGAATGAACGAGTTAATAGTGCTATAAAAAAGGTAAAAATGTGGCTTATGGCAATTAAAATTTGTATACAGATGATTTATCGTTTTTCTTATAAGCAAAATTAATCTTTTTTATAATAAAATAAATCTTTCTTATATTAGCAAAAAGCAGAGTCGGCAGAAGTCGAGAAGTGGAAGATCAAAGAAAAAGAAGCACAGGAAAAGATAGAAGCTGATGCTAAGGACTTGGAGAAATTGGCCAGCAAATTAAATATTTTGGAACAGAAAATAGTGGAATGTACACACAAGATCACAGAACTCGGAGCGTTGCCTAGTCACGAAGTATACTCAAAATTTAGCACTATGTCTACCAAGCAGTTGTTCAAAGAAATGGAAAAGGCTAATAATCATTTGAAGAAATACAGGTATAACGCTACGTATGATTAGGAACATCGCTGCGTGTGCATATATAAAATGTAACATGACGCCACATTTGATTCTGTTTCAGTCATGTAAATAAAAAGGCGTTGGATCAGTTCATGTCGTTCAGCGATCAAAAAGAGAAACTAGTGAAAAGGAAAGAAGAATTAGATAGAGGCGATGAAAAAATTAAAGAATTGATGTCGGTATTGGAACAGCGTAAATGCGAAGCTATACAATTTACCTTTAAACAAGTACGTGGAGTAACGATATCATTCTGTATTCTCATGTATTTTTTACATTTTAAGCTTACACTGCTCTTTTCAGGTGAGCAAATATTTTAGCGAGGTATTCAAAAAACTTGTTCCATCGGGTCACGCACAATTAGTTATGAAGACAGCCGATGGTGACGACGGAGATGACACAACAACAGAATCAGCTGATTCTGATAGGTTTATCGGAGTTGGTAAGTTTTGATATTCGTTATCAATATCACAAGAATGTAGACGAAAGTAATTAAAGAAAATTGTGAAAATTTCATCTCGTTAGGTATACGAGTTTCTTTCACCGGTCACAGAGCTGAAATGAGAGAAATGAATCAGTTGTCTGGCGGCCAAAAATCATTGGTAGCGTTGGCATTAATATTCGCGATCCAAAAATGCGATCCGGCACCGTTTTATCTGTTCGATGAAATCGATCAAGCTCTAGATGCACAACACAGGAAAGCTGTGGCGGATATGATTCACGAGCTTAGCTCCGACGCTCAGTTTATCACGACAACATTTAGGTAACTTTTTTTTTTACTTACACGATTGCAGCGTATTTTTTTATTCGTACTTAAACTTGTAATTTTTTTGTAGGCCTGAATTGTTGCACCACGCAAACAAATTTTATGGTGTTAAATTCAGGAATAAAGTATCCCACGTTGTTTGCGTAACGCGAGAAGAAGCAGCCGATTTTGTAGAAGATGACACGACACATGGTTAATATAATTTATAGATTATTTATAACTAAACTACGGATCTTTATACAAATACATATTTCCACAAGTTACGTTATACAAATCAACACAAAGAAGACATTTCTTTTGCCATGTAGAAGACTGTATTCAAAATTATATAAAGTTGTTGTTAATTTTTGTTCGTGTTTCTATGTATTATAAAAGATTACATAAGTGTATAAAGGTTCGCAGTCCATTTATGATTATAAATTACCTATTTGAGTTATTATTTTCATCGACCATTCACAGTATAACTTTTTTAAAACTGTACGTCTATTGCATTAAAATCACAATATCCTTTCGACCTTGTATAAAACCGGCATATTTAATATTAATGAATCTATAAGGTGAAAATATATGAAATAAAAAGATAAAAAAATAAATAAAAATTAATTAATAAATAATTAATTGTACATATGTCATTTTAAATTGTTGAACTTTATTTTCATGTCATATTTACACCAACAAGTACATAAAAATGTGAAAAATTATAGGGAGAATGAGAAATTCAATTACTTCAGACCATTACTTCGTCCTGCTACTTTTCTTTTCGTTGACTAGTCAAACTATCATGTAGACTAGTCACTCTGTTTTCTATTAATTCTGTTATGACAATGCCGTTCACGTCGATAAAGTTTGCCACAGATACTGTAATATAAGCTTCGTTTACAATTCCTGTGGATCCGTTTTTAACAGACAATACCAGATTATACTTGTCATCATACTTTTTTAAGTAGGAACTGGCCTCCCAAATAAGGTCAGGATTAAAACCAGCTGGATCTCTGAAAGATAAAAGGTATTGATTAGTACAACTTTAGCAGGAGTAAGTTTAACAGTAACACTACATAAAATTAAATCCCTCTGCAATTACCTTTGAATAGCAACAACAAATATCCCCTTTTCTTTATACGTTGTGTACAATGTTAAAATGCCCATTGAAACAAAATATAATGTAACACAGACAGCTAAAGCAGGTTTAGATGCAGGGAATGGGTACAGATAATCACAAAGAACAGCTATAAGTGCCATTATCACAGTGACTCCACAAAGAGCCAGCCGTCCATCGAATAGCCCAAAATTTTCCACATAATTATATTTTTTAATAAATACATCTTTAACTGCATCGTCTAACGCATTCTTTACAGCAGAACCGTCCCATTTATTGATTTGTATTACCTGCAACATCAAGTCTTATTAATTTGCAACATGATAAGTACATTAGAGAAATTATAAAGAACATAACAAATAATCGCTAAAATTTAATGCCGGTATTTACATATAAGTAACTCCGAAAAATGCACAATTTATAAAGAACTAAAGGCGAAGTAGGATAGATAAAAGAAATTACATGTTATATAAAATATATAAATTACAAAATCTTTTTAATCCGATTAAAAAATAAAGTTTGGTGTAACAAACTAACGGTACCATACGCGATGCTATACAATCCCAATTTCTGACGAAAACATAACAAGTATTATTATTCCTGAATAATCGAGTGTGTGTTAATTTATTTCTTTTACTGAATTAATACTATCAAACTTACAAGATTTTCTGAATTTTTATCAGCACCCATTTTGAATACAACCTCACTCCTAAACACTTGTGGATGACTATTTTAGTGTTCACAGTTTTGTACACGTAAAATCATTAAAACCTTTTGGGCTGATTCATAATGTTGACGACTTCGACCACAGAAGAAATAAGAGTACTCACGCCCGAGATTTTAGTGTTTCCCGTATAGACCTGCCCCCTAGTCTAATTTTTAGTCTGGATCAGAGCCCATATAGAAGAGCCTCTTACCATAGACGAGGAATAGGAGTAGACCAATCACCATACAGGATTTTCTATCTCACACAAAAACAACTCGTTTACTTGTGCCCTCTACGCTGACAAACAGTAAATGTTGGAACTAGATCCACAAGAAGTTTAAACCATATACCTATCATAAATGGAGGGTCCAGTGTAAGCAAAACCAAAAACCAGCTCTAGTCAGCTCTAGTGGCTTTAGAGCCGCACGGACGTGAGACAAAAAAATACATTGGGTGATTGATCTACTCCTATACCTCGTCTGTGGTTTGATTATCGAAGTTCTGGTATTCTGCCACAAATGGCACTACTATATATATTCTTCTGAAATGTTATGAAAAATGGCGCTGGATGAAAATTTTACGAATAAAAGAATTTATTAATTTTAAGCTGAATCTGTTGATATCTGTTGACTGGAGGATATGGATTTCAAATTCTTTTACTGTGTAATTGTCATACAAACTATGTCTTAAATAAATGTTATATAAATCACATATTTCATGTGTTCTCAATAAAAAGAAGAAACAAAATGAATATCAACTGAAACGATTACACGAAACATATAACCAACAAATTGATAACAATTTTTGTATGTAACAGTCGTAAAGCTCAGCTTCTATTCGCACGGTTGCCCCATCCTCTCCTGTAAGCATCTTTGTATTCATCCATGGCCCGCATCTGCATTAATGTTTCTTCGTCGTCTGCTTCAAGCAGTTTTTCTTGTTTGATCTCATCTTGTTCAGTGTTTCCGCTTGTGTTTGCCATATCTTGCAAACACTTGGTGCTAGCCTGCGACGGATCCGGCCAGCTTCAAGATAGAAACAATGATACAATTAGAGTTTGTGGATGATGGAAACAGTTTCAGAGTTTTATACTTACTCTCCGTCCTTCACCCGCTTATCGTAAAATTCTTGGACCGTGAGCACAGGCAAACTGGGATAACCAGCTCCAAAGACTTGTTTCTGCACTTCGTCTCGCGTAATAATGATCGGCTGCAATTTGGCTGCAGGTGGTTTAGGCCTTCGTACAGTATGAGAGCCCATGGTTTCGTTCTTTCCTGTGCTTTTCATATGTTCGAGAATCGGTTTCTCGGCTGCTAACATACTTAACTCCTCTATCGCATTGTTCACGTACAATTTGACGAGCGTCGTAAAATACTCTCGCTTTGTTTCGTCATCGATGTTTAGGTTATTCAGACTATTCTTCAGGGTCTGCAGTTGCGATTCTAATTCCTTTTGTTCCTTGTACCTCTGCAGTTTGGTGTTTCTACGGGATACCTAAAAACCGTCCGTAATTAGCAATAGTTTAGAGATCGATTAGAATGTTGAAAAATACCATTTCGGTGACCGCTTCCGCGTTCGAGCGACTCCTCACGGAATCGTGCTCCTTCTCCTGGTTCTCCGGCAAATTCACGTTTGTCAAACCATATGCTTTCACGCGCTTCAAAAAGTCGACAAAGTAAATCTCGGCGACGTTTACGATATGCATCCGATCGTCCAAGTTACAAATTTTCGTAGCGAGCGTACCGAGGAGGGCCGGAAGCAACAAATACTTGATATTTTCCGTGGCCACTTCTTCGAAGCTTTCGTTCTCACTGAACATATCCACTACGGAAACCAGCCTTGTCGCATCTTCCAGCATGTGCATGGCGCGTTTGATGTCAGACTATCGTGAAAAAGGCAAAAATATAATTGAATGGGTATGTCATAACGTTATGGTAGAAAATCGAAAGAGCTTTCATTTAATACCTGAACTTTCGTACTGTTCGTAGGTTGGTCGGTTTTGTTGATTTCGTTGAACAACTCAAACGCCCTATCGAATATTTCCGACAGCGTCGAGCCATCTTTCTGCACAACCTCTTCCGACATGATTGTCGGTTTGACAATTCACGTTTACTGTTCACAGATTGCTCGCACTGTACTGCACAAACCAAACAAACATTCGCATGGTAGGTTATGGTAGGCGAAAGTTCGACGTGAAGTTGCCGACACAAACAGCTTTCGATAGGAACAATGCGATACTATCGATAGTACTAGAGGCGGTTTTTTGGACCGAAGAAATAAACGTGATTGAAACTTGAAAAGTTGATATCGATCGGGAAGTCTGAAGCGAATTTTGTGTCAGGTTGCAAATAAATCAAATACAATTTTTTCGAAAATAATCATTTGTTTTGTTCTTTTAATATTTTGCCACCTTTTTCTGCGACGATCGCTTCGCTTTCGGAGCGAAATTTTCGCGTGTCTGGAACATTTGGTCGATACTCTGTCCGCGGAGAGTCACCGTTAAAATAAATAACTGTAGTAGTGCGCGATCAGTTTGGAGTTTAGCACGACCACGATGAAACGGAAATGGCACGGTTGGAGTGGATGGACGTTTTGCCAAAGATACGATTCGTATCTATCGAACGCGTTTTATGTCACGCATTTCCGGTTAGCAGTCGTTTCAAGGTAAGTTCGAACTTGAGAGCACGATAGCGAGAACTATGGTGAAAGACAGCGTGTGCATGCTGTCCAATATTGGTTGTTTGTGATCAAGCAACCTCAATTGCACAGACGATCACTGTGGCAACGCTTTGCACTGTTTGCAGTTCTCCATTTTCTCGTCGAATTCCTCAATCTGCAGCGTCATTTCGAAGAATTTGTACTTGTCGTGAATGTTCCTTGTGGCAATGCGCAATATGTCCTGTGGGCTCGTGCCTGGCTCTAAACGCGGAAAAGAGAGAAACGTTGAATGTCAAAATACGGATAATTAACAATGATCGATGATACGATTGCAATTGCATACTTATCGCCACATGCGCGGACAACGCAGTCTTGTCCAAAGAAAGTGCCCAGATGCGAAGATTGTGTACTTTAACGACGCCGTTGATCTGCATAAACGTGCTCTCGACCTGGGAGTAATCGAATCCCTTCGGAATTCCTTCCATCAGGACGTTCATTACGTCCTTGATTATGGCAACCGTGGTTAATATGACCAGGAGCGAAAATAGGAAAGTACAAATCGGGTCTACGATTCTCCAAGTCGGCTGGAAATGTACAGATCAAGTTTAAAGACTGGCTTCTCATTATCGTGGCATTATCGCAAGGTGAGAGTAGCTGAATTTGGACCAAAACTTAGGCTCGACCACCATATATTTTGACAAAGAAAAATTAAGGAAAAAATAGTGGTACTGATCAACGAGGATTTCTAAATTAGAGTTCTCTGGATTCCAACCCACGAGCAGGATACATTCAGCTACTCTCCACTGTATCGTAAGCCGCGTGTACCTTGAAGTAAATGATCAACGCCGCGATAAAGACGCCTATGCTCTGAATGAAATCTCCGAGAACGTGGATGAAGGCGGCGCGCACGTTGATGTTTCTCTTGTCATGCTCATGAGGATCCTGGTCGATTGCTTGGTTCTCCAGGTTCTCCAGTTGGCTCGATTTCTGGTTCTCGTATTCTTGATGAGGCACGTGGCCGTGGCTGTGGCCGTGCTGGTGCAACGACAGGCCCATCCTGCGGGACAATGTTTCAATGTTGTAGATTTCAGGAACGAACGACTCCCAGGAAAAGAATTCTATCTATGTCTTATCACTGACACTAAATTTACCGCGACACCAACGATGGAAGAGATCAACATCACGGTGGCGTCCAATTCGAAATCTTGGTGGACGATCCTCTCTACCGCTAGATAGAACAGGATTCCGGTGACTACCCATATCAATAGAACCGAGGTCAGAGCTCCGATTACCTGGAACGGATTCGGTTTTAAAGGGAACCGAGATTTCTCGAGAAATAATTGTTATAAAGGGGGCTAATTGTCAGTTTACTATACTCACTTCCGCTCTGTACCATCCGAACGGCATTTTCCTAGTTGGCGGTCGACTCGCGACCCATATGGAGAACAAAGAGATCATGAAGGACGCGAAATCGGTTAGCAGATGCGCAGCGTCCGTCGCTATGGCTAAACTGTGCGATAATATTCCACCTGAAACAAAGAATCGATCGTTTCTCCGTTAGATCCTCGTACAGTTCTTCTACAGTTGAGATTGCGCGCGAAATATATTACCTACGATTTCCGCGATCATAAACATTACGCATAGTAAGCTGGCAAGCAGTAATTTCTTTCTCGCTTTCTTGTCGATCTCCTCGTTCCGTTCTCTGTGGCAATGGTCTTCCGGTATTACTGTAAAAGACGCGATTAAAAGAAGAAATACTCGATTGGATTCGGCCGAACTTCGAAAGAGCTTGGATTCTTACTCGAAGAATGTTTCCGGTAATCGATGGCTGACATCTCTTCGATCGGACCGCCACCACCGCCTTTTACCACCGTGCAACAACCGGAAAGCTTCCCGTGGACACAGAAGATCACCTTCCTAGGGGACGACGTACCGTTTTCCTCGAGATCGTTGTTGTTCGGCGGAATACTCGTCCCGTATCCATACACGGCTTTGTCTTCAAATCTGCGAAACATTCGGAATCAATTTATCGATCCACGCTGTCTGCTGGCGGGTATCGAGCGTGTTACAGATTCTTTTTCTTTCCGCGAACACACGGCTGGTGTGTGATTCGAAAAATATCGCAAACCGAAGCGCTCTCGAAGCTGTATCGCACCCCGTGTGCTCGTTCAGCGACGCGGCATCTTCCGGTTCCCGATTCTCCATTTCCTGCTCGTTCCTCGCGAGGCTGAAATTTCCTCATCGTGCGCTCAACTAAATATCCTCGAAAGAATGCAAGCGCGAGAAGACGAGGACAGCGAAAGCGATCGGGATAGAATCGCAGTCGCGAGCCTGCGAGACAATCAAAGGTCGTGATTCCAAAATCTGTGTTATCGATCGCATGTCGTCTTCAGATTTCAGACGATCAAGGACGCGTCGATCGGCCCGGATCGTTGGACATTGTCCTTGGAAAAGCGGAAGACTATTAGGCCGATCGTCACGAATCGGGTCTCGCAAGCCATGAGATACGAGTCTACGGAATCTCGCGAATGCGTTTACGTGACTCAATTTATTGTTGGCCTGTCGTTTCTGCGATCATTATCGATACCTGCCGCGTAAGTCGTTATCCGACGACGAGATAGCGACAACGCTGCCGTGTGCAAAGACCCGTCCTTCCGATCGTTATCGGCTTCCAATCTTGGTGGAAGGCAACGCAACGATCCGATCGGATTCGATCACGCGCGACGCGACATACGTCCTCGTGTGCAAAATCATACGAAGCGATCCATCGGCGACGAAAACGAACGGAAGGAGGGGAGAAGAGAGAAACGAATTACACGCCTCTTTGCGTTTCCTCTCGCGTTCGCTGATACGCGTGCCCGACTATCTTCTCTCTTCCTGCCCCGACCGGTGGCCCAAAAACAACCAGAAAGAAACGCGAAAGTGCGAAAACAGGAAAGCAACCGCCGCGTTCCAGGGAGTCTCGCGATCGAGACCGGGAATCCGTGCGTCGGGCGACTTTCGATTTCGATTCCGTTCTCGTTTTCGTCGGGGAGATACGCCAACATTTTTATGAAACTGGCGAAACACGTGGGGTCTCATACTTCTCTCGGACTTCTCTCATTATACAGAGTGTCCCAGAAATGTATTTCCTTGAGAAGGGTGATTCCCAAGGTCATTTTAAGTAACTTTTTCCTTTACGAAAATGTTCTCCGCGGCTTCGTTGAGGAGTTATTAACGAAAAACACGGACCAATCGGTGCGCGGTTATAGCAGTCGGCTCGGCGACAGATCCCACTGAGCTTGGCGTTGCCATTGGCTGAGCCGGAATCCGTCCGCTGTAGCTGCTCTCTGATTGGTCCGTGTTTTTAGTTAATAACTCTTGAACAAAGTCCCGGAGAATACTTTCGCAAAGGAAAAAGTGACTTCAAATGACTTCAAGAATCACCCCGTTCAAGGAAGTACAACATTTTGGGGATTTTTCTATTCACCTTGATCACCACCGGCAACCGCTCTGACACTATGTCCTACAGAAGCATCAGCCGTAATTTTTAAGTCCTGCACAACTTTAGCCATTATGCAGAAGGAATACGCGAAGCGAAATACGCTGGAGGGGATAGTTTACGTGTCACCTCTTTGACCAGAATAACGAATCAAAAGTCCGGAAAATATTCGGTTCTCGCTCAAAAGGGCAAGGTCAAACTACAAGGTACAGGATTTGTTATCAGTTCTTTTCAGAGCAATCTACATGTGCAACGAAGAAATCTCAATTTTCGATTATTCGATGGTTCCACAGTTTCAAAAGTTTCCAGCTGCTTTGGCCAATGTTTAAACTATTATCTACGCTCAAAGTGAGAATAATTCGTTGTGAATGATTTCACTGTTAAACGGCGAAAAAATCAAAAATACGTGTCTTCTATTTTGGTTCAATGACACCCGTATTTACGCGGAAATGGAATCCACGTCTTGTGGTTTTCGAGATGTATCAGAAATTGTGATTTTAACCCTCGAATGTTCCTCGAAGAACTGTGTCTCGAACAAGTTTCACGAAGATCAACTTGTGCAAACTGTATATATGTATCCTCGTACTCGTATCACCGATCGAGCAAGCATCGGTGAACACGGGTAATTGTTGTCTAATCGCGAACTCTACCGCATCAACAACAATCGTAGATAGGAACTCGAGCTTACCCGTGTTCCCTGCGAATTATCTTGTTTCTTTCCTCGCGTTCCGCTACCCTCGACTTGATAATAAGGATAGAGTTCCGCTTGACGTAAGAACACGGGGAGCAGAAAAACGATACGAGAACTAGTTAATTAACAAATAAAATTACGTACGCCACGTATTACCGGGGAAGATTAATTGCCGCAATTCGTATTGCACAGGTGGCAATGAAATGCCTTCTCGATAGAAAGATTGCGGTCATACTAGACGTTATTGGAAACTCGAGAAAGTAATTTTAACATTGAAATCGCCTGAAAAATTGTAATACGGTCGTAAAATTTTAGTTTCCAGCATACGTCACAGGTAGAATGACAAATACTTTCTTATCTGTACGTACCTACGCATTTTACGCACTGCGCCCAATGATAAAAGTTGCTTCATAACTGCTTTCTTATCCAAGTCTAGCGTCCTTGTTTAGACAATTTTTTTCAGACTTGTCAAATAAAAAAAAAGCTATGGCCCATACGACAAATATTTGTTTAGTCGAGACAAAGGTAACGCCGACGCTGTGTGTTTGTATCTAACACAAACGTTACACGACCAGAGTTCAGACGTCGTTAAATTTATGTATTCGTTAATTTTTTTATTTACGTAAAATACAGTCGACGAATAGGAGAAGCGAGAACCAGTTTTTTTGAGCATTACATATGCCGATCGGTGTCGCGCAACTCCCTCCTACTGCAGTTCAAGAGGAAAGTACAGTAAATTTTCGTTGCGAGTCAGTACCAGCATTACAATTTGGAGTCAGCGGAACAACCACCGCGGTGAGTAGCCGAAGCTCGAGAGCCGTCGCCTAATTTTCTGTTAATGTAATTGCAATGGAAGACTGCGGATTTTATGCATTTATCATAAAAATGGGTACGCAAAATTTAGAACAGCGGCCATATTAAAAAGATTTAAGGACCTCAGCATATTACTAGTTTCGGTTTAATAAGATAATTAAAGGAAGAAAAAATTTGTTATCTGCCTCCTGTGTCTTGCAATGATTGCAAACATTTTTTATTTTGCATAAGGATTCGCAGTCTATTCATTACGCAAGTAAATATCATCGGAATTATATCGTATTTCGTTTCATTTTAATCAGAAGAATTGCACGAATATGTTGGTAAAAGTGTCATAACAAAAACAACAAAAAATAAAGAAGTTTTGTATTTGGCTTTTGGTCTAGCGCTTTGTGGTCATAGGTTTTCTATGACTTGTAGACGGACATGACTTTTAGGTAACTAACGTGTTCTGTGTATTTCAAATGCGACGCTCGACGAGAACCTCGGGTTTCGGATAAGAGTCAGTAAAAAGAACGGCGGAACTGACTCGTAACGAGAATTTACTGTACTTCCTGGATAACAGTCGCGGGTGCACTTTGCAGCGACACGAAACCGCGACAGGGTTGGAGAACCGCCCCGCGTTCCTTACAGCACTATAGTACTTTATCACCGTGTTCGTTGTCGTAACACATAGTGTTTACTATATTTGTCTACAGAGAGCGAAGAGAACGTCAACGTTGATGCTGTTATTGCCCAAGATGATTTAGCGCATCGAGATCCACCGCGAGCTATAGCTATTGGTCACCGGAATGCAAAACAGGTGACAGTGTTATCGAGGAAATACCGTGATTTACGACCGGACGTTGAGATCGTTAAAGTAGGAAGAACATAAGGTGTGTAATACGGTAAGATCGCGCGAAATCCTTCGATGTCTCGGTTAGGCGTTTTCCTGGTGAAAATCGGTGCCCGATTCCCAATTCGCGAACTGCATGCTCGAGCTTCTCGTTCCGGTGGACTGGGTGGGGGGTGAAGGAGGGGATGCCAGGGGCTCGGTTCGATCGAGCGATGGGATCGACGGCGAAACGGATCCGGAAGGTTGTATATTCGAACTCACAGCTTGATCTTCTCGTCGTCCATGTTCCTCGGGTCGGTGCGCAGTGGCACGCAGTCTTCTTTGATCGTGAGGTTTGCCGCGGGCAATCGATCCGATGACGCGATCGATGCGGACGATCGATCAGCGAAACGAAAATATGGGAAAGAAAAGCGAACTACAGCGAAAGCGAACTTAGCCTCCGCGAGCTCGGGCGCGAACGCTCAACACGAATACGAAATACGAAACACGAGGATCGAGGAGGGGGCCGCGACGCGTCGCGACGCTAGAACGAACAACGAAGTCGGTCGAGAGAACGATTTCGAGAGCCGTTAGGTCCCCGGTCGACCAGCGACCAACAGACACGGATGGACTGTACGAGCGTCACTAGTTACATAAACAAGAAAACCCTCCTGCCACTTCATGCCGTCCGTCTTTTAGTAGAAAATCCTCTGTCCAGTCTAGTGTCGGTTTGTTTTACCAGATAACTTAACTCTCGATGAGTTTCTCCCACTACCTCCGGCTCTCTGTTACTCTCGCTCACCTTCTCACTTCGTTGCTTGCTCCTTCGTCCATTCCCGATTCACCGAGTTGATACCTCTCCCATTCCTCTCCCGTTCTTCCCCGATCGTCAATCCACCCCCTCCCCAACCCCAACGGACCCGGCTCACCCTCTCCTTTTCCACCCGAGTGCGAGCGAGTTCGCTTCCTCTATCTGTCTGCCTCTCCGGTTTTCGAACCTGCTATCTACTCGCATACTCCCCCCCCCCTCTCTCCTTCTCATTGTCAACACGAGTACTTGTTCACTGTCATCTGTCTCGTTCCTTCGCAAGGCGTTCCAGTGTTCGCGTAGTCCTCGCATCGGCTGCTACCGACGCGCCGCTTTCTTTTTTTCTTCCTCGTCCATTTCCTCGATCATTTCGTTCGAATGATCACTTCCGTTCTACCTGGCCGTGGCTCGCGCATACGTTTCCGATTTCGATCGCACGCCCGTCCAAAGGTACGGTTGTCCGATTTTCTCGGGACTCCGTTTTCTTTCACACAATGCGTTCCGAGCGCACCCGAACTGCACCTGCGATAACGCATTCGGCTAGAAGGCTCGATCGCACGAAAGCAGGAATACACTAACTCGATCAAACGCGGACGATCTCTCATTTGAGAAGCAAACTTTGACGACCAGTACCTGTTGCATGCGATCGAAAATCGTATCCGGTATAACCGCTCCCTGAAATGGAATTCCAGCTGAGCGAAACGTTTGTAAACGCGTTTATTTCCCGCCAAAGATATTCGGTATAATTTATCTTTCAGGCATTGTCGATTGGCTCATTGGAAATTTACAAATGAATAGATCCAGCGGCCGAATTCCTCGCATTAAATTCTTCTTGGCTAGACGTTAGCGCTTCAGCTGCTCACCGGAAACCTATTAGTAGGCGTTTCAATGACTCTGCGATATGTATGAGAAACTCGATAATTTTCTGTCAAAATAATGGTTCTCGAGAGAAGTGATTTGAATATGTTACCGAAGACAACTAGTTGTATAACAAAGGAAATCGTACTGCTGAAATTGTCTTTTTTCGTATTGCTTGCTTTGCCAGTAGAGCTAACAGATAGCTAGATATTTTTAAAATCCGTGTACAATTTTATTTTGCATCGCTGTGCGTCGTTGCTCTCCCGTTCAAAAATATTTTACGTACACTTTATCGCTTTCGAAAATATCAGGGGCAAAGAGGCAGCGAATGAAACGAGATAACGAGAGTATATTGCATCCGCGTCGTCTTAATCCCGCTTAATACCTACAAGGTGTACAGATATTTACACAGGGCCGTACTGTAGAGAGACACACGCACAATGCGACAGAAAAAGAACGTGAGAACATCGATCACCGGATTTTTTTCGCTAGCGAATCCACACTCGAGCTCCGTCTTAGTCTCCGTAATCGTCGACACGATTCGGAATCCGTGGAACATTCTATCAATTCTATCCCTACTTGAGAGCAGGAGAACACACAGGATTCTCGTCTAATTAAATTGCAAACCACACTGTAATTACTGGAATTGATGAAGCTACGTACGGTAGTCGATCGCCTGGAGCTGCTTCGTTCATCGTCGCGATGCGTTGCGTGTCGTTCGAGTTCCTCTTATATTCTACAAACAATCCGGCCGTATGTAAGAAAACAATAAACGCGCCGAGTAGTTTGCACGGTCTAGCGCGCGATGGATCGCGACTCGATCAACGTGTTTTTCTATTGGATCGGCGAGAGATGACATTAGCGACAAACTAAACACTCTCGGTATCTATTACCGCGAAATCGTAGCAAGTTTACCAATACCGGAGCGAAACTGACGGATGCGCCGTCTTTGATCTCCGGGACCGTTCCTCGCGCGAACAGAGCGGACGATGTAATTTTTAGTACACTTAAAACAAACACGCGCGACCATTGGTATTTAGGTTCCCCGTATATTTCCTTTCTATCAATATTGCTATCGTGTCGAACGTACGTTCGTCGAAGGAATGAGTATTTGTGAAAACCAGTTAGAAACGTTACGTGTTTATTTCTTACAACTATGAAGTAGACGATACAAAATCACAATCGCGCTCTCCTTACGAACGCAGATCCCCGGGTCCACGACCAACCGCGATCGATGCTATTCATTTTATTTTTCGATATTCATTCTCGTCCGTATCAGCAGATCCTTCAACGGATTTTGGATACGGTGCAGTAACTATACTACGATCGATCGCAGACTACAATGGAATTGGACACCCATCGGTTCAACATTGAGAATCAAATCGGTCGCAGACACCACGCGCTTTCCAATGCCGACAAACTTTTGTAACAACGTTCAATTACCTTATTGCCCTACGGCAATATTATTTTCACGAGTGTTGCGCGCCTAACGTCGTTCTCATAGCTCTTCGTGTTTCGCGTTTTCCGCAGATTCTTCCTCGAAAATTTCTAAAACCCACGAAACCATGATTTTTTTAGCGAATCAACAAAGTACAGTCAACCCTCCTATAAGCACAATAATTCGTACCGCGTTGTAAGAAAACTCAGAGTTGGTACAAATCAGATTAAGATAAATTAAATTTGGTATGAATGGAACCGCAATTTTTGCTCCGTGTTATAGTAGGGTTTACTGTATCAAAAACAACACGATCGCGCGTATATGTACCGTGCTCCTCTTTCTCCGTTTGTCTATTTTGGTTCTCCACTTTCTGTTGCAAGGCCTTTATTTCTTCGTCATATCCCACCCATTCCGGCAAAATGCGTATGGCGGCTTGCAGCTTGGCTTCCTTCGTCATTGGATTGTTGCACTGTCGTTTAAAAATATCGCGGATCAGCATTACACTACGCTAAATGTATCATTTACCTTCGAACAATACGAAAGGAAATTCGCTATTTTTACGACTCGATATAAAATGTTTGCGTTTACCAAATCTATAGTTTTCGCGTATTTCTTGGACGCATCGCTGCACCAAGTCTCGCACCACAGCCACTCCTGCGGCAGCGTTTTTATGCTAACTTGATGAATCATGTAGTTGGGAAGATCCTGAAACGAGTGTCTGGTTAAACGATCCGTTAAGCGAGACGAGGACGTCGTTACAGTTATCGTAAAATACAAACTTGATCTAGATTGGCCAAGCTATTAGGATCTTGACTCAGAGCTTGGTACTGTCCCCTCAATCTGTCACCGGCAGCGATACGTCGGAACCGTTTCAAGTGCACCACGTACAACGCACTGATGTGATAAGCGCGACCTTGCAAATAATTGCGCCAGTACCCCTGCTTCCAGAATCTGAATCCGTCCATTTCCGTCCTACTGTCGCAGAATGGGGTGTACGCGTACGGTGCCCCTCCCAGATCCATCGTCGCCAGCTCTTTCAAGTCCGCTCTCACAACCTAATCAATTGGACAATGAGGAATACTGTTGTGCTCCGATTGCTCTGACAATATTATCGAGCTTTTTTTCTATACCTGATCAGCGTCAACGAATATGATTTTCTTCACGCTTAACGGAAAGAGAACGTCCAAGAATAGGATCTTGTAACCCCAAATCGTTCTCTGTTTCTCAGTCTGCTGATGAAGCCAACGGGGCCACTTGTATTGTACCAGCTCGTACTCGAAACCATACTCTTTGGCCATGTGCGGCAAGAAATCCTAAAAGCAGTACACGCGTATCAATAGATTCTCGGTCACGCGTACGCACGTTCATCGAATTTTGTCTCACTTTTAGCGTCGGCGAAAGATAATTCTTTAGAAACCAGAATTTCACGGGAGTCTTGGTGTGCTTTATAACGCTCAACATCATGATCTTCAGAAACCTTTCGTACAAGTGACCAGACGCTAGGGAGAAGATGTTCAACTTCTCGTCCTCCTCATCTGTCTCTTCGTTCGTCGTGAATGGCCTGATTCAAACAAAATCGATTGAACGAAAAGGAAAGAGATCACATTCCGTAAGCGGAAATTAAACGTTGTCGTTTGAACGTGTGCTAGACAACATTTAAGAGTAAGAGAGTATGCTGTGCAACGCAATTTATGTAAACGTGAGAAGCTTACCAAAATTTGGAAAAGCTAAAAAACAGAGAACAAGTAAAAGTTAAAGTTCGAGGGCAACTGAATCGTTCAAGCAATTTAAGACTATGATGATCGACAAACTCTACGCGAGATCACTCGAAATAGATCGGGTAGGGCAAGAGAGTATCGCGTACCTCGAAATGGAATTCCAAAATCCGGAATTTTTATCGTCCTCCGACAACAGGTCCATTCCAACCTTGTCCGGTTTTTTGGACACTTTAACCTTTAACACGTGGCTTCTCAACGAGCTTATAACGACTTTAACGTCGTTGCCATTCTGAATAACGTCTTGACCGCCAACGCTAGTAAAATCGTATATTTCAGCTGACCGGCCTTGCCGAAGCCGTAATAACCATTCGCCAGGATTGGCTTTCAGTTGAAAGTATCCCAAGTTAGCCATGACTATGGTGTCTACCATTAACGGTTGCCTCTCCGTGCCCAAAGTGAATTGTAATCCTCGAGGAGGATTTCCCATAACCGCTTCGAAACAGTGTCCTTCCAACAATAGATGCTCTAATTCCAGCTCGCTACAACAATTCAAGATAACGTTTGAAACGTAAGCATAGGACTCGCGCAACAGTCTAATATATGCGACGTTTACCTGTGTACTCCCATCGCCACGTTGTCTAATTTAATATTGTCCAAATCGTAAACGCTTCTGACTACTTCTACCAACCAGTTTTCGGGTGAATGGATATTCTGCGTCAGCAAAGAGGAGGTGGGCAACTTTGTGAACTTCGCCATTGCTCCGTTGATGCGACCATCGGCGTGAAATTGTAATTGTGGCTCGAATACGAACCGATAGAAACTAAAATAATAAAGATGCCAAGTGAAGTAAAGTTTTACTACAATCAGTTGGCAAACACTCCGTCCCAACCATAAAATAATAAAACCCACTGCTCGCAGCCTACACAATAGCCAAAACTTGATCAAGACACCGTCGCGTTACCTATGTATAATAATAAGACCCAAAATGTACTCGGCCAGATCCGATCAGATGCGCAACGGAGAACGTTACGCTGACACTTACATTGAGTAAACAATAAATTATATCAATCATTTAAAAACTAGCATCCGGACATTAAGTTGTGCTGGAAGAAAGTGCATTCCATACCGGAGTGCACTTCAAAGCAGTTGAACGTCGAGTGTTCAACAGATTTCTTACCTTTTCAACGGCATGTCGCTGTTCTTATCTAAACAGTTCAGGAAAACTTTGATATTGCAGTTGAGAGACTGTTGTAGAGTCTTCAAAATGGGACCTAACTTTTGAGCGCCGCGGGACACAGGATCCACGATGGCGACCAAAGTGAACGCCACTTGATCCGGATTCGCTGCTGGGATCTTAATGGAGCTGAATATCGTAAGTTGTTAGTGTTGTAATTATACTTCTGTCGGTACGATATGAGCTAGGCGTAGCAGAACTCACCTGTGATCGTCACCGTGAAAGGGTACATCAAATCGAGTTCGTGTCTGAGGGTGTGACACCAACAACGACGTGATTTTCATAATCATGTCATCCGTGACTTCGTTCTTCTCTGCGGCGGAGAAAGCACGAACATAATTTTCGAAAACACGCGTATTCGCTAATGAGCTCAATTATCACGTACCATATTCGTCGTCTTCGAGCATCTGTTCTTTGATCAATTTTTTGAATAGTTTCTCGCCGTAACTGGAATGACTGAATCTTTCTAACAAAGAGAAATCTTCGCTCGTGAATTCCTCGTCATGATCGAATGGTCCGACCAATCTTCCATTGCACACAATTCCTCGGACGCCTTCTTCCATGTTCAATACAGCTTTAACGTATTGTCGATGGATAGCGGGCTCGTCGACTTGCATCTTCAACTGTTCCTTCACAGCTTCCTCCTAGTTTTCATTTAACGTGTTTTGTAGTAGTTTAACATTAATGTACGAACACATTTATTATCTCTGTTCTCACCTCTATTTGGAAATCTCCCTTAGCAATGTCGCTAGCCACGTTTTCCTGGATTACGCGACGAATGAATTGCTTGGCCTTCTCTACGGGCAAACTGTTCAAAGCAGCCAACACTACTTGATTGATGTCGGTCTCGATGCTCTGATAGTTGTCGTTTTCGTTGGTCGTAGGGTTAACGATTACGCTGACTCTGACGTCGACGTTGGATTCCTAATGAATTACAACGAACAAATAATTAATAAAAACTTCTATGACTACATGTAAATCTTTATGCAAATACGTATGACTCACTATATAGTCCAAAGCCTCGCGTAACAATTCTCTGCCTGTCGGACTTTTCAAGTCTGCTACCACCCAAAAGCTATACATATGGTGTACGCTAGTACGACGTGGCACGTAAACATAATGTAACCTGCCCATCAACCACGTTGAAAAGTCCTCAGAAGTCCACTTGGCGTAGTCTTGATCGCTGGGTGTAGTTCCGATCAAGTTCAACCACGTATGCTTCTCTGCTTTCAAAATTCGCTCGTTTAGGCTACAACATTGTTAAAGACAAGTTATTATCGGGCGGAGTTATTATCGATGCCAAACGAAGAGATCGTACCGTGGCATTACATTCGGTTGGTTCATAATGTAATCAACGACATCGTCTCCTTCGGATATTTCTCCTCGATACACTGCTTTCTGTAACGCCAATGTTTGCGTCATGATGGTAGAGAGAACAGCTTCTTTAAACGATTCGGCGTTCAGTTGCTCCACGACCAAGGGCACGCCGTTCATTAAAGCTTGCGGGAATTTGTTAAAGCCGGATCGCTTCACGAAATCACTGGCCAAGTGACGCCCCACGTCGTACTCGGATTCCTCACCGAGAATATAGTTGATATTAGCCGACGAATCCTGGGCTTTTATGGCTGTCTTTACGTCGTCAAGATCTGCACCGTTTGGGCCGATGTGATTTCCCATCTAGAACGAAACGTTACGCGATAGTACCCGTTTGTAACAAAATTATTGTGATTGGAGCACAAAAAAAAAAGATCTTACGTTTACTAAGAATTGGAGAGCCTGTACCGATCCTTTGACCTCGGCAAAATAATGGTACGCATTGTTCAGCGCGACGCTAGCATCCGTTAAACCATTCACCGAAGTGTCATAATTTGTTACAAATACAAAGCCCACTCGCAATGGAGCGGCATGCATAAACAGAGACTGTGCGACGGATATTAAAGGAACAGAATCCGCACTCAACGGATCGACGATCAACACCTGTAGAAAAATTACGTGAAATTCCGTGCGATAGTACATAGAATTTTTTCCATGTATGTACAAACCAAATTGTATAAATTCCTTCGAATGTTCCGCAGCATCCCCGGGAAAGTTGGTCTCAGTATTTCTGTTAACGATGCCGACCACCTCGCGTACGTTAAATCCTGTTCGATATCGTTTACCCAAATTACAGCAGAATCTCTTATATCCATCGCGAACTCTTGCTCATCCATATTCGTAGATAAATCTAGCGACAGTAATTTGCTCATCTTCGTATTGCTGAATCCTATCAATGAAACATTCGAAAGGTTTAGTCATTATGTAATGCGACGACGCATTCCTGATAAAGAATACATCATACCGATTCTACGAAGAGACTCCATTAATCTGAGCTCGCTTCTCAGCGACTCCAAAAGACTGAGAACGTCCACTGCGTCCAAATCAAAAAACAACCCATTCACGAAAAGCGTAGTATCTGTGGGTTGAATATTCAAATTCGAGGAAAAAATTGCTTGATTCACTTTCATCTCCTTTTTCATTTCGTTGTTCACTTTCGTTCTAATCAAAGATTTTGCCTATTGGCGGAAGAAGAACAAATATCAGTGTTCACCTGTTCAAACGGAGCAAAACCTAGCTTATCAAGTTTGTAGAGATATATTTACTTGCATGGGAAAGTTTTGGGAAATATCGGTCAGAACATTAATAGCTTCGCTCATAGGGGAGTTCATTATTCTTTCAGCTGCCTGGTGACTTAGTTCCTGAAATTGCCATACTTTCAAAGCACCGATTTCGTGACTAGTTTCCAGTAAATGAGTCTGCAATTTATCCAATTCTGCTTGCTTATCAGGGTACAAATTCCTAGAAAGATTATAGCTATACATGTCCTACCGAAACTGGTGTTTCCGATATAATCTTTTGGTTATTAGAACTTGTAAATGATATAGATCAAATACGTAACCACCTTACTTTAGAGTCACAAAATTGATTCCATCTATTTCTTCTGTACTGTCGCTGGAAGTTTCAGAATCTTTGTCAGCGTTATCTTTAATGTCCGAATCATCTGTAGCTTTATATTCTGTAGACTTCATTTGCAACTCCACACCATATCCCGATAAACGTACATTCTCATTTGCCCTATCCTATGAAAATTATACAAAAAATAACATCTAAATAATCCAGATATATTAGATCAATTACTATTATCTATCGATGATACCTTTAAATAATGCCGTAAAATGTAATTGAACCCTTTGGTGTCTGCAAGGTGTTTCAACTTTTCATGGAAACCAGCAAAATTTGGAGTTCCAACTTGTCCGTACAATATAACAACTTTATCAGACTGTTGAGACGAACGATAGCTATGATCTACACTGTAAGTATCAGGGTTCACCCATGTCTCCTACAGAACGTGTAAATCTTTAGACAATATATACATATTTTTATTGTATACCAATTTATTTCTTACCCGGTTAAGTAATTCATCTAATTCTTCTATAGAACATGTAAATGTTCCACCAATGTCCACTACATTATAACAGTCAAACTTGGAAATGTTTTTATTTTGAGCCATTTGAGTGAACATTTCGACTCGTGCAGAATAAATACGTAAAGATAATCCTAACTTAAGTAGTGCTACCTCTGACGATGATAAAAACTTTTCAGCAAATTCAATAATGTTATTATAATTATCTCTTTCTGTAACTGCAACAGAAAATTAAAAAGTATAAAAACATGAACAATAATTATAATATAAGATAGATTGAAATTACCATTCCTAAAGTCACTGGTGGCGAATGTATCCACGAATTTCCAAAAATAATTTGGATTTTCATCGTTCAGATACTCAGCAGCTTCGAGCATCAAAGGTGTTTCCTTCCACTTTGCATCTATTAAAGTGGTTACATATTTATTGACCTTTTTATCTGCTTCGAGATGTGTTGTACACAAAAGCAGCAGACAAAAAATTATATTTGACCACATCTGTAAACAGTATAAATATTGTTAATAACAATGCCACGTATGTCAGGAAAAAAATAAGAGATATTCGACCGATAAAATCGTAACTATCGAGAATCAATTTTACGCAAAAGTATCGTTATACTTCGAGGGATTTAATTTAACAGATTTTTCAACGATGCAAAAAATTACCGATACGTGATGGTATACTGGTTACGCGTCCAACCGAACAAACGACACGTCAAACGCGTCTGCAATATAATATCAATTTAGAGTAAGGTTAATATCGTTCTTTTACAAGTCTAATTGCTATAATAATTCAATAACTGGTCAAATCGTTTCTTAGAACAACAAATGGAACGAAGTAACTGGTTTAAATTTACAATCAACGAAAACTACTGGAAATGGTAGTAATTTTACGCAGTTCCAACTTATAATAATAATGTTGATACATGAAAAAAAGTTACTTTAAATAATCTTACATACCTTTAAATTAGCAATAAAAATTATATTAATGAAGGAGAATCAAATAACATCGATAGCCAATCCATGCATTGCACGTGCCGGTAAATACAGCACTGGTGAAAGAACTCGTCGAGTTTACACGAACACATACACGTATATAATCATATACGCAAAATTATCATACGTATGGCGACACGTTCACAAAATTTCTGTCAGTAATTTGTAATCTAATCACTATCAATTGATGATCAACTTTATTTACATTTACAAATGTAATTGTATACGTATAATTTCAACGCACGATACGTTTCAAACAATGTACATACATGCGTGAGTATGTATGCATCGTTTATGAATTTTAATCTAGGCTTACCAACGCGTTTCTGAAAGAAGACCGTAAAATTTCCTAGATTTTTTTACGAAGAGAAATATCGGTACAAATTTTAACCACTGGTGTCCACAACACCACAAGCTCGACTGAATACTTACTTGCCTCTGATTGGTCGAGGCGTTGCACGATGGGGTTCCTGTGCATTTCCGCCCTACACTTATTTTAATTGAAATATGAAAATAGCGTATCCCGTTCCATTTCAGATAAAACAGTATTATCGGTTAATCAACGGTCTTTCGACAATCAGCTATCTTCCTAAACTCTTAATCAACTCCCCAATAACAAAAACAGTTTCAATCATTAACGAAGAACTTATCCCAAGCAATAGAATTTATATACAATACGCACTTTCTTGCGGCATTGTTATTTGAAAGAAAATGATTAAAAGCATTAATATAAATGAGTATTTAAACATTTCCAAGATGATTGTACATTGAATAACACTTCACAGTTAAATTTTTAATAAATATGTATACTATCGTTCAGAGCCGCAGTTATGAATCCAGTCCATGCAAGTTCAAAGTTTTCAGAAAGTTTCAGGAACAATTATTTAATTTTGGAGAAGCATGTAGAACGTAAAATTGCATTGTCTCGTAGAAAGACACGTACTTATATGTGCTTTCCCCGACATGCATCGTTGCGTAAATGTCAATATCGAGTATGGTTTTATTAACTTTCTAAACGCAGTCTATTCCTAAATCTGTCGTTAATCGATATTGTCATTTTGAGTGCGCTACCATGGAACTTTTCCCGATATTAAAGTATTTAACAATCAAGTTACTGATGATGGGCAATCATGCAGGTTCGTGAAGCAATTTCGACTTTGGTTTGAAAGTATGTACAGTAAATCTCATAATTAATGGCACACACTTTAAATTAGAATGACAAATTTAAAAAAACATCTTTTGTAGAACCATATAAATTATGTGTATTTGGTCCATTTATAAAAAAGTTATTTTGATTTAAAGCGTGTGCCATCAATTATGAGACTGACTGTATGTAATCTTGTAAATTGTAAAGCATGCGCAAGACTTCCGTCTATTCCGCGTTTGATCGCTTTGGGGGTTTTAAGCGGTAGCAAAGAGAATCTTCCGCCATTCTAATATTCCGAATTTTTGTGAAAGCTGGGTATATTTTTTCTGTTTCTGCACAGTCCGTCCAAAAACTCAAGAAACAATGTCGTCGGCGAGTCCTGTCGTGATACCGGCTACAGCCAGGCACACGGCCACGGTAAGGACAAAAATATCTTTCTTGGTTATATCTATGTAGCGCAAAACGACACTCGATTAATGATAAGTCAATTATTCTTGTCATATTATCATTCTTGAAGTCTCGAACGTAAGTCCACGTTGTATTAGCTTTCACTCCCCGACCAACGTTTGTTATTGTTACGGAAAGTTGAAACACCCCTATACAGCAGACGACTTCTTTGAAACTGTCTATTTGAAATTTGAATACAATTTTATTAGTCGCATATGCAGAAAGATTTAACCAGCAAAATGTTGTAGGATGCAGTTTTATTTGTTAATACGTTTTTATCGTATTCTTGTTACAGCTAATATTTTTCCATGGATTGGGTGATACAGGGTGAGTTAATGAATTATGTAATGCTATGGTAGTAATGTCAATTTGCATAACACATCGATTTAATTTCCATTCGGACTTTCAGGCATGGCTGGGCCAGCTCGATGAGCGCAGTACGATTACCTCACATTAAAGTTATCTGTCCTACTGCGTATGTATAGCTTCATTAAAAATATAGTTCTACTATACATTTCTCTAATACATACGTAATTCAGTTCTATTATGTTAGGCCTACAATGCCTGTGTCATTAAATGCAGGATTCATAATGCCATCTTGGTAAGTGTACAGTATAAATTTATAAAGTAAGCTATAATATAAGGGGTATCTGAAGCAAGTGGCATCACTTAAATATCTGCTTTATTTTATACTGTATAAGATAAACTTCTCTGGACAAAATTACACTACATCAATGGGCACCACAAATTTTTTCTCAAGGCCATTCATTTACGAGGCTTCCTAGTCATCAGTATTTTTTAAATGTTCATGATATACTTCTTATAAATGTCTTTACGAAGCAGAAAAAAAAAGAAATTCAATTTTGTCCTGAGAAGTCCTTTTATGTACAAATAAAGAAGATAGATATTTAGGTGATTTTATTTTTTGAGACTTATGCATTGATAAATTTAGGTTTGATTTACGAACACTGGATCCCAGTGGAGCTGAAGATGAAGAAGGCATAAAGAAAGCTGCAGAAATGGTACACTCTTTAATTGCACAAGAGGTTGCAGCAGGAATACCTACAAAGCGCATTGTGCTGGCCGGTTTCAGTCAAGGTGGTGCTCTAGCTATATATAGTGCTCTCACATTTCCAGAACCTTTAGCTGGTATTGTAGCTTTATCGTGTTGGCTTCCTCTTCATCAAAAGTTCCCTGGTGTATGTATAAAATATAATAGAAAATATAATAGCATGTGGAATTATGTTTACTACCTAACATGAAAATTCTGTACTTTTTAGGAAGCAATAGGAAACAGAAATACCCCATTGCTACAATGTCATGGCAATTGCGATCCAATAGTACCATATAGATGGGGGCAAATGACTGCCTCCTATCTCAAACAGTTCATGACACAAACAGAATTTAAAACATACAGAGGAATGATGCATACGTTTTACGAAGAGGTGAGAAGACTTATATACAGTCGGTTAATACACCATAAATCGATTTCTGAAAATATTTTAAAGAAATCGGTAATTATTTGCAGGAAATGAGCGACATGAAGAAATTCGTCGAAAAAGTATTGCCATAATAGTTCTGCAAAACACATCAATGTTTTAAGCGTTACCCTTGCGACCTTATTGCTCTTTATTAAATTAATTACTTCCAACATTACCGCTACTTAAATCTAGCGCTTGGCGACAAAATAAATGAAACGCAGTAGAAGGTAAAAATACAACAAAACTTCAACAAAAAAAAAACAATACTAGTAAAAAATTTGACTTAGTTGTGGCATTGCTAATTCTGTTTATTGATTGCCTTCTTCATATACCGAAGTTGCTAACGTAACATTCTATGTCTTTAATTTCATAAGAAATATTTGTAATTATTACTATTTTTAAGCGAAAATATTTTATTGCACATAGCCGATGCTAATATCTGAAAATATCAAACTGTCTTCTACATATTCCACATACAGTTCGACTATTTGTTTATACAAATCGCGTGAAATTAATTTAAAATTAATAGATGAATTATTTATAAAAAAACTCTTCCAGTCTATCTCTGCATACAAAGTTTATCGTTGTAAATGTAATATTTATAATTGGTTTTACTTTTCTTTGTGAAAGACATTCGTGATGAAACATTTAGATATGTTTTATAATATTTCCATTTTATATAAGTTATGTTTAATGTACAAACATTACTACAAAGAAAACAATGAATTTGTAGAACTGTTGTCTAGAAAACAATAATATAACCATGTATTTTATGGTTACAAAATATAGTTTTGAAATCAACAGACTCATAATTTTTGGTGGACAATGTAATTGTGAATATCAGTCGAAAAAGACATGTACATTAGTAAAATAACACAGACGTGTTACTATATATAGGAGTACTATCTTCAGAGTATTTATTTTAGGTCTATTCGAATAGTACTACTAAAAATGAGAAAATATCGTGATTACTGTAAGTTGTAAATTGGGTGACTGAAAAGCAATACTAGTTATATAATGATACATAGGTATTATCGTTTGTATCATTAATTCACACTACAAAAACTTCAAGTTATTTTAATGAATATTTTTCTCCGATTTACAGGAAGTTACGTTGACGAACTACTGTAATCATGCGATCAGTTCTTTCGAATTAGTATTAAATCTGTGAAAAATTAAATTGTAAACTTGTGAATTTCTGTTAAACTATTCAATTGAAAATTGTAATAGCTGTGGTTTACTAACGTTTCAACTGCAAAGAGTAAATTTCTTAACATTATATAAAATATATACAAGAACATTTAAAAAATCTTGTTAAGTGGTTTACTACTTCTGGGAAAACGTTAAAAAACACAAAGTGTTACCATATACTTTTAAGATTGTTCTTTTTAAACATTTGTATCTTAATTCGTTATTTATTCCTTTTTAATTTATTGTAAAGAATTAACGATGTATCAATAAACTTTTTGTTACCACTTCCATTTACAATTCGAATTTTCTTTATTACCTAATAGCAATTATGTAAAAGTAAACATTTTTTAAACGTGCGAAGAATAAACTTTAAAACCAATTACACAAACAATGCATATGATTTACATTCTATATTGTGGCTCTTTCCCCTACGTTCCAACAAGTATAACATATGAACACATTTATATAAATTTTTATAAAGAATTTTTGTACAAGATTATTTTTACATAATAAATAGCAATTAAGGAGCTTCATTTATAGTAGAATTCTTAAACAAGAATGTTATATTATCAGATATTTCGGATAACATAAGTTCCTACAAGAATATTGAAAGCTGTTATATCAAATCTATTACATCGTCTAGTATGAAGTAGTATTATGTACTTACTTGTAATATTTTATCTGGAATTGGTTGTTGATAGTGCTCCCACTCTAAAAGCTGATTTATCGTTAAATTTGTTTGTGTTATTTCGTCCTGTAGAACTAACTGATGTTCTCGATTGTTTTCGTTATCACATTTTTCCAATCTTGTTCCTACTTCCTTGTGCCAATTGCAAGAACATTTGATCAGATCGTGCGTTAAACAATTCGTATCTGTCGCCAACGTAAAGAGGTCCTGAAAGTGTTGCAATAATTACTTTTGTGAATAGTAATTCCATAATGAGTTTAAAGAAATATGTATAAAACAACAAACTTTCAATTCACTCATGGACAATTTCAGAGAAGCAAAGTTGTTCAAATCCACGACAGTTTCGCTCAAGCTTGCTTTGCTAACTTGCCTCTGAAAGATTTTCTCTTCGATCGTTCCTGTTGTTAGTAAGCTGCAAATGTTCCATTTAATTATAAAGGCGTAAAATGCGTTGATACATTTAAAGTGTGTAACAGATATTTTATACGAATATGTTCAAACCGTAGTATGTAAACATTCTTTTTTTGGCCTTCTCTCCAAATTCTTGCCATGGCTTGAGAGTCGGACGCCGGATTCCAGTCTGAATCAAACAATACTAATCTAGATGCCCCAGGAAGGTTTAAACCAACTCCGCCAGCTTTTGCGCTTAATAAAAACACCTCTGTAATGATTATTTCAGAACATAAAATATTTTATGGATTTAGTTAAATGTTTTATAATATGCACTGACTGGTTTCGTCGCTTCCCGAATTGAATTGCTGAACGATTTTTGATCTGGAACTGCTTGCTGTACTACCATCTAATCTAAGAAATTTCAGGTTTTCACTATTGCAAATGGTTTCGAATAAATCGAGTGTTTGAGTGTAATAGGATATCAGTACTAGTTTCTCCTTAGTTCTCTTTAAATTTCGCATTAAAGTTTGTACAACCGATATCTTCCCAGAATACATACTCTTCGAAACATTTCTTTTTGTATTTTTGTAATCATTCCCCAGCAAATCGTTCTTTTCATTGTAAAATAAGTCTGGATGATTACAAATTTTCTTCAACATCATTATCACCGTTAAATGGGGCACTGTTTTGGACGCTGGCATAGTTTTATCAAACCACGCGTCCGTAACACGCGTGTACAACTCTTTTTGTTCGTCCGATAAACGACAAAATACAACTAACTCGTGCTTAGACGGCAAATACTTATTAATTGTATCCTGCGTGCGTCTTAAAATGAAGCATTTTGTCTTCTCTTGTAATTCACTGGCCCTTCCCGTGCCTAAAGACACCACGCTATCAGGTGCATGGGGACATTGCGATGCCACAATCGGGTTTTCATAATAACTTTTGAAGTTGGAACTGGTACCTAATATACCTGGATTTACAAAGTCGATTAATGCGAAAAATTCCTGCAAATCATTTTGCATGGGTGTCCCGCTCAAGAGGATTTTCTTTTTACAATTCATGTTGCTTAAAATCTAGAAAGAAACACACACTTTCAGAATAAATTACTTAAATATTGAATTGCGAATAAGCGTGGTCGATAATGTTACCTTTGCTGCTTTAATATCATTATTTTTTAGTCTATGACCCTCGTCACATACAATCAAATCAAATTCTATCGACTCTATTTCTTCTGGACACCTAATAAGCATATCATAGCTAATTATCATTACCGAATTCCTCGATTGTTTTTTGAAGTCTTTTGGCTTGTTTTTCGGATTTACAACGTATGGAGAGATCCTATGGAAACCCAACCAATGACTGAATTCTTTGCTCCAATTACTACAGAGGCTACTAGGAGTTACTATCAGTACATATTTCAAGACTGGTTTTCCATATGGTCCCTTCTTTAACAATGTCCAAATAACAGTAATGCACTGTAATGTTTTACCAAGACCCATTTCATCGGCCAAAATGGCACCAAAGTAATCAGGCACTTTTAGGCCCATAATGCATTCATAAAGAAATATAATGCCTTGGCGCTGATGCGGCCTAAGTGTATTTGCTAAACAAGCATCCACGGATACTTCTTCTTCCTTTTCTGGTGTATCGCTTTCTTGCCAGTTCTGCGAGGTGTACACGGAAGGCATTATCAGTGGATTATTTGTTAATTTCAGACCTAAAAAATAATGAAAATATACACCTTGTATATTTCGTTGATATCATAATTAACAGACTATGGGCAACAAACTGAAGTAAATAATAACCAACCTTTTTTTAAAGAGGCAAGGGGGACGTATTGGCTATACTTTGAAGTTTTTAATTTTTTTGCAGGTGGTTCTGAAATTGTTTTAGTAACCAATTCTGTTGGTACTGGTCGGCTACCTATTACTTTATCAATAATCTGCAAGGAAGTATATATTAACATATGTGTTAACTATATATTACATATGAAGATAAATGAAATCCATTCTTACCTCAATTTCTTTGCTATTTACATACATTCTAAAACCTTCCATGAGAAGTTCTGGATCGATCACTGTTCTATGGATAACTTTACCATCTGAATCCTATTAAATTAATCGTTTAACATCAAATTATGTATATGCAATAGAATTAGTAGTGTTTTACCTTCAAAATACCATGTTTTCCTGAGACTTCCAATGTACCATCATCTTCCCATTTCTTATGCTTCCTCGTGGATTTTTTAGCCATTACCACATTGTAAATGCTAGACATAAGACAACTGTTAAATGAATAATATACTTAAATGACTACGTTGTTAATAAAAGCATTCGTATTTCTACATTTTGCCATTGTCTATAATAGTGGACGACTTTTCTTCGATAGTTTCGCATGGTCCACTCGCATGGTCTTTGTTTGGTTCGGTCGGCGGACTTTTCTCGTGTATTCTTTTGTTAGATTTTTCAACAGGTTTTTTAAATAAATTAAGAATACTCGTAGTACTTCTGCGACAATTTTCTTCAGAGTTTTCGACCACTTTGTTAATATTTTCCTGATCGTCTTTTGTTTTGCTACCTGTCGATTGCTGACACTTCAGAACAGATTTGAAACCTTTGACTTGATTGTTTCGATACATATTCCATGCGAATTGAACGCCTTCTTAAAAGGATCACGTCACTAGCTTGCACAGTAGTGTGACACTAGTTTTATAGAAATGTTAATTATACAAATACTTCGTAAAAATTTGTGTTGTAATACGATTAAACTTCGATTATTTATCTTTACGGTGACTGCATTACCCGCCACTAGAACGGACTTCCCCTACTTCTCCCACGTTGCCTAGGAAACCAAGACGCTAAGTATAACGGACGCCATCTACTACGCCACAGACTGTTTAAACAGTAATTTAACTGAATTTAATACCAGTGCCATCCAGTGATGGTATCACAGACGAGGTATAGGAGCGAGTAGACCAATCACGTAATGCAATCCATTTTTCTGCTTATATCATTGGTCTATATACGGTTTTGATTACCGACTCTGTAGAAAATGATTTGGTACGATAGCAGAAATGTTACAGGAGTCCTGTGAATCCCACGTACTCTAGACAGAAATGCCCATAAGATGCAGTACCTATAGAAATGTGAAGTCTGTGGTATGAAGTGCCTTCATTGTTATTATAAAGACAAAGTCTCTAAGAAATTCCTAATTTCTTAGAGACTTTGTCCTAGTAATGTCAGGAGCGACTGAAGTGAACGGCGTGTGTTTTCTATGTATTTGATTCATGGACGTACATAATCTCGTATTTGCAAAAATTCAGAGTTGAAATAGTTGCTTTAGCATGAATACATATCGTTGAATCGTTAAAATTGGCAGGGAGAAAATGTTTCGAAACGTTTACAGTGCTTCCAAGTAAACTACCTAAGGTGACATCAATCGACGCAGTATATTTACGAGCGAATAGACGAGAAACTAATTACGCGTGTTACCTTTTTCAGATAGGTTCTGTCATAGATGAGAGAGTTAGACTGACGAAGTCGAAAACACATTTTTGACATCAAAAGGAAAAAAGGATGTATTGCCTACAGTGGTTGATTCCGGTGTTGCTAATACCAAAGCCAGTAAATCCAACGCTGCTGCAAACGCATGTCATGTTCGTGACGCTATATCTAATTGGATTCTTCCTCGAACGAAAACCATGCACTATTTGTAGTTTAGTATTTCTCGCCGCGGTTTTCTTGATTTGTTACAGCGGCATAGGTAGTTGTCTCCTTTGGAGTACAAATTGTGATACAGTGAGATGCGATAGTAGTTAAGATTATTTGAACAATCGGTTCTAGGTTGTACAATTGTCATTACTTTTATATTTCTTTTCAAAGAGCATAGAAAATTCGATAATTTTACGATATAACCTGAGAGCGAACTAGTATATATGCATATACTTGTTTCAGCATTATGCATGTATGGTTTTTAATGTAGTTTTTACGAATCTTATAATTGATACACGTACATGTTTATATATGCACATATGCAAATCGATATGTGTACATATACACACACATTTATAGATGTATTTACGCGTACCGAGTATAAGAATCTGTAAAACTAATAAGCCATAGCATAGTATACACAGAGAGTTGAGAAATAAAATGGTTAAAGCGTATAATCATTGTACATATAACTAAATTTGAGTTTAATTAATTTAAGCATATTAGCTAATCATATTATGGTGTATATAACATTATTTCCCAATCTGAATACTCTTGTAAACTCTTTTGTAAATTGTATACTTTAGAAGTCAAGACTTTCTTTTACATTTTTTGTTTTGTCGAAATAAAAATGTATTGGAAGAGTTCATCATTAACTTCTCCTAACAGGAGTCTTCTTCTCTTCTTGTAATGTACTAGTATTTCTCATATATACACCAATTGTTGATACGATTAAAGTATAACAAATGATGTTCTAAAACGAATACATGGTGAATTGTAATATCAAAGCATGCATACGTTAGAAACAAACTGTACCGCTATTCGTTGATCGAATATGACAAGCAATAGAAAGAGTATTGTGCTAAGGCATAAATTCTACATATTTCATTCTATCATGTATTACATTAGAAATGCTATATGCAGAATTTTGACTTGTTCATAAAATAAATATACTTTATATAGCAAAAAGAAATGTAGTGAACATCGAAATGTAACTTAACAGTGCCTTCTATTGTAGCAATGGATGAACTTTAAAGTACGAAAATGGCGAGTTTCGTGAGTTTATAGAAAATGCAAAAGGGAAGCCTATCATACATTACTACTGAATGATGTCTTTTATTTTAGAACAAATTGAAACAAAATTTAATTTTACTGTTTTAACGCATTGTATGCGGGACACCTACTAATAAGTTTTTATTGTAATATAGTATACATACAGTATTTTATAAAATAATGTTTTTCTCGGTTAAAGTTCACAGTATATTAGTAATTAGAACGTCTTTTTCAAATCTTTTCAAATCATCAAAAATGCGTTCAATGCGTTAATATAATAAAGGGATTGAGAATTCATTTAGAGCTTTTGCTTTAGCACAAATGTGTGTCTGTGATGCTTCCAGTTCCCTGCGTCTCGTCAAAAATACTTCGATTTACCTGCAGAAACCTTTCAGTACCTATACCTCGTAACTGTAAACTTTAAATGCCTACCATTTGCTTCCATTTGCGATTTCACGTATTTAACGACTGTCAAATTGTAAGCGAACGTACATACATACATACACTTTTATAATGTAATAGAACAATGAATGAACGGATTAGCTTTCGTGCTTTGTTGTTTGTGACTTGTTAATGTAATGAGAATGACTGAAATAATAATACTGTTTGATTACGAAAGATTTATTTATTTTACATTAAAATATTATTGTGCTCTGCCACGACCGAAACCGCCACGGAATTCAACATCACCTGTACCTGCTCCCACATCAGCCTTTTTATCACCAGGACCACCGGGACCTCCAGGTCCTCTCCTATATCCAGCACGGTCTTCTGTTGGCCTAGATGCTTCGCTTCTTGTGGCTGCAGCTGGTCGTGGTCTCGATGCTTCGGCTCTAGCCTGCCTCTTCAATGTAGAAGGCACAATTTCAGCAGGCAGGTGCAAGTAACCACGCAGATATTCTATGCCTTCGTTTGTAAGGTACCAGTAGAAATGTCTCCACGCAAATTGTTCTTTGACATACCCTCTGGATTTCAAAGACTGCAAATACAAATTTATGATAAATCTATTCCACTTAGAAGTCGTAGTTTTAAATATGCTAACCCTTTCAATACTATCACTAATTATAGATTCTTAGAATTTCATGATTACTTTGTTTTTTGTCGCTTGTATTGCAGGACAAACTAACGAATGTTGCTAGCACAAAAGACATAGTCGTAACAGAAGCGTTAAAGAATAAAGAATCTGTATTTTGAAGTATATAAATATACCAAATGAATAACAATGAATTGACAGGTTGAATTAGGTGTAAACATTACCTGCATTGCTTTGATGACTTGGAGATTCGCAATTGTTTCCAATTCAGGATGTTTTGGTGCATGGTAGTCCTTCTTTGCTACCATAACACCTTCCTTGAAAAGGTACTCATAAATAGCTACACGATTCTTTTTTGGCATCAACATTCTGAAAATATTAAAACAACATTTAAGAAGAAGTTCTATCGACAATATACATATATCTTGAATTGTATAGGAAAGAAAGTAAGAGGTTATATTTGTTTTTGTAAATTTATATATCAGCAGACAATTAATACGTAATATTACAAAAATACTTTCAGTAAAAATATATTTTGATGAGAATCTATTGAAACGGATTAAAATTTTAAATTTTAAAAGTGTACCAACCATGTCTACAGGTCATATAAAATATCAATGAATGTTTTATGAAAAAAATATTGATGTTTATGTTATGTCATGGAATATAATGTTTTTATTCGATTGTATAATAAAAAATTTAGACAAAGTAAAACACAAGTTTGTGCCAATAATGTACGGATGATGCGGGTATTTTTCTTTGGTTAGGTACATGTCAATAATGTTCAACATAAATTAAAATGAAAAAATTCGTGTCATATGACAATTCTTCGGTTTAGCAGAGATTAAAGAATCTAACAAACCTCCTACTTTCTCACAATATTTCTATACAGCTAGGATTAAAACGGATATTGTAAAAGTCCTGACATACTTGACGTTTCAGCGCGAGCGTTTTATCGGAAAGAAACCTTGCTCGCCTGCGATTGATCGTATGCACGAATCGATATATCGTTCGAGAGCGACCGGAAGTAGTGTACGCATATTATAGGATGAAATTATTCACAACATATTGTCGCATTTATTAATACTAAATCGCAAAATAAATTGCAAAGCGTATATACAAATTTGTCATATTGTGTTCTCATATTGTACGGATATAGTGAATTCTAAAAAATATAAACATTTCTACCCGGGAACAGTCTCTTCGATGATCTAGTATAATTTCAGGAAATTATCTCGAGGAGGAAAAGAATTAAATATGCGTAGTAATTAAACAAAACGTTAGATAGATTTAACGTGAGTATTTGTATAATAAATTTATACGCGCGTCTTGATATTCTTATTTACCATAATAAAAAAGCGTCACCGTACCTGAAATTTGCAATCGAGTATCGGATCTAGTATTATCTGATATTTAAAAATAGCATCTGTTAATGCGAGCGCCGTGGCGCCCACAATATTACAAAACGAAATGTCGTGGATGAAAGAAAATTGAATGCATTCGAAAATGAAAAAATCAAATTGCACGAAAAGCATGCAAGAAAGCGTGTCGTACGATTGCATTTAGAACTTTCAACGGTGAAACACGAATCATCGACTCATACATGCATAATCGTACGAAGAATTTCACTTTTGAAAACCTGCATCTGTTCGCGTAGATGAGTGTTTCTATTAACGTAAGCATTAAAAAATGTGTCAGCGTTAATCGCCTGAAATATAGTTGTTGAGTGGGTGTAGAACGTATACGCCTACCGTTGAGGAACAAAAACGAGCCATACGTGTAAGTAAATATTCTCTGTACTTCGATATTTATAGTAAAGACCCGACGGTCGAAAATGATATATTTAGCAAAGGCGAGGTATTAGTTGAATTTTTTAGAAGCAGAAACAATGAAATCGTTCGAAGTATTTGAAATTTACGGGATTTTTATCTTTCACGAATCTGTCGTATATTTACATACTTTTGTTATTCTAATTTTCAGATGGAGCGACTTTTTTGGAGCTGTATGCATATGCACTTGTAAATATACAATTGCTTTTAATCGCAAAAAATGACGAGGTTTTTAGACGATTATTTCTGTACACTTTCAATTGTATTTTTACACATACTAGTTTCTGTATATATTTTACACACCAGATCAATTGCAATTCTTTATAAATGAATTTTATTGCAATATTGTGTATATAATTATTTTACAAAAATGCATTTTTCTATACCGGATACACAAGAATTTATTGACACTGCTGGCAATACATATGTGGTAATGTACTTTTCTTTTATAGCATGTATATTAGAATTTGTTGATATATTTATATTTCTTATTTAATTTCAATTTTCAGGGTTATAACATTCATATAAATGGATTATTTCACTGTACCGTCAGATACAAACAATTGCATAATTTTCATGAACAATTGGCCAAGGACTTGGACCTATCTTTACCATTGTTTCCACCAAAAAAATTTTTTCCCTTAACAACAAATCAACAAGAAGAACGTCGATTATCTTTGGAAAAATATATTCAATCTATTGGACAGAATGATGTTATTAGCAATTCGGGTGTGCTAAATGCATTTTTATTAAATGCTCAACATGAAACTATTGGTGGATTCTCAGATAATGAGAGTATGGATATTTTCTTAATGAACGGGTGTAAAATAATAATAAATGTTTCGTTGGGTGACCATACTGGAGTTGTTTTAAAGGTAGCATACATATCATAAATAGTAATTGTCTATATGTAATTGATCAAAATTTGATTGAAGTCGTTTTATTCAACAGAAAGTCTACAAGCATCTTAAACTGCCAGAACAATATTATTCCTATTTTGCATTGTTTGTTGTTGCTCAGGATGAGGGTAACAGTATTTATTGTAAGTATAATTTAGCAGTACTATTCGTTGCATTCCGATTTTTTGCAGTTCCTAATTTTTAAATGAATTTATTTTTCCAGTGCTACGCAAATTACAGAATTTTGAGTCACCTTTTATCACGAACAAGCATATGCACAATATAGGCAAAAAGGTTGTACTTGGAAAAAATTACTGGGATATAGCGTATGATCTTGAATTGATGAACAATGCGGTAGCTATGAACTTGCTGTTTGTTCAAGCTGTGGCAGAGACTCAGAGGGGATGGATCATAACTAAAGACGAATTGAAAGATTATTTGATTACTTTGCAAAATCAAGGAAAGAAGAAGGAAGTAAGTTTCAATGCATAGTAAGATAGAAATCTATCTAGTGTTTATCGTATCGATCTATTTCTTCTAGAGCTTTATAGTTTATCATGGTTCTAATGTCTCTGTAAAGTGATTTATTTTTCATTATTTTTATTGTAGTACCTGGATGTAGTGCGTACTTTAAAATATTATGGTTATATTCAGTTTGCTCCATGCTTATGCGATTACCCTCAATCAGATTCAAAAGTATTAGTTGCTATAGGTAGGAATGAATTAAATTTGCGCATATTATCCGACGGAGAACAGTACGAAGAAGTCTTTAACGTTTCTCAGATGCGTTGTTGGCGAATAACCACTGTACAGAATGTAAGTTAGCATAAAAATGCTTGGGCTTGAAATGCCGTATAAATTTCCTATTCTCGACTGTTTTTTTAGGGGCCTGAAAGATGCGAGGATAATGACGATTTGAGTTTAGAACTATCTTTCGAATACTTAGTAGCTAAAAATCAATTACAATGGATTACCATCACATCGGAACAAGCTATTTTAATGTCCGTATGTTTGCAAGCTATGATCGATGAATTACTGTTAAAACATGCTGGTGGTAGCCGGATTAAGGTTAATAGAATATTGATATTCGTGCTGCTGTTATTGCAAATTAAAATTTAATTCTTGGAACGTGGATTGTAGGAAGTGCCTGGAAAATCATGGACGTATGTCATGAGAGATGGACAAACGATCGTAATGGGGTCAAGTGCTGGTGAGCAAGTTAATGAAAATAGGAAGGTGTGTTTATATTAATAATAAATGATATATTTAAGATGCTGAAATTAGATAGAACATCATGAATTAATGTGGTAATATTATTTCAGAGTCAAGACATTAAACAGTCTCCCAAATCCGAACCGATCATGAAGAAACTAGCCGACAGATTCTCGGCAGTAAGAATGAAAAAATCTGTGGACGTTAGGAGTAATCCAATCGATGTAATTCAAAGGAGATATGTATCGGAATGTGATATGGAGAACAATGCATTTCACACGATCGGCGATGATGATTTGTAATCGTGAAACATAAAATATATCTTCTGTATATAACTCTCCGAAACTACTAAACTTTCGAGATGGCGTTATTATATTTTTGATAAGATGAATTTGTAAATTTATAAAAGTGTCGCATAAAGTGTAAAAAAAGTAGAATTTACTTATATCCTGACGTTGTAACAATTGTTTACTACATGCTTGATCATTAACTAGATAGAAAGAATTCTTCTAATTAAGTTCAATAATAATTTAATCCTTTATAATGTCATAACTGTGAATACAAGATCTGTGTTCATAGAAAGCGAATAATTTGTGAAAAAAGTATAATTGTTTACATAATGTACTTACATATTATCTGAAAAAATAATGAAAATGTGATGGAAGAATTGACTAATTAATTAAAGAATTGAAAATAAATGAAATGACAGTGTACAGTATTTTATTACTAAAAAACCAAATGTAAGAAGCAGCGTATTCTATCCTAAAAGAGGTCTGCAGGCTCACGACGATGTTTCACAATGTTGGAGCGAGACAAATTAGCGGCTTGGTTAAATGCAGATTTATGTTTGATCGAATGCTTAAGTTTGCAGGAATAAAATTTATTCGTTTCTGTTACATTATTAACGCATATATGTTGATGAAGTCGCATATCGCAGTGAATGGTGCGTTCTACTTTTCATCAAACAGTAGAAATATTACTTTTTAGATCGTAACTTATTTTATCTGCTCTTCGTATTAACAGTGGAACCCAACGCTATTATTATGATAATATTGTGTACCATGGTAGGGCCATATAAAGACTGGATTTAATCATTAATATTCGAATCTTCTTCGATTGTAATGTGCATATTTTCTATATCAAAAATATGTTGTAATTCTGTATTGTTACTTTCTAAATAAACAGAAAGGTCAGTTCTGGCTATAGCATTTAAGTATTATAAATCTATTTTCGCTACTTTTAAAATAGCCCAACGTCAGCAAAGAATTACTCCACTTATGTTGAAGCATTGTCAACAGTACCGTGCGTACATGCGTTACTGTTCCTCTGGTACAAATATTTTGTATACTAATGAAATATACTGAAATTTTTTAATGGAAAGTACAATGATAGCACGTATACGCGAATTTCAAATATAAAAATGATCAAAAATAATGAATGCGTTTCAATAAAATATACATTTATACGAATCTAAAAAATATCATAAATCTTGCCATTGCTTTATGATGATCATTTTCAACAATTTCAATACTGGCTTAACGAATTAGCGAAATATTGAAATACATTCTAATACGGAAGACTAATTTTAGTAAGTTCATTCGTCATATATACTTGACTTCGAGATGCTCTCACTTTTATTTGTAATCTTGCATGGTATATAAAACACTACCAAGCAATTAGCGATCCTTTACAAATTCATGAAACATAAGTCAACCGACATAAGAACGTATATCTTGTAACCTAATGTTAATATCTGTAGGTAAACGCGCAATAATATCTATGGCAGTAAAAAAGGAGTAAAAACTTTAATACCTTCTAAAGCTGGCTTACTTATTGGAAATTATTTCGCACGTAAACGATATGTTAGCGCAAAAGTCTATAAATATATTTTCGGGATGAACAACTCCGTCCTTGTATTTCGTATGGGTGATAATATTTGCTTGATGTAAAATATTATGGATAGAATAAATGGCATAATAGGTGACTAGCGTAAGATGAAAAACCAAATATCAATTTTATGTCGGCACCTCTACGATTTTTCTCAACGAAACCAGAAGAGAAAAGGAAAGAAAATGCAAGCATGGTATTCAAATTATTCTTTTATCCCCCATTGCATTCGATTTCTAAGGTTTCTTTCGGCATCCGTTTGTAAATGAATGCTAGTGGGATTATTAAATAATATTTCTGTAATACCATATTTCACAGTGTGCACACTCCTGGTCGAAAAGATAACATGCGTGTGCTATCTCTTTGTCCCGGTAGCGTAGGTAAACGTAATCGTAAAAAAATTAATTATAATGATCGTTCACCTAAATCATGTAAAATAATTTACATTGATGACGTGAGGCTATTGGCTAGTATTAGTTACTCGTATCTGATTCACAAAGAGGAAGACATTGACTTCGTAAGAGAAGAAAATACTTTAAAACTGCTATTACTCTTTCCGTTTTGGTAAACAATTTCATTGGGCAATGTTCTTCTCTTTGATGAAACTCAGGACGAGATGAATAAAATCTATTCATTTATACAACTGTACACCCTTTATCTATCGTCATCACGCTTATCCGGATAGAAAAAGTAACCGAACTGTTAGAAGTTTTGTTGACGTTTCCGTTTGGTGTCCATAGCGTCAAGAATCGGTTGCCTCTTGGTTTGGTACCTTCTTCTTAGCTCGTCGATTTCCCGCTCCATTTCTGCGTCCAAATTAGCCATTCGTTGCTGTAGTTCCTCGTATGAGAGAAACTTCAGCTGCAGGAGATGGTTGTTTATCTATATTCAAGTTTCTTTTACATGATGCCTAAAGTGGCTCTAACGTCGATCGATTTTAAGCTCAAAGAAATGCGCGCGCGACCAACAGAAACCATTTAAAGCTACTCTTATCTTATATGCTGTTTCAAAATCTGTAAGAGTTTGTTACTTACGAAATCAAAGTCGCGTTCCGTGAAGACATTTTGAAATTTCGATATGTTATTGTGCGGTTGTTCTTGCACAGGATGAGAGATCTGGTTAAGCTGTAATTGTAGATGGCTTTGAAACCTTTGAGATTCTGAGGGGCTTCGTAACTCTAATTTATTTTCATTCTCTGGATTATGTGCTCCAAGGATTTGTCCATTACCCTGATAATTAACAAACCATATATGCTGATAATTGGCGTTAAAACGCGACATAACTTATGGGATTATCTACCGCATATTGATCTTACCTTTCCTATTTCAGGCGCTTCTTTCTTATCGAAATGGTCTAAAAATAATGGCCGGTACTTCTTGCCGGATTCAACTGACCCTGTATTGTGACCTGTAAGGAAATTACATTTTAGTCGTTTTCATTGAAATACATTGAAAGAAATGTTTTTACTAACGCTTCATTGTTGCTTCGGTATCCGTGTCGCTATTGATAACCATCGTTCCCAAGTCCAACATTGCGGAAACAAGTGTTCCCGTGTCTGGAAGATCATGACTTGGTACCAAAGTTCCGGTATCCTCTGGCAAAGGTTTCATTGTTCCGCTACAATCTTCTTCGTCCTAATTGCGAGTACGAAATTTTAATTATGGTTATCGATACGCAAGTTTACAGTCATTCGTAATAAACGTAAGCAAATACGGATAAGTACCGAGTCTTCCGTCTGGTGTTGGTTCTTTATTGCAACGTTATTGATTACGTGAGCACGATGCGCGCTCTGTTTCTCTCGTATTTCATGAGCCTCTGCGATCATCTGACTTAGAATACTGGGTTGTTTGGCATTACCTATAAATTCGTGATTCAAAAGCTCGGTAGCTGTAGATCTTTCTTCTGGATTTTTAACAAGGCACCCGCTGACAAAATCGATAAATTCGGGACTCCACTGGTCAGGCTCGCGAAAGCTAGGTGGAGGTTTAGTTGGTATCATAAATATCGCTCTCATCGGATGTATGTCGCCGTACGGTGGCTTTCCTTCTGCCATCTCTAAGGCAGTTATACCGAGCGACCATATGTCCGCGACACAATCATATCCAATTTCTTGAATCACTTCCGGAGCCATCCAGAATGGAGTTCCTATCACTGTGTTACGTTTTGCCATTGTATCCTGGGAAAAAGTATTACTTATCACTTCCTTGCTAATAGAAAAATAATCGATAATTTATTACTAAGAAAATGATGCTCACAGTTAGCTGTCCTGCTACACCAAAGTCTGCTAGCTTTGCATGCCCTTCGTTATTGAGCAGGATGTTTCCGGCTTTAATGTCTCTGTGTATTTTTCTTCTCAGATGAAGGTACTCCAGACCCTTCAAGGTATCACTGAGGATCGTTGCTATTTCATCTTCTTGCAGAGTTTTCTTCCTTAACCTCATGATGTCGCTAACAGACCCTGCTCCACAATATTCCATCACGATCTGTGAAATTGTACCCTTATAAGTGCAAATAAATGTTAGATCGATGCGATAGTTCTCGTCAACATAGGAATGCTTCAAGTTACCCATAAATCAGTGTTTTTAAAGTAGCTTCCATAATATTTAACAACATATGGAGAATCGCATTGTTGCATAATAGAAATTTCTTTTATAATTTCCTGCAAGTCTGTATCGACTGGTACTTGTTTGATGGCAAGTACCTGCCCGCTTTCTTTGTGCAATGCTTTGTAAACTGATCCATAGGACCTACACAAGGAAAATTAGCTTGATGGTGGCCAATATAATAGTTCTTTTTCATGATTAACAACTTACCCTTCTCCCAACTTGCATATTATGTCGAACACCTCTTCCGGTTGTCTTGTTAAACTTTCCTCTGACAACTTTTTCAATTCACTAGAAAATAGATTACATAGAATGTTAAGTTGAATACAATCCAATATTTCTGGTGGTATAATGTGTATACATATTTGTAGGGTTTCTTTATTTTTACATAACGACGCTTGTATTATGATAGGACTTTTATGGCAAACTCCATACTACAAAGTCATGTTTTGATTTGCATTAGCATAGAAAGTTAAGTATACCGAGCAACGGACTCTAATTACTGTAAACAAAATTCGAAAGGTTCTTGGGTATTAACGGTGTTCGAGGTTTCTTGAGAAAAGTGAAGGTAATTAGAAATTCAATAAATAATGTAACGAAATTGACAATGCAGGTTAACAAAGAAACAAAGAATCGATACAGCGCGATTGTTTCGTCGAATAAGAGAAACGTGCAATGGATCGTGGGGCCGACTCGTTCTAGCTACAAATAACTTCCATCGGTGAGTTGGCGACGTTCTGCCAGTTTGAAAAACACGAAGTAAAAACAATTAAATACCTCTTCGAAGACATTTTCGCTTTCTCGCGTGAACGAGGTTCCTACTTGAATAAAAACACCTTCAATATGTACACAAATAACTTAACTTGGATAAAACAGATATCATTCCGGTTGCGAAAACATGGTCAATTTAAAATAGAAGTGTTACATTTTTGTCAATAAATTAAAGTAACCACACAACCGAAATATCGAAAACCATCGACCATCCGATACAGTAGTAGATGGCGAAGCTAAGTACCTACAGGTTCACCGATTGCACGGAGAGGGGTGGTTTCGTTCAAATACAAGCACTGTTAACGGGTTTAGTCGAAACATGATCGGAAATAGGTTTCTGATCGCAAGGAAAGAGATGATTCGTCAGGTGATTTTAAGCACCTTTTTCCTTTTTTAATTTGCGCCGAAACGCTTTGTTTTCGAGTTATTAACGAAAAACACGGACCAATCGGCGACAGGTCCTGCTGAACGCGACGTTGACATTGGCCGAGCTAGAATCTGTCCGCTGTAGTCGCGCTCTGATTGGTCCGCGTTTTTTCTTAATAACTCGAAAACAAAGCGTTCCGGCGCGAATTGGCAAAGGAAAAAGTTGCTTAGAACCACCTCAGAAATCACCCCTTTCTTTTTGCAATACTTTTTCTGGGACACCCTGTATACTAAATGGCACTTACGACTGCAGTTTGTGGTGGTTTACTAAAATTTGCTTAAATAAATTTCATATTTCCACGCATTACTAAGGGACAATAGTATCGCGTTAACAGAAAAGTGTATCGAGTTACATGACTCTGTTCTGTGATCCATGGTTGGATTAACGCGTGCGTGAAACGATGGCCGTTCGAATTTTCGCGACGATAAGCAAGGTAAACGGAAATAGAGCCTTCAAAAATAGCCACGAATCTCTATTTCGATTGAAACTCGAAAAAATCAGTGAAGACGCGCGCGTTCAACGCGTAAGAAATTTGTATTTTCGAAGTAGTCGAATAAATCGTTGGCCAATCAGGAAACAATCGCAATTTTCTCGATCTTGTAAACCGTACTTTAAACTCTACGTCTTTATTAAAGTTGGTGTAGCAGAAGTGTTAAGAAAAATGACATTGCCTCAAGAATCGTTATTATAGAACTAAAATGGACCGAAGAGTATCTTCGTCTTTTGCCGCGAGTCAGTGTTCAACGGATAATGAATAACAGGGTAAAAATATATTCGTTTCTAACGTTATCATAACAATAGTATCCACGGATACGTTTACACAGGTTCGAACACTTTCAATTGAAATTGTCAATTGAGTCGTTCGTCGATTTCTTAAAATGATCTAGAAACAACGTCATCGTTTCGAACGAGTTTTAAAATATCGAAACATGCTCGTTACGTAAGAAAAACGGCTAGAAACCACGAATCTCGGGGCAGAGCTTTCGTTCTAGAGATCGTTTCGACGATCCAACTTGGAAACGCAGCTTTTACCGTTGTTCAACGAGGAATACGCCGATGGTTAATCGCGATTTCTCTGATTTCCGTGGGGTTCGGTCGTTCCGCGAAAAATTGCACGATCGAGAATCCATCTCGAGATCGTGTAAATCTCCTTTTCGAATTTACCGCCGGTGTGTTTTGGTAGAAGGCATAGCCACATGATGGCGATGATGTTCCAAGCATCGCTCGAACACACGGGAGTTTCTAGGCGCTATACGTAATCGCGTGTCCACGCACGGTGAACGCTAGCACTCGTTTGCTAGACGGCCGGCTAGCAAAACGAGTCGATTTCTCTTGGTGCGCGATATCGCGGTAGAACGGTGGAGGAGAGACGTCGTTGCTCGTCGTGGGATATCGTAGGGTACGCGCGAGGCAACGTCGAGGGCTGAAGGCGAACGAAACAAAAAACGGGGGAGTCTCCGGTGGATCCGAAACGACGACGAACGGAGCGGCGACGGCGGCGGCGGCATTGTCCTGCTTGTTTTGTTGTCTCGCGTGAAACGTACAGGTGGAACAGAGAGGAAGCGATCGCGTTCGTCGAGGGACCCGAGAGAGGAGTGACGGAGGCGAGCGAGAGACGGTGTGTGTACGGCTAGAGAAGAGGACTGGCTGTTCCGTCGTGTGGAGGAACGCGCTGGCATAGGTGTACATACCGTAAAAGAAGACAACTCGAGGAAACGGCGAAGCGATCGTAAAAGGTAGAAAGAAGGAAAGAAAGACGGCTATTGAATCGGAGAAAGAGGAAGAAAGAAATAGAGAGAAAGAGAGACGGACAGAAGGAGATCGAGAGAGAGCAAGACAGAGAGAAAGAGAGGAACGGCTGTGTTGAGGCAAGAACAGGCTCGCGCGAAAGAGAACGACAGGAACGGAACGGGACGGAAAGGGACACGAGATAGATAGATAGCTAGAAGAGAAAGAAAGAAAGGAAGAAAGAAAGAAGGAAAGACAGAGAGGGTCGGACGGAGAAAGAGGAACGGAGAGAAAGAGAGGGCGATAAAGAGAAGAAACGAAAGGTAGCCCAGTGGTAGAACAGGACACGAGGGAGGGAAGGAAGGAGAGACAGGCACGCGAGGTAACCGCGTTAGATCTGCGAGCTGGGAGAGCTGCGTGATCCAAAATGGCGCTGAACCAGGACGTGGACCAGTTGTCGAAGAGCAATCTCGTGGTGAGGATGGATCAGAACTCCGAGTCGGATCTGCAGGCGTTGTTCGACAGCGTCCTGAAGCCCGATCTGTCGAAGCGTCCGCTCCAAGTGCCGTTACGCATGCGCAATCTGCCGGATTCCTTCTTCAATCCGCCGTCGACGGGCAGCAAGAGCCCCTCGATCTCGCATTCCCGGGAGAATTCGGCGGATTCTGCTTTCGGCGCGGCCGCAGTCGCGGTGGTTGCGGGCGGGGGGGCCGGACCCGGGACTGGTGGAAACGCCGGCGGGACCGGCGCGCAGGGGACCGGCCCGGGCCCTGCCACGGGACAACCTGCCAGCGGGAACGGCGCCGCCACCGGGACGAATGCCGCAGGTGCGGCAGCGGCTGCGGTCGCGGCCGCCGCCGCCGCCGGCCTCACGGTCGCTCATCCTCGAGCTCACAGCAGCCCAGCATCTCTGCAACAGACGTACGCGTCCGCTCAGCAGGCGCCGCAGCACGCGCCCCAACCGCACGCGCGTCACCACCATCACCAGAAGCAACGCAGCTACGACGTCATCAGCACGGTCGACGACCTGGGTCCCCTGCCGCACGGATGGGAACAGGCGCGCACCCCCGAGGGACAGATCTACTTCCTCAAGTGAGTACTACTCCGATACACGTTCCTTGTACTAATCCATTCTGTTCGCACTGCCTCGCCTTAGGGTACGAGTATACAACGGAGCTGCGGCACTAGCGACCAGAGCGGCGCTTTTGATGATCGTGCGCGCATATCAATCGATAGGGTACCAGTGCAGCGACGTTCCGATACCAGCGAAAAGAGCGTCGTCGGAGCGTCGCCTTCGACTAAGCGTAGCTCTACTCGCCGCTTCAACGTGAACGCTTACACTATTTATGTACTTACATTCTATATGTATTTCGACGCTTCGCTCTCTTTGCTAGTGTCACTGCTTCGTTGTACAATCCACCCTCCCACAACCCTATTAACCCCTTGTGCTATCATGTATTCGATGGTTACGATCGTCCGAATTGCTTTGTCGTTCGTTGTCTCCTGGAGGGAAAAGAAAATTGGTATCTACTGGATACCCAGCTATTGCCTAATATATTAACAGCAACGAAATAGAAATTTATTCCAATCTAAAAAATATATTATATATAAAATGGAAGGTGTTAATTCATACATATCGCGATTAATGGCAACCGAGTTGTAAATAGAGATGGTGTCAAGTATATTGCAAATAGGTTCGAATCTAGTTGGACAGTTTCGAGTTCTTCGGGAAAAGAAATCTACAGAACCAAATCCGTGCGGCGGTAACATGTATGGGGAATAGTTGCTCAGAATGATGACCTTGGCAACACGTGTTTCGAGGTCATCGAAAACTTCTATATGTACGATTACCCAAGAATTCATTGAGGATAATTCTACAAATTCAATTCATGAATCTCACGGACCAAACCGTGCATCGGAGGATTAACGAACAGTTTGTCCGAAACGTATCCTGATTCTCTCACCTTCGCGTTCTCCTCTTACTCTTGCTCTTTCTCGAGATCGCGATCGTCCTTTCGCTTTCTATCCACCTCTCGCTCGATCTTCTGCTACGCTCAACCTGCTTCACGATTAGAGGAGGATCGATTAACCCTTCCCTAGTAGCACAAAAATATTGGATAGATATTTTTTTCAAATATTGGAAAAATATTTTTTAAGCCACATTTTTTCATATGAGAATAATATTGGATCTGAATATTGTATACATGTACAAGAAATATAAATTGAATGTTTAAAAAATATAAGCTAAATACTCGGAGGATATAAACTAGATATTTAAAAAATATAAAGTAAATATTTAAAAAATGTGAATTCAATATTTGAAAAATATAAATTCAATATTTAAAAAACATTCAATAAAATTTTCAAATTTAAGAAGTTTCAAATTATAACAAAAATTAGAAACTATGAATATGTATTACTTGTAACTTATATTTTTATGATATTTTGTTGCCTGTAATGTTATTACGATATTGTAGTCTGTTTATCAACATGATACATATTCGTAATTAAACTACACATAATACTTTGCTAACTATTATAGCTTCTCATGTTAAAAATTATGATTTATAATATTAACTACTTGCTCAACTTATTTTCATTGCAAGGAAATATTTGAAATACAAAATAAAAATATTTCATTTTATCTTTGTGGTTATCAAAATAAAAATATTTGATTTAAAGTAGTATCTTATTTGAATCACATTAAATTATACTATATACCAAATCATTAATGATCGTTAATATACGTTGCAAAATATGATAGAAAACCTTGTATAAAATGTTCCACATACGAATACTAATCTTACATTATAATATACTAATGTAAAGTGTACTTACTTCTGAATTCTCTGTACCTCCGCCGGATCCACAGCACGCAATTATTAACTCACGAGAATAGATCCGAATAGTTGAACAACAATCACTAAACAACACACGCAACACACACACACACCGCACATTTTATAAAATCGTGACAACGAACGAGATGTCACTCCGACCACGATCAAAATAATACTGCTATTTTAACAATGATCCCTTCCACGCAGGTGGTACGGTCAGGTTATCATAGGAAGGTTAGACGCTGAGCGTCAATAAACACTAGATACAAAACCAACGTAAAAAAATTATGGCGGGGCGCCGGCCCTATTTCCCGGAATTTCCTGTTTTCGTATCACACGTCCGTGGGAGGGGGACGGTTAAAATCGCAGTATTATTTTATTCGTGGTCGGAGTAACATCTTCTCGTCTGCTGTCACTATTTCGTTAAGTGTGTTGTGTGTGTGTGTGTTGTGAGTGTTGTTTAGTGATTGTTGTTAAATTATTCGGACCTATTCTCGTGAGTGAATAATTGTGTGCTGTGGATCCGATGGAGATACAGAAGATTCAGAAGTAAGTACACTTTACATTAGTATTTTATAATGTAGTTTGCAGTACATTAGTATTATATTTTATTATTCGCATGTAGAATATTGGATGCAAGGTTTTCTTTCGTATTTTGCAACTTCAATTCTAACCCATACCTACTCCGATCACTTTTTGAGATGTTAAAACTTTTTTGCGAATATCTCGGAAACTAAAGTTGAGCGGCGGTAACATGTATAGGAAAAAGTTGTTCATAATGATGACCTTGACAACATATTTCAAGGTTATCAAAATCGGTGAGGAAGCCCCTAATGTAAATAATTACCAAAATATTTTACTTCCAATATGAAATAGATTCATTTAATATTTAGAAAAAAATATTTTTCTCGTAACATGACATAGATATTTCCTGAATATTTAAAAAGAAATATTTGTTACGTAATATAAAATAAATATTGCATTTAGATTTGAATATTAAAAAAAGATTGAATCTCTTTTTAATATTATATGAATGTGTATACAATATTTTGTGCTACTAGAGTTCGTAGATCGGCGGTCATCGTACGGGCCACCGCACACCGTACGAATTTTTATTATGTTTTTCGATGTATGGAATATATCGATTCGTTGTAACACCTCTCACTTGGTATCGCTTATTAGCAGACTGCGGACTTTTCTGCAAAATAAACAATTTTTACATGAATTTTAGGGATCAGATAGAATACTTCCCTTAACACTACGTTTACGGGACCCGTGAAAACGATGGGTTTAGAATATTTTCAATGGGGAATTATTCACGACATTTATTTCTTTAGATATATTCTTGTTATTTTCATAAACTAATACAAAATTGTCATTCATAATCCTCCGTAAATCTAGTGTTAATAACTTCAATACATCTACCAGTTCTCCGCTACCTTCAAATTGCTTTGACCTACATATATAGATTTCCAAACAGCATTGAATTATATAGGTCTGTAAATTATACCGATTTGTTTTGTCTCATAAATGCTTAAAATCCGTAATCCAGCTATTAGCTGTGTCACGAGTGAAGCAAAAGGTCTCTCGATTGGGCAATTATACTACTTTAATTATAGTAACTTTTGAAGGTACCATACCTGATTTTTACAATAGGTTCGTCCTTTCACGAATTATCCGCACTGTTTTCTCTATTCTCGCATGAAAGTGTACCGTGGTGTCGTAATGAAAATTCAAGAACAAAGATAAGTCGACTCGGGCAACCAGGCGACAATGGGGTAGGGGAGGTTCGTGTTCGAACCTGAAAGGGGCAGCCCCTATTTAGGGCCTCGATTCCGGGAACTTCTAAACCCCGGGACCGCTTTATCTACCGCCGCACCCTCGGAAGAAGTTTCCATTATTTGTGTTCGCGTCGGTTTCGCTGCTTCTGTTACCTGCGGACCCTGTGTGTACCTAGCCGGATTTCAGGGAGCTTATCGTTCAGGAGTTCGATACGTGGAACGATGTTAGGCGTATCGCGAAGACTCGATCTCTCGCGGTCCCAATTCTCGATGACCGGGACTCGGGTTCAAAAGCAATTTGAACGGTTTCGGGTCATTTATCGGAGAATCTGCGTAGTTACGACGTCGTTCCGTTTTGGTCGTGCGTCCGTGTGTTAGGGTCCCACATACCTCAAGGCCGTCACCGTCTTTATCGCCTGCTCGGTTCACTCGTCCCGTCTCGTCTCGTTTCGTCTCGTCTCGTCTCGTCTCGTCTCGTCTCGTCTCGTTCCGTTCCGTTCCCGTCTCGTCTCTCCGATTGCTCCTCCGTTTCTCGGTCGCGTTTGCCCCCACTTGTTCCCAGCCGAGTATCGTTGGGTCCCCGCCGACCCTCATTCTCTCCTCTTTTCCCGCGTGGTCGTTTCTCCTCGTCGATCGTGCGGGACGCCTACTCGATACCGTCTTCGTCCCTAGCACCTCCTCTGGCTCTCCTGCTTTTCGCTTCGCCTCGACCCACCTCGCCTCGCCTCGCCTCGCCTCGCCTCGCCTCACCTCGCCTCGCCACGCCATCGTCTCGTCTCCTTCGCTCGTCCAACCTGATCCACCTGCGCCGCCGACTAGGATTCCCACGTGTCACCTGTCGTGGGAAACGCTCCCCGTGTGCTTTGTCGCCTCGCTCGCCTCCTCCTTCCACCCACCTGTCTTTGACCCGCACGGGACCTTACCCACGGGGATGATTACGCTCGACTTTCGGGCTAGCCTGCCACTCCCGTTCTCGTTTGCTCTCTTCGCCCTTGACGCCGATTTTTTCCGCATGGTTTTCCAACATTTTTCAAATGTACAATGGAACCTTTCTCTCTTGTCGCACTAGACGGAGATTGCTTGTGGTAACCAATCGTGCGAATTTTCCTGGAAAAATTGAAGACCTCTCGGTGCAAGAACCGGGCAAGGTCCAGATTTTCAAAATACCATATAGAATTCCAATTAGACTTGCCCGGTTTTCGCAGCAACTATGGAAAGGGTTTGTGGATCACAATCGACCGTTCAGAAAAGGATTTTGTATCTTCTTCCGCGTCGCACGGCATCACGAATCCGCTCGGGTGACGTCACGACGAGATATATCACCGATAATCGATGCTTCCGACGATAAAAGGTATTCCAGGGATACGTGGGAAGGGATTCGGGCTGTTCATTCAGCTGTTTCGCGAATGTATTCATCGTCTGGTTGACGCGGGCCGCGTTTACAAGAGCACGTTTGTCCCGCGAGCCTCGCGCTCTATTGTTCTTCGCGTTTCCAAGCATTTCTGTTTTTTTCTTCTTTTTCTTCTTCTTCTTCTTCTCTATCTCTTTCCTTTTCCCCCTCTCTCTCTCTCTCTCTCTCTCTCTCTCTGTCTCTGCCTCTGTCTCTGTCTTCGTTTCATTTGTAAACGTTCAGAGAGAACGGTTCGAGACGGAAAAAAGTTGAAAAGCGCGCTCGTCTTCTTTGACGCGCGGGCTTGCCCGGTAGGTCATTTCGGTTTCACCTGCGAATCCTGAGGGTGTCCCTACCTGACGCTGAAAATCGTGAGAACTTGCGCGGTACCTGGCTCGGTTTTCGGGAATACCGGGAACTCGGTTTCACCCCTCGTGAGAAACCACCGGAGGCCCGCAAGTCGATGGAAACCTCTTTTGCGAGGCGTTCTCATCGCACCGCGCGTGGATTTCTCCGTGAACGCATCTCTAGATTAGGTCATCCCAAGTTCCTTTTTGGAAGACCAAGTATAAACACGTGATCCCAACTGTTAGTCTTCTAACACGTCGATATCACCGTCACACATACGCGACGTTCGCAATCTTGCACAGTGAGCGAAAATGCCATTTTGGCGCTCTAAAATGATAGTTTCTAAACCATTAGAGATAATTGAATGAAATTTACCTATTGGTAAAAAGGTAACATTTATAGCTTCAAATTGCAACAAAAATCAATTTGAATTTACACGGTGTTTATTAATTATGCAGGCTTTAAACACATTATAGAATATGTGGAATTAATATACTTGTTCTTCTGCATTAACATTCCCGAAGTAAATCTGTAATTTCTGGTAAATTTGTTGCAAGTTGTCGGAAATGATTTTTTTTGCATTGTTTGGTAAACTAATCATAGTTTATCAGAGTATTGTCGGTGTAAGGTTCTATTAGGTTCCGGCTGAAATGTGCATGTTTATAGTTCAAATTCCGGCGAAAAACTTGTGCTCACTTGAAAAAAACTGTAATTTTCAAAATGTAATATCAATTACTCGTTTCAAAATCGTTTGAATCCCAGAAGATGTAAGCTTTCATATTGTCTAAACTCAACTCAGGTATTTCTAATAGTTTTCTTTTAAATTGCACTTGAATATTGAAAAAACAATAACGTGACAATTTCACGTTCTTAATTTTTCCTCGAATTTTGCCGGCCTCCTGTGGGTCATGGTGGGGGGATAAAATATTTTCTTTTCGGATTTACTTCCTTTGGAATGTTCTTAAAACATCATTCGTTTATTTAAAAAGAAAAAAAAATGTTTCCACTTTCGAGCGTCGCGGTTCTTCGTCATCGGCGCCGAACGTGTTAATTACACGTGTACTCGATTATCCTCGAAATAGGGACGTCGCGCACGTAATCTCCGGTTGTTTGTAAGTCGATCGAGTATTCGCGGAAAGGCGTTATCGGACGAATCGAGAGCAGTTTTCTCGGAAGGAAACGCGGTTGGATTAAGGAGAGCGCTTTCCCGTGCGACGCCTTGCGATTTCAGCGTGAAAATCTCGGTCCCAGAGGACACTCCTGTCCGGAAACAGATAGGATCGCGAAACTCGTAAAACTTGATAAGGCTCGGGTACGGTTCCCTGATAACGTATCCTTGACCTTTCGAAACGTGGCTCCCGTTAATGCGAACTTAATCGGTCCCTCTAGAGCCGTTTCGTCTTCCGGTTTCACCGCGCACTTTGCTCACCGGTTACGTAAACCCGTAATGGGAAGTACGTATCTGCCGATCTCTCGGCGTGATTCGAGAACGGCATGGAAGTCCGAGCTAATTTCCCAACCGATTACCGAACCGTCGAACGTAAGCACCTTCGAATTTCCCCTTCGCTATACGCTACAAATTTCCATAATTTCACGTAATATTTCACGAAAAATTAATTACAGTCCCGTCGCAAACCGCATATCGCTAAACCATTCGAAGATATAACAGTGGCCCTCTATCCCTACGAATCAGAACTTTTTTAAAATTGGACCAAGCGAATTTACTTTTTTCAGCAGTTAGAAGCATCGATTTACCAAACCAGGTGCAAATTAGGAGAAAGTGAAATTGGAAGAGATTGTGCGAAAAAATAGAAAAGGTACTTTTTAACACTAGAACCACCGGATGAATCAACAGGTTTCGCATCTGTGCCAGAGATGAAAATTTATATACTTGAAAATTTTATCCGCTGTTCTTCGATGTAAAACAGACTCGTGGAATTGCCGGTAGGTAAAGTGTCGAGGGTAGTCCCGAGATTGATTTGCTCATTGTTAGCATCGATTAACAACCTTCTCCGAGACTTTCGATCGTACACTACCGCGAGCTTCGAAGAAAGTAATCGTTTCGTAAAGCATTCGATACGCAGCGACGCGCGCACACATACACTGCCGCCAGCACACATTCGAGTAACATCCTCGGTGTGTTACGTTGTTCGAAGTTTTCTCCGGCGGAACGGTGTTTCCATTTTTCGTTTCGGTATTGAGAGCCAGCCTCCCCCCCAACCCCACTTCTACCGATCCGAGTGGGTCGCGTCGCGTTTGCATTTGCAATGCAGGAAGTTGCGCGAAAAAAACCTAAGCGAAAAGAAAGGAACGGCTGGGCGATCGCGATCTCCGGTATCGATGGACTTTATCGAGTTACGATTTTGCGGTCGCCATTAGTTTATGGCTATCTGTTCGCGACGCGATCCAACGTAAATATTGTTCGATCGTTTCGCCAGCTACTGCGCGCTCGATTATCGTCCGGACGCGAGAAACTGACAGCAGGAGCAAAGGATAGACGCAAATACTGGAAAAATACAGTTTTTTTTTTCGAATATTCGAGCGTTAGGTTCGCGGAAAATGATGTTTCTTTGTTTTGCACCGTACGAGAAGAAAGTATTCAACGCTGGTATACGGATTTCATGCGTAGAGTTCGAGTTATTAAAATTATTTAAGTACACTTTTATTTTATTTCTGTTTCTTACAACCGAGTAGAACAATTTCTATTTTGCATCCTAATCCGCAGCCTACTCGTATTACATTTCGCCTATTTTTATATTGCGAAACGTAGGAGGGTGAAATTATTGTGTCGACAGTTCAAACATTGTTAAATATGTCTACAGCCTCGCGTAAAAAAACATGCAGTCGTATTCGGGAGAGTTTCTAGAATTGTAGGTATTATGTGGTATTATATAATTGTATAATACGACAATGGTACACGTATTTTGAAAAAGAAAATTTACTGGAGGATTCTGGGGAAAATGGTTCTTGCAAGTACCTGTAGTACCGCAATGGAAAAAGATTATGTCGTAGAGCGTTATCGAAACAATGAAAAAGATGCTGGTCCTTGTTAAAAATCAAAGAAGCATTTCTCCGGTTGCACCACCATGCACCTCGTGTTTATTGGGTCTAATGAGTAATACGAGAGAGTTTCTCTCGTTGCGCCGTAATGCTGTATGGTGTGCAGTGCATGGTGCACGATGCATGGTGCAGTGCACGGCGCGTCGGCGAGGCAGCTTGTAAAAGAAGTGCAGCCAACCGCGAGAGCGCACGGTTGTGTTGTATTATGCGGTAATGACTGCAGTGTTTCCCTCTTTCTCCCTCGTTCACCGTCTCCGTCGTCGGTCTCTGTCTTTCTCCGAGTATGTTATCCCTCTTCCCAGCCGTTCGTCCAATTACCTCTGGCCGTCGTCTCCCCGAGCTTTTGGATCTTATCCAGAACCGGGACTTATTAGAATCTAATTTGCGTAATTGAAACGTGATTCGAGCCGCGAACAAACTGACTCTTTGAAATCCTTCTAGGAAGCGTCGCCTCGGCCCGTCCGCGTTCCGTTCGATCTATATTCTGCTCGAAACGAGTGCAAACTACCGAAACCAATAGAGAGACGGTCACTCATTATATATCTGTATTATTGATCACGTCTTGATCGACGTCCGTGCAGCAACTCTTTCAAACGAACCTTCGGTTCTAACACTAAACTTACCACGGTCAAAATGACCGGTTTTCTATTCCACAATTATCGTAATTGTAAAAACGTTATCACAGGAAGTTACTGAATCGACTTCTCTATTTAATACTAAACCTACCTACCTAGCAATGAAATGCAAATTGATCGACGAATATTCTTGTTGGTCTCGGATAATTGATGCGGTACCCATATTCCTTGTCTATAGGCCTTTCCTATTTCATGTAGGTGCCTTTGTATAGTTGACCATGTGGACCCAAGGTTTCTCGATAATTCTCGTATACTTAATTTTGGATCAGCTTCCGCTAGAGAGATTTTAGGGTGCCATTATCAAATTTAACTGGTCGTCCACTCCGAGGCCTGTCAGAGAGATCATAATCACCAGCAGCAAACCTCCTGAACCAACGTTGACACTTGTTGACCTTCAATACATCTCCACAAACATCGCAAATTCTCTTTGTTGTTACCGTTGTATTAAATCCCGCGTGAAAATGAAAAAGTATGCAATATGACGAATATGATCCTCGAAAGGTACGGACGCCGCCATTTTATTACAGGGTTGTAAACAAAAATTATACTTTTTAGAATATTTTGAACACAGTCTGCTTTACTTAAAACTATAAAAGAATACGTGTTTCAACGATCGGTACAGAAGTAAAGGCAAAACAAATTCTTTGCAAATAATTGATTACTTACGGGTACCTCTAATATAAGGAACGGAAATTCCGAGGAATAAGAATGTATTTCGAGGTTGCAGGCATTTTGGTGTTCGTTTAGCTGTTGGTGGTCCCGGTTGCTAATCCTCGATCGCGGCGGTAGGCCGAAGATGCTCGTCTTGTGTAAACGGGCGTCCTTGATCCAGAATACTGGCCAACGATACTTATCGTTCGTCGACTCCGGTTTTTCCCGAGCCGAGGACTTTATCGTCGCGTTGTTCGTGGTTTTCTGTTTTTTCCTACGATCGCTGGCGTCTCTCCTGAGCTGGCAGGCGGCGTTACCTCGCCGTATAATGTTATACGTTGGTCCCGTTATCTAGGTTCACGTATCGTACACCTCGAGGAGGAGGCAGAGTGGATGAGGGAGACCGAGAGAAGAAGAGAGAGAGAGAGAGGGAGAGCGTTCTCCGACGAAACGCGAAGGCTGGCTCCGCGAACCAGCACGCTCCTTCATTTTTTCTTCTTTTCTTCGCGTCTCATCGGCTGGGACGGGTAAACAGCGTGCGGCTCGCTCTCCTCCTCGTCTATCCTAAAGCCGCGTTCCCACGTGTCACGTGTAAACGCTCCTGAAAAGCCCTCCGAAAGCTCGCCGACTCCGCCTTTGTTCCTTCGAAACACGGAGCAACTTGCATTTCGATTTCCACGGATGTTTCCGACGATATTTATGTATTTATTACTTTTACACGGAATTTCGAGAACGGCCGCAAAAGTAAAGTTATTTAATGAAATAAAAATTGAAAAAATGGAATATACGATATCGAGTAGTCCTCCAACTTTCTTGCATTTTATAGATCCTACTCAAACTTGGTACTATCAATATATGAACGTACAAATTCATTTTAAAACCTGGACAAATAATTCCGTCACCCAAATACGGGTGACACGGCAGTCAACGTGTTAAATACCCGCTTCGATAGAGAAGTATGTTAAAAAAGTTTTCCTATGAAAACATATTTATTATTTCAAGGTCTCTAAAAGAACAAATTAGGAGCAAGTCATAATGTCAGTGATCCGACAGTTCTAGTGTTTATGTCGTCGCGACCAACGCGTTGTTTAACGAACGAGAAGGCGGCGCCGAGATTGTCACGAGTATGCAAGTGTTCTCGAGTGATTGCTATTAGCTTAGGACCTATTCCGGGCCCGTTAATTCATGCGTTCGGCTCGTACCCGATCTTCCAGGAATGCCGAGACGGTCGCAAAGTGAAATCGTTCGTTCGGTCGGCCCTGCCAAAAAAGTCAATCGCGACGAAGTCTGAGCGAGTTCGTCGGCGCAGCATCGCGAATTCCACGGATAAAATGTGCGATTCCGCTCGTGACTAATGTTTCGTCAAACGATACAGTTGACGGAAAACCTTGGACTCGTCGCTCGCTGGCTCGTCGTGTCTCGCGTGTGTTCACCTGGCGGCGAAACGTGCTTCTAACGCTGCCAAGACCTTTCGTCGCGATCGCGAGCGAGCGCGCGCGCGCGCGCCAGTTCCTCCTCGCCTAGCGATGGGATCGAACGATATTTTTCGTGGGCTATGTACATCTTCTCTAGATCGTTTCGATCGGAGCTCGCTTAGAAAGCGTTAGCTTTTCAAATTGCTCTAACCCCTTCCCGTATAAATCAGACTTTATAATTAGACTGCGGATTTCTTGCAAAATGAAAATTGTATAAGAAACCAAAGTTGAATGAAAATAGGTTTTTTCTCTATCAATCGTTTTAACTAGTCGAAAATAATAGTACAATATCCTCAACATTAAAATTTTTCAGCGACCGTCGTATTGTTGCACCGTAGTATTGCTAACTTCCACATACGTAATTTTTCATTTAAAACGTTAGATATTTCATAAGAACCTAATAAAAATCGATTTTAGTCACTGTTTCAGTCACTGAAATAACTTTTATGCAATGCTAATACATATTTCGCAAGTGTCCGGATACTTTTCAACGATAGCGTACATACATACATCTGTGTACATCTGTAGCAAGTGAATCGATTGCGTCCGTGGGACTCGAATGTTTGAACGCACCTGAAGAAGTTTTATAGTTGCGACTATTTCGGAGCGATCGTCTCCGGCAGTGTGTTGCGAACGAATCGACTAATTCGCTATCAGCGGATTGTTCATCGCCGCGTTATACGGGAAAAAGATCCTCCAGACGTATGAGTAACCTTCGCAGATCTTCCGATTGTTACTCAACACTTCCTGTTTCCCATCGTGAGTAATCGGGACGCTGTTCGTTCAAGAGCGCGTTACGTCAATTTGCGGGTGGCAGCGAGATATATTCGCGGTGGAAATAGGAGAAAATAATCGCTCGGGATAAATAAAATAATTTATTTGCATGATTATAGGCGTGTTTTAGAAATAAAATAAACTATCTACTATTTTCTATTTCCAAAATGTACTATTTTGCCCAGCACTGCTGTGGATAGATAAAAATGTAACAGCAATCGCTGCTCGCAGTTCCTCGACAATATATACAACCTTCGCATTGCGGGCACAGACAATGCTAACCAATGACCAATTCTGGGAAAATTGTGGGCAGGTACCACATCAGTAAGGCTACCGTCTGTTTTCCTCGATTGTAGCCAAGGTGACTGCAAGAGAGAGAGAGAGCACAGAAAGTCCTAGGTCCATAGCATATCTGGAGAGTCCCAAAAATTCAAAGAACATAACTGAACAAAACTAAAAACATAAATATAAAAACATAAATTCACATAAACAGTTCTAACGCAGGTTGTAAAGTATTATTTAAACACACAGAGTCGAAAGCTAGTTCGATCGAGCTCGTCATTCCAGCAGTAATAAACAGAACAATAATAAATTGGCAATTGAAAACCAGCGCGTTTAGAAAACAATGGATGACCGACCGACCGTCCGCGTTTGCAGGCATAAAAGTCAGATTAAGGGCCGGGTAGCATTGTGTAAACACTGGCCCAGTAGTACGGTATCACTATGAACTAGGGACGCAGTATAGCTGGTTTTTGTGGCCGGGTTATGGTAATCCAGTGGTCAATAAGCCTCTGCGTAGGAGCAACGTCCGTCGTCGGCCGCGGTCGATCCGAAAAAGTTTATTGCCTCGCGCGACCCAAAGAAAATGGAGCGTTGCGCGTGGCTGATAGAGCACTCGGTTGTTCTCGGCTCGGTATCGAGCGGTTCACTCGTAAATTCATCTCGAGGACGTTTAGTATGCGTTTTCGAATGCAGTGAAAGTGGCGAGCGCGCGGCGACATCGGCATCCTGTTGCGTTCAGGGTCAGATCAGCTACGCGGACGGACCTTTTCCTCTATTTTCTCCGTCTGCCGCCTCTCTCGTCTATCGTTGGGAGCTCGGAAGATGCTGCAGAGGCGTGATGATTGGTCCTAAATATCAATGCATTCGCGCTGGATCGCGTGCATATGGGTAGGGCTTCCTGGCTTTGCATCGCTAGTCTGTGGATTTCTAAACGAAATAAAAACCTTCTGCAATCGACCTTTATTTTCCTGATTTTCCAAACAGCGATAAATTCAAGGAACTGGAATTTCAGGGACGATTAGGACAATTTGGGACACACATATTTTTCATGTACTTGTTGATATTCATGATATATTTAGGTCGTCCCATAAGTTCCTGCCGTGGATATGTTTATATTATTCACCACTGAAAACTACTTTAACCTGCAGAAATTTTATAGTGACGCTATGATGTCTTTGCCAAAAAGGTCAGAGGAGGTTGTGGAATGAAAGGGTGATTACATATTTTATTTTCAGAATTTAAATGGTACAAACTGCACGAACAAATGGGACGATCTAATATTTCAACGTTTCTTCTTTCGAAACGTAGACGATAATTTGCAAGTACAGTGAATTTTCGATGTACGTCAACAACACGGGTCTTGCTAGCGTCGTTTAGGAGACATAGCTGTGTTGTGTTTACACTCCTCGGCGTCCGAGACCTCTCGAGCTTCGTGGCCCCTCGCGGGCCAAAAATAATAATTGTTTACAACATATTAAAGAAAATTTCTTTTATGCGGTGGAGAGGGACTGCATAATAAAAAGTCTCACTTAGAAAATATGTCAAAGGTTTACGCAATAGCGGGAGAGTGCTTTCCAAACAAAATAAATGATTAAATTACACATGGAAACATTTAAAAAAAATGTAATTTCTCATTTTAAACATGGAGAAATGCTCAAAATGCACATAATTCAATACTACTCGTCGTGGTCCAAAACGCGTATCTTCTTGTGATGAGAAAATTACAAGGGTGTTATAATTCATATACCGTATAAAAACAAAAATCGCACAAAAAAGAAATCGCATAGATAAGGACCGCACAAAAACAGGTTTGACCGTACAAGGAAATCATTGTATGTATAGTAATGTATGTGTTGGTGTGAAAAGGGGGGGGGGGTTCTTTAACAGTAAACTTACCTCGGTCAAAATGACCGGTTTTATATTTTACAATTATTGAAACTAAAAATTCACATATGGAAAATAGCGGAATAAATTTACTTGTCCAAGCATTTATGAAAATCACGGACAATCTCAATAAATTTAGGGTTGCCATTTTTATAATGCAATATTTACCAGATACTGGTAATGCTCGGTAGGTGTAGCGTTAAGTATTTGTTAGCTGAATTATCCGCAGCCTCGGAGTAAATCGTGAGACTGCGTCTCTCTCGTTCGGTCCTCGGGAAATCGGGTCGAAATTACGTGCGTCCGATAGCGTGCGTTATTCCCTGCCGATAAACGGAAAGGTGGTTGCGATAAACAGCCGTGTGACGCGCGGAGAATTGAAAACGCGAGAGAGATAAACGGCGCGCGCGCTCGCGCTCGCGTCTCAGACTTTATTTTACCGGCGCGTCACGTTCCATCCGCGGCAAGCTCGAAAAATCTGTGACGCGTTATCTGCCGACAAGAAATCGTCTCTCATTATGTCCACGGACCAAACAGCCTAGATTAACAGCTTAACCTAATTAATAGACTGCGGATCTTTATGTAAAATAAAACTTTTTTACATCAGTTGCAAGAGACGGGAGCAAAATAGAAAAAGGTGGAAATAAATATGTGCTCTTAAAAAATTCGTATAATCTTCTTGGTAGTAGGTGGTAGGTTTAGTTTTAAAAATTCCTCGCGGCCAGAACGGCGGATAAGCGTCATTGATTTTGCTTTTTTACGTGGACGTTCCTTTGTATTTCACAAATTTGTACGTGCGATAAACGCATAAAGATACCTGCTCGCGGTTTACCGATAACCGTTAAGTCGAATTGATAGTAAAATCTTCACTAGTTCTTGTCACTCTTAGTCATACCCAGACGGGACTATAAGAGCAAAATAAATAAAAACATTCCGCTTACTCGAGCCACCCGTTTAATCGGGACAGGCGTCTATTTGGGACAAGGCGCTAAGAGCAGAACCTAATCGAAGAGTTCTCTTCGCCTAATTTGGACCGTTGCATAAGTGGAGCAGAGGACACTGGTCCTGATGCGTCTCAGATATTCGTAACACACTCGTTGGGAACTTCGACGTCTACGAGTTACTACGAAAAAAAAGAATGTTTATATATTTATCGTACACTCTCCAATGACTGAATATCGTCTAAGTAGAGTTTTATTTTAATTTAAAGGAAGTCTATTTTGCAGGTTTCCGAATGTATGATTTTGCAATTATTGTTAGGCTAGAACCGCGCTCGAAAGCAAGGCAAGACGTAGCCGAGCGAGCTAGCCGGGCAACGACTAACTAGGTTTGTAATCGCGTTTGCGTCGAATCTACGGGTTCCAGCTGTTGGCGGAGTCTCCCGCGAAGTATTACAATGCGTCTGCCGGACGGTGTGTGTTAGTTAGGCTGAGTTAGTTAGTATAGTGTGGGTCTGCGCGGCGTGTCAGCGGTGGATCGGCGTTTTTACCTTGCGGCTCGCCACGGAGGCTAAAGACCCCGGACACACCTGTGCGGACGGGAGAGAGACTTAGGCGACGAACGCGCCAGAATGCCGGATAGGAGGACGAATCTCCGGGAATACCTCGAACGTATCGAAAGTTCAAGGCAAGCGCGAGTGTCCTCGACTCGCCTCTCCTCTCCTCTCCTCTCTCTCTCTCTCTCTCTCTCTCTCTCTCTCTCGTCTCGGTCGTCCCGTTCGTCGTTAGAATTAGCGATCGCCGCAGTCCGGAGACTGTGGCAGCACTCTTCGATCGCAAGATCTTCGATCGAAGGGTGTCCCTGTTCCTCGGGGTCTAATCTCTTCGATTTTTTTCTCGGTTTTCGGAGCGCAGCTTCTCTCTCTCTCTCTCTCTCTCTCTTGCGGGCCGAGAACGGATTTCCGGGTACGAATCGAGTCGGTGGCGCCGGGCCGCGTCTAACTTTGAGTTTCGTGTCAACAATTCCGAGCATCGGTTCCATAAATATCGTCTGTCGCATCTTTGATGTCGATAGCCGCGCGTGCAGCTCCGTCTCTCCGGAAATACTCCCGATCGATACGCATCTTCCGCTCCTGAATCGAGGAAACGTTATTGCCGGACCACCCTGGAAAACAATCTATTTGTTACCGTCAGGAAATGATGTATTTGTTCACCGGATTTAACAACAGGAATGAATAAACTACTAGACTGTGGAAACACCAGAAGATTTTAACTGTTCTTAACTTATGAAAATTATCGAAGGAAAAAATAAATTTTTATTCAATTTCTGTGTATGTAACAATCGGCTTGGGGAATTTTTATTTTGCAGAAAGATCTGCAGTCTAGTCGTTCACGTTCCGAAATTATTTTCTGAATTCGATGAATGATTCTTTCAGGTTGTCGTGTCGTAGCGAACTTCTGTCACGGCAATTGTGTTTGTCTTACGTTACATCCTCGCGAGCGTTCATAATTGAGAAGTCACCGGGTTGAAAGGTTAATTGAGCGAAAATTGAAAAGTCTTGCCAGGCCTAAGCAGATTTGGCACACTCGATGCCGTTAATCCTGCAATGGTACATCGCGGGGGTTTCCCAAGACACAATTTGCGAGGTTCGCTACGCATTGAACTTCGTTTTCCTTTATTCTTTCCTTTGTCGGTACTGATTCTGACGGAATATTTGAGAAATAAATATTTAGGAAATCAAAAATTTCCTACCTGAACCATGATGTGGGAATAATGATATATTCTAAGACGGAAGCAAAAATTTTAGAATTAGAATAGCGTCGAGTGCAAAGGGCTAGTATCTAGAACCGCGTGCCTCGTGATAGTTGTCAGGACTGAGTGGGACGGTTAGGGTTAAGTTATACTAGGAAGATTAGACTCCGAGGGTGTGTAAACGCTGGATACAACAACAGGGTAAACAAATTCTGCCGACAGAATTTGTTTAGTATAATCTGACCCTTAATGGGGACGCAACCACCGCGCTCAACATCGACGCGCCCAACTTCCGGTGATGTTTTGAAAAATCGACCTTCAGGGCCGGAGGAACAGTGACGGATCCCTGGGTGTCTAGGATCGAGGCGGATCGGTGATCGCGGCGTTGATCGTGCGCCATTAAAAGATCGTGTTAACGGTACTCGGCCGTTTCGGCGATAAACTCGAGGGGCGACGGACGAGTCCGCTTGTCGTCTCCGGGACCAACAGAAGAAGAAGAAGAAGAAGAGGAAGAAGAGGATGACGAAGAAGAAGGAGAAGGAAAAGGAGATGGGTTTTTGAGGTAGAGGAAGGGTGCCAGAGGGAGGCAAAGAGAACGGTAGACACGACCACGACGACGACGACGACGACGACGACGACGAAGAAGAAGAAGACGACGACGACGATCGCGACGACGAAGACGACTACGACGACGGGAGAGAAGAGTAGGCAGGCGAAAGAGAGCGTCGGTACGAGAGTGTCTATTTACGAGTTGTCCGGCGCCGTGATGTCCGGAGTAAAAATACATCGTAGTCCGTATGCCGTGCGCCACACAGAAACCCTCTTGTAATTCTCCAATGCTCTCGAGCTGGCTGCCTCTCTTCTGTTCGCCTGCCTACTTGCCTGCCTACTTGCCTGCCTGCCTGCCTGCTTGCCTGCCTGCTTGCCTGCCTGCTTGCCTGCTTGCTTACTTGCTTCTTTACCTCCCCTCTTTTCCTCCTTTCTTTCTTTCCTTTCAACCTTTGCCTCCCTCCTTGCCCCTGTCTTCTCCTACTAGCCCTCTCCGCCTCGACTCGACACGATTTGACTCGACTCGACTCGACTCGACTCGACACGGCTTGACTCTACTCGACTTGACTCGACTCGACTCGACTCGACTCGACTCCGACTATCTTGGAACGCGTCCAACAGCTCCCGGAGGGACCCACGAGCGACATGTAGCTTTTGGAGCACGCCGACACCGCTCCACGCCGATCCGTTTTGTATTCCACCGTGCCACCGATCACGCATCCCCGGAGGATAGATTTTCCATTTCTTTCCGGCTGGATCTTTCCGCGCGCTCACCACTCTTTGTCCTTAACTTTCTCTTTCCCTTTCTCTTTCTCTTTTCCTTCCACTCCGTTAACCCCTCGGACTCGAGTACACCGCACTCGCTTCGAGGAATATTTCAAAACTGATTACAGAAGGTCAGGTTATTGCATTTCGATGGTTTACATGCATTACATGAATTTGGAGATACAGTGATTTCTCTATATATGTCACCAAGGCCTGGATGATAAACGACGCGTATCCCCACTATCGCGGGGTATACCCCGTGAGGGGCCATGAATAGGTTTCGGACGAGGAGTGTAAACATAACTATGTCTTTTGGACGATACATAACGCTGGCAAGACCCGTGTTGTTGACATATATCGAGAAGCCACTGTAACTAGGAAATATATCAAAAAGTCTATATCACCGAGAGACTATTGTAACATCTGTAACATCGTGTAACGTTTGACCGTATTGTAGAAGCAAGCTGGCAATCTGTCGTCAATTCATTCACTCGAGCGGTGCAGCTGACTCAACAATGATACACTGAAGTTAATATTATCGAAAAGTCTGACCAAGAAACCGTGTTAGGATTATAGATGGAAGGTAGACGCACGGAGCAACGCGTATCGTCAAGGTTTTGTCGCGTACTATACGTCTCAAGACTACTTTTTCGAGAATCCTGCATTGGGTGTCTGTATGTTAACTCTTCTGGGTCGATGCATGATTCTCGGTTTCTTGACGATCTTAATTATGCAGTGTTATCACCTCCAGAAATTTCCATATAATCAAAATAATCTGATCAATAAAACCGAAATTTGGAAATTTAATTTTATCATGGCAGACGCAGCTTTGACTCTCCTGCATCCTAAAAATCCACATCAAAGGGTAAGGGACCCAATTACTACTTAATGGGGTCCCTTACCCTATACGACGGCAAAAATGAATCTCGGCAGGTGGAAAAGAAACGAATGACTTATTCGACACCATCGTTAATTCGAAAGTAAAGTTTTTATTTCGTATAAAGATCCGCAGTCTAACGCAGTGCTCCGCAACCGCTGTGCCGCGAGTTTCTCGAGAATAATTATATTTTATTGTATTTTATATCTAATAAAAACATACACGTATTATTGTAATTCATGTATTTGCAAGCTTTTGCTTGTGGGGTGCCGTGGAAGATAAAACCGTGGTCGTGGAGCACTGTGGGCTAATGTGTGCACAGGCAGAAGCAGCAAACGCGCAAGCATGATTTCCTGGCGGAAACCGATGCCTCGTGTGCTGCCTCGCGTCCTTGCCACGGAAATACTAAAGAGAGACTCGAGGCGGCACGATACATCGAGAGGCAGTGGTCGGATCTCGTCCGCCGCGACTGGAAAAGCTGTTCTCCTCGAGGCGAACGCTCGATATCGGCCAGGTTTTCTATTCGGATAAACAAGCGCGCGCGATCGAGCAGCCCGCCCGCTTGCCTGTCCAGGCCTTCGAGCCGCACCGTCCACGCGCCGCGCCGCGCGGATCGAGAAACATTTATTTATAATTGCTAGACTAAGGATCCTTGTGCACTCGTGCCACGTGCGAGCGCACCGAACGCGAAACAACAGATGCTTCTCGGCCAAGATCTATAGCCGCTTTGTTTTTGTCCTCGCTCGCCGAATGTCCGCCGTCGGTCGAACCACTTCTGCTTTCGTTCCCGATCTATCCCGTGGTTCTACACCATTCGACGCAACTATATTTATATAGTCGCGACCAACGCTTCACTGGAAACCAACTAATTGACTTTAGAAAGCAAGCCTCCGAATTTTCTTTTCATTGATAATTCCCGGTAGTAACGATTCCTCGGCCGATTTGTTGGTTCGACACTGAAATTGCTATTGCTGTCGCGAGATTTATGAATTCTTAGCTGTCAATTTTGTACCTAATTCATTGTCCTATGTCCTATAATATGGAGTTCAAATTGAAGCAAATTACTATTACTACCGACTAAAGCTTAATTCTTAGCAAAAATCTGATATATTCCGAACATCGAGCCACGTATTAGGGAATTTTCTCCGATTTTTCAGTTCAGGAAAGCGCCTTTTCTCGGTACGCTATCGAAAGGATCGTTTTCGGTTGAAATCAAGGGGATTTTCACTTGCTCACCCTTTGCCCGCGACATTGTTGAGGCTACAAAATGATAATGCAAGGCAGAAAGATTGCGAAGAAGCTCCGAGAGATCTTTCTATCCGTCGGTGGTTAATCTCTCGCGAACGAAAGACCGTCGCGGGTTGGACGGTCGCGGATCACGGGAAACCGTAGGCTTAGCCGGCTCGATCGGATCTATGCCGATCGGATAATGCTCTTAATGGCAGAAATTGCGTCAAACGTTCTCTCCCCCGGCGTTTGGATATTATTAAACCGCGTTAAGAAGATTCGCGCGCAGGGTATACCGGGAAGGAACGCACACCGGCCGGCCGACCATTTAGAGAACTTGTTTGCGTCCTCGGCTCGATGACTTAAGCGAAACGCATTAAGTCATCCGGGATGGGATACGAGAACGGGAACAAGAATGAGAACGAGAACACACGGGGAGCCGGCCACGGATTTTGCCAGAATACGTAACGCCTCGCGGAACCTCCGAGAAACCGTTCCTTCCGACGAACGTAACAGGATCGTCGTCGTCGTCGTCGTCGTCGTCGTCGGCATCTTCGTCGTCGTCGTCGTTGACGTCGTTCGGTTCTCTCTTCGTTTTCTCAACGGTATCGTCGACTCAACGTGGTCGTCGTCGTGCTCGCAATCAGAAATATCCTTGTCCACCGGCCGGGGAGTTTCAAGTTAATTAACCCTTTGAGATGGACGAAATAATGGAAACACCTCTTGGAAGCCGAGGCCGTTGCGCTTAGAAGATTAGTGGCCGTGGTATTGTACGTTAACCCTCTGCGTCACGATTTATCTTACAGTTACGGTGATTAGGACGCTTTGTCGTTCGTAATTTCCTAGAAGAAAGGACAATTTATATCTACCTTGGACCTCTGCGTGTTCTTTAATGGTCAGCATCGATGATAGACAAGTGGAAGTTTTATTTCGGTTTAATGGAAATTAATAGCATGCGTGGCTGGCGGATTAGTGCTGAAAATCTTCACCATAAGTCTGACTCGATCTCATGATTTAGTTATGGATTGCGATCATTAGCTGGGAAGCTATTTTTCCATGACACTGTAGGTGCCTCAACTCTTAGATGATGAATCTTTGTGAAATTAGTTTCTCAAAGATATCTTTGAATTAGTTCTTGTAACACATTAAATTGTTATTCGGTTAATTTCGTAGCCGGAAATTGAGTAATTAAATGAAGATTTCTTGCAATCTTTTTTTAAAAACTTTTATAAAGTACTGTTTTTCCGGTGAATAGGGCTCTACGAAATTTTGTCATACATAAAGGATCTGATCGAATGAAGGGTTTGGGAGGAGAGTGTACTTTACCCGGTATGTTAACCATCTTTATTGAACGCTATTTGGGACTCGAACGATTCTATGTGGAGGAGAACTCGAGTTGTATCTAATATCAAAGGTGTCCGAGATTAATTCTACAACGCGGTCACATTGTTCGGCCTAATCTAGACACAGATAAAATCTAGAAACTTTAGTTTGTACGGTGAGTTGTGCTTTGCCCAACCATTCGATAGAAAACAATGTCCGCGTACGCAGCTCTCGACATCTCTCGTCATCGAAAGTTGACTCCAATATTTTTGGGTTTCCACGTGTTTCGTGGATCCTGAGGAGTCTTCTTTCCCATCGATAAATAATCGAGCCTCCAAGAGAGAGAGAGGCCGGAAGGTTTCGGAGTAGAAAAAAAAAAGAGTATCGGTAGTCGGTGCAGCGGGCTGCAATCTGTTCTCGTCCGATCGGAAAATGATCGAGGGTAGCGTTTAGGTGCAGCGAAGCGCATGTTCTGTCTAAAATTTCCGTGGAGCCGAGCGCAAGGTGGCCTGTTCGCTCGGTGTTCGTTTCACGAGGATGAATAAAAAATTATGGCAGTCGCGCGGCTGTTGATTTTCCTGAACAGCGGGAGAAAAGTCAGTTATGACTTGGACATTTCGTTTATAACAGAATCATTAATAGAATCGAATACACCTGATAATCTTCGTGATCTTCGTTTTTATTCTTGTCAAGTAATGACAGTAACATTGCCATCGATCATGACGGGTTTTCCCAATGAGAATTCCACGGCAGGCCTGTTATAACGGGATCCGATGTAATGCAAAGCATGTGAAACCGATCTTCCGTGTTCGCGCTCGTTGAAAATTGAATTTGACCGTCTCAAAATGTATTTTTCAAATTCTTCAAACGAGCACAGAGTTAACGAGCACGGAATTATATGCAACACGAAAGAATTCATTCTAACACATTCCAAAGAAGTTTCATACAAGTGGTGAACAATAAAAACGTATTCAGATCAGTACACAAGAAGCATGGTTACTAAAATTTTCTTTACTTTCGATCATCGAGCATTTCGTGCTTATAAATGAGATTAACCCTCAGCACTCGACTGGTGACTGTAAGGCACCACTAAAAATTGCTGTATCATTACTCAAAATATTTTTAACACCATTGCATTTATCTGTATTTAATAAATTACTAAACATTTCAGTATCGTACCAGTTAATTGCACCATTTTCCTATGTATAACATGAAAAAAAAAATATATATAGAAGGGAAATATTCTAGGTCGGAAGAAATGTTTCGTTTTGTCAGTTGTATAGATTAGTTTGAAACAACTTCTTTTTTTATTTTTGTTCCGTTTTTCATGCTTATCGACCACCGCGCGTCGGTGCGATGTCTGGGTCGGCCTCGGTGCACGGTGTAGTGTTTTCTACTTCCTCCCGGCTGAAAAATGACACGCGAGTAAGGTAAATACGCTGGTGAGGCTGGTGAGGTTGGTGGGAAGACGACGACGACGCCGACGCCGACGCCGACGCTGACGCCGACGCCGACGCCGACGGATACGCGCGCGACGACGGCCACGAGCACGAGGACGAAGACGGGGATCGGCAATCACAGCCATTAGCCGCTATTTTTGTCGGAGGACCGAGAAACGCAGTGTTTTCGTGCGGCTAAAGCCGTTTCGACACTCGGAACGACTTCATCGCCGACTCCCGCCACGGAAAGCAAAATTTCGAGTTCGCTTGTCACCTACTCCTTTCAGCTACGCACGCAGAGCCCATAGAAAAAAGGGGAGAATTTGACCGAGGGTCTTTTTAGTAATCGAGTAATTGTCGTGTGTCTAAAAGAACACGGCCTTCATTCGTGTCATGCACCATATGACACAAATTATCTCGACTAATATTTCAATTTTTTAACTATAAAATGAATGATCGATAACCAGAAGAAATCTCATGACAGCCCTACTCCTGCGAGATTCATTGCGAACGTGTGTACTAAACTGCATCAAAGGGGTTTTAATGGCGAGACAAATTGCATTCGATTTTCACCCCTTACACAAAGAGACAGAAGTTGTCTATCAATTGCGAGAGACAACCGTAAAAAAGTTATGTATCCATAAAGTAATGTATCGATCTTATCAAACTAATCTTTCATCCGTGTTAAACTACACCTGCTAATTTTCGTCGTGAATGCATAAAATCATAGAATAAAAAATGTTCGCGAAGCGCGGGCGACATATCGGCTGAACGTGGAAGAATAATATCAATATTTCCGGAGGCGCGTCGTTTCATGCAGAAGTTTCATTCGTTCGAGCCCGGTTCGCGTACGGTTTTTCTTAATGGTGGACGGTATTTGCTCGTGCTCGCAGAAATGTGATATTAACGTGTCCCGTGGTTTCTTTCCTCGAACGGCTTTAAAATACAAGACGACGTCTTCGAGTGCGCGCCGGTATCCCGTCGCTCTTTATTTCGCGAGACGTTTCGAAACAAATCCTACGAACAAATAAATAAGACCAAGAGATATATCGTTTCCCCGAAGGAACGAGTAGGCGGCGTCCGAATTATTCGCGAGAAATTTTCCCGTCGCTCGTCCCGATAACGCGAAAAACGCTTCCGCGATTTGGGCCTTCTTTCCACTGGCCCAGACACCTGTTACCGGTGCACAGTAGTCCCAACCGACGAACTAGGAGGAAAAAATTCTAAAATCATTTTTCCTGTTGAGCACAGTACCATTATTTATATAGTTTTTCATTCTGAATTGAATGAGACCACAATGAAGTCCATGCGATTAATAATTTTCAAATATATGGTGGTAAAATTCGTAACTTACTGGGGCAGATGATTATTTTTCAATTTAGCATTACTCCGATGATAATTCAGTATTCCATTTGCCCGCGGCTGTTCCACTTGAAAAATTTTGACCTCCTGTACTTTCCAGCTCAATTTCTAAATAATTTGCATAATAAGAGTGTTTGATCTTCCATCGCACTTGAAATGCGTGCAGATAATAAATATTAGGTCGTCCCATAAGTTCGTGCCGTGGATATGTTTATATTATTCGTCATTGAAAAGTAGTTTAATGAAAGACCGCAGAAATTTTATAGTGACGGTATTATGTCTCTGCCAAAAAGGTCAGAAGTGGTTGTGGAATGAAAGGGTGATTACATATTTTATTTTTAGAATTTAAATGGTACAAGAATAAACGGCACGAACTTATGGGACGACCTAATAATTCTGACTCCCTACAAGAGAATCAACAACACGAGTTCAAAGAGTATCGATCGTTCGATATTCTGCGCCGAAGTAAATTCGAAATCGCTTGTTTCAACGCGTCACACGTATCTTTTTGTCCGAGAGTGAAAGGAAGAGTCCTCTGGAAGAGCGGTTGTGGGTCGAAGCTTCTGCGTAGGAACGGGTCGATTGATAAAACGTAATAGTGAAATTGCTAGAACGAACAGGTAGAATGAGAAAGGGCGAGATCTCGGAATGGGGAAAAAATGGGTTTAATACGAGCGTCGTCGGTTGCGGCTGTGGCTGTGGCTGTGGCTCGCGCACACAGCTTGCTCGGCCGCTGTTACACGTTCGCGTCGTCGTCTTTTGAATGGGACTAATTTTAGAATGCGCCTACTATATGTGGATAACTGTATACGCGCCGGTGGCGTATTCAGTTTCTGCAGGACGGGGCCCGCGCCTCGTTGCTCGCCGCTCGCCACACGTTTGTACCACTGTATGTGCATCGCCTATACGTGCTCTGTACGCGGAAAATAGCGGGCACGCGCGCGCGCACACGTACGTTCACCGGTGTCTGATGTATAATTTTCTGTTTCCAGCCACCTGACACGGACCACGACATGGGAGGACCCGCGAAAAACAGCAGCCGCCGCGAACGTGGCCGCCGTCGCCGCCGCCGTCGACAACGGAAAGTCATCGAGCGCCGCCACCAACTCCCTGGGCCCGCTACCCGACGGATGGGAACAGGCCCGCACCCCCGAAGGAGAGATTTACTTCATTAATCACCAGACGCGCACCACATCCTGGTTCGACCCGAGAATCCGTAAGCATCCCCTTTACCGACCACCCCATACCTTCGAAGAATCATCCTGCGCCACCGTAAGCCGCAGATCCCCTTATATCACCCATATGCCACCCCTTTTGCTCGACCTCTTCGTTGGGATACTGATAGATGAACGTAAAATTTTTCAGCGACCCATCTTCAGAGGGCCCCGACTTCCGGTGCCATGCTGCCGCAGAACTGGCTCCAGCAACAGCCCACAGGTGGTGGTATCCAGAGCAATCAAACGTTGCAAGTGTGTCAGCAGAAACTCCGTCTCCAGTCGCTACAAATGGAACGCGAACGTCTCAAGCAACGGCAACAGGAAATCATGCGTCAGGTCGGTTGACTCTTCTTCTCTGCGTTTGCGAAGAAAGCGTCTCGCTGAAACAAAAAAAAAAAAAAAGAAAAAAAGACGGGGAGTAAGATGGTTGTTTTCCACAGCAAGAGTTGATGCTACGACAGAGCACCACCGACGCTGCCATGGACCCGTTCCTGTCGGGGATCAACGAGCAACACGCGCGCCAGGAGAGCGCTGACAGTGGTCTGGGTCTCGGCTCGGCGTATTCTCTTCCACACACGCCGGAAGATTTCCTCGCGAACATCGACGACAATATGGATGGCACAAGCGGTGAGATATCCTCGCAGGTGTAGAACTATATCGTAAAAGACGTAGCGCTGGTCGAAAGACAACGGTTGTTTTTCCATCAGTTTCTGTTTACCGGATCCGTTAACGCGGCCCGCACTAAAACCCGGTCTTTTCTTTTTGTAGATGGCGGCGCACCCATGGAGACACCAGACCTTTCTACTCTGAGCGATAACATTGACTCGACCGATGATCTCGTCCCGTCGTTACAGGTGCTTATTAAAACCACCTAACCCAAACTACAGGCTCAGACTCCTAGCACCTCGTCGTTGATTATTTGCTGTATCCAAGGATGCCTTGCACAGAAGTCATATGATTCCAGGGGAGACGTATAGTACTGCACAATCTCTTTGATAGTAATAGAAATTTTAATTCTGAACCAACGATTCACTCTTGGCAACGTAGTCCGATAATTTTGTTTGGGACTATTATGTAAAAGAAGATTATTCAATTGCATTTTGCTCCCGGTAGATAAAGTGTCAACGCTTTGGCTATCAACAGTTAAATGATTTCCCAATTAATTGTCCAGTAACGACGATTATAACTTATGAGTACGTGGCAGTAACGATATAATTTTTCTGAATCTTGCTGAAAAGATTCACTAAATAAATTGCGGTATTCTATGCTCTCCCTAGAATCTGTGCGACTTCTATACGAGATATTTCTTCGTGCGGCAAATAGTTTAGTTGTTAAGAGACCGATCCTGTGCACAGTGATCCGCGCGCATGCGATCGCAGAAACTCGAGACAAACGACCGGATCGAAGCGGAATCGTTGGCTGCAATGAAATCGATCGCACGCGCGTGTATCGCTGCAAAATTGCTTGCGTCGCGCGATTTAATGTTCGCCTCTCTGTCTGTTGTCGTCTGGTTTGCAGTTGAGCGAAGACTTCAGTAGCGATATTCTGGACGACGTGCAGTCGCTCATAAACCCCAACACGACGAAACCCGAAAACGTGCTAACGTGGCTGTAGTGTGCGGAGACGGAGATTGTCTATGACAGGCAAGCAATCGATGAGATCGACTCGAAACAAACACACAAAACAATCGCAATTTCAATACGTCTATACCGAGCGTAAGGATTCTGGAGGATCATACACCCAGCTGAGCAACGACTATTCCACGCAAACGAAAGAAAGTTGAAATTCACGGAATATATATATATATGGAAAAAGGAAAAAAAAGGGAAAAACGAAACGAGAATAAATGCTCGCGTGCGTGTGTGTGTACAAGGGGTCAAAGAGAAATTCTAAAGAGTTCAAGGCGGGAGGAGAAGCAACTTCCGATCGCAACGCGGACACTCACGTGTACATATACCACGGAATATTTGGATGATCGGAACATCGAAAGATCCAGAACGTTTCGAAGATCCACGGATATATATATCTATGTATATATACATATATATAGTGTCCCAGAAATATTTACACCAGATTCGCCGAATCGTGCTTCTTATTGGGTTCCAGATTCTGGTGGTAAAAATGGTAAACAGTTCGAAGCCTTGATAATTCTAGTGTTCATGGCAAGCTTGTTTGAGTCTTCCCGGAGAGAGAGAGTGAGAGAGAGAGAGAGAGATAGTTGAGAGAGAGAAAGAGCGATCGTTGAGAGTTATAAAGCGAGCAGGCCGCAATTACCGCCCGAGGCTTCGTTTCGAACGAATCACCGTGTTTCTTCGTTACCATTTCTACCTCTCTCGTTACACGTAGAATAATGGATAATGTTGGTTGGAATCGAATAAGGAGGTATGATTTCACTCTCTTATATTATAGCAAAAAGGAAGAAGAGAACCTCGAGGTTTTTGGGACATCGTGTACGTGTACACGAAAACACATTATACCATACGCAAACGAGCAAACATAACAGAGAGACACATACAGACACAGACGCACACCTACACACACACAGAGATGCATATATTCGGGTCTTTCTCTTTCTCTCTTACCGTTAGAATACCGCTCGGACGTGTTCGCGTGTTTGTATGCGTGTATGAGTGCATTTCTCTCCGAACATTTTGTATATAAGTTTGTATTTCTATGTCGAAGCACTGTACGAGAGGAAGAGCGAGAGAGAGGACTGAATATTTTGATAATAATATTTAAAGTAAACGGGGCCGGCGTTCTGGACGCTCTAGACGCGCTCGACCGTGTCGATATATGTATACAACATATACATACGTACATACGGTGCAAGAGCGTGGAGATTTAACGAGAGGAGAGCTGGATGCACTTCCCGATAGTACGAGAGTAGGAAAGTTAACGAGAAAATTGTTGTTTAATTATATTTATATCACGTTGACTTACAAACGGGGATATCTGGTATCATGACGTATCAGATTGTTGATGTGACCGATCATGGATCTCGCGTGCGATCGAAATTTTCAACGGATAGGAGAATGGATAGGGACAATAGGGAAATTGGTATCCGAATCCGAAGAAAACAGCATACCTGATGTGTTCACGGGATCGCGATCGCGAAACGATACACAAAACAAGTGCAATTATTTACGGAGGAAACGAGAGATGGAGGGAAAAAGAGAGAGAGAGAAAGTAAGAGAGGAAGAGAGAGAAAAAGAGAAAGAGAGGTAGAGAGAAAGAGAGAGAGAGGGAGGAAAGAAATGATGGGATAAAAAGGGTATGATAAAAGTTAAAATTAAATGGTAAATTTTTATATCGTTAACGCGTTGTTAAGCGGGAATAGGAATTTTATGAACAGGCTATTTTTATACAGAACTACTTTTCTACCGAATCTACTAAGGCTCGCACTTGACCAAGCGTCCTCTACGCGTCCACTTACGAGAATGATAATTATTAGACTGCGGATTTTATGGAAACATTTGGAGAATTTACAAATACTGTTGTGTTGTTTTCAACTCGGTAACATTATCAAAGGAAGACACAAATGTCTATGTAGTTCCTGTGTATTGCAATCAACACAGACAATTTTTCTTTCGCATAAAAATCCGCAATCCATTGTTCACATCGAACAACGTCCTCGTCCAAACAATTCGCGATTCCCGATAGTACGAGAGTAGGAAAGTTAACGAGAAAATTGTTGTTTAATTATATTTATATCACGTTGACTTACAAACGGGGATATCTGGTATCATGACGTATCAGATTGGTGATGTGACCGATCATGGATCTCGCGTGCGATCGAAATTTTCAACGGATAGGAGAATGGATAGGGACAATAGGGAAATTGGTATCCGAATCCGAAGAAAACAGCATACCTGATGTGTTCACGGGATCGCGATCGCGAAACGATACACAAAACAAGTGCAATTATTTACGGAGGAAACGAGAGATGGAGGGAAAAAGAGAGAGAGAGAAAGTAAGAGAGGGAGAGAGAGAAAAAGAGAAAGAGAGGTAGAGAGAAAGAGAGAGAGAGAGAAAGAAATGATGGGATAAAAAGGGTATGATAAAAGTTAAAATTAAATGGTAAATTTTTATATCGTTAACGCGTTGTTAAGCGGGAATAGGAATTTTATGAACAGGCTATTTTTATACAGAACTACTTTTCTACCGAATCTACTAAGGCTCGCACTTGACCAAGCGTCCTCTACGCGTCCACTTACGAGAATGCTAATTATTAGACTGCGGATTTTATGGAAACATTTGGAGAATTTACAAATACTGTTGTGTTGTTTTCAACTCGGTAACATTATCAAAGGAAGACACAAATGTCTATGTAGCTCCTGTGTATTGCAATCAACACAGACAATTTTTCTTTCGCATAAAAATCCGCAATCCATTGTTCACATCGAACAACGTCCTCGTCCAAACAATTCGTTTTTCGCCTGAAACATTTCTCGATGCGACAGTTTCGCGAACGTTTCAGCTTCCGGTCGCGGGTGACTCACCCCGTACAGACAATATATTATATATATATATGTATATATTTTTAGTTACATGGCAGCTTAAGTGTACACAAATATACGTCGTGAAACGAATGGGAAAAAGAAGAGAAAGAGAGGAGAGAGAGAGAGAGAGAGAGGGGGGAGAGGAGGAGAGGGAGAAATCGCGGAGAGGTTGACGTAACTTCGCTCGTTAGTCCGAAAGGAAAACGCGGCGATAACGATTGATAAGTGGTACCCAGTGATAACGATCGCGCAATCATGAATTTTATAATCCGTCTGATCCACGTTTTCTTTTCTTTTTTTTTTCTTTTGTTTCCCTCTCCGTCGACGGAGGACGGAGCAGGAGGAGAGCCAGAGACGATTTTATTTTTCTGAATGATCTAAGCATTATCTTGTTGAAGTTTATTTGTTGATCGTCGAGCATTGATTGTTATTGATTCGTCGCAGTTACGTCCGCCGTCACCGCACGCTGGCTTAACGTGCGGTTCGAGCTGAGCAAAACTAGTTTTATCTCTTCTCACTCTGTTCATATATTTTAATACAACGCCTTTTATATCCGTTCGGCGACTATGCCCCTAGACCAGCAATAGCCATTGCAGCACTTTTCATTTTATATACATGTATTAAGTGTGTAAATTAATTTGTAGCTCTTTCTTCTCGAATTTGTTCAAAATACATTCTACAAGTAATTAACCTATAAGATCGTGTGAATCGGCTTCAAGGAACAGAAGCCGCTTGCAAATTTGTTTGTTTCTGCAATAATTTTAATTCGTTTAATCTTCCCAATGTTTCAAATTTCATTTTGATCACAGAAATGCATTCTCAGTCTACTTGTAACTAAATTTCGTGGATGAAACATATGTATGTAAAATGAAATTGCTACGAAATTGCTGAATTGATGCGTGCAGCTAGTATTGCTAATCCGCAGAACGCGTTTCGCAGGAAATGCTTGACTTTTGCTCAGCTCGGATCGCATTCGAGGATAGTGTGCGCCGTGGCCGTGTTCATCGGGGATCGGTGGATCGGTGGATCGGTGGATCCCGTTCGAAAGGTTCGAGGGTAGAACGGAGCTTCGGAAACCGCTCTCCCAGTTTTTCCCGCGGCGAGGAAAATCTCCGGAGAGAGCGAGAACAACACGCTTTCGTTTATGGTTTGTTCGCGCACGCTCGGCCCGAGACTATTTCTGTTGCGTTGCCGACCGTTAGCCGCGCGAGCGCCGAACACAAATTTTCGACCTCTTTCTTTTTAATTTTTAATCGAGAAACGAGAAAGCAAAAAAAAAAAATACGATCATTGTAATGTTCCATCCGACACTGTGCGTTACTGTCTGTATTATTCGACTGATAACACTTGGGGAAGCGATCGCCCGCATCGTTACACACGTGCCAACGCGAAACAACAGGTAGATCTGACCTACCTGTTGTTTCTCACCGAATCGAGCGTAAAACGTTTTATCGTCGCGCGGCCGCGAATCGTTCGTTCCTCGGGCCACGGTTCCTCCTCTTCCTCCCCCTCCCCCCTCCCCGATCGTCGCCTAATCGCCGCGAATCAACGTCTCTAATATAGTATTAAATAGTATTCTAACGGCATGCGAGGGTGCCGGCAAACAGTTATCAAAATAACGAGTAAGCGAGGACGGTACCGAGACCGTGGCCGCGAGAAATCAATCGTTCGCGCGAACCCTCTACGGGGCAGTGTTTTTTCTTTAAACGAAAAAAAAAAGGAAACAAATTATATGTGTTTTCGATGGTTTTTTTTTTTGTTATGCGAGGAGAACTCGTCTCGATCTTTATGGAGATTTATATTTTTAGAGAAACTGAGATTACTGTTTTCAATTATTTTCGTTTGTTCATCTCAGCGAAACATTTTACCGCAATTCGCAGTCTTTCGAGTTGTTTTTTTTTTTCTTTTCAGTTTCTAGTTTTTACCACACACACAGCTGCAAATGTACGAAGATCCCCGCGGTCTAGTAGTAAGTGGTTCTCCGTTAACGCTGTGCCTACCGGAAAACCTGTTAACAGGCTTTTCAACGACCTTTTTAACAATGTGTTATGAATTTTTGTTGCTCGCAGCTTGTTTGTTGGTTTATTGGACGAATTCACCGTCGCTTTTCGACAGAGTCGATCAATTGTTGATGTTTGATTTCTGAACGTCCATGTCGAGGTCATTGAGAAGCCCGATGTTCCAGTAGATAGAGCGTTAAAGATGTTCGCCTCATCGAACGGTGATACTGTTGACAACCCTGTAAAACGTTGACACCGTAAAAGGTCAAGGGGTGAAAGCTGTTTTAATCGCGAATTCGACCAACGTTCGTTTCGAGCCAGGATTCAATTTTATGAAGCGATTCGTCCGTGCGTCGAAACGCACAAATTATTTTGTTTATCGCGGACGCGCACGCTACTATCCGAAAGTACCTGGACATTTGCATACCTACTGTCGTCATTGAAATATTTTCGAACGGCAATAAAATCTTTTATTGCTTTAATGTGGGTTTAGTTATAAATTTTAAGGTTTAACTGAACAAGTAGGCAATTGTTGTAGCCGAAGTCTCTTATTCGCTTAACTGCACTTCTTGGATATCTGTATCCATTAGCAGTCCTAGCAACATTATAAATTAACGAAACTTCCAAATTAGAATAGTGTCAATTGTCCTCAATTCAAAAGCAAACCTGACGATTACCGTAGACAAAAAGTATTGAAAAATTTCAAAACCTAGGTTCACGGTCCGAGAAAGGCGACTATTTTAAATTGTTATATAAAAATAACAAAAGCGTCAAAATTTTTAGCAAGTTTTTAAACCCTTAGCACTCGAATGGTGCCACTAAATTTAAATTTGTTTGTATTTAATAAATGACTATACATTTAAATTTTATATGAGGAAATGTATCGATTTCCTATGCATAGAGTCTAAAAAACTAGAATGGAAATATTCTAGGTCGGAAGAAATGTTTGGTTTTTGAGTTGAAACAGCTTCGAGTGCAAGGGGACAATAATATATTCCGAAACAAATAAATTTGTTGAATAATTCCTCGCTGACGCATCGTTACAATCTCAATACAGCGAATTCTCGATCTGTGTCAACTACACGGGTCTTGCCAGCGTCGTGTATCGTGCAGGAGACATACTCGAGCCCCGGGGTATACCCCGCATGGGGATAATTCCGCGACGTTTATCATCCGGACCTTGGCGACATATATGGAGAAATCACTGTACCTATAAATGAAAAATATGAGAACGCGTCACGTGAACCTAGTCTTAATATTATTAAAAAGTGTTAATATTATGGTAGCATTAATATGCTATTTGTTTAAACGTACCAGGTGTGTCCAGATATTTGTGGATAGTATCACACAACATATGTAGCAACGTCCACGATGTTTTCTTTTCGTCACGTTCGATCGAGGCGTGAACTATCGGTAGAACCAAAACTGATCGACGAAAGTTACCGTCGGAAACGGGTGATCGAATATACATATAGATCAACGGCGCGCGCTCCCGCAAAATCAATTGTTTTTTAGCGCGCGAGCGTGTTCGCGACGCGATTAGCTCTTCCAGGCGTCACGTGCAGGTCAGAGATATACATTTAAATGTATTATTTTAATTGCTAGTTAACGATTAATATTAATATTACCATACACCGTATCTTGCTTTTAGTCTAAACTTAATTTAGTTTTTACGTTGACTGGGGCGGGGCGGGGAGGGGGGGATTTTTTGGAAATTGGGGGAGCATCGCGATGACCGCGAGAGAGAGAGGGGGTGGGGGCGGAGCGGGGCGGGACACACCTCTCGGAAAAAGTGCCTTGATTCAGAAATCGCGGAGAACAATTTGTTTGCGAAGCGCGACAGAGTGCTTATACTCTCTTTTTTTTTCGTCAGCGAACCAAGTCGACCACCGGAAGCCGGTAACAAAGCGATTCGAAAATGGACGAAAAAGAAAAAAAATCGAAAACAAAGGAAAAAACGTTGTCAGACTCCCCTTAGGCGGCGCAACCATAATATCTGAGATTATAACTACGAGAAGCAATTAGTTGTTTAATATCAGTATTTAAATATGCTCATTGGCAATAATTTGTGAAGTACATTTTTATATCGGTAACAAGTGCCTTAGTAATAACGATAATGATAAATATATTAATATACAATTGTTTACTTACGTACTGACAAGCGATGTCATTCTGTGTCTATTTATTTCCCCGACCACGGCACAACCCTCGCGATCCTGTTTCCTCTCTCTATGTATGTCCCCCTGTCTATATGTCCAGATTTTCCGAATTTAAATGGTGTTTTGCGCTTCTACCAACTTATGCTCCTCGTTTGAAGCGTTACCCACTATACACTGCATTGTAAATCCCCTCCAGTTTCTGACATTGTTGCGAAAAACCCATTTTTCTCGAATTAAAATTTAATAAAACGAGTAAAACTGCTAGGGGTAGAGGGAAGGGAAATTTAAATTTAGAGGAATTTCAAGACAAAATTAAATTCTAAAAGAATTACTACGATAAAAATAAACTAAGAAGAATTATTGATTGTGAAAAGTTTATATAATTTTAGTGTAATAGGTAGACATCGGATGTTTATGCAATTTCCAATTTTTATAGAAACATTTTAAGAAAGTGGAATGAAATAAAATTTTATTTTTAATGGGGACAGCTTTTGTAGATCCAAAGCAAATAAAAATCGTGTTAAATTCTCTCGAATTTTATATTATAGCATTTTTTTAACATTTCCATAAGCCATAAATGCATAAAGTTCCGATGTCTAGTAATAGGAAAGAATTAGTTACGAGTCATTTCGACCGAGCCGGTAGTCCCAGCGGCCAAATAAAAATGGAATAAAAATATCGAATATATATGCATACGTGCTTCTTTGCACGTTTCAACGAATCTGTAATCGTCAAAATAAATTTGAACAGATATACAAGAATCGTTTTCAGAACAGATATAGAACCAATAGAGAAACGATTATAGGACCGATAATCTCTAATCGTAATTGGAAAGCTAAGCAGGAATGTTAACAGAAACGGACGGTGACTAGAAATTTTAGATTTTTGTAACAGTTGTTCGACAGTTTTTCGTAACCGTTCGAATCAGAACTTTTCCATGACGGGTTGAAACAGTTATTTTCGGAAACGATGTCCTGTTCGGCGTTATTGTTAGTCACCGTGTTTCCATTGCGTCTCGCAGTCGAAATGATCGATCGGGACCGGGAGGAGAAGCATAATGTGTGCCTTTTTCCACGACGCGATTGCTCGACTCGGTTTAGCCTCGGCCATCAGCCATCGCAGCTCGAACGAGATGGAAGCGGCAGATTTCTGATTTGGCAAGGGGTGGGATCGCTGCTGATGGGGAAGGAAAAGGGAAGCAGTTTGCGAGGGTGGCTGCGAGCTATCCAACCGGACCCCCATCGGCTCCCGCACGCTTCACGGCTATTTTTATGGTTTCTTCCGACCGCGGTCGATCATTCCGACCTAGCCTATTGCCTACGTCTGTATCACTACTCCGATCCATAGTTTCCTCGCATGGCCGCTACCGCCTGCCTAATCAAATTTTTAATTCGCTTTTCGTTCCTCGATCGGGAGACTAAAAATCGAAAAAGTCCTTTCTGTAATAAAATTGCACTCGACCAAGTTCTACGCATAGTAACGGTCATAGTAGTTTCTAGTCGGTGAAGATATATCCACATATTAAAAGTGGTTTCTGGAAGATCGATCTGCATATTGAAAATCATGATAAACTGTTTTATTTAGTGGGATCTTATTTTATCATTAATATGTAGACTGCGGGGTTTTTGTTTGCGAAATAAAAATGTTCTAAGCCGATCGTAAGAAATTAGACAAAAATATATTTCTTTAAATAATGTAATAGTCTTTTTAAGTTCTTCGAATGTCTTTACAGTTTCGTTTGTCACTCACAGATTTTCCCCATAAATGTATAAAATCCGTAGCCTCTATTGATATGGTACGATCAATCGAGCAGTATATTTTGAACTTCAAGGTGATATTTCGAGGTGAATTGCAACGCTGACGCACACGCGAGCTTTCTTTGTGCGATCAGAAAGTCCGTGTTCCTTTTTTGAGGTCGAACGACAGGGGCTTAGGCCCTTTCGGCTGTGTTTTTCAGGAGTTCCGTTTCAGAAATCGGGTCCATCAGGCCCGAAAGCAGGAAAGGGTTCCCCGCGGTGCACGTCCGGTGAAAAAAAAACCAGCAGCGTGGACAGAGATTAGCGACAGGATACCTGGGCTTTTTCATCCCTTTCTTCGCGTACCCTCCCGGTAAAGAGAAGCGTTCAGGGTCCTGGATTGTCTGTGCCCGCAGTTTTTTAACCGGTAAAAGGGTTGTCGGCGCGACGTAAGCCAGAGAAAAAGCCACGGATAATCCGAGTACCTCCGGGAGAGCGGGTTGTAACTAAAAACTCGCGTGCTTTTTTGCAATTATCGGAAAGCCGAAGGGACCGGTGTCGCGACGGAGGAGAATCTTTATAATATCCCAGATGTTTTTTAGTTCACGGAAAAACACCGGCAGACGGCAAAAACCCATGCAGCTTACTCGAAGCGAGCTTTCGAAGCGAAACTCGAAATTGGTGCCATCTGTGTGGAAAAAAAGGAGACGGAGTAAAATTACTTTTTGTTTCCAGGATCAAGGTAAATCCTTCCTGAATTTTTTTAAGCGACGTTCACTTTCGAATAAAAACAAGATTACGAGAGATGAAAAAGTTGGAGAATATTCGCATCGAGCGCAGCGTTAACGCTGTTTCGGAGGATCTTCAACCCTTGCAACGATACCCAAAATTTTTCTGCGATCTTTAACACCAAACCTACCGATCCTTAAAAATGACTGATACTTGTTGTCTTCTAAAAATTACGAGATTGACCTTATTCGGATTTTGTACGGTTCGTTAACGCAAACACATGCTCTACCGAATACATTTATTTTATAATTGTGATTGTGAAATAAGAAATCTGGAACCGGTCATTTTGAAGGCTGAACCTGGTAGGTTCGGTATTAATAACATTACCGTCGTCAAATGTCACAATTTGCATTTTTCTGCCTCGAATTAATTTACAGTTGTCCGAAGTGTTAAACGGGTAAACCTTTCCAAAAGAAAATCGTGGGGTTAAACAGGATTAAAAAAACATACGGTGAGAAGTATGATAAATGCAACGGCGATGTCGTCGATGATCTCTCCCCTGATCTCACGCGATCGCAGGTAGCTGCACTTGTTACGCAGCGAGCGATCCGATGTGGGGTGGTTTTTTGTCGGCGGTAAAAACTCGATGGAGAAAAAAAAACCGAAATGACTGCACACACCCTTCCCCTATGGCGCACCGCGTTCAATGCAGCGAAAAAACTCCCCTTCTCTCAACAGGTTGACGCCTATTGTGTAAGCGGCTTGTAATACGAGATCGATCGCGAGCGTAAAAAAAATATTAAAACCTCCCCGAGCGCAACAGGTGACCCTTTCACGGGCGGGGATTTACAATCGGGCCCCCTCCTCGAGTCGAGTAGCTTTCACCCTTTGAAATTCTCCCCGTATCAAAACAGAGCCACCGGAATACCTACCTGCGCACTTCCTGTAATTGCATTTATCATTTTGTTTTCCGCTTGATTCAATTCGATTCAATTAAATTCTTTATTGATTCCCCTCAGGGTTACAATCCATTTACATAACCTCCCGCTACGCTTACCACTACCTTAACCTAACTTACATCTAATTTAACCGCACTATACCAAGAGAGAGAGAGACGCTTTCTTAACTTAACTTACAAAAAATATATAAAATTAACGCAATACAAACAAAACAAAACCAAAATAAAATCAAATACAATAAAATAACATAAGAAAACATGAAATAAAGTATTATGCAATTCAATATAAGTAAAATAAAAGTTTTCCGGTTGATTCTTGAAATTTCAATTTCCCTGTCTGAAGCGGGAAAACGTGTGGTCTTCGTAGATTCGCGATAAGGTAGAGCGACCACATTACCGTCAAAAAATGGTTTTACGTGCCTCGAGTTTTCGTGAATGAAAATTATTAATTAAAAAGTCACGTGACTATCCTGGGCCGAAATTGAATTTCCAATGGGCGTCGTCGCATTATTTACTTATCAAAATTCGGCAGAGCGGTTCCAAAGGGCCGATCATTAATAACAGCCCGGAAAAACAAGCTGCGAGACGCGTGTTAAGCGGAACGCGATACGATTTTTTGGGAAAACGTGCCGCTCGTTAGGGAGATCCTCCATATGTCGCCGAACGAGGAACGAACGGTTGGCTGGCCGGTTGGTCGGTGACGTTGCAGATCGATCGATCGATCGTCCTGACCGATGCGGATGTGATTTGCGTCGGGGGACTCCGCTTTTTAACAACCGTTTTGCCGCCTTTCACTACGGCGACACACTGCACGCCGAGCCCGGCTGCACTGCATTAAAACGCATTCTTTAATGGCCATGCTGTCCGAGTCCTTTGTCGAGTCCTTCCATTTAAAGGACATTTCGAGATCGCGTCCCTCGCGATGATCGGCAGAAACCTGCGGTATCCGGAAGACCGAGAAAAAATTCCGGGCGACACGTTTTCGGATTTTTGACGTTTACAAACGATCCGCTCGCAGCTTTCGTTCTCGGCTCGCTGTGGAATTTTCCTACTGCGCGTACTCGTAAATATTCTGCAAATTGTTGTTCCCTATAAGAAAAATTGATATCCTTGATCGCAGCGAATTGCTGAGATTCTTTAAGGGGTACGCTTTATAACACTTAGACTGCCAAACTAGAAACCTCGAAAATTCCATGAAAACAAAGCAAGTTATTTAACCAGTTAAAAATCTCTCACTGAATAGGGGTAAAGCCAGTGGAGGAATGCATCACGGTAAGAGGAATGACGGAGATACCGCTAATCCTCGGTGACAAGGAGGGAGCTCAGATAATTCGTGAAAGGGTGGTAGGAGGGAGAGGTGTTGCGCGCGGTTTCTCCAGGCGACGCGTGTCTGCTGTATCCAGGAATCCCGGGGAAATTTAGTGGCGGGCACCTTCGCGCCCGCCGAGTTCCTTATTCCTTTCAAGACCGTCGGATATATACGTGAAACGGGTCTATAAATAGGGAAAGAGAGGCGCAGCTGAGGCGGAAAGCGGAAATCACGAGGAAAGCACGCGCTTCGGGTCGTATCGTGTGTCGACGCGGCGCTCTAACAAAAAGAACCGAAAAAAAGAGAACAGGGTGTAGAGCCGGGACGGGGGAGAAGGCCGTTCAAAATGCGGAACATCATGGATGGCCTGTCCATCTTCTCCCCTGCAACCTCTCGACTTGGTTTTGCCACCGTTCAAATAATTGCGACACCCGGTTTTGATTTTAACGCTAGAACAGCCATGGTCAAAATGACTTGCTTGGCATTTCTTGTAATCATTACACGTTTCCAGTACATTTTGTTTTCTAAAATTTTTTACGACCTATGTAAACAATTAATTCTGTAATTCTTTTTTCTTGTCTATTTATTGTAAAATTCATGAAAGTGGATGTTGATGCGAGGATTGATCGCGTTGCCAAGGCCACAGCAATTTCTTTTATAGCACTATAGGGGGTCCTACAGCAGAAACACAGTTACAGGCTGTCGCGTTAGGTCGATCGGAGCGCTCTTCGAGATTGTTACGTTCCAATTAGGGCACTCGAGGTTTTCGAATTCTCGAGAGCTTCTAATTTTCAGTGCCGGCAAAAAACGTCGGCGCGACATATGTTCGGAGCGATCCACCAGCCGTTTTAAATGACGGTTCTAGGAAGCATTAATATCGATATTAATTGATTTCCAATTTTTCTTGTACATTTACGTACCAGTAAATGTGTCAATGTTCTTCAGCTTTTGTACATTTCTCTACACGTTTCATTTCCCAATTGTAGAAATTGATACTTCCATTGGAGAAAAATATTTCAATTTCTTTATGCTCGGATATAAAAAGTTGCGAAAAAATCCGAGTAAAATCAATTTTGTAATTTTTACAGGACGCCAGTTGCTTCGAGTCGTTCGGTGCATTTACCGTGAAAGAACTATGCGATCCTAACAGCGATCGTCTTGTGGGTCACCGGGCCATCGTCGGGCAAAAGTACGGCGAAGTAACAAGGGAAAAAAACGCAGCCGGACCAGGACGTTTGAAAAGTGGCCAGAATTAACGCGTGCGCCCTGGCCACCCTCTGACCTCTCTTTTCTCCCCGTTGTCCACCCCTCGTGCATGGGGTGTACAGTGTGTATGGGGTGTCCGTAGGGTGCAGTAGCGCGATGCTCCGCCCTTCGAGGGCCGGGGCTCGCCCCTCGTCGCTCTGGACCGACACAAAAAAACCCTATAAATGAAAATGATCGGAGAGAGACGCCTCGACCGACGACCGACGAGCGGCGACCGTGGTTTTCTCGTTTCGCAGAAACGAAATCCGATTACGGTCAAAAATGATGCTCGAGGACGCGCGGCGATCGAGCCGCAGCGCAAATCCGATGTAATGACCCGCGGATTACACGATTATCCGGTCTACGCTTGTTAACCGTACTGTCTATCCGACACGAATTATTTATGGGGACGAAGACGAAGCTTCCATGTGCTCTCGCGATGCTTGTTAACCCACGACCGGTCGCGTGCCACGTCTAAACACTGTTTTTTTTTTTTTTTTTTTTATTGGAAATCTCATATGAGATTGATTACAACATGAATATTACAACATGATAATTCCCAGCACAGAGTATTATTAGGTAAGTATAGTAAGTATATTGTATGGTACAACAAAAAAATACCGGCCACAGTACAAAAATCGAAAATACTTAAGCACGTAGGTTACAACTATTTAAAAAGGCTATCATATATACACAAGCGATGACGTTAGGTTCAGCTATCAAGCAACCTATGTCCAGTGGCAATTGAAAACCTGCTCTATTGAGGTTTTGGATAAATTTGATCCTCTGGTCATTATAAAAATTGCACTACCAAAGAACATGGTTGAGCGGTTCCTGCTCCTGATTACATTTACATTAGAGTCAGTTAAAATAACAAAGTTCTGGTTATTATAGCTCATCGCTAAATCAAGAGCATCATTCAAAGCAATACACTCAGCTGTAAACACAGAAGCATTATAGTCAACACTCTTAGTTTTGTGATAATTTAACTCAGGGCAGAAACAAGCAGATCCGACGAATTCTGCATTTAAAATTTTACTACCGTCAGTAAATATAGCGAAAGCAGAATGATCCTCAATCAAGTTCTTGATTCTCTGATCACGGTCATCACATTTTTTGAGATTGTATCCAAATTCAAAATCAAAGGGAATTGAAGTAGTAATCGTTTTGAAATCACTAAACACTGTTTCCTTGAGAACTTTTGTTTTTCTACGCGCTCTTCTTCAGCAATTTCTATGGGTCCAAGCGCCGAACCCCTTGCTCTATTAACCCTCTGCACTCGAAGCCATTTTAACTCCAAAACGAAACATTCCTTCCGACCTAGAATATTTTTCTTCTATATATTTTGTTTCATGTTATACGTAAGAAGGTGGTGCAATTAAATGCAAACAAATTTAACCCCTTGCGGTCGTATGTCTACTCTGAGCCACCACAGTAAAGAATAATGCTGATCCTACATTACCTCCATAAACATATATAAAGAAGATTAAACAATGGAGAACTATAAAATATAATTTTTACATAAAATTAAAACATATTCTTGTGTTTCATATATTTCTAAAGGTTGAAAAAGAATTAATAAATTTTGTTTCTCTTTTGTATCACTGTTCAGCTAGTCCTCCCTTGTGATGCGTTATGGACATGCGATTGAGGTCTCAAACAAAATCCATCGACTACAATAAATATTGTTCCCTCGGTTTTTGTACACTTACAATAAATACGAATTTTCTGTTTCTTCTAGGCAATGATTAGAGACGAAGAGGTGGTGTCCGATATCGTTGTGTCCGGCTGTGGAGAAAATAATACACGGCAAGAGGTGAGGATGGAAGGGATACAATTTCGAATAAAAGGGAAATGCGAGGCACGGTCTTTCGGAGCGTTTTTCGCCGGCTGTTGATTTTCGGTTCGCAGCTTTACTACGGTCCATAAATATGGCGGAGCGTTTGGTTATTAGGGCCGGTCAGTCATTAAGTTGGCCTGCCGCGCAGCCGGGGGTGTCCGGTTTTCCGGTAATGCAGGGTGAAAATGCGATTCCCCGGGCCTTTCTCACCGATGCGACGACAATCGTCGCGCGTTCGGTACATTCGGGATATTCGGGCACGACGGCGGCTGCAGTGCTCACGAAAATCTCTCTCTCTCTTCCTCTCTTTTTCCTATTGGGGCCGGAATCTGGCTGGACAATGGTCACGTATGCTTCGATCTATAAATCTTGCATTGTCCGGCGCCGATGTTTAGTCGCCCGCATATTAACCCAGGGGTGAAAAGGCCGCGCACCCGGCATTGTTCAATAGTTGACCCCTCTCGTGGCACCGTGACCCCCGGCTTCCTTATTTATCAGGTTACGAGTCGCACCGCTCGTAACCGATCCAGGGATCCTCTCCTGCCGATTCGCCGACCCGTCAACAAGAATTTTTCCCTCCCTTTCTCTGGTGACAAGTCCCACCCTGACCACGCGGCGAGCCCCTTCACGAGCAACGCTTCCGATTTCGATCCGACACGCTCGCGATTCTGCGATCTTCAGCTTCGAGGGCTTCAAACGTTCGCGCACTCTGCTCCACGATTTTTTCCCAAGCTCGTTTCTTACGAAGGACGACACGCAATGCCGAGGAGAAAAATTTAGCTAGTCGTTCGTTTGCTAAAAAGTCAATTTTTACTGATTTTATCGATTCGCATGCTTTTTCCTTCAAGCACGCGTTACAATAAAAATCGAAACAAATTCGATCGTGTAATTTTAATCGGACAACGCATAGAGGTAAGATTAGCGTTAAAATACGTCAAGGGATCTGGCACGAACTCTGGCATATCAGCGACCTGGAAAAAATACGTATCGTGCGCAAGGTAAAGTTCCATTCATAGGCACTTGCGTTTCGTGCAAAAAACGTATCGCCGGTTGCACGTATGCTGTGCACCTTCGAGGGGCTGGTGTGATTTTTTGTAAACCTGTTCGTTGCACGAGGCACACGATCTACTATCTTTTTTTTTCTCCCCGTGCTCTCTCTCTCTCTCTCTCTCTCTCTCGATTCACGACAGCGACGAGAGGCGTTTTGTTCGGAGGGCTGACAGCCGACTAACGATCCCCCGAATGTGTGTTTATTATAAGCGTCCGTGAGTCGCGCGCCACGCGCTTCGAAAAACCAGCCTCCGTTAGGAGGAACTGGGGAGAGACAGAAAAAGAGAGAAAGAGAGGGTGAGAACGTGGCCCGAAGGGAGGAGAGGGATGGACGTTTTCCCGATTTACGGGAAGCATAAAAAGCCAGGGGAGAAAGGAAGAAAGGAACGAGGGCTGGGAAAGACGAGGGGGTCGAAAAAGAACGAACACGCGGAGTTGCGGGTAGGAACTGGCGCGGAGTGGATTCGGCCACTGAATATCGAGAGCCCTTCAATCCGCAGAGGGTCCGCAGACCGTTTGCAGAAGCGTTTTCGTTCGCAGAAGGGCGAGCGCGCCGATGCATCGGCGGAGGGAACGGGGGAGGGTGAGGAAAAAAATCTATTTCGAAAAACGACTGCCACCGGCCGAGTGACCGCCAAGTCGTCGCTTAGCAGACTCTTTCGAACGCCACCGGTGTGGGGGTTTTCTCTTTTTTTGCCCGCCTCGCAACAAAACGCTTCGATGTCCGGCAAAGTGAGATTAATGTCTAGCTGCTTCCGCTCGGATCGCCATTTTTCTGACCATAATTCCGGGAAGGTACTTCGATCGAACGGCGCGCGTGGTCGTCTCTAGTGGATAATTGTGTTTAAGTTTAAATGTTTATGTAAAATAAAAATTCCCTGCATCAACTACTCGGCAGTGCTTTAGAAGCTTCTTTCTTTCTTGAATAATTTGTAGGAAATGGACATTCTTCGATTCTTTTCATCTTTTCCTCGTTTTAATATATTAAAATATTTTTTGGTATTTTTGCACCAATAAATCACATTCGTGTATAAAATTATAAATTATTTAAGAGGAACAGTCAGTAAATTAAATTTTACATCGGAATTCTGAACAGTAGGCAGTCAACGTGTTAAATAGCGTCAACTCATTTTCCTTAAGAATTCGCAAAATTCTAGAACAATGTTGTCGCTTGATTTATCCTGGAAGGAAATCTTTTTGTTAGCGGGATGCACATTATAACCGATGCGCGACGAGAGTATGAGTCGTTAAAGGAATAGCGAATAATTTCAATAAAATTCGTATATGAAGAGCCATCAAGGATAAGACTTTTATGGGATGACCCGAAACAATACATTGATCAGCCGGCCGTTATTTACGCACAATACAAATTCCTACCTGAATTGCAACAAACTCGAGCAGCACAGTAATTTACTTTCATTCGCGAGTTCTTTAAGTAGTATAACGATATCTTGGAAATGTTTCAGGGTTTCCGCTGTTGTCAATTATACCTGCCCTCTTTTCTTACAAACCCATAAAATCGATTGTTAAAAAAAGGAGGTACGGCACACAATCCAATTAACACAGCTGTGCCTCCGTCCAATGGATTTTCGGATTTTCAGGTGCTCGTGCATTCGGATGAAACAGCGCTGAACGAAGGAGAGATTTCTTCGACGCGAAAGTTTGATTTCGACGAGAAATTTTACGAAAAATAAAACTTTTGTGTATCAATTTTAAGAGACAGGTGCCAAACAAACTTTTCTTTTTTCCTTTAATAATTCTAATAAGTTGTAAACGATGCGTAAATGCGTAAAATGTCTAATTATGCTAATTAGGATGTGGGTCTATAGTATCAAAATGTTCCGTATCAATTGCAAGGTGCCGTGAGCTACACAGGTTCCAATTTTATTCTCTTGATAGTTTTAACACTAGAACTACCGGACGAGTCAAAATGACTTGCTCCTAATTTTTTCTTTTAGAAACCTCGAAATTATAAATATATTTAGATGAGAAAATTTTTTAATAAACTTCCTTATCCAAGTAGATATTTAAACAAAACTGGTACGAAATCTAATCAAATGTAATGTTTGCTTTTGTTGTAAGGCAATGTATGCCAGTTGCGTTTAGTGCTTGGTTGTTCTAGTGTTAACAAGTAGCAAACGATGTAACGTTTTTTTTTTTGCGATAAATGTATGTATGCCATAACTTGGTGATCAAGGTGGAAAATCGCGAGAGGTACGGTAGCGAGCCGTAAGGGTGGTGTCAGCAGATGAACCACGAGTATAGGTCAAGCCAGCACGAGCGTGGGTCAGCTGTCAGTTGTTTGTCCTTGCGGAAGGGCGCTAGCTAGGCGCAGGGCGCAGGGCGCAGGGCCTGCATTTGGTTTGTCGCAGGCTGCAACGCAGCCGTGGACGACTGGCCGCGCGACGTTTTTCTCTTTTCTATTCATTCCGGCGAGATCTCGGACCCCTGGACCGTTGCCCGGAACTACGACTCGGGGCACGAGTCTTCGTTTCATTCACCGGCTCTCGCTCCTTCTCTCCGAAACCCTGGAGAGTTCTTAAAAAAAAACCCTAACGATAGCTAGCTTCCGTTTCGACATGCCTTCCTACGTTTGGTAAAAAGATTACGTCGATCTTACAGACCCGACATAGTTCAACGCTGCGTTTACGGAGCACTTTTTTCTGGAAAATGATTTCATGTTTGGAAACCGCAACGTCCAAACACGATAACAACGAACCATTGTCTCGTCGCTCGCGCCGGAGATTACCGGTTTCACGGATCCAGCTAATCCCGGTCTAATACCAATTGGCCACGGTGGTTGAGTCGACAGCCCGGAAAAACTGCTTAAAAATGTATGTATATAGTAGATGAGTCAGTTTGTTTTTCCCGAGGCAAAGAATCGCCGTCGAGGACTCTGCTTTGTCGAACTCGAGGAATCGGATCGAGTCGTGCGGGATTGTCTGGAAGAAAACAATTTTCCGCCTGGTGTCCGACTTTCTTTGGGGGTGGGAGAGGGGATAAATAAAGAGTAAACAGGCTTGTTTGCGCCAACAACACGAAAGGAAATCGGAGGGGTCAGTGTGTCACTGATAAAAAAAAAAAAAAGAATAAAATCTTCTTCGGTGACTCAAGGGTCGCGGAAAAACGAACGGAATCGCATTATCCGATCGTGATAACGTGCAAACGAGCGCGCTCGGTTCTGTGTGCTTTCCGGCTCGTTTGTACCCGGTGGCTCGTTAAAACCGTGCGTTTTCGGACTGAGAGGAAAGTTACCGTTTTCTCAAATTCCAGGGAAATCGATACGGCTCTCCGGATAATGGACAATATGTATACCACCGCCGTCGTCGGATTTATAAGCATATTTTCGATGAGTGGGAGAGAACCACGATTTTTCCCCGTCATCGAGGAAACTGCAACGTGTTTGTCGCGCGGCTGCTACGGGGCGGAACGGAAAAATATTTTTCTGGCGAAATTTCGAGTGCGTCCGACTGGGGTGCCGAAGGGGTTGCGGAGCAGCTGTTTAAACCATCTCCGACACACCCACGCCCAGGTAAACGATGCATATTTTCCGGCGGTGCCAGTCTTTTGCCACAACATCCTTGGATACACGAGCGATTAAAAAAAAAAAAAAATGAAAATAATGCTGTTTTTCGTCCACTTCGCACGCTGATTTAACGCTGAATTGCCGGAACGAGTCCGTTTGACTCGTTTACAATTACACATATAAAATAATAATATATATTAAAAAAATAATAAATAATACAATAAATGAATTATTTATTAATCATTTTTATTTTTGTTACGTTAAATTTTTCAATTATTTGTTTTTTTTTAAATAACTTTTTTTTTTAAACATGTGTTGGTTTTTAACCTTTTGCACTTGAAACTATTTTAACTTCAAAACGCAACCATTGCTTCCGACCTAGAATATTTCCCTTTTATATATTTTTTTTTCATGTTACACATACGAAAATGGTGGAATTACTCGTACAATACTGAAATGTTTAGTAATTTATTGCATACAAAAAATTAACTAATGTAAAAAATATTTTGAATAATGATACAGCAATTTTTAGTGACACCTTATATTCGTCATTCGAGTGGTAAGGGTTAATAGAATTATGATGGTAGGTGTTTCATCACCCTTATTACCATACAATACCATACAATAGATAGATACCTTCCTTTTCATCCGGCAATCTAACGTTAATTGTTGATATACGATCATATCGTAAATCATATCGTTTCTTCTTCAAAATGGAAATTCACTACATTTTTACCATCCGACTACACGCTGGGGGTCGTTTGTGTGCGGAGGGCATTTTCCTTTTTTCAATATCATTAAAAATCCAGATAAAAATTTATGTAAAATAAATCTGGGGGTCGTTTGTGTGCGGAGGGCATTTTCCTTTTTTCAATATCATTAAAAATCCAGATAAAAATTTATGTAAAATAAATAGCACTAAATAACGTTAGCGAACAATGTTCAGCTGTGCCATCGCTAGCACACACTTCCAAATAGCACTAAATAAATGCGTTCCAATTTCACAACTGTCCGTTAGAAAAAATGTAGGTAGAAGAGTCGTTTGTCGTATTGTGAAAAAGTTACGGGTGTGACCGACTAATCCAATTAAAATGTACAGTTGAGAAAATGAATGCTTTTAATAGTACCCATAAACACTGCCCCATTCCACGGTTTAAAACAAACATTAAAGGGATCAGCTATTTCAGTATTTCCAACGGGAATTTGGGAAATGACATCGCGTAATGGAAGGTTGTTTAAGAAATTGTGAACAATGCTTGCCGAAACTACGCTAATGCGATGCTCGAATTCCCTTGAACTAAGAAATTGCTGTTTTTGCAAAAATGTCACGCCTGATGCGACGATCGAACATTTGGAGCGACTAGGCAGGCTATTGTCTCGACGGGGTGACTAAGGATATACTCAAACCCCCATCGGACCCTTTCGTTTCATCGGTTCGTTCTATTCTATCTCTCGCTTCCAGATAATAATGGCAGACCTGTTTTCTCACTCTCGGGAACACTGGCGTTATAAAATCGGGCACGCGAAAATTCGGCCAGGTAAAAGTGGTTCTCAGAAGCCGATAATGTGGTGCTGTATAATTGTTAAGTGGATTTATGGTAACGCACCGGTACTTCTCGATACCTGGTGACATCGGCCGATTTTCCAGGGGAAAAATCAATACTTACGGATACGAAAAGCGAGTTATTCATTTCCAGGAAAATACTTTAGAAGGATGTCCGATTTTTTCCAAATCTCGCTCGCACAGGGCCGTAACAAGCCTCTCATTTTAATTGACACCTACGAAAATAATTTTGTAATGTGAATATTGGCTTTGCCGATGATCCGTTAGACTTCGAAAGTCGGCTCTCGCCTTCGATAGTTCGAATGAAAATAGAAAATTCGTGATATTTTCCCGGGGCAAAGAGGAAAATCGGGGGACGGACGCGTGGTGCATTATTGGGAGTTCCTACATTGCTGTTTATCCGCGATGACGGGCATGGGCGGAGGTTACGGGACACGTGCCGCTCCCCACTTTTTCAGTCGTTTGCCATCGGATTCGACCGTTCCTACCCTACGTCAACATCGACGAATCCACCGGGACCTTATGGACACATCTAACCTTCGTTTTTGTCTGAAAATATCACGATAACGATTTTAAAGAGCGAATACACTCGTACAGGTTCGCAAAATGCAAGAAAACCTGTCATTGAACTCTCCGAGTATCACGTCTGTACTCTCCGTATCACATATACATTCGTAAATAAATTTGGATTTTTGTAAAAAATTTTGCCATTTGTCCGCGACGACAATCACAGTGCGGAATTTACTGTTCAAAATTTACCGTGCGAAATTCGTGAATATCACGATATGAAATGAATTTCTTTTACAAAAAATGCATATTAGGATGAAAATTGTTATTAACACTAGAACTACCGGATGGGTCAAAATGACTTCCTCCTAATTTTTTCTTTTAGAGATATTGAAATTATAAATGTGTTTCCATGAGAAAATTTTTTAATAAACTTCTCTATCGAAGTAGATATTTAAACAAAACTAATACGAAATCTAAACAAGTCTTATTTTGTTGTTATTATAAGGCAATGTATGCCAGTTGCATTTAGTGCTTGGTCGTTCTAGTGTTAATAATCATGTAATGATCATTTTTATGCATAATACAATTTTGCAATATATATATATATATATATATATATATATATATATATCAATCATTTTTATATATTCTGAATTTGTTTTTAATGTATGTTTTATACGTATTAGTAATTATTAATATTATTATTAATTTGACACATGGTTCATTCGTTATTAATTTCATATTAAATTGGTTAGTTACAAAAATAATGTTTTTTTACAAAAATTTTTAATTTTTGAAAAAATTGATTAATCATATAGGTGAATTTAATTACCTATATACGTACACATTAATAACCAAAATATTTAAATCATGCTGTAACGAAAATCGGTGAACAGAAAACGTTGCTACGCACCTATCCAAGTTTGTAGGTGTCCACGAAGCTACGAAAATGTTTCGCAAAGTTTACCTTACTCAAAAACTGCCCTATATTGTTTCAATACTACCTGGACTTGGTGGTAAAATTAAGAGGGCGGTAGGTAAATGCGAACGAAAGAATAGAAGGATTGCCGAGCTCCAACCCGGGCAAGGTTAACTCGACCCTAAAGCAAAGAAAATGTATAATTTATTGTTCCCTACGTTCCACGCGAGCACAGAACTCGATGTTTCCTTGGAACCGAGTTATTCATTGTCAGCCAGCACAATTCCGCCATTAGGAGCGAGTTCGAGTTTTCTGCAATATAAAAATATCTAGTAAGAGGATTAAAAGGTTTACTTGATTGCATTACGCAGCCTGGCTAATTAGACAATAGGGGATTAGGCAGTGGGGTCGAGGCTAGTAGGTGCTAGACAAAGACTTGCAGGTCATAATCGTTCCAGGAAGGTTCGACTATTTTATTGTACCGCCTCGCCCTCTCCTTTTCCAAATTGGATTTCGTTATCCGTCGTATACAGAAAAAGCCGCAAAAGTTAACGAGAAGGTCGTCAAAAATGAATATGTAGGAATGAAATCCAATTATAGCAATTCTGAATCTGAGCGGGATACCAAGGGCGATCCGCGAGATCGAATCACGAATACGTCACACCCATTAACGCGGTTGATAAGCGAGCGATTAGTCGCAACCGATCGTTAAACACGCGATCGTCGCCGGTAATCGGTGGCGGGAGTAATTAGCGTCCGGTTACGTGAACCTACGAAAATTCGTTAATCAACTAGCTCGTTAACTGACTCGGTTCCGAAAAACCATGCTCGGAGATTCGTAAAACTCCATTACTCCTGCAGACCTCGACTATGTAGACCCAACATTTTGTTCACGAAGCGTTCGCAGGATTTCGGGTTATTGCTTTCGAATATTTACGAGCCGACAGTCTAGTTTTTGTTGTCAGCTTTCCGTCGCGTTTATTGTTACTACGAAAACGGAGCTAAGCCCGGAGACACTTTCTTCCTTTCCTTCTTACACCCCACTCAAGCCTTTCCGTTATTCCAATTATTTTATTGCTGTCACCTTGCTTACCCTGTCATTTCATTTGTCCATTCGCTGAACCGTTGTCTCCGTCGCTGGAAATAACAACAACAATACCCTTGACCTACAAATAAATACGTTCTGCGAGGAACCAGGCAAATTTTTTTGCTTCGGAAAATTTAGCATGTACAGTGATTTTTCTGCATTACCACAGTGTATATCCTGTGAAGGGCCACGAAGCTCGGGAGGCCTTGGACGCAGAGGAGTGCAAACATAATAAATATTACGAATAAAAAAATACAAATATTAAAAATATACATAAAATGAAAATTGTTGCACGATGTGGTGTAATACTTACCTGATAACTGTTAATACTGCAAAAAACTACACAACTCTTTGATAATACATAAAAATTACTATTAAATCCACGATGTGTCATGGCATGATTGGAAGGGCTATAAATGCTCTTGACATGTATTCATGAATGTACAAATGACGAAAAAAAAAAAAAAAAAAATAGTACATTGTTTATCAGACATTTAACAACATTAAGATGTAAAAGATTGACAGTTTATACATACGGCTTATGGAAACTTGAAAAATTACGATGACATTTGGGAAAACGAGAGATGACGGGTAATAAAAATTTATCCTTAGGGGTTTTAGCGGAAAATACGGATCGCCAAAGGGGCACAATGGAGGCATAAGTTGATGGTACTAGAAATCATCGAGGTATCGTTATGAAGCAATTTGGAACGGGACTTTGGAAAGGAATTTCTAAAAGGATTGCGGGCGACAATGGCTGAGTTTAGGGTGGGTTAGGTAAAACTGGAGCATATCCGTGACTTTAAGTTAGGGTACGCTGGACGGGTCAGGGTGCCTCCAAGGGATTCGCCCGGTTAGAAAACTTGTAAAGCCAACGCGGTGAGTTAATTGCATTATTTATTATCCGAGCGGGATTTGCAAGATGGTTCGCTCGGCGAACATTTTTCTGGATTCTTTGCTAAGTCGCATTTATGGGGCGAGCGAGAAAACAGCGCTTCGAGCAATTCCAGGAACAATAAGGGCCCCAAGGTCACTGTTCGCAAAGGGGTACACGTGGCCTTTGCAAGCGTTAGTACGGTCCTGGCGATGACTTCGCCTGCAAAAGACAGGAACACCCGAGCAGCATTCATTATTATTTATTGCATTTCACGTTTAACGTTTCGATCCTCGTGAAAGTCTATGCAGAAAGGTAGCGGGGCTTTCAAACAGGAGAAACGGACTGCTTAACAGTTGGATTTTCAATACGATGAAAAACTCCAAATTCCGTTCTTTTATGTGAATCTACGATCGTTTTTGTATCGAAGGGCCTTACACTCTTACACAGAGAGAGCCTTACAGTCTTCCCTCTCTTTCATAAACTTTGAATCCAGTTATCCGAAAATTGTGTTTTCTCACATAAAATGCACCCTTGTCAGCAACTACTACAGTTATCTTCGAAAACTCTTCTTTTGTTCGATTCCTCATATTACACTCTATATATTTTATCTGTGTTTTTTTCAGAATATTGCTTTCTTAAAAAATTATGTAGCCTCAAGCGCATTTTTAAGATGATTTTCATAGAATCAAATTTTGAAAAGTCAAAAATATAATTTCTTATATAATGTATTCTAATATAATGGTATATTTAGAAATTTACATGGATAGAGTTATAATATGTCCGACTCACCAAAATGATTTTAATAAGAGAAAGAGAGAAAGAGTAATGCTCTTCAAATTTTCAATTATTTTAACGCGATGCAAAATCGGAAAGGCGAAAGCGGCGTTTTTCCTTTCTCCCTTTTTTGCCGAGAGGAAAAACAAGGTCGAGCGGAACGCGTGGCCTGGGGACATAGTAAAAAAACTCGGGGAAACAGTTAGAAATTCATGTATCCCCGTCACCTCTTTCCGTTCCTCTTTTTTCCCCGCGTTTTTCGGACCTGGTAACAGTTTAACTGTAAAAGCGTCGTAAAGACGGGCGACAGAAAACCGTTCGGTCCCGTTGGAAAAGCAGATTAGAGGGAAAGGGTTGCAGGGGATTTTTTGATGAAGCCTTTACGGCTTCGAGATTTTTTCTTCCCCCGTCCCCTGTACCGGGCAACGAACGGGTTAAAGGACGATTTACAGGCTGCCTGAAACTACCTGTCTCTCTTTCTCTCGACCGGGTAACCTTTGAAGGGTTAGGCGCGCACGCGTTCAAAGTTTTCTAAGAGACAACTTTCCCGCATCGCTCACCGTTTCCCCGTTTTCTCTCATAAAACGCGTTAGGGAAATGGTGAGCGGTGTCGGGGGAGACCTTGCAGCGTTCCTCCCCCGGTTTTCTGTAATTTTGGATCTCGACTAATGGCTTCGGTTGTCGGATGTTTCCCGATGACGGGGAAAGGGTGCGATCCGTCCGATCGGAGAGAAAGCAGACCGTCCCTACGTCGGAAAACGAAAAGGGCGAGAGCGCGCACGCGTTTTCTTTTTCCGGATGGAAATCGCCGACGCCAATTAGAGTGGATACCTCGTATTTTCGAACGAAACCCCATTCGAATGCGCACCGGTCGCCGTGCTAACCGTTTTGTCCTTTGACTGCGAAGGGCGAGAGTATAGCGGCACTGAGTGGCCTAATACCCTGCACCGCGATTTACGTTGCTTCCCGATCCACGAAATTAAACATACGAGAAACAGCTTCGCTGCGTCCGATCGTGTTCTTCAAGCTTTCGACCGAGCCAATTTTCGATCGTGAATTGTCACGAAGACCCAACGAAGGACAAATGAGACCGGGACGATGAGAATGTTACCATATTCGAACGTAAATACGATGTAGTTTATACTAGTGTCAATACATACTGTGAGGCAGTGAAGCGAAAGCGTTGTTCATTGAATCAAGAGGAAAATAAAAAGTTACTGAAACACGATAGAGATCCTGATCGATTAATCGACTTCTCATCCCCCTTTGCGCTCGGAGCTGTTTTAACTCCGAAACGAAACATTTCTTTGGATCTAGAATATTTCTATATATTTTTTTTTCACGTTATACATACGAGAATACATAGTGCAATTTACTTGAACGTTACTGAAATGTTTAGCAATTTATTGAATACAAGCAAATTTGGTAATGTAAATATAAATAACAGTAAAATAATAGTGAAATAAAAGTATAACTAAATTGAAAAGTAGCAAGTAATAAAGTGAAAGTAAAATGATAGTGAAACAAATGTAAAAGTAAAATGAACAGTAGCAAGTAATAAAGTTAAAGTAAAATAATAGTGAAATGAAGGTAAGAGTAAAATGAAAAGTAATACGTAATAAAGTAAAATGATAGTAAGTATTTTGAACAATAGTAGGTTCAATGGATTAAAATCCATTGAAGGGCGGTGCGGGGTATTTTATTGCGGGGGGAGAGGGAGTCATATCTTAATCCTATTACAGTTTTAACAAATTCGTCATCGGGATTTACGAGACCGCGTCGACAGTTTTCCAGATCGTGGATCCTTTTTTAAATTGCAATCGCATTTATGCATGCAGATTTGTTTGTTTATAATATTATGAATGTGGATGTAACAATGAATAGGACGCATACGCGCGGAATATTTAAAAAATTTTAGATCTGTACAAAATTCAATGGCGACTTCCGCACGTCGCATTGAACGAAACGCACAAGCATGAGTCAGTATGAAAACTGTACGAATATCAACTACTACAAATGACTAAAAAACATAACATGCCGATAAATACAGCTTCGCAAATAGAAAAACCGACTAAGATAAGATTTTTCATTCTCAAATTTCTGTAAACGCCATTTTTAGTACAGCATCTGCAACTAAATATTAGATTTTGTGAAATTCCACGTATTCTTCAAAATAAAATGTCGGCGGCCAGAACGACACGCTTTAAATTTGCGCGCAAGTCAATCTGCAACTAAATATTATTCGATTTTGTAAAATTCTACGTATTTTTGAAAATGAAATCTTTCGGCCAGGACGAGACGCTTTAAATCTGCCCGGCAGTGAATCGGTCAACGCAAGAATGGAACAAAGTTCCCTAGTAGCACAAAAATATTAGATAGATATTTTTTTCAAATATTGGAAAAATATTTTTTAAGCCACATTTTTTCATATGAGAAAAATATTGGATCTGAATATTGTATACAAATACAAGAAATATAAATAGAATGTTTAAAAAATATAAGCTAAATATTCAGAGGATATAAACTAGATATTTAAAAAATATAAAGTAAATATTAAAAAAATGTGAATTCAATATTTGAAAAATATAAATTCAATATTCAAAAAACGTTCAATAAAATGTTCAAATTTAAGAAAATATTCTAACAAAAATTAGAATCTATGAATATGTATTACTTTCTGCGCACTGTTTATTGAGGGAATATTTTCTGTATTGTCTGTATTTGGAAAGAATATTCTATTTCTAATATTAAATAAAGATTTGTTTTATAATGAGAAAAAAATATTTTTTTCGTGATATTAAATAAATATTATTTGTATATTAGGAGAAAATATTCTCCTTCTAATATGAAATAAAGATTCATTTAATATTTAGAAAAAGATATTTGTCTCGTAACATGAAATAGATATTTCCTGAATATTTAAAAAGAAATATTTGTTACTTAATATAAAATAAATATTCTATGTACATTTGAATATTAAAAAAGGATTGTATCTCTTTTTAATATTATATGAATGTGTATACAATATTTTGTGCTACTAGGGTTTATCATAAGAATAATTTTCGTAATATTCTCTCACTTTGTAGATTTTAAGAAAATTTTTAATTGAATCCACGCTCGAAATTGTAGAGTGAGCAAGAGAGACGGGGAAGAAGGAATTGGCAAATAAGGAGAGGATTCTTCGGATGACGGTGGGGGAGTCATGGAAGGGTAGGGTTGAATGACGAAAACGATAGCCTACTCGAAGAAGAAGAAGAAGAAGTTCTTGGTGGAAGGGGTGTCGAGGGGAATAGGGATTCGCAAAATGTCCGTAATTCGCAGGGAGCGGGTAGTAGGCAAGTGAAAGGGAGGGGGTATTGTAAAACGGCTATGAATCCAGGATTCGGGAACCGGGACGTTACCTACGCTCCGATTGGCCGGGCGGTCTCGGTCGACTGGAGAGGGTAGCTGCCCCGTAGGCGCGATCTACAAATACCACGGGATCCCGCATTTTGGGACTTAGTAAGCCTCAGTCGACCTCGAGCTTTCTTACGGAACTCGAGGACGGATCGAGGAATCGGTGCGCGATCAATTTTTGAAGTATCTTCGTTTCATTAATATTATCGGTACATCGGTTCCCGCATAACTCCTTGGATACGTCCAGAGTAATAGTCGTCGTCGACTACATCGGTCTACAGAGTGGATCCAGCGTTCGTGGTGCACAGTGTACGAGGATCTCGTTCGTCGATCGGAAGTCAACGATTGTGGAACTGGAGGAACCTGAAGGCTCATCGATCCGGGGGTGTGTATCGTTTTTGTTATCGTATTCCGATAATCGATTATTACCGAAGTCCGTGATTTTTCCGACCGAGAAGAATAATCTAGTTTTCGAGCGGATCGTCGAAGCGATGTTTGTCGATTGTTTCGCGCAGTGCCCGATCGATCACCGCTTTTTTTTTTCCTTTGATCGCGTGACTTTTTTGCGCCGTTCGTTTGTCAGTCCGTCGAAAGGATACATCCCGAGCCGATCTTCCTCTCGCTGTTGTTCGCGACGACAAATTTTCTGGGAATCTTTCGAGGACGTTCGTACGGTGAGAGACACGCGCTCGAAACCGGCCGTTGTTTAGTTTTCGCGTGTTTCGAAAAGTGTCTCAGGGCTCGGTGTCGACGTTAGAGAAACAAACATCCGGAGGAAATTCAATATGTCTACGACGACGATGGGAGAGCGTCGGGAAAACAAATGAGCCGCGGACTGTCCCGTGAACTCTTTCGCCCGCGACCGGTTGTTTACGCGTTCGCCATTGCGTCGCCGATCGGACATCGGTCCCGGTCACGCGGTTTCGCTTCCCTTCGTTCGGCTTGATATTTTCTATCAACGATCGCGAAAGCTCGAAGAGAACCCGTGTTTATTTTTTTGCCGGAGGAGGACCGATCGAAGATGCCGGTGCGGGCGCCGATTTTCCGCGTTGTTGCGTTTTTCCCGCGGATACGCGGAACCGGCGTTCCAAGTACTGTTTTCCCCCCGTTTCGTCCTTTCGCCCCGCCGCTTTTCTATTTACTGTTGTGATCGTGGTTGGAATTTCGAAAGACTAGCTTCGTGTCGATTCGACCTTTGCCAAAGTCTTTTTTCTCTCCTTGTCCGACCGAAGACGGGAGAAGCTTTAATCGACTCGTAAACGTCCTTACTACGGAATGCGAGAGCTCTCGAGCGTGCTCGCGACGCGCCGAAAGAATTTCGCGGGATCCGATTCTTCGAGCTCTCGCCGCGATCGCGAACGTTCTTCTCCGCGATCGGGTTGTTCTCGTGAAGAGATTCCTCGGAAGAACGGAACAAGAGGATAAAATCGGAAAAGCTCTCTCTCTCACTCTTTATTTCCGTGCCTGGCTTTCGCTTTCAGACGGCACGGTAAGCAGATTTGCTCGCGGTGGACGGATAATTGCGTCTCGGGATCCAGCGGGGAGCCATCCTTCGGTTTCTGCAAGGGTTGTTTGTTTTCGGCTCGGTCTCTCTCTATCTCTTGTAGAACAGGCGCGCGGCTGCTTCGAATTTTATTTACGACCCGCCGTCTTACGGGGTAAACGGTACAATGAAAGTTCGTCGGAAGTCAAAAGCGGAATCTCCCGAGCAACCCGGTCTCCTTTCGGGCTTTCAAACCGTGTGCTCTACTTGAATAAATGAGCGAAGCCCTTAACCGGCCCCGAACCGTGGTACCGTTTACCTTCTAGCCGGGTAAACGCCGAAACAATTCCAGAAACGTCCTCCGAAACTGACCACCATAAATTACCACGTTCTGGCTATTGGATCATCATGGTGCTGGATCGCAACGCTCGAACTCGCACCGAAACTTCCCGATTTTGTCGCTTTTGCTTTGTTAGATCACAATTCTTATTATCAACGCTCGATAGAGTTGATAATAAGAAGTGTTAATAGATCTTAGATATGCAAATTTCCATCTTGACAAATAGAATTATCTAAATACTGCTGTTTGCTAAATTTTATCATTTCAGTGTAATTGTACTAATTCGGATACGCGATTTTCTGCGTTAGAAATTCCGGTAGTCATAATTTCCCAAGAGGCTTAGGAAAATAAAAGAAAAATTCTACTTTAATTTATTCGGACTCGATAATCTGTTAAAGTTATAGCTATTGGATTTATAATTTCCTAGAAAGGATGAACCATATATAATTCATTCTCTTTTGTGTGTCTATATTTCTTAAGAAATATATTCTAGGAAATTATAAATCCAATAGCTATAACTTTAACAGATTATCGAGTCCGAATAAATTAAAGTAGAATTTTTCTTTTATTTTCCTAAGCCTCTTGGGAAATTATGACTACCGAAATTTCTAACGCAGAAAATCGCGTATCCGAATTAGTACGTAACTCCTGAGCCTCGACAACAAAAGAAAAGTAGAATTTTATTTCAGTTTCCTAGGAAAATTAATAAGATATTTAGTAAATTGTATTCGAAATCTTTTGAAGGATTAACAGGGTTGTTTTATTGTATTAAAAAATAATTTTCAAACAGATTTCTGAGATCGTACAGATTAACCGAAGTAATGCTTATTTCTGTCGGAACAGTGAAAGTCGGAATTGTAACGAATATCGAAATAAAAACCAGCGACTCGGTTCGAACTCTGTCAAAGACGCGTGTGTTCCCTTGAATGACTTCGATCGAAACAATACCCACTATTATTTGTTGCCTTGCTTGAATAAATTGTCCCGGCCATTCTCGCGCGCCGGAATCATTTGTTCTTGTAGGGCGTTCAAGGCGAAATGACGAGTCTCTCGAGGGTAACAGGCAAACATTGTCGAATGATTTTACCGGGAATTTGCTTTAGAACGCGGCGTGTTACCTACGAGCAGGCAGAACGGTACGAACGAGAGAGATATAGATAGATAGATAGATAGATAGAGAGAGAGAGAGAGAGAGAGAGTGAGAGAGAGAGAGAAAGAGAGAGACAGGAGTTATTTGTCGCAGCGGTACCCTTCTTCGTGGAAACTTACAATCGTCGTAAATGCCCAACCCTTTACTCTCTCATTGTGCCCTAGGTTTTCACCTGTCCTCTTACGGTATTCAAATTTTTCGACATTTCCACCCCCGGATTTCCCCATCTGTCCTCGAACGGTACTCTACGATTCGCTGGCGCGATTTTTCGTTTGTTGGAACAATAGTTCGAAGCATAAACTTCGTGAAAATCCCGTGTAATTATTTCATTTCTCTCGCGATACTCAAAAGCGAGACATATACAGTCGATTCGGAAAGTAAGTTAACGACTGGTGTATGCAGGCAAATGAATATGACATGTCTTTAATCTTTAATAATGATAATATATGTTTTACTAACATATTTGTTTATTTCCTTACACCTCCTAAATAAAAACAATACAATAACTTGATTTTATTCATCATGTTCATTGCCTACATATCACCAAATGTTAACTTACTTTCCGACTCGACTGTAATTGCGTTTAACTTGTAGAAGATCGATTCGAGGACAGAAATAGTAAGAAACAATAAGTATAAGTAATAAATTTGATGGATACAAATTTTTTAAAATAAGTATTATATCTCTCGATACTATCGACATTCGTTTAATTGTTGTCTTCGATTTTCTGTGAACAGAGCAAAATGTCAGAGAACTATTGGGGTATGCCGGGACCTCTGGTACACACGCTGGATCAGCAAATGCAGCAGCAACTGCTGCAGCAACAACAACAGCAACACAGCATTGCTGAAGGGCAACATCAGCCCCTCCACTCGTCGGCAACCACGCCCGCTTGGGGTATCGCAGATATAACCGTGGTGAGTAATCGTTTCAACCCCTCTCCGATCGAATCGCCGCTCGTTTTCTCTCCCTTTCTCGCCTGCTCCCGACTTTATTCACCCCTCTCTCTCTGTTTGCATCTCACCCTCGAGCCACCCTCGCGCTCCCGTTGTCTCCTCTTTTTTTCCTTTTGATCCCCACGTGCGCCGGGTTTCGCCATCCCTCTCGTTCATCCCCTTCCGCCATCGACAAAATGTCGCGTTTCCGTTCGGTTCAATGGATCCGTGCTACCTCTCGATAGTCTCTTCTTCTATCTCTAGAGCTTCGCGAGACACTTTTCTCTCTTCACCTGTTCTTGAAAAAAGATTCTCCGAGATTCCTCTTTCCATCGGTTAATTCTGGGAGACGATTTCTGCGACTTTGTTTCATTAATTTTCTATCCGTTTCTGTAACCGACTATATCTTCATTTTATAGTGTCCCAAGATTAGCATTGTTAAAGAATAATAAAGCGATATAAAGTCATAGCAATAAAGTGGTACGAAGAAAAAATAATCTACTAGAAAATTCACAGTCTACTTTCACTAAGAATTCTCCAAGAGATTCTTCTATTTTGAAAGTTGTCTAGAAAAATCCCGCAGTTTAGATCTGTGATCACGATCGAAAAATCAGTCGCGCTTAACCGTGGGCGTATTTCATTGCAGAAAGAGGAGCCAATGGAGGACAAGAACAACGACTCGGGCGTGTCACCCGATCATTATACAAGCTCAACGGCGAACAGCAGCTTCTCGCCGAGTAGCGCTACCTCGCAAGACTCGAACACGATGCAGTCCAACACGTTCGACTATAATTCGCAGAGCATGTACAAAAACTGCGTCTCTCTGCCCGAGCAAGCGATGGACATTGTCTCCAGTTCGATGCTAAATACTGCCGAAGCTTCAATATTTGACGACGAGCTCTTGCAATGTCCTGTCTGCAAGTTCATCACGTTTAACAGGTAACCATCGTTCTAAACAGTATCTACAAATCTGATGATTGGGGTGGCTATTTTATAATTTTTATTGAATCGTTACGTTGAAATTTTAATTACTGCTGAACATACGAGGATATTTATATTATGTAGTTGATACGGTTAAAGGTTCATAATCTACACGAAATACCAAAGTTTTATTAACACTAGATTGCCTAAGCAAGTCATGTTGACTGCTTTTGAATTTCAATTAAAAAAATAATTATTTAAATAATGACACAGCTTCTTATAATTTTGTGACTTTTTCTATAACATATAAATGGGTTAAATAATCATTGTTGTTGCCCCCCCCCCTCCTTCACTTCCGGTATATAGGTAACGGCTTCCGGCAATATAGGTATATACTAAGCTCCCGTCTTTCTAGTGTTAAAAACCAGAGGTGTTCTAGCACTTATGAGCGGGAGTGTATGTGCAGTCACCGCAGACAATTTTGATTTTGCGTAAAAGTCAGCAGTCTTCAAAGTTGACCCATGAAGAATTTTTCACAGTGATCGCGTCTGGTACGTTTTTAACGATCGAACACTTTTCCATTTTCAGAGTGACGTTCAGCGAGCATCTGTCCGTGCACTGTACGAATAAAAACGACGCACCCGAATTCGAGAAGAAAGTTCTCGCGCAGCTGATGAGACCGGTGGCATCTCAGCCGATATGTACTCGCACGCCCCCAGCTCAGGCTCAACGTACCCAGAAGGAACCCGAAGAAACGGAAGAGGAGCCGGGTCTCCGCGTGCCCCGCGTCAACTCGCAGGGCAAGGTGAAGACGTTCCGGTGCAAGCAGTGCAGCTTCGTCGCGATCACCAAGTTGGAGTTCTGGAATCACAGCCGCATCCACATCAAGGCCGAGAAGCTGCTTACCTGTCCAAAGTGTCCGTTCGTGACCGAGTACAAGCACCACCTCGAGTACCATCTGAGGAACCATTTCGGCTCGAAGCCGTACAAGTGCGAACTGTGCACATACTCGTGTGTGAACAAGTCGATGCTGAACAGCCATCTTAAATCCCACTCGAACGTCTATCAGTACAGGTGCGCCAACTGCGCGTACGCCACCAAGTACTGTCACTCGCTGAAGCTCCATTTGCGGAAGTACTCGCACTTGCCGGCGATGGTGTTGAACGCGGACGGTTCGCCTAATCCGTTGCCTATCATCGACGTCTACGGAACGCGACGAGGCCCCAAACAGAAGCCGGTCAAGCAGCAGAAGAAGAAGAATAATGACCAGAAATGCAAAGCGGCGACCAAAACCAATGCGCAATCGACTGTATCATTGCCGCAAGTGGCTTCGTCTGCTCAAATGGCGCCTGTCGGCGACAGCTTGCCCAACAGTCCGGTGAACGGCACAAACGGCGCAAACAATATGAACGGCATAAACGGCATAAACAATGTGAACGGCATAAACGGCACAAACAGCATGAACGCCGTGAACAGCATGAACGCCGTGAACAACATGAACGCCGTGAACAGCATGAACAGCATGAACGAGATGAACGCGATGAACGCAATGAACGCAATGAACACAATGAACGCGATGAACGCGATGAACACGATGAACGCGATGAGCGCAATGAACATGAGCCCCATCGGAGCTTTGACCGCAGTAGTTTCGAATCAGCCGATGATGCCGTTCCCGTACAACCAATTGTTCCCCGGATTTCCTCTGGCTCAATTCCCAGCCACCTCGGACAGCTCCGCGGAGAAACAGATGGAGCAACTGAAGTCCGCAGCGTTGATCGACTACGGCAAGTCGATCGGCGACGAGACAATCATGGAAGAAATGCCGCAGAACCTGGTTATCAAATCTTACGACGATAACAAGACAGCCGATAACAACGAGGATGCAAAGGACACCGAGATGCTCTACTCGCCGGTTCAGGAGGAGCCGCAGAACTTGGAGGCAAAAGCGGTCCCGTTGGACTTGAGCAAACCGAGCACGGCGAACCGCGTTCAGAACAAACCGACCGCAAGCTCTCTGAAAGCCACTGGGACCAGCCGACGCAAAGGCAAAGCAGTGAAGCTGGATCGTAGAATGATCGAGGAGGACACCGACGAAGAACAACAGCAGAGACCGCGCCATTATAAGGAGGCGATGCAGCAGAAGCGGCAACTGAAGAAAAAGATGATGCAGCCGTCCACTTGCCGCGGCCCGAGCTCCAGCCGCTCGAGCCCGAGCCCGAGCAGCCCGAGCTCCAGCCGCTCGAGCCCTAGCTCCAACGGGCCGAGCACCAGTGGTTATGGCACCAGCCGACCTGACACCAACGGCTTCGACTTCAGCGGCTTGCACTTCGGCTGCCCGGGGACCAGCGGCGGTATGCACTTCGGCTTCCCGAGCACCAGCGGCATCAACTCCAACGGCATGAACCCAAACGACCCGGGCACCAGCGGCTCGAACTCCAGAGGCCAGAACTCCAACGGGCCGAACTCCAGCGGCCCGAGCTCCAGCAGCGCAGCGAACAACGACGACGACGATAACGACTCCTCGAACGAGTTCAACTGCAGATACTGCGAAATCGGGTTCGGTAACGTGGTCATGTACACAGTGCACATGGGCTACCATGGCTTCAGCGATCCCTACACGTGCAATATGTGCGGCTTCAAGTGCACTGAGAAGGTGTCGTTCTTTCTGCATATCGCCAGGTCGAAGCACACCTAGCTCGAACCGGATGGAATCTGGTCGTTCTGGAAGTTGGAAGCTCCGGGTGATCGATTGAGGGATCTCAGGGCACGTTAGCCGGCCCCGGCGCGCAAACCCATTGTTGTTCCTCGAGAACAACATTCTTCCCTGCGGTGGATCACCCCCTGTTCCTTCAAGAAGTATTGGAGTTACCTCGATCTCGAGCGAGAATTAGTACACATACGTACGTATACATTGGTACTATAGATATATACTATAAATATAGTTTGGAAGATATATACATATATATATACACATATATATATACACAGATATATATACACACAGATATATATATTTTGATATACGTATACGTACATAGCGATACAGGCTGTTGTAGTCGGCGGACGCCGGCTGGAACGAGAGTCGGAGCGGCAGCTTTTTTAACAGGTCGAAGAGACGAGCAAAATAACTCGGGAAGCTCTGTGCTTTTCCATTGTTTACGTTTTTAAGCGATACTTCTATGATTTTTCCATTGTTTTTTCCATTGTATAGAATTCTATATTCCACGATAGAAAAGAAAGGAGAAGAAAATAGTGTATTATCTTGCTCGTCTCCGGAGTCCGTTGATCAGATTTTTTATTTTTTTATCGAGGCGAGACTCTCGTTCCATGACCCGGTTTTGTCGCGACGCGGACCGAATTGCGAGTTATTCGCTATGTACGATGATTTTTTCGGAGATGAAGAAGGGGGATGCGACGATGACAGAGTCAGAGATCGCCGATAAAGGATCGACGCGTAGAGTCCGGATTTAAGTAACGTGCGTCTCAATACTAGTCATATGCACCGTGCTATATAGGGAGAAGAGCTGTGTGTCGGTGATCTCGTTGCGTGCAATCGAACAAGAGCTGTGTGCCAAAAGCGTGCTGTGACGAAATGTAACGCTATTATTCTCGGGCTGCTGTCGCGTGTGTGTGTGTCCACGCTCCTCCTATTTCAGACGCGCGCATTTTGCGCGTCTTCTTTTTTCGGTCTTAGCGGGAACGCGGACGGCAATAGAGTCGATCCCGAAAGCGATTTTCAACGCGAAACTTCAAACGAGTTTTCTTAGCGTTTTTCAAACCCCAGTTGACGTCGTCGCCGATTCCTCGGTGCCTTTTCTCTTTTCATAGATTTTTAAGTTCACTCACTGCGATAACCTTTAGCTTTTACGGGACATTTACCCGGTACCCCCTAGTCCTTTTAGCTGTTTTTCGTTTTCATTCTTTTCTTTTTTCTCTTTTTTTAAGTTCTTCTATTTTCGTTTTGATCCTCCCCCCCACCCCCCTCTGACGAGAAGTGTACAGCGTTGGAAGTTCGCCGGTGATTTTTCGGTTCACTCTTTTCATTTTTAAACAATCGTCTAACTTTGATTCTTCTTCTTATCCGTCGACCCGTTCGGCGTTCACCGCGATTGTCTTATACCGCGTGTTTATAGTATTTCCCCCCCGCGAGATTTAGCGATAATAGTGCTCGTTCATTTTCTTTTGAAACGTGGCGACAGCCGCTCCTGATTTTTAAGGAGGATCGATCGATCCTCCAGCGTCGAGCTTCCGTTCTCGTGGTTCCCCCGCGAGAATTTATCGAAAAAGTAAAAGAACAAAAAAAGATAAAAAGAAAAAAAAATGAAAGTGTGTGTGCGAGAGAGAGAGAGAGAGAGAGTGAGTGTGTGAGAAAGCGTGAGTGGTTTACGGCGAGGTGCGAGTCAATTATATAATGTGTATATACGGAATGATTATATTTTTGAAGAAGGCAGATGCCATACTACCGAAAAACGTGCGTGCAACGGTCTTTTTTTTTCAACGACAGTTTCTTCACGCCGACAACGAACGCGCGTTTCTTTGCTACCATTTCCACGGGCGACTGCATCCATGATAAAGCGTGTGTTCGTAAGACTGAGAAAGGACAAAAGCCTGATAGTTTCGTTTGCGTAATGTTTAAGTCGATGGCTCGAACTTGCAACGCAATATGCAATGATTCTTTGTTAATTTTTTGTATTTCTTTTTTTTTTTTTGCCAAGGAAGAGACATTTTTCACTTTTGCCTTGCATAATCGAGCCAGTGCTACCAAAAAAAAAAAAAAGAAAAATGTTCCAAGTAGCATAACATACCATAAGTAGCATAACTAGCATAGTATAGCATAGGTTAGTTATAGTGTATCATCTATACATTCCTATTTGTAAAAATATAGATAAATATGTATGTAAACTATAAAATACATAAATTATTTATCTAAGAAAGCATTCCGCTTTGAAATTTCCTTCCTGCGACTCGTCCCATAACAGTTTAACCTTCGTATAGCCGACTTGTTAATGTTCCGCTAAAAAATATTAAAAAGATTTATTTAGTATTAATTTATAATGTCAGAATGAGAATTTCGGCAAATACCTGATCGTTTTGGTTGGCTACGTAGGGCCAAGCGGGCCTCTAAAAATTCTGTAAATATTTTATAAGAAAGTCGGTAACAGAACATTTGTTTATAGTCGGTGATAGTACAAATTGCCGGTGCAAAGTTTAAAAATTAATGATTTAACTGCTCGATGCATCGACAGGAAGATCTCCTGCTATAGTTTTCCACTTCGACCGACTATTTTATAAAAACTGGAAGGAAACTCGTGGTAAATGTAAGATACAGAGATGGTAAAATCATGCGATTGTCGTTGCCGAGCATTGCAGTTGCATCAGTCGGTAATTACAGTCGAGTCGGAAAGTAAGTTAACATTTGGTGATATGTAGGCAATGAATATGATGAATAAAATCAAGTTATTGTGTTGTTTTTATTTAGGAGGTGTAAGGAAATAAACAAATATGTTAGTAAAACATATATTATCATTATTAAAGATTAAAGACATGTCATATTCATTTGCCTGCATACACCAGTCGTTAACTTACTTTCCGACTCGACTGTAACTCGACCGAGCAACTCTCGTTTGAAGCTCGCACGCATCGCGATTTCTTTTGTCGCTGCAGTATTAAAATTTTTCAACGAGAAAAGACCGCGTCCGTCTGTAAATAACGATGGATTATTCTCCAGACATTTTGGAGACATACTTGCCCACCGACGACAAGAAAGTCGCGTGGACGCCGGACCTGATCGGTCCTATTTTCAAGAACAGCACCGTCGGACTGAGGGAGGTTAATTTCTTTCTGGTCAATATTCTCGTTCGGCCGAAAACGAGACGTGTGACGTGTCCACGATTTTTGGCGGCAGGTGCTGTTCACCCATCGGAGCGACAAGTGTGTCCGAAATCTGGCTACTTTCGTTCCTGATGAGCTGATCTACGAGACGGACATCTCCCGGAAGAATTTCCGGAAGTTCAACGCGGTGCTGGCGATGATCGACGTCTCACGGATCTTCGGCATCTACAGAAAGTTCATGAACGCGGAGAATGGTGGCAGCTGCACGCTGATCGAGATACTGAACGATATCATCGGTCGCATCATCGAGGAAGTCTACTACGGCGGTGGCGACGTCTTCAAGATCTCCCGTTAGTATCTCTTCCTCCTTATCTGTAAAATGAAAATTTCCACGAGGGTTTACAGCCTAGCTATTAGTATGTTTTCTGGAGCAGTAGACGGTCTGATAGTGTTGTGGAGGATCGGCGATGACGACTTCTTCTCCAGCATGGTGTACAACGTGATCCTGTACGCGCAGAGGATCCAAACAGTCGTTGGGGCACTGAAGACCAAAATTCCTGTGCCAAAGAGTACGTCTTTCGTCAACGCATTATCTACCAACGATTATTTCCTACTTTCTTAACACATCTTGCGCGGGCACTTTGCCGCCAAACCCTTACCGTGTATAGGAATTCATTCTTGCAACGCACCTTTTGTATTTCTGCAACTCATGTCTATCTGATCTTATTGTAAAAACATCACAAAAACCCATCGATAACAATAATCCATCAATAATTCGTGAAAAACGACTTTAGTCGCTTCCCGCTCAAGATGTGTTAAAATCTATGGTTCGTGGCTAAGGATTGTTTAATCTAATCGTTTTCCTTAGAATTATTATATGAAATATGGTTTTCAAGCTTCCGTTTGGTGCAGCACAATCCTGTTAACCCATTTGCATCATTAGCGTATATATACGCTCAACTTTGTTGGTCGCTATCATTATTTGTTAGCTAAAAAATAGAAATGGAGGGTGTTGTTCGAGATGAAAGTAGTAATTCTGATTTTTTCTTATGCTGTTTATACGAAGTTCTTTTACTTGTAGTCATGTTTGTACTTAAAAAGATGATAAAGGGCTTCTTTTCGTATTTCTTTATGATCCAAATGGGTTAATAGGCCCCCGGTACATAAAGTATTAACAAATCCTTTCCTTAGCTTCGTCGTCTCTTCTCTTCGCTAATACCGTTTCATACGATCTTTCGGTAGTCGACATAGTGGTCTCCGCAGGCGAGATAATATTCTCCGTGATCGGCTACGACAAGGCCAGAGATTTCGTGATCGGTGGCTCGCCGGTGACGGACCTGAAGTACGCCAAGAGGATATGCCTTCCCGGAGATTTGGTTCTGGCCTCGAGCGCGTGGGAGCATTGCGCACCTAACCAGTACGAGTACGTGATCAAGGACTCGAGCAACGTGAAGGTACCAACAATTTTTCTAGAGCCGTAGACTCCATCTTAATTATTGTGTGTTGGTGCAAAAGTTCGTGTTAACACTTTGGCGTCCGCACGTTTCGTAAACATTTCTTCGCTTGGCGCCGGCAGCATTAATTCAGATTAATGAACTTACTTAATTACTTATTTTTTTCTGACTTTTTTTTGCTGCCGCCGGCCACTGAGCGGTACCATGCGCACTACACCACTGTGGTTTTCATTTGCTGTCGCCGGCCGTCGAGCGATACTTTGCGAAGGTCACCACTGTGGTGTCCGCGGACGTCATAGTGTTAAGATACAACAAGCGATCGGGCACGAAATTTTGCAACGACTAGCGGTGCTTAGAAGACACACACACACACACACACACACCGATTATGGTAATGTTTGTTTAACAGATCATCAGGGTACTCGCTGTACGGATGGGATCGATATCGACGGTGAAACGAAGGAAATCTTTTCACCGGAAAGCGTCGATCGCGAGCAGGCGCGAATCCGAGGGGGATCCTTCTCCGGATGATGAGAATCCAATCGATAGCGATATGGAGGATAGATGGGACCGACTTTCGTCCTTCTCCGGCAGGTCTCGGCAATCGGTGAATCGCTTGAGCGGTGTACACGGTCCGTTCCCCCGTTCAATCTTAATCCGGTATTCTAGATTCCTTCGTTAAGGGCCAAGTCGCGATAAGGTAGAGAAAGTTTCACGGGATGAAAGTTTTTAGAAATATTTTACGCTGGAGAAGGGTTTGTTCGAAAAAGGAAGGTTCGATGCAGTACGCGTTGGTCATGATTTCATAAGATTGTGCAGATAATGGATTTGGTAATGCATGTTTCCGTGGATCTAGTTCCAACATTTATCGTTTGTCAGCGTACAGGGCGTAGGAAAACCAGTTGTGTTTTTATGACACACGAAACCACATATGGTGATTGGTATACTCCTATATGTACCTCGTCTGCGATAGTAACGAGTTAAACGATTACAGCGGCCAGAGTCTCGATGATCGAAGCGCTGAAGAAACGCCTGGGCAAGCACTTGGAGACGTACATAGTGAACCCGGTATTATCCCAGGTATTTAGTATATTTTAATGTATTCTAGGATATTCAACAATTTAACATCGCTACTCGTTGCTCGATAATTCCAAACGAATCTGAATTTCGATCAATCTGTTCGCAGATCAAGAGCGAAGAACCCTTGCGGCACCTCACGGAAGTGAAACGGCTCACCGTGATGGTCGTGAACATTATACCGAGCCAGTGTTCCGTGCACGAACTGATTTCGCTTGTCGACGAGCTGTTCACGGTTTTGTTAAAGTATTTATTTAGTACGATACTTGTATTTCGTCTGAGTTGCGCGGTGCGATCCCGTATAGGATGGACAACGTCTCTCGCGACTGGCAGATATTGCACGCGTAATGCTTACATTCAAGCATAGTTAGCAAGTACTCGGGGTGCGTCTGCAACACGAACGTCTACACCAAGGACATTTTTTTCTACATCGTGTTCGGGATGAAAGGCTACGGGGAGTCGGATAACGAAAACCCGGCGAAAGGTGGGGTGCTGTCTGCTCCGCAGATCCTGAACGAGGCGAAACGCGTGGTCGGCGTGAAGAGTATTTTCATCGGTGTCGCAACCGGTAATCGAACAGCTTGTCGATCGCTGAATTCAAGTTCGAGTTCGATTCTCAGGCACGCGATTTCTTCAGGAATGGCTTTTTGCGGAGTCGTCGGACACATAGTCAGAAAGGAGTACATGATTTTCGGGGTACCGATGGACAAGGCCACGGCGATGATGCCGTTGTCTTTCGGCAAGGTATATCGTCCGATCCTATCCTCCGGTCGCTTCGTATTCGTTTCCACGGGAACTCCTGTTCCAGGTGTCCTGCGACTACGACACCGTTCTGTACAGTTCCGTGAAGACGTCCGCATTCCGATCGCGGGGGATGAAGATGCTCAGAGGATTCGGCAAGGCGCACATCTACGAGGTTCTCGACACGAAAACGTGAGTAAACATACGATTTTCGGTAGACACGGTAATCGGAAAAGAACTTTTTATCGAAATTAAGGACTTCTCCCTGGAGCGTGTCCGTGGATGACCTGTCGACCATCAACTACGTCTACCCGATGCTCGGCCGATCGAGAGAGCTGGAGTTCTTCAAGGATATCTTGGACGACATCGGAGTGCCGGGGAAAAGCTATTCGGGGATGCTTATCGAGGTTCGATCCTTGGAAGGGCACGAAAACTGCTTAGAACTTTTAGATCCGCTGTGCGCATCAGCTTTTTGTTCAACGTGCTGTGCTTTTTCATTGCCGGAATTGAAAATTGACGTATGCATCGATCGATACGGAGAAGAAACGAGAGTGCTCACGCTCGGGGTTTTAGAGTGTCCTCGTTTTTCCTGCATCATGTTTTTAGCCTGGAACAGTATTATCAACTTTTTAGCCTGGAAGAGAATCTGCATCATCTTTTTAGAAGCACTATACCGGTGACACTAAAATCCCGAGCGTGAGCACTCTCGTTTCGTCTCTGATATACGATTGTGTACTTAACGACTAGGCGTTGGCGTCGATCGTACGTTGTTCTAGGAAATCTCGGTAAACATCGCACGCAACACGAACGTGCGGTACCGCGGTAATTGTCTATAGCGGGCCTGAACAGAATTTTGTTATGTAACAGTTTGAAACCGTGATTTAGGGAGGCGAGAGATCGGGCAAGTCGAGACTCCTCGACGCGTTCGCCACGGTCGCCCATAACCGACAATTGACCCTGCTGAAGCTCAGCGTGCGCGAGTCTTTCGCGGAGAAAGAGTTTTCGGTGCTGTACCAGCTGCTTCTACAGGTAATCGAATTCCACTGGATCTCCTCGATTCGTTCGATCGAGTCCGATCGTGTTAAAGAACTCGTTGCCGCCCAGCTGTTCGACGCGACGGACTGCACGACGATACACGATCGCGAGAGGATCGTGTCGAACAAGTTGACCACCCTGATACCCCCCAAACATTTTTGCTACCTGAACCCCGTGATGAAGGTTCAGTTTCCTCTATCGAAAGACTACTGCAAGTACTCGGATTGGGAACGTCACACAAAGACCATCGACATCTTCAAGATAATCTTGGAGAGGGTACGACGGCAGAGCAACGTTTATCCGAACTCTATTTCTACTGCTTCGAGTCCGCTTTACTTTTGCGTCGCAGATCGGAGAAAACATCTGCATCCTGCTCGACGACGCGCAGAACATGGACGTGCTCTCCTGGAAGTTTCTCGCCGCCGCCATGGAGATCGATAACGTGATCATAGCGATGACCTTGATGGAGCCCCTGTCCTGGGACAATGTGTCACAGGTACAGCAAGGCATATGCCAGGACAAGAGGCTGATGAACAGGTCGCTGCTGGAATTGGAGCCACATCACCTCACGGCGTTCGCTTGCCAGTTCTTGAACGTACTAGCGATCCCGAAGATTCTCAACAGGCGAGTCGAAAGGCGATTAGAGTAGAGAGTGTACTTGGACACCGAACGGGTTAACGAGTCGTTTCGTTCAGGGTACTTCAGCGACGCGGCAAGAAATCGATCGCCTGGTGCGAGGCGTTCCTGACGTCCACCTTGCAAATCCATGCGCTCGAGTTCGTCAATATCACGCCGATGGACCCGAGAGTTCATGACCTTGTTTTCGCGGATAGCACCCTCGTGGCCAAGATACCTATTAATATGACGCCGGAGGAGGTGGCACCGCCTTTGAAGTGGACGCAAATGAGCACCGTGAACGTTTGCGTGCCGTCCTGGCAGCACAGAGGCACCGTCGAGATCAATCGCGACGTTATGGGTGATTTATCGTTCAAAGTTCCCGCGGGTTGTACATTCGAATTTCGACCAGTTCTTGTGCAGGGTGTATAAAAAGGTTTGGTTTTGGCAAGCGTAGGCGTATTCAACATCTTCGGATCGATGAAGATCTGTAAAAAAAAAGTTGCCGCAAAATTGTCCTTGACCTTGAATTTCAAGGTCAAATTTTTTTTTATTGCATTATATTCTACTCGTCATGAGGATAGAAAGTGTCAAAGGAACCACGGGTCAAAACTTGACCGTTCTCATAAAAAATAATATTACAGTTATTACTAATAAAGTAAGCAGTTACTATTATTATTATTATTATTGTTATTATTAATTACTAACGTAATTGATCACAATCAATATTACCTTTCAAGTCATGAAAGATGTTCATCTTCTATTTCTTCTTCTAAGCCAAAGAACCGATCCCAGCGAAACACGAGAAAACTCGTGAGCGGTCCTTAATGTGTTAAGAAATATTATTCAGAATTGATCGGTTCTTTGGCTTAGAAGAAGAAATAGAAGATGAACATCTTTCATGACTTGAAAGGTAATATTGATTGTGATCAATTACGTTAGTAATTAATAATAATAATAGCAACTGCTTACTTTATTAGTAATAACTGTAATATTATTTTTTATGAGAACGGTCAAGTTTTGACCCGTGGTTCCTGTGACACTTTTTATCCTCATGATGAGTAGAATACAATGCAATAAAAAAAAAAAATTTGACCTTGAAATTCAAGGTCAAGGACAATTTTGCAGCAACTTTTTTTTACAGATCTTCATCGATCCGAAGATGAAGAATACGCCTACGCTTGCCAAGACCAAACCTTTTTTTACACCCTGTACATCCCTCGAAATTTCCATTCGCGAAACAATACGACCACTTGCCCCTGTTGCGATTAGGTTTCAGGATCGACATGTACAACAGGATGAATTCCTACGAGCAAGACTTCGTGAAGTGTGTGGCCACTTTGGGTGAAATTTTTCCGCGTAGCATGGTCTCTTCCGTGTTGATCAACGCCGCGCCGCTGTACACGAGCAAAGGAAAGGGTTCATAACCGTTTCTACAATGTATCGCGATTTCTAGTAATATCCGGATACGTTGGTGCAAGAACGTACTTTCTTTTTCAGCCGTGGCACAGATGATACGATTGAGAATCCTCGAGTGCGCGACGATCCAGAGGAGGCACTTGCACATAGACGAGTCGATGTGCTTCCTGTACAAGAGACGGAAAACCTTCAGCAACATGCATCACGTGATAGGCTGTCACTGCCAACCCATTCGTTAGTCGAGCCGTGCCAGAGTTCTCTTTTCGAATCTCATAATCGACCATTCCGATTGCAGGAGTTTTCGCGCCAAGGACTTTGCCATCGTACGCCCACTGCCAGTACTTGGAGTTCACGATACCGGCTTACCGCAAGCTTTTCTACAATATACTGCAGGTCCACGAAAGGAAAGACCTCCACACGAAAGCGGTGACCATCTTGGAGCGGGACGCCCACAGATGCAGCACCTGCGGCGGTGGCAAGTTCCTCGAAATTTTCTCCAAAGAGGATACCGCGTCGGAGCTGCCGGTCTAGTTTTTTCTTTCTGTAGAAACCTTGCCCAGCTTCTTTCTCTCTTTCCTCCCCTCTTGATAATCAAATTGCGGACCTTTATGCGAATTCCCAGTAGCGACGTATCTCTTGTTCGCTGGCGGCTCTCGCACACGCGGCCCGAACAAAAATCAAATAGAAACGCTATCAACATATTAACGCTATCTACCGGAAACAAAATAATTTTTCACGTAATAAAATCGAAACGAAATTATTCGATTACCGTACTTGTCAGAGACTTTCAAGACTTCCACGGCCCGACATTATACAGTTCTCACTGTTAACAATGGAGGTGCCTCGTTGGTTCAGAAAGATCTATAAAAAAAAAACTCTAGAAAATTATGAAGCAATCGCCGGTGGATAATGTGTCGAGAACTGTAAAATATTACGGGGTCCCATAAGTAATCAATTATTTTCAAATCTAAAACAAGCTTCGTAGTAAATTCAAGTTATTATTTCTTAATTTATTATATAATCTTATAGAAATCCAGGGTTCGCGAAGCAAAATATCCAAAACAAATTCTTTCTTGCAAAGAGAATTCTTTCTCGCAAAGAGAATTTCACATTTGAACGAGAGATACGAAATGCACAAGCAAAATGGTCATGGGGAGATTTCTTGTTTATTTTACTACACGAGTGAGAATCGTGCCAGCGAAGAGCTCAACGATCGTCGTTTCCACCACGACAGGAAGAAAAAAGTGTATCGTCGACGAGCATAACGATTCAAAGACGCAGGACGCAAAGTCGCCTGATGGACAGAAGAGAGTCGAAACGAAACGTTCTGATGCTCACCAACGGGCTAAACGAGTCGGAAAGGAGGCAGAGCAGCGTGACGCGTAGGATCTCGGTGCTACCTAGTTTCGACGACGACAACGACGATCAAGGTAAGCCTCGGAATTCTGATCAAAGAAACGACCTCGTTCGAGTACGATACTCTGTTCCAGATGAGTTCGTCGCACAGTCGCCCGACAACCAGATGTCGGAAGACTCGAAAAAGCTGGACATCTCCTGGGAAAAACGGCTGAAACATTTGAAGCACCTGGACTATCGTAATTGTCGATGCGTCGACGCGGTCGACTATCTCTACTGGAATACGCTATCGCATATTCGGGACAGTGGTAAAGTCGAAACTAGGGCTGTTACTTTTTCGCACCTTCGACACTTCGAAACTTCGAACCTTCGATTCGTTTCCAGTTAACGGATAAAAGGAATAAATTTTCATAATTTGTTTCTATATTCACCACCTAAACTATTTCAATAATTTATTGTTAACGTAATATATTTATAACTTGAATTATCCTTTCGATAGCACATCGTGAAAATAATTGTTTAAATAAATAAATTTTCATAATTTGTTTCTATATTTATTATTTGAATTATTTCAATAATTTATTGTTAAAATAATGGTTTAAATGAATAAATTTTCAAATTTTGTTTCTACATACATTATGTGAATTATTTCAATATTTCATTGTTAAAATAATTATTTAAAGAATGTACAAGTATTTACATAATGAATATAGAAACACATTTCTATAGATTATAAATTTTTATACTCTATAGAAATGTGTTCCTATATTAATTATGTAAATACGTGTACATTGTCTAAACAGTTATTTGAACAATAAATTATTGAAATAACTCAAATAATGAATATAGAAACATATTGTGAAAATTTATTTATTTAATAAATTATTTTAACAATAAATAATTGAAATAACAATTCAAATAATGAATATAGAAACATATTATGAAAATTTATTCCTTTTATCCGTTAACTGGAAACGAATCGAAGGTTCGAAGTTTCGAAGTGTCGATCCTTCGATTTTCATCACCTTCGAATTTTCTGCAATCGAAGCTTCGAAATCTTCGACCTTCGAAGCAAAGTAACAGCCCTAGTCGAAACTCGAATCGATGGAACAAACTCGACCACTCAATTTCAGTGAATGACGTTTCAGTGGACGTCGAGAAGATGACCAAGTTCATGCTGGATTACACTGCCGGTTTAATAGCGACAGGACAGCCGATTTACGCGGCCAAGATCCTGTCCGACACCACTACGAAAATCGGGACCATGAAGGCGAAGGATCAGTTGCACGTCGACGCCTCGGACGAGGAAGCCAACAAAGCAATCACGTTGCTTCTGATAGGTAGCAGCGTCTCTCACGGTTACTCTTTCGTTTCGATATATGTAAGACGATTGCTCGGGTCGATTTTGGACGTACCGTGCACGAGATCTATCGATGAAATCTATTCGGCTTGACATTGTTCCTTGGTGGGCCACGAGTTTATGGTCCCCGTAAACAAACTTTCCCGGCAGACCATAAAGTGGTCCGAAAATTGTTTTAGGAGACGCGTACGTAGCCTACGGAAATTACGCGCAAGCTAGGAAGTTCTACAAACAGGCGGTGAGTTCGCGAGACGGTACTCGCTTGACCCGCCGCAAATCAATCTGCTACCGGCTGTTGAAGGAAAAATTACGGTACAAATTCCGAGGCTTGCCGAATTACCTTCTGAACCGTGTCAGCGGTCAAGCGGCGGTTAAAAGATTGGAACTGGCGATCCACTTGCAGCGGTTGGCCGTTGTCTTGATGGTTAGATCGGAGATTGATCTGTCGTTCGAATCGTGTCGCTGATAAAAACTTAAAAGCTTATTCGCAGCTGGAGCATGAGACGAAATCGTCGAAATCGCTGATCGTCCGGAGCTTCGACGCCGCATTCAAGACCATCGGCGGCTTTCAGGAGAAGGGGACGATCTATCTGACCGCTGTGACCATCTTTCGGAACAATTACTTTTACCTACGGTCTCTGGAGAAGCCGATGATGCAAGCCATCGAGGAGAAAACCATTTGGAACTCCTTGGTGGAGGTGACCATGCTTGCAGACGTGTATCGCGTATTCTTCGAGAGCAGGTGACAAGCTTATCATTTGCGAATTTGCTTGACGAACCACATCGGGCTTTCTGATAACTGGACTGCGGATTTTAAGGGTTTACAAGAAAACTGAAATTTTAAATATTAGGGGCGGGGGGCCCATAAGTAATCAATTATTTTGAAGTCTAAAACAAGCTTTGTAGCGAATTAAAGTTTTTATTTCTTAATTTATTATATTTTTGTTAGCCGTGTTTATTACACCGTTTAGCGTTGATGCGCGTTAAAATCATTCACGGAGGAAAGAAAGTTCGATTTGGTTCCTGTGTCTTGCCATCGATGCGAACAATTTTCATTTTGCATAAATATCCACCGTCTACTAACAGAGATTTCGCTTCTAATCACCCGTTTCCCAACGAAAGGTTCATGGACGGCGAATTGCAAGAGTGCCTCGAGTTCGGGGTCAATCTGTTGAAGATCTGCAGCCATTTCCAATACAACAAATTGAAGATCGCCGTGTTTCCCTGTCTGATAGAAGCCATGGTAAATAAAACACGTTCGCTGCTCTCGCATTCGGCTTGGTTCGTTCGAGCGCGCTGCTGTTTCAGATGTGGACCAAAAATTTGAACGCGGCGATCGACTTGCTGAAGGAACTGCATTACTTGGCGGAAGAGGATGTCGACAAATCTGCGCTCACCTGGTACTACGCCCTCAGTTTGGAGATGCTCCTCGACGCTGGCATGCACATCGAGTCCTACGAAACTTGTAACTCGTACTACGTCAGCATCACCAGTAAGCTCCTACTTATTTTTGTGGTTGTACCGATCAGAAATTCTTTATCGTTCAGAATTTCATAGAAAAAAATGATTTATATTTATAAATTTACTAGCCAATTCGTTTCGCTAATTTCCCGCTAGATGGCGCTACATGACAGTGGAGCTGAAAATCTGAAAATAGCGCCAATTCGTGCAGCGGCAAAACGCTCAAACTTCTAGCCAATTTGTTTCAGCAATCGCCCGCTAGATGGCGCAGCACGACAGTGGCGCTGACACTACGTGCGCTGGCGTTATTTTCAGATTTTCAGTAGCCAATGATTCGTGCCGAATTTTACATTGTACCTTACGACCAGTACGGCAAGCATCATTTGTGTCTTGACTTGTAATTATTTTAATCATTTTTATAATTATCCAGTGTCTCCATCTAACGGTGGATAGGGGAAACAAATTGGTTAGAAGTTTGAGCGTTTTGCCGCTGCACGGAATGGCGCTATTTTCAGATTTTCAGCTCCACTGTCATGTGGCGCCATCTAGCTGGAAATTAGCGAAACGAATTGGCTAGTAGTTTCAGCGTTTTGCCGCTGCACGAATTGGCGCTATTTTCAGATTTTCAGCGCCACTGTCGTGCTGCGCCATCTAGCGGGCGATTGCTGAAACAAATTGGCTAGAAGTTTGAGCGTTTTGCCGCTGCACGGAATGGCGCTATTTTCAGATTTTCCGGAGCAAATGATTCTTGCCGAATTTCTCACGGTACCTTATGTCGAGAGCGGCAAGAATCATTTGTGGATGAATAAATGTTGAACGAATACAACAATAACAAATATATCGCGGTAACAGTACACTGAGAAATTTCTTTTTCAAATATCGACTTCTACACATACTGTTTTAACACATTGACTGCCATGTCACTCATATGTGAGTGACCGAATTATTTGTCCAAGTTTTAAAATGAATTTTTACGTTAATATATTAATTCTTCCAAATTTTATTAGGATCTGTAACATGCAAGAAAGTTGAAGAACTACACAATATCATACATTTATCTTTTATATTTTTATCTAGTATCTTGTATCTTGTATTTTGTATGGCGGTCGCGGTGTGGGTAGTCTCATTTTTTCCCGAATTTTCCAATTTCCGGGCAACTTTTCCAAATTTTCTTTGCGTAAAAACCTAATTCGGACTACAACGAACATTAAAAAAAAAAAATTAGCCAAATCGGTCCAGCCGTTCTTACGTGATGTCGTGACCAACGAACAGCATTTGATTTTTATTATATAGATATTTATTGTATGCCTATGTTTTTTCCAAAGGATGTATATCGGCTACAACAGAATAGAATTTTATTTCGGTTTAAAGAATATTAATAACATATTAGACTAGAGAATATCCTCTGAACGTTTGATCCTCTTTCGGCACGGCACAAACTAGAAGTTGGTCCGAGTAGATGGACCATTTTTGTCACTCCAAGCTAGCAGAAATAGCTCAACTTTTATTCGTACTTGTTTGCTTAGGCATCAAGGTTTCATAGCATATGTATATATTAATCAAATTAATGTATTACATGTAGAGGTTTTCAAGGACTCGAGAACGGATGCTAAGAAAGGATCCTCGAAATCTAAGATGTCAGGTTTGTTCTTTCTCTCTCAGCTTGCCTTTTCTCTTTCGGTCGGTCCAGTACTTGATACATTCTTTTAACACGTGACTGCCACGGTACTTTTCAGGATTCTGGTGTAAAAATCCAATTTCATTTAAAGATCGTCGCAAAAGACTGTTCTTCTTAATGCAAAAATATTCTTAACAACTAGTAAACAAACTACGAGATAACTCGTAATTGGGAGAGTCTCGGTAGAACCGTGGTCGAGTGCAGACGTGTTTTCGTTGAGCTCTGCCTATCTGTGTTCACGAGTAGTGGTGTGGTTCATTTTCCTCTGTGTAGAACGGTGTGAGTGTTCTGATCCCTAGTGTTTACCTGCTTGAGAGAGGGGTCATCCCTCTCTCTTACCAACGACAAGCATAGGAACGGAGCCTCTGAGTACAGGAGCTCCTGCAATTTCTTCAATAATCATGGATCCTATAACAGTTGTCAACAAATCGAAAGTGTCATACGCTCAAGTAACACAGAGATTCTCATTTCCCACAAAGGAACAAGCAATTATCATCGATTCAGTTGAAGGAGTCACGATCCAGGAATACACAGATGCAGTAGTAAATTTAGTAGGCCCTAACAACATAAGATTTGTATCGAAAATCTCTCAAGGCCGGGTATGTTTCTACCTGGGCAGTAAGGAGATTGCCGACAAATTAACGGAATCCAGCAATAAGGTTAACATTGGCTCGCACTCGTTAACAATCAGGCCGCTTATCTCAAGAGCAAAAAGGATCATTCTTTCCAATGTTTGTCCCATTATACCTCACGAGGTCATAGAAACTGAACTTGCTAAAGTAAATATAAAACCGGTCTCTCCTATTACCTTCATTAAAGCAGGAGTTCACGGACCTGGGTATTCTCACATTTTAAGCTTTCGTAGGCAACTGTTTATAAACCCAGAAGATATAGACAAAGTACCAGCGTCTTTGTCCCTCTACTACGATAATACAGTTTATTGGATATATTTATCAACAGAGAAACTGACGTGCTTCCTATGCAAGGAAGAAGGCCATTTGGCTAAATTTTGCAAAAATGTTACTCAGGCGACGGCTGAATATAATTCCACAGATTTGAAGGATATACCATCTTCACAGGAAAAACCAGTTGAAACCAACGATAAACCTTTGACCATGTCAAGGGAGGAGGCTACTCTCGACTTAAATGACTCGATGCCTCCCCCTTCTCAGAACAAAAGAGCTTTATCTGATTCCACAACCAACAACACCCCAACAGATTCAACCAAGAAGTCTACACGATGTGAAAAAAAATATAGCAAAAAACAGAAGATACATTCAGAATCAGGTCCCTCTAACAATGATGTTGCTTCACTGCTTTCGCCGGCCGAAGATTATATTCGTGAAAATTCTAAGAATCTACCACTGGACATAGACGGTATCGCGGATTTCTTGTCCTCAAGCTTTGGGCGGCATGACATTTATGCTTTAGCCCATGGCTATACCAGTGACATCCCGGCGCTCATTATCATGTTATCGGAAATCAGCTCTCGTTTATCTAGTAGGAAATTGAGGAGTCGCATCCACAGAATTTTGAACCGTTTAACCAACCCTGATGCTCCTGTTTCATCAAACGAAGATCTTAGCTCTGTAGAGGAGTATTAATTCATCTATTGCGACAGGAAAATCATTCATGGAACCTTGCACCCTAAAAATCATTTTTTGGAACACAAGGAGTGCCAGACAACGTGTCGAGGATATTCAATCTATGCTGCAGGACGTGGATATCTTGGTTAGTGTAGAAACCTGGCTATCTCAAAACGATACATTTGTTAACTTTCCAGGATTTCTCACTATTAGACAGGATAGATCTCATTCTAGAGGAGGTGGTATACTTATGATCATTCGTAAGAACATTGCATTTTGTAGAATTGAGAACCTCCTTTCCCCAAATAACTCAGTTGAATTATTAGGGGTTCAATTATCTCAGCTTAGCCCACCGCTCAATCTCTTGGCCTGCTATAGAACCCCGGGTCAATCCCTCTCGCAGGATCAGTGGGACCTTATATTCAAAAATGTCGATCCCAACACTAATTGTATCTTTATGGGTGATTTCAACTCACACAACAAAATCTGGAATTGTAACTTTACTGACGGTAATGGGGTCAGGCTAAATAATTCTGCGGATGCTTTTGACCTCTTCTTACACAATGACAGGTCCCTCACACATGTTGATTTTTACAGAGATAAAAGATCTAATCTTGATCTAATTTTTTCTACTATTGACATCTCTGATAAGGTACATGTTGAAGTGAGAGATGAAACTCTGGGTTCGGATCACTTCCCTATTGAAATCACATACGATACTGCTAAACACCTCTATAAAAAACACTCATTCAAATTGAAGTCAATCAGAACTGATTGGAACAAATTTGATAATCTATTAGAATCTAAATTCTCGGAATTTCTTACGGAAGATTATGAGCTGCTATCCCCCCAGTCTAAATATGATTTTTTCACAAAAATTATCTCTAACACTATCTCGTTGAGTACTCCTATCCGCAAGCACACCAATGTAACGTTTCACTCGAATCCAGTATGCTGGTGGGATGGTGATTGTGACAAGGCAAAAAGACTTCGTCGAGGAGCCTTCAAAAAATGGGAACACACCAAAAATCTTGAGGACTTGGTGAACTATAAGAAACTTGTAGCTCAGACTAAAAAAATTTTTAAAAACAAAAAAAGAGAAAGCTTTAGGAAATTTGCTGAAGGTATCGATTTTCGCTCAAATCCCAGCTATGTCTGGAATAAATGCAGGATTTTTAAAAATAGGTGGGCCCGAGCAAATGATTCAACTGTTTCTGAGAACCTTCAACCTGATCCAGGATACGAGGAGGTTTTGGATAAGATTAGTCCTCCCTGGGTCCAAACAAATCCGGATTGGCTTCCTCCCTGCTCCGAGAACGAATTTCTGGATGGCCCCTTTGATTTTCTTGAATTTAATGTCGCTTTAGGTTCCAAGAATTTCAAATCGGCTCCTGGGATTGACGGAATTGATTATGAAATTCTAAACAATCTCCCCCCCAAATACAAGTTACTGCTCTTGGACATTTACAATCTAGTAATTTCTACAAATAACTTTCCCCCAAGCTGGAAAAATTCTTTTGTACATTTCATAAAAAAGGCAGAGGGAAATGGCCTACGCCCTATATCCTTAACGTCTTGTCTATGCAAGTTGTTCGAGACCATGGTTAAGACCCGGTTGCAATGGTGGGCTGAACACAATTCTCTAATTCCCGCAAGTCAAATGGGTTTCAGGGGGGGGAGATCGTGTTATGACAATTTGGCAAACTTGACCCTGAGGGTTGAGGAGGCCTTCATTGATAAGAAAGAAGTCCTGGCAGCTTTCCTCGATGTGCAGGGTGCCTTTGATAATGTTGTGAGTACCATTCTGTTGACGAGACTGGCGGATTTGGGTTGCTCTAAAAATCTTCTCAGGTTTATTAAATTCCTAACCCATGAGAGACAAATTTTTACAAATAAGTCCATGACGGGCCCCCGACTGGTTTTTAAGGGAGTCCCGCAGGGTGGGGTGCTCAGCCCCTTGCTCTATGTTCTATATGTTTCCAATCTTGAAGATAGTATCCCCAAAAATATCCATATATCCCAATTCGCGGATGACATTGCAATCTACATCAAATTTAAATCTGTGAAGTGGGCTCAGAATGCAATAGTAAATGCTATTAATTTAATAAGTGATAATCTCAACAAACTTGGCCTTGCTCTTTCCCCACATAAAACTAAGCTAGTAAGATTTAATAACAAAAGACCCATCCCTGATCCTGCCAGTATTGTATTTAAAGATTGTTCCATTGAATCTTGTGATTCCGCGCGCTTCTTAGGAATCATCTTTGACCATCGTCTCTCTTTTAAAGAGCACATCGAATTTGTTATAAATAAATGCTCCAAAGCTTTGAACATCATTAAATACCTTCGAGGCACTTGGTGGGGATCGGACCCAGAAACCCTGATCACACTCTATAAGAGTTTTATACGCTCTGTTATTGACTATGGTTCCTTTGTCTTCTTCCCCTCGAGTAGCTCCCTATCGGGAAAACTGGAGAGGTTACAATACAGTGCGATCAGACTTGCTCTGGGTTATAGAGTGACCACTCCGACCAACATACTAATCGGGGAATCTAAATTGATGTATATTAGAGAACGTGCTGTTTACCTGGGATGCTGTTTTCTGTCTAAGGCTCTGGCTCACCGCAATTCTTACACATATAATTGCATCAGAGATTCTTACGACTTATTTCAAAGGAAAAAACTCTCTAATAAACAAAGGATAATTTGCAAATGTCTTATATCCGTTATGGAAGCGGATGTGATAGAATCAAAGGATAGCTTAAATATTTACAGCTATGATTATACGACCTGTACAACTTCCATACCAATAGATACTTCACTGGGTCTTCTTGTTAAGGATACCAGCAACCCGATAGCTATTCTCAATGAGGTATGCGAAAACACAAACTGCTATAAAATATATACTGATGGGAGTAAAATCAAGGGATCTAACTGTGTTGGTTCTGCCTGCATATGTCCAGACTTGAATTTAACAAAAACACGTTCCATAAACCCTCTTGCCTCTATCTACACTGCCGAATGTTTGGCTTTAAGTGATGCTTTTGAAATGATATTAGAACACCAAAACCACAACTTCCATATTTTTTCTGATTCTCTTAGTTGTCTAATGGCTTTACAATCCCCCACTGTTAGCATAAAGACCAATTCACACATCTTTGAAATTAAAAGGAAATATAACCTATTTATTAGCAATGAACAAAACAGTTATGTCAAATTATTCTGGATCCCATCTCACTCTGGTATTCAGGGCAATGAAGATGCGGATAAGGCAGCCAAATTGGCTACCTCCTCGACATCCTTTGACTTTCCGAAGGTTCCTTTCACTGATGTTTACGAAAAATATAAGAAACAGGCCAAAGAGAATTCTGTGGAAATTATCAGGAGGCAAGGGTTATTTAAGGGCAAAAATTACTTCCAGCACTTTTTCCGTGACAGTTCCACACCCTGGTTCTCCCGTACAGGACTTAAGAGATGTTTCATTACTATGATCAATAGGATGCGGGCGGATCACTATCATTTAGCCGCTTCATTGGCACGAGTAGGTATAATTTCTGACGGCAAGTGTAGCTGTGACCAAAGTGATGAAACTCTAAACCATGTGATCTGGCAGTGTGAAAAGTATGACATTCAAAGACACAAACTTGTAGATTCTTTGCATAAAATGGATTATCAATTACCCTTAAGTATTGAAATGTTTATAGTTGAACCTAATATTAAGGCGTGTATTTGTATTCATCAATACTTCACAGATTGTAAACTATTTATTTAATTATTATGTATCATTGTAATACCAAACTGTAAAATAAATTGTAAAGCGAAATGGGCCCTTTAAGGGCCTAAAGAGCTTAAAAAAAAAAAAAAAAAAAAAAAAACTCGTAATTGGCGTTCTAGGCAATAACGCAAAACCACGAGTTGTCTCGTAGTTGGCAGTCGACGTGCTAAGTGCCTCTTAACACGTTAACTGCCGTGGGGGTCACCGGTGACCGGCACTCGACTTTGCTACAGCGCCGTGGGGGCCACCGGTGACCGGCGGCGTGGTCAATACTAAAAGTACATAATTATAGTAAATATGGATACTGATCAATTTTTCAATAATACCATTGTTACTATAATGGTTTGAAGAAATTAATGCAATATAGAACATACAAAATAATTTTTTTTTTTTTTCGAAACACTGAGAGTAATCACTTAGCAACCGAAGCACGATTGTTTAAAAAAAAAAAAGTAATACTTGCCTACAGCGCCGTGGGGGGCACCGGTGACCCCCACCAAAAAAAATGCTTCAAACATGATTTTATAACTCATATTATTTGCTGGGAACTATATTTCATCATAATATGCATCGCATAATGAAAAGTTCATGTTGGCGCCTGGGACAAATCATGGAAAATCCGTCCGGCAGTCAACGTGTTAAGGATCCTAATCCGACACTGCTCGCGATACGTGTCGCGAAAAGAGAGAAAAATCTGATGTTTTGCGAACAGTTGGCAGGCAGACTACCTGCGTTTTCCGGGATCCTCAGAGCTTGTTGCGCCTGATTACTTGCCTGACCATTTGGCAACTGAGAACGTCGATGCCGATAACGGACGATCTCGTTGTGAACGTCGAGGATTACATCAAGGACATACAGTACCACAAATACTCTCAGATCTACAGCTGCATCAAGGTACGCTGGTCTAACCGTACGATCGTTCGACGGCAATAAATCAGACAGACGAAATTGTTCTTTCCGTCTTCAGGGTTTGGAGTGTTACCTGCTCATAATGGTCCGTCGAATCAACATGAAAAGGTCGAACGACGTAATAGACAGGCTGCACAACGCGAACACGTTGATGGACACTATCCGAAGAATGGAGGACAAGGCTGCGTTCGTCAGGCCGTTTCTCCACCTGTTGCAGGCGTACATATTCCACGTGCGAAGCCGGAAAGCGGCGTCGTTGGTGCACTTGCAGCGAGCGAAGAAATTCGCGCAGCAGCAGGGCAACGAGATGATGCTGGCATGGATATTGCAGAACAGACGGGTACGGAGAATACGGTGTACATATACAGGGTGTCCCACATAAATGATAACACCTAAATATCTTTCGTATTTACAGTCCTATCAGAAAACTTCAGAGGACAAAGTGACGCTATTGCAGGGGGGCAATATAATGATGAAGAAAAAAATTTTTTATGTCGTGTTTTTCAATGAAATTTCAAGGTCACCGATGTTTTTTTAAATGGAATAGTATATTTTTTTTTGCGATAGCATAATAGACAATAAAAAACTGAATTTAGTGGATACCAACTTTTTGACCTTGAAATGACCTTGAGTAAGAATAATCAAGTTGAAGCGGATGAAATGTGGAAGTTTAAAACTTACGTGTTTCAGCAAAGATTGCGCGTTGTTTACGTCGGGTTGACCTTTACATATCCTCATAAACTTAAAAATTCAATTTACTATAAAAATTCTATTTAAACTCATTTTAATAAATTTTAAAATTCAATTTATTATAAAAATTTCTATTTAAACTCATTTTAATCAATTTTAAAATTAAATTTATTATAAAAATTTCTATTTAAATTCATTTCAATAAATTTAAAAATTCAATTTACTATAAAAATTCTATTTCAACTCATTTTAATAAATTTTAAAATTCAATTTACTATAAAAATTCTATTTAAATCCATCCTCGTAAACATAAAAATTCAATTTACTATAAAAACAACTTCCACATTTCATCCGCTACAACATGATTAGTCTTGCTCAAGGTCATTTCAAGGTCAAAAAGATGGTATCCACTAAATTCAGTTTTTTATTGTCTATCATGCTATCGCAAAAAAAAAAAATATACTATTCCATTTAAAAAAACATCGGTGACCTTGAAATTTCATTGAAAAACACGACATAAAAAATGTTTTTCTTCACCACTAAAATGGCCTCCTGCAATAGTGTCACTTTGTCCTCTGAAGTTTTCTGATACGACTGTAAATACGAAAGATATTTAGGTGTTATCATTTATGTGGGACACCCTGTATAATACTGTTACGATACCGTTCCTCGACGTATGCTTCTCCGTTGCAGACTTGGAAGCAGGATTACAACAATATGGCGCAGTATTGGATAGAGAATTTGGCGATTGCCGGCGAGACTCGCTGGCAGGAGATCCAGAACTTCGACGTGGACACTTGGTCGACGATCTTGTATCCCCTGCCGAACCCGGATTTCAATATTTAACGACAAATCAGCGATTTCGTTCCCGACAGAAGCTTCTTCGTACCTTCGGTACACGTTGAACATACAGGGACCCAATTACTGCGGGGGTACCAATTATTGTGCCAATATCAATCACACTTACTTTTAAAGCATAACGAATATTGAAAAAGAGATATATAACGTATCTATGTACCGAATTTTAATGAAAAAATTCAATATCTCTTTTTTTAATATTCATTACGCTTTAACAAGAAGTACAATTAATATAGTAACTGGTATCCCCGCAGTAATTGGGTGCCTTACCCTAGGCGTGGTAGTTCTAACGTTGTACCTGGTCGACGCGCTATTTATCACGTTAAGCGTCACACCGGTCCCTAGGGACCGACGCAAAAAGATTGCGCTATTGCACTATTTAACGGTAGAACGGCGAAACGATCGCTTTGCAATTTCTCAGTTAATTTATTCGATCGTTTCCGAACAGCATTTCCTTGCTACCGAAGGAACGGTTCTCAAGCGAATTCTTTAGCATTGTAAGTAGCTCGTAAGAGAAGGGAGGAACGTCGCGTTTAGTAATTGTAGCGAAATATTTATTGATTAAAGGCGTATTACAGTTTCAGGTTCTAAAAGGTAAACACGACGATCCCCTCGTGTGCACGATAGTTCGTTAAAGCGAACGTGTACGTTACCTCGGCTCGTATTCTTCTCGTCTGCAAGGCGACCTCCTGAACCTCCAGATCGATGTTGCGTTAGGAAACCTCTCGCGACCGACGATATATACCGGTTACTTTTCGTTGCGCGCGTTCACGGATACATTTATACGTTTCGATTAATTAATTGCTCTATCGGACGTGGCCGAGTACGCCAAGGACACGCGCGGAAGAAAACTCGGCGAAGGGGATGGGAAACGGAAGCATGGTGGGGAGCTTTTCAAGGGAACAAGGAAGACAGACCGGACAGGGGTAAGAGGAGAGATCTTTCCATCGGTCGATCCTTTCCGCGCGAGGATCGGCCGAACCTTTTTTTCTCGTTCCGTTCGTCGCAGGATCGAAGGAGTACGTCTTTCTGCCGCGACCCTGCATCTCGCATCGCGTATCCGAACGATGCTCGTCTTCGTTTTGATTGGTCAAACTGTCGAATCGGTGTGAATTTGTTCGAGAACGGACGAGAGGAATTCTCGTTCGAGGCACGAGCAAACGAGCCGGCGCGCAGGTTCGACCGGACGAGGACAGTTTTCACGAAACGCTTGTTCCGCAAAAAGAGTATAGTCAAGCAGAGGTTCCTTTGACCGCGGTGGGCGGATCGCGTGGCGTTGATTGGCTCGCGCGTCGATCGAGTTACGGTACAAGCACATCCGAGCTGCGACATCAGCGAAGAGAGAATCGAGTGCTAAGCGTAGCTCTACTCGCCGCTTCAACGTGAGCGCTTCCACTATAAAGGTCGGATTTTACTAGACCGATTCACCGTGGCCGGGATGGGCACGGGTTTTGGCTAGGCCATACTGAGTTCACCGTGTTCTAAAGGCGCTCAAGTGCTCGCAACAAAGGCTAATGCCACGCACTACGGGGGTTAGCTAGCAGAACCCCAAAACCGTATACTTTCCTCTTACCCCTCGGGGTCCTAGGTTAGAGTCCACCGGGCCATCTGGAAATGGTCAGACGCTCGAGGTAATGACCCAACCGGGGCGAGCAAAAATATAGTCGATAACACTGATGCCCCATCGGTTTTAAACCCTAGACCCTGTTTTCGAATCTAGCGACCTTACTTGACGGCCGTTTTCCCGGTCTAGTAAAATCCGACCTTTAAAGTATACATTCTATTTCAACGCTTTGCTCTCTTGGCTGGCATCGCGGCTCGAATTCGCTGGTACCCTAACTCCCCCGATAATCTCTATAATATACATATATCAAAGACAAGCCGCCGCGCCGGCGTACATTAATATAATATACGGCCGGTTGCCGCCGCGATCAACGTCGAATTACAGAGACTTCTCTATATATGTCGCCAAGGCCTGGATGATAAACGTCGCGGAATTATCCCGTGAGGGGCCACGAACCTCGAGAGGCCTCGGTATGTCTTCTGGATGATACACGACGCTGGCAAGACCCGTGTGGCGTCGACATACATCGAGAATTCACTGTATACATTTTCCTTTCGCCAATGGTGCTACGCGGACGAACTCGTCTCCCGTCTTCGAGATCAAAAGACATCGAAGCCTCGCCTTCTCGAATGGAAAAACTCGAGGACCCAACCGTGTTCCGTCGCGCGACTCGTTCGTTCCTTCTATAGGGAGGGAGGGGGTGGGGGAGAAAGAGAGAGAGAGAGAGAAAGGGCAACGATTCGATATCGGTTTCGATTTCATTGGCGTACTCGGCCCGGTTGGTGGTGGACGTTGGGATGCTGCAGAGCAGGGCTGCTTAACTGCTTCTCCGTCGCGAGCCACACGACGTTCCCACCATTCGGCAATACCCACTCCATACATCCCCCCTCTACACTCTTCTCGGAATGATGGAAAATCGATTGAAAACAAAACTATGAACAAATGACGAGAGATCATGTTGTCTCATTCTGCCGCGCTTTGCCTCGCTTTCTTTCTTCGTTGCACCCAATCCCCTCCATCCACGTCCATCGCGTAGAGAAGAACATTAGCGAAACGGAGCACGGCAGAATGAGACAGCTACAACTCTCCTTTCCCCTGTGACTGCCTAGCTTGTAGGACGACATCGTACGCAGTGGGGGTTTCTTGTCGGAAAAGGAAGATCGGAGAAAGAGCCACGAGTGGCTCATGAGCCACCAGTTCAGCAGCCCTGCTGCAGAGGAACGGTGAGTACGGGACTTTTGACCGAATCGGTGATAGAAACGTTTTCGTCTCCTTCGGTGGCGCTTGTTCTCTCGGTTGGCTGGGCCTCGATCGCACGGAACGTGAATGCCGGTCCGGCTCATTCGTGCGAGTCGACGTCGTTGTCGATGCGACTGCTTCGTATGCCGGTCTTGCCCGTCCACGGATAAATGTCCGGACACGCCTGACACGTCTTCATGTACCTGACGCCGCTCTTGTGCCACAGATTGCAGACCCGCGGGTTGTTGCATTTCTTCGGTCGGTCCTGCGGTGGTACACAAACACGTTTTATTTTATTTGAATTTCAGCCAACCGTCGAAATTGTTTGTTTCCCCCGTACCGGATAGTTGCACCCAAAGGGCTCGAAGGTGTGCAACTGCGATAGAGGCGTAGGATTTCGGACCCATTGGATCGCCTGCCAGTTGGTCACGATCCACACGTCGTCCATCGTGAGTATGGTGTCCAGGAACGAGATGAAGCCTTCTTTGTGATGAGGCTGGGTGAACCAGGCGGCGTGATAGAAAAGTCCGAACGGTGCTCTGCAAGGATAACGAAATCATTGTAGTCCAATCGATCCAGCTTGTAGAAGGTGGTTTTCCGATTTTTTTGAGGTTTTTCATTTTTTACGACCACAGTTTGCATCCAAAAAATCTGAAAAAATTCTCAAAAATCTGCCTTAGGGTCCAAAATATACCACATTTTTTTTCAGAATTTTAGGCAGCATCAGAGTGCGGAAAATGCGCGGAAAAGCTCAAAATCTAATTTACCCTTAACTACCCTCACGAGTAAGATAGGGGGTTGAAATTTTGCTCAGAGGGGTTTTTCTTGGTCAGCTTTCGAATGGTTCATTAATCATTGAAAAACGTCTAAGGGCACTTTTGACCATCTTAATCGGCTAGTCCCTTTCTAGGCTCTAGGGTGACCGACCTGTTGGTGGTGTAGTGTCTCTCGAAGTTTTTGATCAGCATCTTGAAGACGCCGTCGGCTGTCGGCGGATTGCTGCACGCGTCTCCCATGGAGCACCTACCACCGTTCAAGTCCTGCCACATCACCATAGGAACTTCCCACAGACCAGGATAAGACCTGGTGGGACACGGAGGAATCATGCAGTCGTGGAAGAGCTTGTAGTCGAGGGTGTAGGGCCAGCTGGGCGGACGGTTCTCGTAGATCGGCATGGACGAGTCGTAGGTGAAGTTCGTGTCCCAGAGCATCTTGAACATGTTGTTCCCTCCGACCTGAGATCAGCGGAGATCAGAATTAGATAAGAATTAAATTAGAAAGATTAAAAGATAAAAATTCACGGCTCACCGACAGGAAAGGAGCTCTCATTCCCCTGACATCTTCCAGCTTGACGCCTCCGTAGGCAGAGAGTATCTCTCGTTGTCCGGCAACTTCTCTGGACCACTTCCTCTGGGAGAACTGCTCGCCGAAGCTGTGCCTGTTCGCAGCACCGAACGTTCATCGTCTCGTCTCTCTTATAGTCTGATCTATCAGAAGTTTTAAGCGATCGCGGGGCCAGAACTGGCGAAGCTCCGGAGCACCGGTATAGAAATCCACAGGGTTCGCGAAACCGAATGTCTCTTCCTTCGTTCGACGATTTCAATCGGTTGCGCGCGAAAGAAACTTGCGCAAACGTCGCTCCTCGCGCTTTCTCGGACCGGTGCAGGCGATCTCGCGGCTATGATCCGTGCAGAATCCGCGTGCGGCCTCTTCGATTAATAACGGCGCCGATTTTTTCCCGCGTCCGCGTAACCGGTTTCTCTGGACAGTTCGCCGTGTTCTGGCCCGCAGCGAGGTGCTGAAGCGGCGACATCCGATCGATCAAGCTGCCGGTGCTGCTCGAATCGAGCCGACTTTAGCCAAGCTTGCATTAGTTGCCGATTGATCGGCGGCAGCGGCGGAGCGTGAACGATTGTGATCGACCGGTAATTAAGCGATTGCTCAAATGGTAAATGGGAGACGGTGATTAATGATCGTCGCGGAGAGCGCGCGCTCGATTTGAACCGATTCGGGGTGTCGAGGAGAATATGCTCGCCGTTCCGAGAGGTTTTTCCACGAGATCGAAAGCTGTCGCGAGGGCGTCAATCGGTACTTACGAGACCGTGTGGGAGGCGATCTCATGGCCGCCGGCGTACAGATTTTGAACCTGGCTGTAGTCGGTCCACTCGTGGGAGACGTAGAAGGTCGCCGAGATGGGACAGCCGTTCCGGTTTTTGCGTCCCTTCTCGAACAGGTCGGTGTAGAGACCCTTGTTCAGGTCGTTGACCGAGTCGTCGAACGTCAGTAGAACGATTTGCGGTATCTCCTCCGGTAGGTAGTCACCTGTTTTTGTTTTTCGGGATCGTTTCCGGAATGGCGGGGACACGGAAGGGTCAACGGAACGGATGCGTGGGGGAACGATGATTCCCGATGTTGTTCGTGTTTCCGGATCGTGTGTTTATCGTGTGTACAGGTTTTTCGTTGTTCCGAGTCGTAACCGGTCAAGAGTTGTTTGGGGTTTGCGTGTTTCGTGTCGATGGATTAGAGTGTGGCGCGTGATGGGAATGCGAGGGATGACCGAGTGATGCGAAGACAGAGAGTACGAAAGAGCAAGAGTATGTGTACGAGAGAGATAGTGAGAGTGAGAGTGAGGCAAAGAGAGAGAGAGAGAGAGAAAGAAAAGAGAAAAGTTGCTGTTAGTAGGCGCCATTGGTATACGGCACAGGTGCGGCAAGCGGCACGCGGCCGGTGAAACCGCCTCGCGACCCGTGTCATCGTTCATCTCCGATCGCCAGGCCTCGTTTCACCGGCCGCGCGACGCGCAATTACTATTTTATCGCGATCCTCGGCGTTTCCTCTAATTGCGCGTGGCCCCCTTACCCTTACGTTTCCGGTACGGTTCTTCGACGGAACGGAAGCGGTGCAATTTGTTCCGGAAACGCGTCGCTTCTGCGAACGCTCCGATGCGCGACAAACTAGACGCTCGAGACGGCCGCGAGATACCATCCGATCTCCTTTCCTCGACCAGCCGAGCGAAGTTCTCAGCGAGGCGAGAACAATGTATCGGGGCGCGATGAATTTTACTTTGAAATCAGTTCGATTCCACTTCCGCGCGACTTTTACCGGCGAGACACGCTTCCAAGCCTCGCGGAATCGGAGGATCGCCGAGGCCTCTTCGCTCTCGAGAACGGTTGCGTCGAAGCCGCACGATATTCCAGAGTCATCCGTTAACCGCCGTTTCACTCCGAGTGAAATGCAACTGGTGCGTTACGTTTTACCAAGTATAACCATTCTCGTGCGATGAACGTTTTACCAAGAAATCCTGAACCGTAAACGAGTGATTTTTGGAAAATATTCACCCTTTAGAGTCAAGGGTAGTGAGTTCCGTCGACAGCCTCCAGCCACCGACTTAACACTTTACCGACCGCTAGCGGTTCAACAGCATACGCACATCCGACCGGCCGCTCAGGCGCAGATTCAAAATTAAATAAAAATGTGGAAGCTTACAACGCAATTGACGCAACTGAGCAACGTACCTCATTGTCAGTACTAAATAACAAAACACTGTTCATATAACGATAAAGATTGTTTATCGCGATTTTTTATCGATTGTTTATATTAATAGGCTCTCGGTCGGTAAGCGTTGGCGACAAAAAGCCTATTAACACTAGAAAGACGGGAGCTTAGTATATACCTATATTGCCTGAAAGCAGTCAAAATGACTGCATTGTGAAAAAATAACTAATGCGCAAAGAAATTTGTTTAAAAGTAATTTTTAATATATTTTATATCACTTACAGTCATATAACAAGTTATTAATAAGTATTAGCAATAAAAAAAATGTATTTCAGTTCGAAAAAAAATAATTTAAAGCAGTCAAAATGACTTGCTTAGGCAATCTAGTGTTAATAGGCTACCGGTCGGTAAGCGTTGGCGACAAAAAGCCTATTAATAGGCTACCGGTCGGTAATGTGTTAAGATCCGTCTTTATCTTGATCCGACAAGTCTTAAGGCTGTGACTAAACTTGTCACATTTTTTGCTCTGTATTATCGATATGAATTCTGACTTGCCAGAAACGTGCTTCAAGTTTTTGGTTTTATTTCGCAAAGAATCAAGACAAAGTATATCTCAATTTGTACATCGTTCCATGTAAACATCATTTTTATATGTTTTTTAGGGTTAAAGGACTCTACTTTTTTTTAAAGTACTTTGAGTACCAACCAAAGAACTTGTATGTAGAGCGATGTAAAATCCGCTGTCCAGGAATAACATTGATTTCTAACATATTCTGTTTGCAATTCTCATCCGGAGTTCGTCAAGTTGAGGATCGTTTACCGATTTCGGTTTGTCGGCGGTTTCGATGCAACCTCTCGAGGCTTAGCTTTCGAAAAAAGAACGCAGGTGCGCGCACGCGCGCGCGCGCAGTAGAAAGAGCGGAAGTCGGTGGTGCGTTCAGATGGAGAACGTTAGTCGGCGATGTATGCGCAGGCGATGACGATCGATGACCTAATGTTCGCGCGCAACGAACGAGCATTAGCGGCGGGGTGCTGATTGCTGATTGCGTATAGCGGACACAGATGTTCCCCGTTCCCCGGTGGGTGAACGTTGACACTTACGAGACGGTGTGCGATGCCATTTCGTGGCCGTCCGCGTACAGGTTTTGTACCTGGCTATAATCGGTCCACTCGTGCGACACGTAGAACGTGGCCGCGATCGGGCACCCGTTCCGGTTCTTACGTCCGTTCTCGAATAGATCGGCGTACAACGGTTTGTTCAGATCGTTCACGGCGTCGTCGAACGTCAGCAGAACGATCTGCGGCGTCTGTTCCGGCGGGATCCCACCTGGATACACGAGATCGTTTGCGATCAACCGGCGTCGATCGCGATTACCCTAACCCAGACCCGTCGATTTGCCCGGGGTGTGGCAGCAGGTCTCCGGCAACCTCTGGACCTCTTCATTTTCCCGCGATTCCACCGGGTTACCGATCGTCGCGGAATGCCGAGGATTTCCGGTAACGAGGGGATCTACGCGCGAGAACAAACGACCAGACGCGACGGCGTAGATCTATTGCTCGATCGGATCCGAAACGTAGGCAGAGTCGCCCGAGACCCGGACAGCATCTCTCGGATGATCTATGCGCGGTGTACGCTTGCACAATCATTCCCAGAAGCAGGACCAGCCGGTTAAGAACAAGCATACACGGCTCTCGCCCGCGGGAAATACTATTATCGTGACTCGCCTCGCCTCGCGCCGCGCCACGCCGTTCATCCTAATTGAATATGCGCGTTCCCGGTAACCCATTACGATCCACAACCTTGCGTGTGGGCGATCGAGCGCGCAGGTGGCCATATTCGAAGCTCGCGCGAATCGGCGAACACGCGGCGGGAATTACTAGATTTCGAGCCTCGAGCTACGCAAAGTGGGAAATAAGTTACGGCTATATTATTCCACGTGGTATCAGCTGCACACGGCGATTTTAATCCTCGGTTGCTGGCCTTTGAAGATGACTCATCCTTCGATCAACAGATTCGATACCTAGCTTCTTTACACAATCGTTCCACAGCACGGAGATTCGATGAGAAAAAAGTAATCGCGAAAAAGCTACGGGGAAAAGTAAAAGCCGAAGAAAAGTGTTTCCGGTAGGCCTGGCAGCAGATAGAAGGCGAATGCGAAGCGAGAGGTGTCGTCACGCGGCGCGTCGACCGGAAACGCTCGGCTCTTTCGATTCGCGTCACGGGCGGAGCTTTCGATTTCGACGAGCGTACGCGCGAAATCGCCACCGGCAAAGCGGATCTGTTTCACTGTCGCGCGTGTAACGTTAGAATCGGAGAAAGTGGCGCGGCGCGGACCGTTCGCGATCGCTCGAACTTAACATTCGCGACGCGAGTCTCTCGCTTGCGTCACACTCGTCGTCGCGCGTCCCTTCCGCGTTTCCGTGGCCATCCTAAACGGAATCGTCGCGGTTTCTAAAGCTCCTCGGCCGAATCGAGGCGAAGATGGATCGCGGCGAAGCCGACGGCTGCTCACCTGGTATGTCGATGCCGCCGCAGCTGCAATCCGGAAGCAGGCAGACGTCCTTGCGACACTTAGCCGCGGGTTTGTCGACCTGCGGGGTCGGGTAGATCGGCAACGGCCTGGTCGGCGGGTACCTGTAAATGTCCACGAACTCCTGCGCCTTCGACACGATCTCCGTCGACGGCTTCAACGTCGGCCGCGATCGCCTGGAATCCACAATTTCCCCAAATCGTTTCACTAGATCTCTACCCAGTCGCGATCTTTCAATATTTTGATCAGTTTGCATTCGGTAACGAATACAAGTACCGAATAAAAGAAGAAGAAAAAGAAGAGGCGACAAAATAGTTGCCGCGCAGCGTGGACCTGGCTTTAGAATCTTCTCCCTTCGAGGTCGGTAGAGATACAGTGAGTAACGAAAGTATTCGAACGCCCTTTAAATCAGTATAACTTTTTTTTTAAGTGAATCAAACGACCTGACTTTTCTGAAGAGTTAGAACAATTGGTTGTCCAAATGATGTGTAAAAAAGATTTCGAAAAAATTGCAATTGGTAAGAATTACATGAGAAAATAAAAATGGCACTTTTCACAACTTTTTTATTTGAGCCTGTAATGAAAATTTAAAATATGCGTTTTGTGGATCTCTGTGAGTTATACAAGTACTGAAAATTTCATCGAAATCGGCTGACGCAGATAAAAATGGCACGTATCAAAATATGTTAGAATCTGAGGATTTTAAGCAGAAACTGGCCAAAAGTCGTGAAAATCTACACTTTTCACCACTTTTAACTAGTTGTAGCTCGTGTGTATATTAATCGATTTCAATGAAATTTGCAGCACGTATATAACTAACATATATCTACAAAACGCATATTTTAAATTTTCACTACAGGTTCAAGTAAAAAAGTTGTGAAAAGTGCCATTTTTATTTTCTCATGTAATTCTTACGAATTGCAATTTTTTCAAAATCTTTTTTACACATCATTTGGAAAACCAATTCTTCTAACTCCTCAAAAAAGTCAGGTCGATTGATTCACTTAAAAAAAAAAAAAGTTATACTGATTTAAAGGGCGTTCGAATACTTTCGTTACTCACTGTAGGTTCGGAGATTCCGTGTCGCCCGATCGATGACGGATCATCATCGTTCGGCGAGTCACAGAGCGTTCGGTCGGTTGGCACGCGCGCAATTAACTTTCTAGCTGCATTAATTCGACGGGTAACGTTCGTTCACCTCTCGACGCGACACTCTCTGCGCTAGACAGATTGTCCGATACGGTAGCGGCGAGAAAAAGAGTTCGAAGCCGTTCGGATGGACTGCTTCCTGGCCGGATTAATTCACCGATTACAAAGCGAGATAACAGCGAGGCGCTCTCGATCCCGTCCCGTTGAAACCGGCAGAACCGCGCGGTTCCACTTTCTAGAGGCTCTCCGCGAAGATAAGCCGCGATGCATATTTTGTTTTTTTCTTTTTCCTTTTCTTTATCTTTTTCTCGCAATTAGAATAATCGTCTCCGTTTCCGAGAAAAGATGCGTGCGATCGAAATTTGTACTTACGGAGGGGCGGTGCCCCGGTGGATCTGTTGCGGGCGTCCTCGGCTGCTGGAACAACAGGAAAGAATTAAAGATGGCGACCATGACGACGGTGGAGATCACGGATTGGAGATCTCGAGAGGAAACGCGAGGAAGCGTGTGGGGAACGAGAAACGAAAAATCGACGCCGTTTCCGGCGGGAAGCAAAGGGAAAATGTCCTCCCGCGTCCAACGCGGGAGAAAGCGAGTCCGGCTTCGTTTTACGGAATACATACGGAGAGCAGCGAAATCGGGTCTTGGTCGGCGAAGACGACGCACCGCGAGCCCGAGGCTGGCTCTCCTCTCCGCGCCGGAAGTCGAATAAAAGCAATCGCGTACACGATTAAACCCATCTCCCGTTTTCTCGGCTTCTTTCGTCTTTTCGCGTTAGTTTATCACAATTTTCACAGTAATAAATATAGACTAGATACCGATGGATATCGACAAAAAATAAACTGTCCGTTTGCGAGTACGTAAGTGCGATGTAAATCTCTGGAACGGTTTGGTCCGATGCGACAGACGACAAGCAGTCGAACGCGTTCGTTTCGCGGATCTGGCACTTGGCGGGTTACGTAATTACAAAAACAAAGACAAAAAGATCGGGTAGCGTACCTGACGGGTGCGTTGACCGTGTAAGGCCTGTTGGTGGTAGACGGCGGCGGTTGGGTGGTGGTCGTCAACGGAATAAACGTGTCGACGATGGCGTTCGGCGTGGTAACGTGGACACCGTGGCTGAGCACGTTGGGCCTGCGGACACGCGACTCTCGATTAACAAATCTTAACGATCGCTCGCATAGATCGTTGCGATTACGATTTATTTCTCGTGTATTGCAACAATTAAATCCTAGTTCGTGGCTCTCTCAGGCCATTTATATCAATATTATTTATTATTTGAAAACTTTATATATATATATACATGCTGTAAATAATTGGCCACAAAATGACGAGCTCCGATTTTTTAATTTTTTATTTAAAACATTGTTATCAAGAATTTTTCATTACGGAAAATCCGTTCTTTCTCCAAAACTTCGCCATTTTGCAAATTTTAATAAAAGAAGAATGTCATGTTGTGCGTTTTTGCATAAACTAACGATTCCATTTTGATTGTTTTGTTCCAGATCATTTTTGTGCATTGCACGCTACACGGCGCATTTACAGGATGCCGTTTTTCATTAAAGTCCGTTAAATTTTTCAACAAAAAATTCTTGAACAACAGGCCATTCACACCTCAAGCCAAATCGGTTTCTCAATTAATTCTACTCGCTCTTCCACACATCCGGCATTTACATACTTCCCTTCTACATAGAGCACACGTTTTGCAGAACGAATGCATAAATTCCGGAGCGAGCGAGGCCGCGCGAGGTCGAGTGAAATTTCAGCGAGCGCCGCCAGTGAAGAAAAAAAAAGAAGAAGAAACGATTGGAATCGAACGGCGTGATTTCAGAAACAGCTGGCCGGCGAGAGAGAGAGAGAGAGACAGAGAGAGAGAGAGAGACCTGCCGGACCGGTGCGAGTCCAGACTATTTTTAACTTCGATCGCCGATCGATAAAACCACGCTGTTTACGAGAGTTTACGTAAGCGCGTGCACGCGTGCACGCGACCGCGATTTTCGCCGTGGATCGAACGATGCAGCGCCGGGACGAGCTGTCCGTAGATCCGCGAGGATGCATCGACGCATCGTCGTCCGTTTCCCCGGTACGTAATTGACGAGAATAGCCGGGCTGAAAGGCGGCCGAGGAAAGCTCGAGGCGACAACGCGTGCACGATCGGCACCCCGGCAATTTTCTTGTCTCGCGGAACGAGCCGAGGTTCACGCTCCAAGTAACCGCCGCGCCGCACAGTGTACCGAACCATGGACAAAAATCGAAAAAGTCACTGCTTCATATCGATTTAAAACTATGTTCATACTATGTCAAAATGTCCAAATAAATCATTTTTTGAAAAAAAAATTCAAAAAGTTTAGTAGGTAATTAGTTACAAGCGAATTTGTAAGCGAATTTTACGAAGATCAAATAGTACCTCAGTTCAAAGCGTAACTTGTTCACGTTATATTATGATCCAAAGACGATTATAAGAAATAATCTTTCCAGAAAATGACGGCTAAGAGTTGGCTAATTGTAGTTTATCGTCAAAAAATTGTGTAATACATATATGCAATATAATAATTAACCTGAAATGAAACCATTCAGTTTCATTGGTTTCCCTAATCTTTGGAAGAGGATAAAAAAAAAGTTCCGCAAAGTTCCGCTGAGATTTTGATTGCGTTATATTGGTAAGATAGTATACTTTGAATTGTATAAGTTTTAGCTGCAACTACCTGCAAATCTCAGAGTTATTTAACAAAATATGCAGCAAGAACCGGTCAGGAAGATCAAATAGTACATCCGTGCACAACGAATTAGCACAACTCTTATTTGTGTCGAGGAGACGAATGTTATAATAGTTTAAAACAAAGTTTCAGTTTCGGAAGAACTGAACTAAGAATTCATCTACTGAAAACCAGCAATAAAAACAAATTTTGTTTATAAATATCGTTTTTCAATGTTTAAATAAATGACTATATTTATAATAATATCATATTGAGATTGCTTTCAATATAAATGAAAAAACCCACTTTGTTTCATATCTCTATCATAAACAGAACAAAAGTTATTGAATTTTGTCCAAAAAACAGGCATTTCGGTACACTGTGCGCCGCACGGTGGGCAAAAACGGCCTTTTTCGATTCAAAATCAAAGAACTTTCGATAGGAATGAGGTAGAGCGATGAAATTTTTTTTAAATGAAAGCTGAAACTTTGTAGAATATGGGAAAAATAGGGAGATTACGGTACGAACGTTTTTTAACCTTGCGAAAATTCGTTAAAGTTGCACAATTTCAAGAAAATTTTGTTTTTGTGGCTAATACGCGCGGAAATTTTTTTTTTAACATGCTATATATCGTTTCCCATAGATTTTTTCACGCTGATTTCAAATCTGTTTTCAAAATTTGTCTACGACCTCTGGTTTTTGAAAAAAATAGATTTTTGTGACACAAATTAATGAAATTTTTTCGTTAAAATGACTTGATAACACACTAGTTTGAAAGTATATCGTATTCTCATATATAAAACACAATAAAAAATAATAATAATGAAGTATTTTTACATTTTGAGTTACTTACGAAACATGAAGCATTTCGCATCTCGTCATCACTTGACGTATCGCTGTCATTACTACTGCCACTTTCTTGAAATTGTGCAACTTTAACGAATTTTCTCAAGGTTAAAAAACGTTCGTACCGTAATCTCCCTATTTTTCCCATATTCTACAAAGTTTCAGCTTTCATTTTAAAAAAATTTCATCGCTCTACCTCATTCCTATCGAAAGTTCTTTGATTTTGAATCGAAAAAGGCCGTTTTTGCCCACTGTGCGCCGTGCCGCGATCGCTCCTTTCTTCCTGGACTATCGAGGTCCGCCGGGCGACCGACAGAGGTCCTTTCTCGATTAATAAGAAACTTCTCACCTGAATGACTGGCCCCCGTTGATGCGGAACTTGTTCTTGTTCAGCAGCTCCTACGGGGCGACGCCGCGCGAAACGGAAAAGCGAAAAAACAGAAAGCAATGTTGTAATTCGTGGGACGGTTTTCGCGCGAATTCTCTGCCGGGCGAGCAAACGATACAATCTCTGCGGATCTTTATAGAAACTCCTATCTTTGGAAGTTTGTTGCAACGGGGTAACAATTTAGTTTGCAATGGAGTAGTAAAACTGATTAATACAAGGTGCTTTAGAACCAACAATTTTATAATACTTCCTCGACTGAATTTCCGTGAATTATAATCTGAATAATTGTAAACTAAAAAAGCTGAAACCGGTAGTTTGACCGCGAGTGGTAAGTTCAGCGTTAAATGCACAAAGATCCGCAGAACACCTTGCGCTACTATTTATTTTGTGATTATAATGATTAGAAATTCTTCAACGTTCAGAATTTCATAGAAAAAATGATAGTTTATATCTATCGTATGCCAATGTTTTCTCCAAAGGATATATTGATAACATGTTTATTAGACTCCGTTCAGAATCACGAGTCCAACTCGATATTGTAGGGCAAAGGGTTAATTGTTAGCTGTGACCAGCAGAGAACGGTTCCAAAAGGATCGAATCGAGGTTACCTGTTCCTCGTAGATGCCGTAGTCCGGCACGGTGACGTCCTGGTTCAGATTGTACTTGGCGGCCTCGTTCGTCGCCACCTTCTTCGGCTTCGAGTACTGCCTCGTGTTCACCTCGCTGATCTTGACGCTCGGCTGAACCGGCACCGTTTGGTTCACGGTGTACTGGTTGTAATCTGTCCAAGAAACGACGAATCGAACGCGTCAAACCACGCGTAAAGAAACAGCGAACGCTTCGAATCACCGTGAAAATTCAATTTATTGCCGGGGAGCGTCTCGGCTCCGTGACACTCACCGTCGTCGTCCTTGTAAATGCCCTCGTCGTCGTAGATATTAAAGTAAGGGTAGGGATCCTGGTCGTAGTACGTCTTCGAGATCGCGGAGGAAACGGTGGAGGCGAGTATCTTCGGGACTCTCGGCGACTCCGAGGATGGCACCTGCGTCCTGCGAGGTCAAACATAACCTTAACACTTTACCGACCGGTAGCCTATTAGTTTACTAGTCTACTAAATCTGCCGACAGAATGTGGTTACCCTGTTTTCGTGTCTAGCGTTTGTACGCTTTCAGCGTCAGAATGTTCGTGTAGGATGTTCAACCGGTACCGGTCGGTAAAGCGTTAACTTGTTTCTCGTTTTCCCGAGTTTCGGGAATAAAAGCGATCAACGCGGAACACGGAATCCGAACATTGTTGAATCGTGATGTTAGGCTGTCGGAGGTAGATGCTCGAGAAAACCTCGGATCGGTATTACGCGATCGCGGGACAGCAATCGGGCGAATTAAACGGGTCCACGAAAGAGAAATCGAAGAAAAAGGCTACCACGAGCCTATCCGTTTTTCGAGCGGTCTTTACGCACCTGTAGTGGGCCTCCGTTTGTGCGCGCGTGTTCTCCTTCGCTTGCTCCTGTGGAACAGTCGACAACCGATTAGTTTTGGGCGGTAGACAGGAATTGTAGTTCAGGAATTTTCAGGTCACTTTTTGCATACACATCCGCAGTCTATTAATAACACATTTAGTTTGTCCATGTTCGAGGTAATAAAGCAATATAAATCATCGTTTATCCAAATTGAATGCAACAAATGTCTTGTACGTCTAATGGGACGGAACTGTGCCGAACATTCTGTGTAACATTGATTTCACCGAATCGACGAGCAAGGTTGCTTTTCAGCATCGAAAAAGTTAGACGAACCGAGATCGAACATACCGAGATGACGTTCCCGCGGAAACCGTCCCTGTCTCGTTGCACCTGTCCGATGGTAGAAGGTTGACCCCTGTTGACGCGTTGCTGTGTGTCGTTCTCGATCTCGGAAGCGGGCTCGTACTCGTCTTCGTGGTAATTCCTGGCCCGTTGCCTCGGCCTGATATGTTTCTCGGTGATATGGGGAATGGGGGTGGGCGTGGTACTGATGGGAATAGGTTGCCTCTGCACGGGCCGTTGTTCGCGTCTCGGTTGCGGCTGGGATCGCGGAGGCAGCGCCTGATGTTGCTGTTGGTGCTGTTGCTCCTGCAGGCTCTCGATCTTCCCAGATCTGTTGCGACAGAATCGATCAGCTTCGACCGTAGCAACCGCCGTTCAGACCTCGGAAACCGTCGAGGTTTCGCGGTTCAGTCTTTCGAACCGATCGAGAGCGTCGATGGACCGAGCGGTCGATTTTCTTTCGATTTTGCGAATAGATTGCGGGACTGGTTACAGTGAATTCTCGATATATTAGGTGTGCAAGTAAATTCCCGGGCTTCGCAAAAACTATCACTAGCTCCATTTGTGGTTGAAATGCATACATGAAATTGTGTTTTTTGGATAATATAAACATTTGTGATCATTTTTTAGTCATTGTTTTTAAAAATATTGCTCCACAAAGGTTAATAATTAATAAAACAGATGTCGAATTTTGTGCCAAATAAGCAACCTTTGCGGGAAGTATTGCTTTTTTATTTTAACTTAAAATGCAGTGCTGCTGAAGCACGTCGTAACCTCGAAAAGGCCTACGGAGACCATGCACCATCGAAAACCACTTGTGAAGATTGGTTTAAACGCTTTAAAACTGGCGATTTCAACATCAAAGATAAGGAGCGTTGCGGAAGACCAAAGACAGTTGAGGACTCAAATCTGCAATCGGTGTGGAAGTTTGCACTTTGATCGTCAAGGACATCATTGAAACACAAAAATGAGATCTGCTACCGGACCCGCCCTATTCTCCAGATCTGGCTCCTTCAGATTACCACCTATTCCGGTCGATGGCACATGGTTTATCCGGGCAACACTTAAAAACCTTTGAAGAAGTCGAAAATTGGCTAAATGAATGGTTTCGGTCCAAAGACGCGTCATTTTATCGTCGTGGAATTTATTCGTTGCCCGATAGATGGCAGAAATGTGTAGCCAGCGATGGCCGATATTTCGAATAAATAATTTTAAGTAAATTTTTAGAAATTTAAGTATTTATAATACAGAAAAAAACCCGGAAACTTAGTTGCACACCTAGTATGTCAACAACGCTGGACCTGCCAGCGTCGTGTATCGTCCAGGAGACATACTCCGAGGCCTCTCGAGCCTCGCGACCCCTCACGGGGTAGTAGGGATACGAGGTTTATCCTCCAGGCCTTGGCGACATAAATATATAGAGAAATCACTGTACTCCGAAATCGGCAAGGACATCGGACCCGTGCCCGGACCGAAGAGTCCGCGCGTCCAGACGAATAGAACCGGTGGTTGTTGGGTAACGGCCTCTTTCCCCGGTTACTCCCGCACAATACGTTAACGAGCGACCGGCAGCTCGTTGCTCAACTTCGCCTTGCACAAGGAGACTCGTTCCCGGTTGCGAGCTGTGGTGCGCTCTCTTCGGCGAGTCAGCGGGAAAGAGAAAGAGCAAGAATTCATTGTGGAGGACCGCGTCCACGGTTATACAACGAATTCGCCGCGCTTCCGTTCGACGTTTTTGGCGAGCAATGGGAACCTTCCGTCGGACTCTCGAGAAAAACGGCCGGGCAATTAAACGGCCGTTTAACCGCCGTACACGGACCGCGCGTAAAGCCGTTTGTTATTGCGGTAATCTGTCTCGAGTCTCGTAAGCGGATTCAATGTTACGATCGCGCGGTTCGATGATCTCCCGTCAAACGCAGCAACCGTACGACGAATTTCTATGCAAATTTCAGTTTCGGAAGGAGTAGGCGACTTGCGCAACTCGCTGCAGACCGATGTGTCTCCGTTGGGTGAAGAAATTCACAGCCGTTTGACTACTTCCTTCTTTCTACGTAGCACGAATGCAGTCAATCGCTTGTAGGAAATTCAATTTTCATCTATCCGTTATATAAAAATTCTTAACCTTTAAATGTAAAATTCTGAATTTTTTAATCCTTGCACTACGATTCTCTTCGTATCTTTCAACTGTCCTTGACAAAGTTTGTTTCAGAGTTCAAAATATAATTGATTACTTATGGGTCCTCCTAATAAATAGAACTTTACTTCGATCGAAGAGAAAGGAATAACGATCGCGTTCAGCAAATTTTTTTCAAAGTCCTCGTGACGAGGCCGATTCGATGTTGCATGTCAAGGGGTTAAACGCGTCGAGGTGTCTATCCCGGGATCGAAAGGTCCTAGCCATTCGTTTCGATCCGATCGGATCGGATCGGATCGGTTTCCGAAGGAAAGTGGTCGCGTGGAAAGCGAAGGCGAAGCGGAGCCGGAGTAAGTCGTAACGGAGTCGCGTTTAATCGGCCGCGATCGGGGTCGCGTTTATTGTTCGATTTCTTGACGTCATCGGTGCTATTTTCTCGGCGTGGCCTCGCATGCAGCGGGATCGTTGATCGATCCGTGGCTTCGCAACTAGCTCTCGGGTCGAAAAAAAGAAATCCGATCAAGGGGCCGGTCGTTTCGATCGCCGTTTCCTTTTTCCCTCCGCTCTCCGCCCTCCGCCCTCAACGCGGTGTTTTCTTTCGAAACTCAACCCCCGTCGACAACGGTCTCTCGATACGGTTTCGCAATCGAACAACCCGAAATGTGTCGCAATCGACGGACGTCCGGCGATCGATCCGGCTCGTTTCATCGAGCTGGCTGATCGGTTCGGATCGAATTGCTCTTGCGACGTTTCGTCGAACGATTCTCTCTCGGCTTTCCAAGGTCTGTCGAGCTAGAAGCTTTTTCAGAAAAACGTCGCGCGAAACAAAGAGCTGGAACGTTGAAAACTCACCTTTCCAACAGAGGATCCTCCTCGCTTTCCTTGCTGGCGGATCCGCCTCCGGGACAGCCCACGTTACGTGGCCAGTCGCACGTCTGTAATTCGTGGCTGCGGAAACGAAAGCAAAACGTAACTTCTCCCGGCACCGATCATTATTATCGTCCGGCCGACTCGCGACTATTTTCAACCGGGCTGCGCTTCGACCGTTTCCGGTCGACTCGCAGTTCGGTTGTAACACAAAATATTGCCATTTCTTCATGACGAGTATACTATTTAAAAGCAGCTAACTGGTTAACGCGAAACCTACCATGGCCAATTATAACGAAATTATAAAAATTTATAAGTCAACGTTTTCGGGCACTTTTAATGCTTGCTAGTTTTATTGTTAGACGGTCCAGGCCATCAGGATTTTGTCAACGTTTGTCTGTTTCGTGTCATAAGCATACTGTGGATCTTTATGCAAAATCGGCTATGCCTCTTGCAGGCTCTCTCTCTCTCTCTATTAGACTCTAGACTCTTTCTAGATTCTATCTCTCAAACTCCTATACTCTTTAACTCGCTCTACTCGTTAACTCTCTCTTACTCTGTACTCTTTTACTCTCTGTTCGCGACCGCGACCTACCTCGCCTATATAGACCGATCACCATCATACACACACACACGATTCAGATCACATACATACGTCTAGGTCGTCGCACCTTCCATACTATCTCTCTCACACTCTCATGCTCTCTCTCTCTCACTCACACTCATTCGCACGCGCTAGCTCGGACATTCACCCGTCGCCCGGTGTTTTGGCGACATTGACGCCTTTCGCAAAAACGCCTTACGGTTAGGACGTCCTAACTGCCGATCGCGTTCGGCAGTTTTTGCCTTTCCACATATCTGTCATTAATAATTTCAATATAGCGAAAGTAATATATTAATACTCCTCGAGTCTTTTGATCTTTTCACTACATTAAATTGGATCTACTCATTTTTCTCATAAATGCATAAAATCCGGAGTCTAATCATCACTTGTGAATTCCTTTCACCTCTCGTTTTATATTTCACTTGCACATTTTATTATCAGCGCATAAAATCCGCGGCCTGGTCGTAAGTTTCGCAGTTTATATAGAGCTAGAGAGAATCAATTTGTAAGCGTCAACATCGAAGAGGGACTCTTCTGGTTTCAGCTCTCGAGCGTGTACCATCGCCGGCAACGAGAGGATCGATCGCAAGCATGGCGCGGAGTTGGATCGATGTAGGGATCGCGTGCGTCGCCGCGATGGATCAAAACTCTGGTGTATATACCGGTTCGTGGATCGTGCGAAGATTTTACAAAGACCGGCTGAATTTGGAATCATGTTACGAGCAGAGTTTACGAGCGTCCTTAATTGGACACGGCGTTAGCATCGGATCGGTTAGGCGACCTGGCGCGCGGGCCGGTTTCCAGCGAACTTGTTTGCTGTTTTGCACAGTGCGTGTCGCCGCGAGTTGTGACTCGCGAGTCCCGTCGTGCCTCTAGGAGGTGTGGCAGTCCGATTTTTTCTCGAGGGTTATGCGTACGACCCCCTTTTACCTCGCCGGTTTCGAGATCGAAAGCGCGTCAGGATCGTAATAACGCCCTCCGACGCTCCCCCGTTCTCCGTTCTCCGTCTCAGACCCAACACGCTAACACAGAAATCGAGACGCGTCAGCGTGATCGGCAACTCGTATCACTCCCGAATCTACTCGATCCGCGCGACGAGGTCGTCGTAATTTACGAGAGGGATTCGTCGTCGAGACGCGATCGTAGATACCAGGTGTATGCATAAGTGTTTTCCGGTTTTACTAAAAGATTGCGCTAGCAACATGTACGTAGCCGATTAATGTGACACAGACGCCATATTGTTCGTCTGATATTAAATGTGTCACACACACTAGTTGAGTCCGTTAAAAGTTCGCGTCTTTTTTTTTATCGTTCAGTGATCATGTCGAGTTTTGTGCCTGAAAAACGACATTTGCGGCACGCATTGCTTTTTTTATTCCATCAAAAGAAAAAGGCTGTTGAAAGTCATCGTTTGCTGGTAGAAACATATGGTGAACATGCTCTATCGCTTAGAACATGTGAAACATGGTTTCGACAATTTAAAAATGGCGATTTTAATGTGGAAGACAGTGAGCGCTCTGGTAGACCACAAAAATGCGAAGACGAGAAATTGCAGGAGTTATTGGATGATGACCCAACTCAAACTCAACGGCAGTTAGCAGAAGCATTACAGGTATCTCAAGAAACAATCAGCATGATTGATTTAAATCACGCATTAATCGAAAGACGACCGGAATGGGCCAGAAGGCATGGTAAAGTGATTTTGTTACACGACAATGCACCGTCTCACTCAGCAAAACCAGTGAAAGACACCTTAAAATCACTTGGATCACTTCGCATCAATGGGACACGCGCTCGCAGAGCAGCACTTCAGCAATTTCGAGGAAGTTGGAAAATGGCTCGACGAATGGTTTGCCGCAAAAGACAAGCATTTTTTCTGGCATGGGGTATTCATAAATTACCAGAAAGATGGGCGAAATGTGTAGAAGCCGATGGCCAATATTTTGAATGAAAAAAAAATTAATTTCCCTTCAAAATCACATGTTCTTTTTTACCAAAAAACCGGAAAAAACTTATGCATACACCTGGTACATTATCTCGCGGCCGTTAATCGCAAAACCGTGTCCCGAAGACGCGGCCGGCCGTTGAACCCACGATATATCCACGCTCGCGTAAATCGACTCTCGATCGTTAACTCGCGTGACCCGCTCAAATCTCACGATTCCCACTTTCGGCGATCTTTCCGCTTGTTCGCCCACGGAGATTCGGAACGGGTTTCTACGATCGCTCTCTTCGCCCGGAATTCCAAAAGAGATGGATAGGTAATCCACGGGCAGAGTTGTGCAGAATTAGAATTTAATGTCCACGGGCGAATTTAAATTTCACGCGGGAGCAAACGACTAATACAGTCGAGTCGGAAAGTAAGTTAACATTTGGTGATATGTAGGCAATGAATATGATGAATAAAATCAAGTTATTGTATTGTTTTTATTTAGGAGGTGTAAGGAAATAAACAAATATGTTAGTAAAACATGTATTATCATTATTAAAGATTAAAGACATGTCATATTCATTTGCCTGCATACACCAGTCGTTAACTTACTTTCCGACTCGACTGTATCTGCAAGAGCGTCTCGTAAGAGAGGGTTGATCCGACCGTATGGGTTCACAGGAACGATCGAGGATTTTGTGGAGGTGTACGGGGTCTGGGAATTCAGTGGTTCCGGAGGAATTTCATTCTGGACGCGCAAGAAGTAAAAATCTGCGGAATCTGTTGTTGCGAGGGCCCTGGGAATCGGGGAGAGAGCATCCATTAAAGCTGCCTATATCTGGACGACAATGGCTTGTTACGTTTCGTTTCCCTTTCGATTCGACAACGCGCCGCGGTATCGTTCGGACGCGTTTCAATCGTCCGCGCGCTCTCTGCTAATTTCCGCCCATATTCGTCGGCCATTACCGAATCGTTTCCACGTATCGACGCGAAAGCGAACTGCCCGAGAAGCCCCGTCTGCCTAGTCGTTTTGTCTTCTCGATCGATTATCCACTTATCCGGGAGGAACGGTCGGACGACGCGCGACGCGACGCACAGTGGGGTATTTTGCCAGTTTAGCGCGCCAAAACTATTACGTCGTTATTAGTAATGTGAACGTCATAATATTATATATCGTTGAATTCGTCTTAATACCAGCTACAACATTATCAAATCAAAAATACAGTTTAATGTTTAAAAAATCGAAGCGATCTTGTTTTTTTCTTTTAAACAAATTTTTTTTAATGTTTTTTGTATTGCAATTTATACGTTTATTAATACTGTTAAACTTTTATTTGAAACATTTTTTTGTCAGATTTAGAGAAATTGCTATTACAAAACCCCATTTGGCCAAAACCCCATTTAACAAAAAGTTAAATTTCTCCATGTGTGGCACTCTGTTGCACCTAAACTCTTCAGAATTCTGTAAAGCAATGTCTACCGAATAACCTCAAAAAAAATTAGAGAGGTGTTTTGCGGAGAAAAAAAGTTATTACATAATACATTTTAACTTTCTGAAAAAAATTGTACCATTTTCGATTGTTTATTCTATCAAAACCACCGAAGCGTTTAGAACAAAAAGCTATAACATTACTTTATATACCTTCCTTTACATCCTAGAAATGTGTTTATCCCGATTCCATACACCAAACTTGTGAAAAGAATCATTTCTTTAACACATGTTTTTCGACCCTTCTCTTGGTCACGAGAATATGTCACTTTCAAGTGTCTATATGTTACTAAATAGTACTATTTATAGAAAAATATTATTGTATATTACACGAGAAAAAAGTTTCAGTCATTTTGAACAAACTAAAAATTTTGACTTTTGGCGCGCTAAACTGGCCAAATACCCCACTGTGCGACGGTACTTCGACGCGGGGACCGTTCCTGTCCCAGAAGAGATCTCTATCTTCTTGCCGGAGCGTTTAAAAACGGGTCCCGGGACTTTCTACATGATAGTAAATTACGCCACGATTAAGTACCCTGCTCGATTGTCCGCCGACAAATTAGCTCTTTATTTCGCGACACGCCGCACTTCTCGACACTCCTCGGGGTTCCAGGAAATGGAGGATCGAGTTCTGATTCCTCATTTAAAATATTCTGTTCCCACGGTTTATCCTATTTTTTCCGTTGAAACAACAGGTTTCCTGAACCGTTTAACGTAAAAATGGTGCGAATCAGAACGGTTAATAAATAGACTGCGAATCTTCTGAAATAATAATGATTTGCATTAATTGCTGGACCCAAGAGCCAAGTAGGAATTGATTTCTCCTGGTTTTACACAGTTGTAAGAAATGTGCTGATTCTCTTAAAATTTTTTTATCACTGTTTGAAATTACATCCACCGATTTTGGTCCAAAATGCATAAAGATCCACGGTCTAATCATAAGGAATTAAGCAAGTAGGTATAGTATCGAAGGATGGTGGTCTTGTGCAAGCCACGTTAAAATTATATTGCAACTCTTTTAATTAAGGCGTTGAATCAAACAGTCAAACGTTGACTTTACACTGCTTTTCCATTAACACTAAACCTATCACCGCCGGTCAAAACGACCAGTTCCAGATTATTTATTTTACAATTATTGAAATTATAAGATGCTTTCGTGAGAAATGATTAAATACATATATTTGGTATAACATAACATTTTAGTATCTCGTAATTTTTATAAGACAGCATGTATCGGTTACTTTTAAGGCTCGTTAGGTTTAGTGTTAAACGACTCGATTATGGCACCGATGCTTTTGCAGAAACGTTATCCAACGCGCTCGAGATCTGTAGATCGTTACGATGCAAGAGTTTTACAAGCAGACGAGTTAGTCGCTTGGAGGACAGTCCTAGTGTCAGAGACGCTCAATTAATTATCCGAGGATCGTGAGGTGTACCCACCTGTACATCAAACCACCCGTGCAGGACTCGAGCAGCGGACCGCCGAACACGCAGACATAGTATTGCGTGCAGTCGCGGGGATGAGGATAGTATCCGAACTCTTCCGGGCACTCGAATTCCAGAACTGCCTCGTTTCTGCTTGCTCTGGCGCTTCTCGGGATGTTTCGTTGGCATTCTGCAAATACACATTGTCATTCCGCGTTAGCGCATCCATTCTCATAAGCGGAACGCGGATCTTTGCTCGGATTCTCATTCTCACGGATTGTTTTACAGAACAACGGACAAACTTGTCTACTTATGGAAAAACCGCTCGCGAAATGTCGTTCGCGTCTGCGCAATCGCTGCGGAAGCACGAAGAGATTCACAATTATAGATAGATCACGAATTTTTATGCGCAATAAAAATTGTCTGGGTGAGGGACTCGAAATTTAATTCCCACTTTTTTCATAAATGCATGTAATGTGTGATTGAATTATTCGTTGAACGTTCAAGGATTGTAGATAATAACAAACTGAAAAGTTTCACTGTAAAAATACAAGAAACAACATTCAAAGTTTGTTCTTCGCAATCTCGTTCTTCGTATAAACAATCCACTTTATTATAAAAGGAATAACTAATTGCAGATCATCAACCGGCAACATTCACACGTGTCTGCCGAATCATTGTTTTTATTTCTCTGCCGCTACTGCGGGCCCTTACTTATCGACTCACTGTGTTGAACGGGAAGATTGAAATCAATTAAGGAGCGCACTCCTTACATGCATAAAATCCGCAGCACGGTGATAAACATTAATTCTACCGTTATATAGCATTTATAACTACTTTAAACGTTTCTTGCATTTGATTTACCCACTAAATGCATAAAATCCGCAGCTCGGTGATAAACATCGATTCTACAATTTCGATCGAATTAATTGAATTCTTCCACGCGTTGTCAATTATCATGCCGGTACAGTACGATAAATGCTACAAATGGGAGTAGACATAAGCGCTAACGGGACATCGTGGTAAAGGGCACGGTCAAAACAGTTGGCAGCGAGAAGAAGCGCCGGCCGCGGCCCGTGAAAGTCTTGAATTTGCTATTCCGAGGGGGTCGCGGGTTCTTATCCGACGCAGTTGAGGGGTTAAGTGGACGTTAGGCGAGTTATTAACGGTCGCCGTTCCATGCGGCTGGTGTATCGGTGCACGAAACGGCCGCAATGAAACGTGACCGGAATACGAAGCGGCGGATTGCGCAACCGAGAATAAGTAACCGGATTTTTGGTCGACCTTGTGCGTACCCGAGAAACTCGGACACGAGTCGTCGAGCGATCGCGAATCCGCCCGAACGGTAATCCGCTGTGCTTTTTATAATATTTATATCTGTCGTTACCGGGTCGGGGAGCAACGACGACGCCGTTACAAATATTTATGTACATTCGAACCGCAAATGCGGACGACACGGTACAATTTTGTAGATCGAGGAGAGAGAGCATCACAGTATTTTTTGTATAATTGAATCAACGCTTTACCGATCGGCAGCGGTAGAACATCTTACACGCTTCTTACGAATCACTCCATCGTGAATACTACCTCGACACCGGCTCTGTTTCGATTACTGTGGCAACTGATCAAGGGTCAGATTATATTGGGTTGGCAACTAAGTAATTGCCGATTTGTTCAATGAAATAAAAGAGTTTTTTTTTTACTTGGAATGAACTTTAATCTATGATGTATTTTCCATTTTGTTCGATGACCTTTTGCCATCTTTCTGACAACTTGAAAATTCCACGCTCGTAGAAAGTCTGATCCTTTTCGGCCAAAAACTGAGTCAAGTTATAGTTTCATCTATAACTGAAATCGGCAATTACTTAGTTGCCAACCCAATAATACCAAGCAGGTCTGGCGCTGAAGGTGTGTAAACGTTAGGTACGAAAACAGGGTAACCACATTCTGTTGGCAGATTTAATAGACTAGTAAACTAGTAAGTAGGTCGGTAAGAGTCAGGAACAAAAAGTCGATAAACAGATTACCGGTCAAAGGGTTAAATGTTTATTCGGTAACGTTTCTGGATAGCACATTTGCTGTTGCTAAAATACCTAATCGAGAGTGGTTCTACGGTTCGTTACAGCTATCCAATAGTCGCAACGTCGAGAAGGTGATCTTTCAGCACCGATGTGTTCGCGGTTTAACGGAAGTCCCTGGCACCCACGGTTGCGCTCCTTTGTATTCGTCGCTTTCTTCGTAGACTCTCTCCGCGCGCGGTTGCCCGCCGAATTGTTTCGTCTGATGCAACGAAAACCGATACCGATCTCCTGGCACGGTAATTAATCGCGTGCTCGTTCGGAACGGAGCACAATCGTGCCTAATACACCGACGACCGAGTTTCTGTGTTCTCCCGCTGGTTCCGTGGGCCGAAACGGGAGGTCAAAGATCGCGCGTCGAGATTCGCACCTGTGCTCCTACAAATCGGCCTGTTCTCGCGGCCGAGGACAAAGTCGCAAAATCTCCCCAAACAAAGAGAAGATTTACCTTGATTAAACTATGTCTTCGTGTTTCCTGGCTGATCATTTCATGCATTAACGACGAGGTAGGTGCGATACAAAAAATTAAAAGAGTTTAAGGGTATCGATATGTTAAAATTATTCATGAGCGACATTCATTTTTACGTCGCTCCTGCATCTCGCGATTCATGCACAAATTCTTAATTTGCACAAAGATCCGTAGTTTTGTGCTTTAATGCGACACGGTGTACAAGATAAAAAGAGAAAGAAAATTTTATGGTTACCAATAGGATATAATAATAATATATAATTTTCTCTCTCTTTCTCTAACTCGCCCATTTCTACTCTGACCGATCTACCTATACTCTGCCTATTGCTATTCTTAACACGATCATTGCACCATTTCCTATTCAACCAGCGGGACATTGTAAATAATTTTACGAAAATCTATCATGTAAAAATCCACGTGTTGCTATATTTGGAAGTTTCGTTTCCAACGAGCGGCTTCAAGAAAGAATCGAGTTCATTAAAGACTCGTTCCTGATTATTCGCTGATGAGCAAATACGATTAGCACCTGCTTTTCAACTGAAATTTCGAGTTTCGTTCAGCTAGCGTTGATCGTTCACCGTGCTGTGCACGCCGGCCGTTTATCAGGCTGTGTAATGCCCGTTTTCGACATGGCCGTTATACCTTTTATGCAATTTAGATGCTGCTCGATTATATACATAATTAACACGGTAAAAGCCGGACAATGTGAGAACGCTCGGGAGGCCTCTAATTAAACGAAAGGCTCCGCCCGGCCATCGATTATGTGTACACGAGAGCATGCGGTCTTCCGTGTGTAACGTTCGCCTGGCTCGTCTAGATCTTACTCAATCATCGGCCCGTCCGCAGTGTCCGCGTAAAAATCACGAGTATTCCGCCGGCGTTTCTCCGATTCCACCTACTCGAGTCGAATTCGGCCCCGTGGTCTTAATACGCCGACACGCCTACCTCGTTAACTCTCTCGAAAACCTTAGTCACGCATTTGCATACATCATCGATCTTTCCTCTTCCTCGCGACGCGAACCGGCGCTGCTTTCACGATGGGATTTCAGCCGATCGGTCGATCGGAAGGTTAAGGACCTGCCGAGAGTGCTGTCCAACGATCACAATATCGTCGGCGGACATTATGAAAGAATCGAAGGGGTATCGAAGCGAGGAGGGTTACCTATAACTAGACATCGGATCTTTATGCATTTATGGCTTATGGAAATGTTAAAAAAATGCTATGATATAAAATTCGAGAGAATTTAACACGATTTTTATTTGCTTTGGGTCTACAAAGGCTGTCCCCATTAAAAATAGGATTTTATTTCATTCCACTTTCTTAAAATATTTCTATAAAAATTGGAAATTGCATAAACATCCGATGTCTACCTATAACGGATCTGGACGTTCTAATCACGCAGGATTCGCAAGACGGTGCAGAGAACGCAAGGGGATCGCGATTCGCAATTCGACGGTGTTGCAGGATTCGCGGAGACGTCTCCGGGGATCTTCTAGGACAGTTCTCGAGGCTTGGGACGAGGGGAGGGAGAGATAGAGCGGATCGTGGGATCGAGGTACGAATGCCGAGGAGGTCGAGGTGGCTTTAGTAATATTCAGGGACCCCGGTGGATCGTGAGTGGGTGTTCCCAGGTGATCCGCAGGGTGCAGAGCGCGATCGAGGGGCGTTCACCGGTTGCGCAGGGACCTCTCGTTCGCCTGGCCTCTCTTCGCTTTTCCTCGCGAGTATCGGTGAACCGGTTGAATCAGCTGAACGAGGCTCACGAGGCGAGTAGCCTCGCGAGTAGACCGCCATCTCCCGGATCCGTCTTTCTCCGTAAACCAGCGATTAATCACGGTTAAAAGGGTACGCGGGCAGACGGTGATCCCACGGCCGCGTCCTTTGAGCGGATCGTGCTCGGAAAATTTCTGTCGGCGGAACAGGAGGCGAAACGCGTGTGTCACGTTCCCTCGATTACGTCGTCGGTCATGCTTCGTTAATAACTTTGAATCCCGACGAACTCTGCGCGCCCCGCCGCGCCGCGCCAGCTCTCGGTTCGATAACGCGACGCTCTAATTGCCCGGTTCGCACGTGGGAACCTCGGTGCTCGAGCGATTACGCGCGCCGCGCCGTAGAGAAACGAGAGCCGAGTAGTTAATAGACGAGCGCCGAAACCGCGAGCTTTCACGAGACGATAGTCTTGTCTCGATCAAAAGTACACACCGGCTTGTCAATTAGCTGTCGCGCGGCATACACCGGCCAGCACCAGCGGGCACCGGCGGAAATCTCGAGCTCGCCCCTCATTGTTGGCCTGTCGGGCCTCTGTCTCTAAACGATCCTAATTATCATCCTCCGATGGCCGGCAATTAATGCGCGCCGATTGCGAGATCGAGACTCTCTCGTACGCCGACTCGACGAACGGCGAAAGTCCGCTCTCGACCACGTAGCCGAGCCTCGAAATTATGATCGAGCCTCGGCATGCGCGGCTTTATCGCGTCGCCCCCGCCCCGCGAGTTACGAAACCCGGCTCACGCGTCGACGGTCTATGCCCGACAGATTTAAGGTCTGATTTTACTAGACCGGGAAAACGGCCGTCAAGTAAGGTCGCTAGATTCGAAAACAGGGTCTAGGGTTTAAAACCGATGGGGCATCAGTGTTCTCGACTATATTTTTGCTCGCCCCGGTTGGGTCATTACCTCGAGCGTCTGACCATTTCCATATGGCCCGGTGGACTCTAACCTAGGACCCCGAGGGGTAAGAGGAAAGTATACGGTTTTGGGGTTCTGCTAGCTAACCCCCGTGGTGCGTGGCATTAGCCTTTGTTGCGAGCACTTGAGCGCCTCTAGAACACGGTGAACTCAGTATGGCCTAGCCAAAACCTGTGCCCATCCCGGCCACGGTGAACCGGTCTAGTAAAATCCGACCTTTACGCTCCGGTATTCGATACGAGGAGCTGCGATCGAACGCCGTTTCTTCCGTTTGTCCCGTTCGAGGAATCCCGCGCCACCGTTTACAAGCAACCGGGATGACCTCGAGTCGTCGTCGGTGTCTCTCGTTCGCTGGACGAGTCTCTTCGCTTTTAAGGTCGCCACGCGATACACTCTCAACACCGTTACATGCGCCAGCTGTCGATCGCCTCGCAGCCCTGTTGCGTGTTTACCTGTTTACTGGCCGTGAAGTGGTATTGGTAGCCGGAAAATGACACGCAATTTTCAGTTTTCGTAGACAAACGTTATGAAGCAGCCTTTGTAGATCCAAAATAAATAAGAATCGTACAAAATTCCGTCGAATTTTATATTCCAGCATACTTTTAACATTTTCGGAAGCCATAAAAATCCATAAAGATCCGCAGTCTATTGAAGAGACATTGAAGGGAGCGTGGGCGATTATTAGCTGATTTTATGTATTTATGGCAAAAATGTATAGGCGAAACATCAGATGAATTTAATATTACTGGCACGTTATGTACAAGCCGTTAAAATTATTAAGAGAAGAACACGATTTTTATGCAACTCCTCTTTCTTGTAATTTTGATGTTGCATAAGGATCCGCGGTCCAGCGATTATATTCGGCTCAGATTACGACTCTTTATTTCGTTTTGTCATATTCAGAAGGTTCGTGGCGTGTTGCAAGTTCTCAAGATTATCACTTTCCCTATTGTCCGACGCGTCTATTGATTCAGCAGCAGTTTCTTCGGGTTCGTGATGCACGAATGTAGTCGTTCCAGTGACCTACATTAGGATCGGAGCCACATAAACCTTCCGCCGAGATTGCATATTCCTTCTTCGTGCTGCTATTGTTACGATTCGGTAAAAATCAATCCTTTGCGATCGTAAAATTAATGATACAAAGACCACGCCTAAATGTGCCAGACGAACGCTCGGACTAGTTCCGCACCGAAATTCGGAACCGAATCTCAACCGATTCGTTCTGAAACGAAGTAGAGTATAGAGTAAGGTGCAAACTTCGTTATCAAGTACCTGGTAACAATTCTTAGCAACTCTGATCGTTTATACGAACGAACTAGATGCGACTTGTGCGAAGCATTCGCGCGACAGTGAACGCGTTGAAAAATTGATAAAGTTTTCTTTGAGGGAGCAAAGCTACCGACTGACTCGCTGCCAACTTCCACTTGTTCGACGAATTTTTGCCAGCTGTCGATGCATTCGCGGCACGCGAGTAATCTGGCCAAACGATCTGTGTCTTCGAATAGGAAAGGCTGACTCGCTCGGCCGAGAATCCGAACGAGGCGGCCTTGCAGAGCCTCTTTCACCCGAGGATGGTCGTTCGCGGCCGATCCTCCTCCAGGGAATCCCCTGGATCGCGCTAGAAAATCGTTTCCATAAACGGCACGGTGCTTCGTGCCCACACGTTGCAGGACTTTTGTCGTCCTCGAGACAATGACATACAATACACCGGTTATACCTTTTTAATGCCCATAAAATATATCGCGTTCGTTCGCTGTATCGAGATATCCTGTGCGGTCGGCGAACGCTTCGGCGAACCGCGTTCGCGTCTCGGTAAGCAGCCGCTGGATCGTGTCAGTTTCTAATTCGGGATCGTCGAGCCGTGACTCAACGACGGGACAAGGACCCGAAAGAAAGTCAACGGTGCACCGACGGGCCTCGATCGAGCCTCGATCGAGCCTCGATTTTCACCGGGCGAGATCCTGCGCGAGGATTCGTGAAGGTTTCTTTTCGCCTCGCCGCGCCGCGCAGCCTCGCACAATGTTCGGACAGGTAGAATCTGTAGTTTTCTGTCGTCAAAGAGGTTCGTAAAATCCTACATACATTAAAATTTAACCCTTTGCACTCCGCTGTCCCCTCTCAGGGGACATTAAAGCTTATTAGCGATTACGGGGAATTAATTTATTCCAGCGCAACTTTAAATAAAATATTGATTTTTTTGCAAATATATATTCCTCGATGTCAACCAATTCATATACAGTGGCGTGCAAAAGTTCCCGGCCAGATCTACGTCCATGCCTCGTCGCTGTGCTGCTGTTATTGCTGCAAGAGGCGTGGCTACGAAATACTAATTATAACATGTTAAATAATGTACTGCAAAATTGTTAAACAATGAAAAACAAGTATAATTTTTTCGTTAAACACACTGGCCGGAAATTTTTTAACATGTTAATTTACTTATTCTGCAAATAAACAAGTAAGAAAAATAATTAGCGTTGATTTTTTTTTGTAATATCCTTTCATGTAATACGCTCTTATATATGATTCTAATAAAAATTTCTTAACGCTTTTTTTTGGAAAAGAAATAGCAAAAACCATCTGGCCGGGAACTTTTGCACGCCACTGTAAGTCCAATATCATTATAATACGTTACTTGGTTCCAAAATTATACTAATTAATACGAGGATTTGTAAATTTCTGCCAGAATGGTTCGGAGTGCAAAGGGTTAATTCAAAAAATCAATATGAATCTTTTTACTTTGCAGTCGTTATGGTACAATTCTACAATGCGAAGGACTAGCATATGAGCGGGATCGGGACTCGTACAACAACAACTGGAGATTAGAAGGATTCCGTGGGTTGATCTTTAACTGAAAAATCTTTTTCTTTCTTTTATATTAAACGATCACCGCCTTCTTATAAAGAAAGACCTCGCAGAACTACCAAAACCTTTTTTTGTCCGCGTCCGAGTCGCATCTTTCTCGTTGTATGCGTTGTACGCGGGGACCGTCAACGAAAACGCGAGGCTCCGTTGGCTAGCGGGTCCGAGCAACGCCTGCCCGATGACTGCTCGTGTATCGCTTTCGAGAGAAATCCCTAAAGAAAGTTTTCCACGGCGAGCGTAATTAATCGGTCCACGCGAGTCGGGAACTGGGTCGCGCGTTACTCGCGGCTGTCACGTATCCCCCGCGCCAGCGAAACGGCGAGCATTGCGAAACTCGGATTACGGTTTTAATTGCCCGGCTGCGATAGGTACTCGCGAAATTTCGCGATTGCGACCCGGTTCCAGAGGCGTCGTCCAGTGTCGTCCCGCGTGTTCAACGCGCGCGCGCGAGCTTGCACCTTTCACTCTTGAGCACCGACACCTTCGATTCTCGCCTAAACCGAACCGCGCCCGCCAGACGGAACAACCGTTGCGCAAATTATTACGCATCCTCCGATTATTTAGCATATACCATGCCGATCGCGAGCCCGTGCCCGTGCCCGTGCGCTCACGGAGATACAGCTCGATGCTCATCTCTCTGTTCGCACCTGCCTCGCGAGAAGCCTCTCCCTGACCCAACGAGGTCGTTCCTCGTCGCTTAAGAACGCGAAAGGTCCATCGCCGCCGCCTCTTGCCTAATCCCAGATCCTAATCTCCCATCCTTTCTAGATACGCGAATCTCCGAATCTTCCTTGCACGCCGGAATACAGTGAATTCTCGATATATGTCAACAACGCGGCTCTTGCCAGCGTCGTGTATCTTCTAGGAGACATACTAGTAGTGGACATAATTCCGCGACATTTTTTCACTGGTAGATACCCGTCGCTTCTCAAAGTTTTACGTCGCTTACCGGCGAGTCGGTTCCGGTAACATAATTTAATAACTTCTCTCGGGATAGTTACCTAGGTGATTGATTGCTTGCGAACTTTTTCTCGACGTAAAACATACTCGCCGAGGATACTATTAATAGGCTTCCGGTATGTAAAGTGATAACAGAGACATGTTATTTTGCCGATTTCTTCGGTCTCGTGATCGTTTTGTTTCTTGTCACTCGTGTTACATGGCGGGGTATCAAATGTTACGCTCGCTTCTCGACGAAGTGTACGTTCTCGCCAGCTAGTAGTTCGTATAGCACCGATTTATTCGCGATTCGAAAACGCGTATTGTTAAACCCCAGTACACTTCCCAATGCAGTGAATTCTCGATATACACCCGCGTCCCTCAATTTACGCGGCACTTTTTTACGCGGCAAATTTACTTGAACAATCTTTAATAATATAGAAAATATCGTTGCCTTTATTTCTATATTCCAAGCGTACGAATACTTTTGTCCCACCGCTGTATTCGTAAGTCTCGGTGGTAACGATGCGAGGCTTTCTTACAATGTCTTCCCCTTTCCCTTCGGCGATTCCGCGAAAGTTTTGGACGCCGAAAGAACCGGACGGACGATCGTTGTTCGGTGTCGACGCAACCATGATGTGGTAAACGCACGAACCGGGATTACGGTGACCGGTGGCGGTTACGACTCCGATGCTCTACTTCGAGTCGCGATCGATTCCCAAAGTCACGCGAAGAAAGTTAAAAATCGTTACCGGGAACAAGACGCTAGACGCGACGCGGTGGCCCACAGTGTATCGATCCGATCGACGCGGAAACGATTTTCCTCTTAATTTATCGATCCGGCCGCGGAATGGCGATTTTATAGCTCGTTGCGGGACACCTAGCGCGCTTCGATCGCCGATTTCGATGTTCCATTTCCGCCGCTGTACTTTGCCCGCGATTGGAAGCGTATCGAACGAGTCTTATAAATCATCGATGTTTACGGGATTCCGTGGAAAGCGAGCTCCGAATCGCGATCCATTGCGCAACATCGGCCTGCCTCTGTCTGCGCGTTACGGTGTCTTTACACCGGATGCGATTTTTTGCTTCTTCCGACAACATATTCAACCTCTTAGCTTAAAAGCCCGAGAATATATTCCAGCATTGTAATATTATATAATACACTTTTACAAAATAATGACGGATTCTAGCATTTTTAATTTACGATTTCCGAGATTGTAATGATGCATCCATGAGAAACGAGCCAATAAATTTATTTCTTTGGGTATACATTATTTAAAAAACGACGAATAATTTGGATACGTTCTTGTTCTATTTGTAAAGTAATGTGAAACGGTCGCTCTTGGTGCCCCGTGAACCTTGTGTTAAACGAGCGATCGTCCGTGGTCGATTAGTTTTGGTATTTTTCCCCGATTCAACTATTATTTCGTTCGTCCGAATAATCGCCTAAACGAAACAGGAACGAGTATGAGGAACGTGCTATGTATGTACATACAGGGTGTCCCAGTTTTTTCCGGCCAAACTTTGCCAGCGTGTTCTACATGCAAAAGAAAGAAGAAGATGTTATATGAACATATGCTCTTAAATGTTTTATTAAGGAGTTATAACTAATAATACAAAATGATAATGAACTGGCATTTCGTCGACACAGCGTACGAACGTATCATGAATATCTCTGTTCGTGTTTACATAAAGTCTTTGTTTACTTGCTGAAGTAGTTGATATCGACATTTTTTATTAACGTTTTATTAACGAGTTAACATTTCAAAATGACGTCCGTTATTACGAATACAGGATTGGCATCTAACAAAAATTGACTCTATCGTATTACTAGTGCTCGGGCACTTCCATTACAAAAACCATAAATAAAATGCATATCAGCGTATTCACGATTGGAAAATTCTCGTGGCATCTCGATATGAAGTCGTACAGCGTACTAAACATTATTAGCTCAGTAGAAATCAATGTCGATATCAACTACTTCAGCAAGTAAACATAACACTTTATGTAAACACAAACAGAGATATTCATAATACGTTCGTACGCTGTGTCAACGAAATGCCAGTTCATTATCATTTTGTATTATTAGTTATAACTCCTTAATAAAACATTTAAGAGCATGTGTTCATATAACATTTTTTTCTTACTTTTGCGTGTAGAACACACGGGCAAAGTTTGGCCGGAAAAAACTGGGACACCCTGTATATCTTTCGATCGAATTTCCACAACTTGCAAGAAAATTGCGAACCGCAGAAATCTCACGTGTAGCTGTCGACAGTGTCGCGAGCTTATCGGAATCGTTTGCTCGAGCAACGTTCGAACGAGTTCCGCTGCAGGGCCGAGGAATTTTCGGAACGCCTCGTGGACGGGACCGTGAACCTTGTCGCGATCCCAAGGTCGTTCGAGGGAAGGTCGGGCCGGAGAGAACGGTACCAGGATCTTCGGTCTAAACGATCGTTTTGTGTTCCATATTCCTCGAAGGTCGAGAGCGAGTCCCGCTCGGAGCCTCGCTTTCCTCGATTTCGATTTTTCCTGCTGGCCTTGCGGCCGGCCTTGGTCGACGCTCTCAATGTCAACGGGAAGAACGGCTTCTTTTTGCTCGTCCTTTCCATCGACACCGACCGCAATCCTAGGGAAAGGGTTCTCGATCTTAACTGACGCAACGGAGCCGCGAATTTGCGAATCTCTCGATCGCCAATCTTAGTTTAACACTAGCACCCCGAAGCCTCGAACCGTCACGCGGACAGAGTTGTGCAGAATTACAATTGAATTACTCCAAGAATTATAATTACAAAGTAATCGAATTACTCTACTACTTCGATTGTGCAATTGAATTACAACGCGACTGAATTAGTACAACTCTGGCTGTATTTCAAACTGGAGAATTTCATTCAATTTAAAAGAGTTGCACCTACAAATTTTTGCTATAAAACGCAGAAAATCCGCATTCTTGCGATAAGCCGTGACTCTGCAGGTTCGATTGCAATGACGAAGTCATTTCGTGGGACTTTTTGGGACTGACTGTTCGACAGCGAACGCGTTAATCAATGACTTTTTCATTTCATCGTACTACGGTATCCGTGCTGGAATAAACTGTTGCGAAAGATTGCCGAGCACTGCAGGCTTCTTGTAAAGTATCGATTATTACGTAATGAATTTCGAAGAAGCAAAAACATCCTGCCTGAAAGTTTGACGGTATATCGCGGATTGTGTTACGTGTTCGTAAGCGTTTCGAGCGAAAAAACCGAGAGCCGGTCGGCAGGTTAAATAGTTGAGCGTGCATAGCGTGCGAATCGCGTGTATCCATGAAAAATGATGCACGATGATACCGATAGCGGTCGGATAGCTCCGGTTCGACGTTTCACCGTGACCAAAGCGGCAATCTCTCGCCTCGATCCGCACACGTAACCGGGATAATCGACCGGCCCCCGGTGTAACAAGGTATCCGTGATTTAAGCCGGCCGCTCGCTCCATCGATCAACGTCCATTGTTTCCGCTTGTTCGCGATCGAGAGACGTGCAGGCGACTTATCCGTAACGGGACAGATCGATTCTTGCGTGTGCAACACTCGCTCCGAGAGTCGCACGACGTTTCGGAAACGTAATTCGAGACCGAGGGTGTAATAAGGGCCTGGTAATTTGCCGGAAAATGAGTTTGAACAGTTCCCGACGTAATTCGACTCAGATCGCCGCGGCAAAACCGACGGGAACGAGCCTAAACGCGTCTAAACGCGCCTAAACGTGCCACAAACTCGTAAAAACGCGGTTTCGTTTCACGGAATTCTTGCTGCCACGAGATTCGGACGATCGTTTCTCGGTACGTCGCGTTAACGATCAACGCCTCGAGTAATCGACCCGCCCGGCCGTAAATCACGAGATCGTTCAGGCTCGAAACGACTGATTAGTAGTTTTACGCGTGGAAAATCGAGGCTGTCGGCGTGTAACGAGAACTCGGGCCTCGCGAAGGGAACGCGCTACGGTGACGGGACGAAATGTCCGCGGAAGCGAGTCGACCCACGGTTTTCCCCTAGCGGTCTACGCATCGCGAATTCCACGCCTCCGAGGACTATTCGCGAAAACGAATCCGGTCGATAGTCCGGGACGATCGGTATCCTGACGTCACGAGGAAACTGGCGAGCGCGAAATTTTCGCGGTCGCGGAACGGGAAGTTCGTCCACGCTTCCGAACCAACGAGCCCGGGGCACATACACTCTGTAAATCATGGGACTGCGGTTTCCTAAGGCGTACTCCTTGCTGGAAGTTTGCGAGGAAGGACGCGCGGGGCGAGGAACCAACGGACTCGCGAAGCTGAGAGAAGTGAAAGTCATGCGAATCGCAAAGAGGGAACCACGCTCGGAGAAAGAGAGGCGAGAACAGGCGGAGGGAAAACGAGAGGGAACGAGACACGGGGCACGAGTAACAGCCTGAGCCAGGAGAGACAGAGAGAGAGAGAGAGAGGGAGAGAGGGTGAGAGGGGGGTCATGATAAAAGAGCTGGCGAGTGAATGAGTGAAAGTGAGCTGGAATACCGAAGCGGGGCTTTAAAACTGGAACACGGCTTGCATAATATCGGCCAGCTTGAACGGTTTAAGGCGCGTGTCCACCCTGCACGGCCGATTTCTAGGCGAACGTATCGCCTAGGAATTTGTTCAACGTTTGAGGTCAGGAAATTGGGCGGCCGATAAATCGTTTCCGGTCGAAAGCGGTCGACGTTGCCACGGACCTATTATTTTCTCCAAAATGATGCAATCTATACTCTTTCGGGAAGCGCAAACAACTTGAATATAATAACTGAATAACTTGTATATAACTGAATATAATAATATTGTACATGCGTTATACATCTCTTTTTTAATATTCGTTGTGCTTCAAAAGTATGTCCAATTAATATAGGCACAGTAATTGGGTCCCTACCCTACCCAGCAGAAATCGGCAAAAGTTATTACTAGACATCGGATGTTTATGCAATTTCCAATTTTTATAGAAACATTTTAAGAAAGTGGAATGAAATAAAATTTTATTTTTAATGGGGACAGCCTTTGTAGATCCAAAGCAAATAAAAATAATGTTAAATTCTCTCGAATTTTATATTATAGCATTTTTTTTTAACATTTCCATAAGCCATAAATGCATAAAGATCCGATGTCTAGTTATTACCAAACAGCAGATCTTTACGCAAAATAAAAAATTCTTACCGAAATTGCAACAAACTGGAACGAGATAGTAATTTATTTTCATTTTTAATCTACTTTATAGGTTGGAAACAATATAATCGTATTTCCAAATTCTTCTAATGTTTTTTTCTATCGTTAATTACACCTGTTAAGTGTTGTCATAAGTCCATAGAATCCGCTGTCTAGTTGTTACACGCGGTTGTAAACGATCGATGCAGCGTCGATTGATTTATCGGTAAACTCGCAATAAATTGGTCGATAATTTACCAAAAAGATAATAATAACATTCCTTTAAAAGTAATATTATTAGAAATAGTAACGTAATAATTAGACATCGGATCTTTATGCATTTATGGCTTATGGAAATGTTAAAAAAATGCTATAATATAAAATTCGAGAGAATTTACCACGATTTTTATTTGCTTTGGATCTACAAAGGCTGTCCCCATTAAAAATAAAATTTTATTTCATTCCACTTTCTTACAATGTTTCTATAAAAATTGGAAATTGCATAAACATCCGATGTCTAGTAACAATATATAGAAAAATAATAATATTCCTTTGACGGAAGAATTATCGCGATTACGGACACTGCATACTTTTTTCTGCTCGGACCCGCGACAGCTAGAGCGATACGCTTTCACCGAACTGTCGATCGGACGCCTCGCGAACCGGTAGCTTCTCGGTAGTTGCGCGGTGTTTCAAGGTCCCTGGTTCGTGTCGGACGAGACAAAAGAATCGGAGCTTTACCGAGCGTAACCCGGCCAGAAAAACCAGCGCAGCGGCGGGATTACCTTGCCTCGAGAGATCTATAATAATTACGCGCGTTTCCTTTGCGTAATTGGACGGGGCGCGCTGGTTCTCGACCGCCTCGCCGCGACCGGTCCGAAACGAAACGAAACCGGCTCGCTCGTAATCGCTCTCGCGCGGTTAATTTCGACCGCGTCTAGTCCTCCGGGACCGGTAACAGGCAACGGGCAACAAGCAATCAAATTGTTCCGCGATTGCGTCCCGAATTGCCTTCGCGGACCGTCTCGAAACACGAGCCACGAGCCACGAGCCAGACGAGGCGGAATGCCGCGCGAGATTAGCGACGCGTTTTGACAACTTTTCGGACGGCAAACGCAAATGTAAACGGGGAGACGACCTGGTTGGAGTGCAAGCCGCGCGGATATCGTCCCGCGTAATCTTTCCGCGGTCCGGAGTTGATTTTGCGGCTCGACGTGACTCCGCTCCGAGCCGCGCCGCGTTGCATGACCGCATTCCCCGGTGCGCGCGGACGTGATTCGCGATTCGGTATCATTCAGCGCAGTTTCGCCTGCCGACGAATTACATTTCATTTGTCCGAGGTACTAACTAACCGTCCACTGCGAGAAATCTCTGGGAAGATCCTCGGCATCGGTCAGGGCCGGATAATATTCTTATACAGTGAGTTTTCTATATACAGTCGGTGTACAAAGTGTATATACAGCCTTAAAAAAAAATAACTTTTTTAAAATTGGACCAAACAACTTGAATTCTTTGGAGTTGTTAGGAGGATTACTTTACCAAGTAATGCATAAATAATTTTTTTCAGAATTTGCTATTGGTCGTAAGTGCAAAGAAAAAAGTAGAGGTACATGATTTTTAAGTTTTTTGGGTTCATTTTAACCGAAGAGTGTCAAAATGTTCATTTAACTGCTCGATAACAAAATAAAGTAAAAGTTTCCGAGTTATGGATGAATCTAAGCGACTTGACAATATCTTAAGTGCGCAAGAATCCACGATCTATGCGCGATAGTCGGTCATCGTTACTATTAACAACGCTACTAACTACTAGGGTTACCAGGGTCGCTATTAATATTAGCAATAAAGATCATTTTGCTCTGCTAGCATCGTTTCCCGAAGAATCGTGCAACGGCCAAGGAAAACGCGAGTGGACGGAAGCTATTCATGTTTGGAGCGGCACGGCAGGGCTCTCTCTCGCGCGAGAAATATCGAGCGTGAACGCAACTGCGCTCGTAAATCACCCTGGAAACGTACAATCCTATTAATAAACGGCATCGCATACGAATCGAACATAATTAACGAAACGGTCTGCTCGGGTGCCGGCGTCGATTTCTACGCGGAAGCTCGGTGCGCGCGATTCAATTTTCATCCGATTCCGCCGATCCCCTGTCGGACTGCACGAATTTCTCTCTCCGGCTGATACAGTTTTTCCTTGGATCAATCGCGCAACGAGGCGGCGTTTCGCAATCGGCAATCGGCGATCGGCGATCGCGAGCGCGTTCGTTCGCGGGGCCCGTTTGAACACTGGGAACGCGGTCGGGTCCGATTTGTTTGCCAGTTTCATTGCCAGACTTCCCCGTTGCGCAACCACCGCACCGCAGCACGATTCGATAGGCGCTCACGGCTCCTTTTCTCTCGGCTCTCGTAGATTGATTTCCTGGCGGCCTCGGCGTTTCTCGGGAACGGTCGGAAGGCGTGCGATTTTCTGCGCGATCGCCCATCTAAGGGTACGTTTATGTCGGAGCCGCGAGAGAGAGAGAGAGAGAGAGAGAGAGAGAGAGAGAGAGATCATCGATCGGTTCGCCGACAAAAGCTGGTCATTAGATGGTCATTTAGCAAGCACGGCTCTGCTCGCTGCTTGTACGCGAACGCTTCCATTATGAAGCAACAGAATGTATTGGGTTGGCAACTAACTAAATTGGCAACTAACTAAATTGCCGATTTGTTCAATGAAATAAAAGAGTTTTTTTTTACTTGGAATGAACTTTAATCTATGATGTATTTTCCATTTTGTTCGATGACCTTTTGCCATCTTTCTGCCAACTTGAAAATTCCACGCTCGTAGAAAGTCTGATGCTTTTCGGCCAAACACTGAGTTAAGTGAGATTTTACATCGTCATCATTATTGAAAGTTTTACCACGAAGGGAGTTGTCCAGGGATCGAAATAAGTGGTAATACTTTTTGGCAGCTTGCACTGCGTTCTTTCCTTTACGGAAATAATACAGCAATATATGGCGAAAATGTTCGTTTTTCCACTCCATATTAATATTGAGGTAAAAAAAAAACTTTAAGAAAATATCTACGCAATGAACTTGTACAGCTAGGTTAGGATGCCAGCTAACATATATAAGGAGAAGAAGATCATAGCGTTTACGGATATTATAAAAATGGGAGTGAGAAACATATATAACTGAAATAGGCAATTACTTAGTTGCCAACCCAATATTTCTTCCATGCTCGTTCTCGTCGTCCATCGTTTATCGCAGCTCCGACGCAGACGTTCCCCGAGGCTGCGGTTATATCGGATGCGATTTTCTGTCGCGCGCGACGCGGTACCGGTTGTCTGTTTCGTTTCCTATTCTCGTATTCGGTCGCACCAGGCGAGTGGATCGAATAGAGACAAATGAAGTAATCGTAAAGTTTGTCCGTTTAACCTCTTAACACTAGATTGCCTAAGCAAGTCATTTTGACTGCTTTTGAATTTCATTTTTTTTATTGCTAATACTTATTAATAACTTGTTATATGACTGTAAGTGATATAAAATATATTCAAAATTACTGTTAAACAAATTTCTTTGCGCATTAGTTATTTTTTCACAATGCAGTCATTTTTACTGATTTCAGGCAATATAGGTATATACTAAGCTCCCGTCTTTCTAGTGTTAAGTACCGAACGGTACGTACCACTATAGCGGCTTTTTATCCTTCCGCTACCGAGTGCGCCGTCTCTGGAAGAGAGAATCGCGGACGAGCGCACCAGAGGTTAAGGGTGCACGTTTAATCGAGAGTAAAACTGTCGCGAGTTCTCTTCAAAAGTGAAATTCGTCGGTGTAAACGCTACCGAGAGTGCTATTCCCTTTGTGCAACATAAAACACCGACGAATTCGACTCTCGAGAGTTTCGCTCTCAGCTGGACACGTACGTTAAAGGTACATTTGTTAGAAAATGTCAAAACGAATGTATGAACCTGCGTATGCAGCGATACACGAACGCTTCCACGGTTGTCCGAGCGGCGTGTGAATCACTCAAGTATCGCAACTCGGCAGAAAATTGCATTCCTCGGGCCATGCGTCGGCCAGTAATCGATTTCTCGTTGCACATCCTCGCCGGTAATGGACCTCCTTTGCGGATCTCTCCTTTGCGAGCTGACATTTTGCTCCGCTATCGCGTAAAGTGTAATGCGATGGAGCGTCACGGCCGATGACGAGAGGAGTTTCAGAGGCGTTCGTTCTAGAAAGGCGAGCCACCGCGAATGCAGCCGAGCTCGATTAAATGTCAAACGAAACGCGAGAGAGCCCGGCCCGAGTGCGATCCCTCTTTCTCTCTCTCTCTATCTCTCTCTGGTGTTTCTCGATAACAGGGCGAGAGACGCGCGTTCCCCGCGAAGAACCACGCGGCATTCTTCCAGCCACGGTTTCACGGATCATGGAACGCCGGCACCTCGTAAATGGGATCGAGATCGCACACTCGGCCAGATAAATACCGAGGTAAATGTCGATCGTCCCCGGACACGCCTCCGATACTGCTACTCTCGTTCGTTGCACTGCTTAATTTCGCCGTGCGTTCTCTTTCTCCCACTTTCAAGTCCCATATCATCAGCACTTTTTAAAAAAATTGTTGTGCAAAATGTGCAGATACCTATTTTTATCGAGGATGATGTCGTTGATAAAAACTAATTCGCCTACTCCATGGGCCGAAATACAGCCCCACACCATCACAGACCCTCCGCCGTGTTTCACGGTCGGCTGCAAATGTCTCGGATTTAACCCTTAGCACTCGAATGGTGACTGTAAGGCACCACTAAAAATTGCTGTACAATTATTCAACATATTTTTTACATTATTAAATTCATTTGCACGTAATAAATTACTAAACATTTCAGTATTGTACGAGTAAATTGCACCATTTTCGTATGTATAACATGAGAAAGAAATATATAAAAGGAAAATATTCTAGGCGAAAGAAATGTTTCGTTTTGGAGTTTAAATAACTTCGAGTGCAAAGGGTTAATTCTTCTTTCGATTTCCGCCATACTCTTATGTCTTCCGCTCGATCCACCGAAGGCTCAAATATTCGATTCAAAATTCGATTGGGACCGAAGATGCAGCTGGATTTTTGTTAAATTGTTACTACTCGTGTTGTACCGTTGGTGCAATCGATCCCTTCGAGGAGAGAAAATGTAATCGTGTCCATAGGAAGACTCTGATCTAACCGAAACCGGAGGGGTTAACGAGTATTGGCTCGAACATCGCGCGGCATTGTTTCCCGCGGGGCAACGCGGTGTTCGCGGTATGCACCCTCGAAATCTTGATAACGGCGAGTACAAACGAGGAGCGGCGCGGCACGGCGGTCTTGCTCATTGTTATGAAAAATTACAAAACTCGTTGAACGGCGTGGCGCGGCGCGGAGCGGTGAGCTGTCGGTGCTTTCGCAACGGAGCTGTGGTTTTCGGTGGAGAGTCTTTTTGTGAGAGAGATACTCGTTGAATTTTCACATGCCGCGGCGAGAGGGGGTGGCCGAGAACGAGCGAAAGAACGAGCGAATAAGCGACGACGCTCGCCAAGCCGCGCCGCGAATCGTGGATGTAAAGTTACACCATTCCGCCTTATTGAATGTTGCAGAAATGTGAGAACACGGTATTACTCGGGGAACGGGGAACGAGGCCTCCGCCCGCGGTCTCATTATCGTCGACAATAAAGCCATCCACGGGGAAGATTTCATTCGGCGCGTTACCGCGAAACGATTACGCTATTGTAATCGTTGTAACCCCAGCCTGGCGCATGCTTCGGTCGCCCGAGCTACTCGCTTTTCCGGTAACTGTCCGGTAGGTTTAATCGTTAAATGGTTCGTATCTCCTAAATTTAATGTTAGAACTAATAGATTCATCTTGGAAATTAAAAGAAAATTTAATCAATTTCATGTAAATTCCAATAATCGCTCGATAAAATTTTTCTGGATTCCGGCTCACTCGGGAATTTGGGGCAACGAGAGGGTTGATGCCCTAGCTAAAGAAGCTTCTGTTGCCAGCTCTTTGAAGGTCTCTATGATTCCATTTACTGACTTATCAGAAACTTTTAAGAAGGATGCAATTTTAAATTCAGTTAAAATAATAAAAGATCAAGGGTTACATAAGGGTAAAGTTTATTTTCAACGATTCTATAATGATATTCGTTCACCTTGGTTTGGTCACAAAAAGCTAACCCGACAATGTATTGTTTCAATTAATCGATGCAGGGCGGACCATTACCATATGGCTGCTTCACTTGCTCGCATTGGCATCATCGATAATCCCAATTGTAAATGTAATCAGGAGCAGGAAACGCTTAACCATGTTCTTTGGCAGTGCAATTTATATAATGATCAGAGGATCAAATTTATCCAAAACCTCAATAGAGCAGGTTTTCAATTGCCATTGGACGTAGGTTGCTTAATAGTTGAACCTAACATCATCGCTTGCGTAAATATGATAGCCTTTTTAAATAGTTGTAACCTACGTGCCTAAGGATTTTCGATTTTTATACTGTAACCAATATTTTTGTTATACCATACAATATACTTACTATCGTTCGTATGTTTGTTCGTTGAATTCTTCCACGTCGACGCTTTCCTTAAAACCATAGTTCCACTCCTATAGACGTATTTTAGAGTCGCAGTTCTTACTACAGTTTTCTTTCGATGTAAGCCGACAACGTTGTTTTCGCAACATGAAAACTTCCATCCACTCTTCTCCTTACCCAACCGAGAATATCGCTGCAGGGTCGACCACTTTATGGTCTGCCGGACAACTTTATGGGGCCCTTAAACTCTCGGCACACTCGAGAACAATGTCGGGCCCAATAGACAGTGCGTGGAAAGCCGATCCGAGCCATGGTCTTGTATCGAAAGAAAACTTTATCGATGTTCTCGGGGGTAAGCCGTGTTCGAGTTAACAGTAGACTGCGGATCTTTATGCAATTGAAAATTGTGGGCGTTAACACTAAACCTACCACGGTCAAATGACCGCTTTTCTATTTCACAATTATTGAAATTATAAAAACGTGTTTATAGGAAATTACTGAATTGACTTCTTTATTCAAGCAGATATTATGATGAAAATCGTACAAAGTTTAAATAAATTCAGTCTTCTCCCTTCTACAAGACGTTTCACTTTTATATGTTTTATGCTTGGTAGGTTTAGTGTTAACTGGAGGAAACCATACAGACCTTTCGTTTCCCTTCCAACCATCTTAATAAATCGAAAACAATGTAACGGTGCTCTTCGATTTTGTTGATATTCCTACTCTGAAATTGCTCCAACTCGTTTCAGTGTCGTAAATGCATAAAATCCGCAGTCTAGTCGTAAGACCATACTCGTATGCGTCTCACATTGCTCCGTCAATATTCTAGAGGTGGCTCGCGTCGCGGTTCATTGCTTACCAATAAAGAAAAAAAGAGAGACTTTTTAATCGTACAGGTGAACAAACCGTGAGTCATCGTGATTGGTAGATTTCGTACGAACTCATCGACACGAGTCGGACTCGAACCCTTTTGGAACTCCATCTTGGCCCTTTTTCCCAACGATTCTTGGCTCGCTCGAAGCGGATCGACAGTTTGACTTTGCCGAGGTTGCATGTTAATCGCGGAGCCGGTTCTCCCGATTCCGCGTAATTTCAATTATCGCGATGTACCTGTTCAACCGCCTGCGCCCGTTCGCGTTCGCGTACCTAGCGAGCCCCCGTTGAATCGCCTCGCCATGCCCGCGCCGATAGAAAGTACCGTCGCGGTAATAAACCAGGCCACTGGTTTTTGCGATGCCGGTCAAAGAAAATCGCCGACGCGCGTCGGACCCTTGCCGCGCATGACTTCGTATCGCGAGCATCGAATACCTGGAAAACCTCGCCGCGAAACCGATGGAAAATTCCGATTTTCTTTTCCGGGGGCTGGATCTGTCGTACACAGCGAATTCCCGTTACAAGTCAGCGCAGACTTCGCGGTTAGAAGTGGTCGCAACTACCCACACCACCGCCGGGCACACACACACACACCGATATATCGCTGTACGTTTCCAAGTGCAACTTAGAAACTTACTGGACAGAACCGTGGAAGTGACTTATAGCGAGAATTCACTTAGCGACGGAAAACCGACTCTTGCCTGACTCTCGCGGGAACAACGAATTCCAGAGGAGACGCATGGGTCTTTGTTCCCCGAGCAACTAGGATCGAGGGTGTGCGTCAGCGTTGCGAAACAGCTCGCGCGTTCGTTCGACCAGTCCTGATCTAATTAGTCGCATTCCCGGCGATCAACGTCGACGGTAGCGCGCCGCGTTGTTACGCGAGCCTTTCCTTCCCAGCTACGCACGTTCGTTTCGAGCCCTGTTACGCCGAAGCAAAAATGAAAAATTAACGATTCTTAATCGTGTCTGCCTTTCCACCGGAAGTAAAATCTGCGCGACGCACAAAGGTCCGATCTAGCTGGGAAAAAGTCCTACACATCGGACACGGCTAATCGTGTCAACTTATGCGGCCGTCGTTGTACGCATTTTTGATTGCGAAGAGAATTTCAGTTTCACGATCTAAGATAGTTGACGCATCGATCGCACGCACAGCGAAAACAAGTGAAAAGCGGTTTAACACTAGATTGCCCAAAGAAGTCGTTTTGACTGCTTCTTAATTTCAATTAGAGAAACAATTATGTATATAATGACACAATTTCTTAGAATTTTGTAACTTTTTGTACAAGATATAAATGCGTTTATTAATAATTGTTTACTTGTTTTTTGTTTTACTGTAAATAATATAAAGATATTAAAAATTAATTTTAAACAAATTTCTTTACACATTAGTTATTCTTTCACAATGCAGTTTGACTGCTTTTGGACAATATAGGTATATACTAAGTTTCAGTCTTTCTAGTGTTAAAATAAGTGGAGGTGGAAATAAAATAAATTCTGATCGGCTAGTATGGCATACCGAGTCAGCGTTGACACGATTAGCGTTTTCGAATCGCCTAGTTGCCCAATTATATGCGCGAGGACAACGACGATCACGCCCCTTTCTTTCTCTGCCCCCGCTGCGGCGTTGAATCGCAAAGATTTCCTTCGATCGGCATGCAAAATTTCATTAGCGTTGGATGCGAGCCGGCTCTAACGACACTCGCGCAATCGCTTTGTTATTCCCTCGGCGCTCATGGGAAGGCGAGGAAACCTCGCTTGCACGTTGGTTCGTACGCCCCTGTTGCGTAAGCCGTTCACGATGCAATTAGAAAATACGGAATCACACCGGTGACATTGCTAATGAAAACACGAATCGCCAGCTGTCTCCGCCGACTTTTACCCGAACGCGCGAAGAATTCGTTGTACGCCGTCGCTGTAAATTATTTCAACCCCTTGCAACACCCGCGGTTTGGAGAAAAAGAGAAACTCGACCGTTTGTTTGTATTTCGATCGAACTATATCGAGTTTGTTCGGGACAAAGGAACTTTCAGACGCTCGTGCGACTGCTTCCCTGCTCGAGCAGCGTTTAGAACGTTCATCTCGTTCAATTTACACAGTTTATAATAATTCCCATGATTATAGATAAATAAAAGCGTAACACCTCGAAGGCAAACGGATTCATTACAGATGCGTGCACCGTGTATTTGCTTAACGATCTAATCTCCTATTCCACGCGTTAGTGCCTCTGAAACGAGTATTCTCTTAATTGCAACAGAAGTTGAAACAAAGGCGTATCTTCTTAGGATGCAATAATGGTAAAGACCGGACTATTAACGATACTTAAGATTACCGAGACTTCAAAGCGTGCCCCGCATAAATCTTCTAAAACGTTTTGTACAACGATAACAACTATGCTCCCGATTAGATTTTACGGGGCATTCAAATATTGTCTGTTGCCAAGTTCTATTTTCTTCTTTGTTTTTTTTATGTAACTGTCAGTACTGAAACTTTTCGGTCTAAACAACGGGCAGCGCTTTCTAGCAGACCTTGTGCTACTGTGTAGCAGCGTAACGTAAACAAGGACGAAGAAGTCGGTCGAGGGTGGGGGGAAGAAGCAGCGATCAGCTCGGTACGACAACCAGTTGCGAAATTTGGCCGCGTGGAAAATCGGCGTCCACTGGCCGCGTCGTCTTACAATTAGTTCCACCGCGCCTCTTACAATTTTGGTCGCAAAAACTCTGACCCAGAACCGTTCGCGATGCGGCGCGCGTGGCTCTCAGCTACTGTTGCCTTAGCGCGGCAATTAACAAAAGAAAAACGAAACCATAAGTAAATACCGGATAAATAACGCGCGCGGCTCGGACGTGTCGGAACGATTGGCCGCCGATTGTTCCAATTATATGCCGCACGGCAGTTCCTAACCAGCGCAACATTCCGCATTCGGTAAACTCGTATTTATGAGGCCCCGCGTGAATCGATGGTATCGACGCGGAAGACCATTGGCGCTGCCAGATCGCGGATTTTTATGCAAACCTAAACTAGACTGCATTCATTTCTAAATACCGAGGAGGTATACAGACGTGCATTTCTTTGCGATTAAAATGCGACGGAATTTTCAAGCGTCATAAAGGTCTGCTTGGTATTTGATTTGCCAAGTTTTAGATATTTGGTGTAGAGATAAAATTAAAAGTATAACGCAGCGGAGGGTGTATCTAAAATTTCAAAATACCGAGGGCAGACTTTTATCTCTATTCATATAATAATTCGAACGAGTCGGAAATAATACGACGGCACGTTTAAATGCCTGAAATATCCTTACTTTCTGACGTGTGATTTAATCGAATTTTTCTTCTAGCTGTCTTGGTGTATCAGTGAAAGGGAATTAAAAGTAGCGAAGCGGACCCCGCCGTCCATCTGATATTTCAAAATACGGTAGACGTACACTTTGCCGAATAATTCGAGTCAGTCGGGAATAATGCGACGGCATTTTTAACCCTTTGCACTCGAAGCTATTTTAACTCCAAAACGAAACATTTCGTCCGATTTAGAATATTTCCGTTCTATATATTTTTTTCCATGTGATACATACGAAAATGGTGTAATTTGCTCGTTGAATACTGAACTGTTTAGTAATTTACTAAATACAAACCAATTTAATAACGGAGAAAATATTTTGAATAATGATACAGCAATTTTTAGTGGCGCTTTACAATCGCCATTCGAGTGCTAAGGGTTAAATGCCTGAAATATATTTACTTTCCGGCGATTGATATAATCTAATTTTTCTTGTAGACGTTTCGGTGTACCAGTGAGAGGGAATTAAAAATAGTGTGTATCTGCGAGAAAAACGCGACGAGGTATCTCGAGATCGTCTCTGTCGACGATATCGAGCCGGAGAACGGATATTCGAGATATCGAGCAAACGCGGGAGTAGCTCGAAATACCAAGTAAAAGTGGAAGTAGAATTTCCATGTAAACGGGCCGCGCGGCGTGGCCAGACCGTAGGAACGGCTTTATTGTACGGACACATATTCTCACATCGAAAGTGCGGCTAGGAATGGCGCAAGTCACGTTTCCAACAAATCAATTCGTCGTTCGCCGGCGGTGCTGCGGTCCCACGATACCCCATTATGTGTCAGAAAGCTTTAGCGGCATTATCGAAACTGGGATTGCCATTTATAAAATCGCTTATCCGCAAGACAGAGAACATTGGAACCCTAGACTTCTCTGTCTGGATGCGAACGCTTCCATCTCTCAGATTAGGCGCGATGTTCCGAGATAAAAGCTTCTGCGAGTAGTAGATTGAAATCGCAATCGAGATATAACGAGGAAATACTATCGTGCAATGTAGGAACTGTATGATTTCCCGTACGCCACAGGAAGATACATTACACAGACACAGACAAAAGTAAGATATCAACGATTTAATAAAGAGAATTGACACTGGATTTAGGGGACCTTAATTCACAATTATCGAAATTGTAAAGACGCGCTAATGAGAAATTATTCGACACGTTTATTTCTTTGGGTATACGTTGTAAAAGAGATGGCTAAAAATTTGGATAGATACGTTCTCGTTATTTTTATACAGTAACGTAGAATAGGCATATTTAGCGTCCCGGAAACCTAGTGTTAAGAGACTGCTCGTTCACTATACTTCCCAGCTTTCTAGTGAAATTTTTATAATTTCGGCACTGTTTTAATTTTCATCTACAAAGCTTTTCCATGAATGCGTAAAATCTATCGATTAACACCAGTGATTGTAAAAATGGATTTACTTGCACCAGCTGTCTAAAAATTTCTAACAAATGTGAATGCCTGCTAGATTTATGTAGCGTGTGCAATATCACGGAGAATTCAAAACTTTTCCAATGAAAAAATCCTGTGTGGTCGTAGGATACAAGCGAGCTGTGCTGTATCCATCGATCTCGATTCGGGCGAGTCGACAAGCGTGGAAATGTACCGGCGAAGGCGGTGAAGGTTACGCAGAGTCGCAGGGGTGTGCAGCGTGTGCAGCGTGTGCAGCGTGTGCAGCGTGCAGCGTTGCAGCGTGGCTAACCTTTGCTATTTCGTTCCGCGTGCAGTCCGCGAGTTAGAAAGGCGGCGGCTTCGGCGACCGGGCTGTTCGAGGGTTACGGGACACGTAGACCGTTTCAAAATTTTCCGAAGCGGCCCATTATTCCTGGGTCGTTCCCGCGGCGCTCTAATTTTCGACTCGAAACAAAGCGTGTATCGCGCAAGAGACCGCGCAACCAAGTCGCAACTTCTCGCGAAACGATTTGCATAAATTCGCCGGTATCTCTGGCCAGGCCGGCGTCGCACAGTGGGCAAAAACGGCCTTTTTCGATTCAAAATCAAAGAACTTTCGATAGGAATGAGGTAGAGCGATGAAATTTTTTTTAAAATGAAAGCTGAAACTTTGTAGAATATGGGAAAAATAGGGAGATTACGGTACGAACATTTTTTAACCTTGCGAAAATTCGTTAAAGTTGCACAATTTCAAGAAAATTTTGTTGTTGTGGTTAATACGCGCGGAAAATTTTTTTTTAACATGCTATATATCGTTTCCCATAGATTTTTTCACGCTGATTTCAAATTTGTTTTCAAAATTTGTCTGCGACCTCTGGTTTTTGAAAAAAATAGATTTTTGTGACACAAATTAATGAAATCTTTTCGTTAAAATGACTTGATAACACACTAGTTTGAAAGTATATCGTATTCTCATATATGAAACACAATAAAAATAATAATAATGAAGTATTTTAACATTTTGAGTTACTTACGAAACATGAGGCATTTCGCATCTCGTCATCACTTGACGTATCGCTGTCATTACTACTGGCACTTTCTTGAAATTGTGCAACTTTAACGAATTTTCGCAAGGTTAAAAAACGTTCGTACCGTAATCTCCCTATTTTTCCCATATTCTACAAAGTTTCAGCTTTCATTTTAAAAAAATTTCATCGCTCTACCTCATTCCTATCGAACGTTCTTTGATTTTGAATCGAAAAAGGCCGTTTTTGCCCACTGTGCGGCGTCGTCGGCGTTCGATAATCCTCGCGGCTCGGCTCTGCTCGGCTCGGCCTCGGATCTCTGAGCGAATATCGATCGGGGACCACGATACCGGGTACACCTTCTATCCGGCGAACAATATGCTGAACAAAGAGAGGTATCGGTGTAAATCTTCCAGGAAATTGCTCGTAAATTCGAGAGGCTCGGTTGGGAACGGAGCTTCTCAGCTCTCGGATCGGAGAGGAGGGTGGCTGTTACATCCTACCCCAACAACATTGTTAATTATAGATTATCGCGGACAATATCGCCGTTCATTCTACTTCTTATTATTATCGTTGCTCGCGGCTCTGTGATTTTATGCGCTGCGCTTCCAGAACAAAGTGCCTATTCCGAGTCAGTTTGCTCATCTGCTATCGTGTTCCCTGTTGTATTTTTTACGGTTAGGAATCGTCTCACGGTAGAACGTTCGTCTGTGATTACTAGACTACGGATCTCTATGAAAAATACAAATTGTCAGCATCGATGCAACAAATAGTCACCACGTGGAACGTTCTTTTTTTCTTTAACGATAGGTTTACCGTCAAAATAACGGATACTACTATTTTTAATTTACGACGGAACTATTTGTCCAGGTTCTAAAATGAATTTTTACATTAATAAAAAAAAATGCAAGAAAGTTGGAGGACCACTCGATATCGTACATTTCATTTTTATTTCATTAAATAACTCAGTTTTATGGAATTTTTGAGGTTTCCAGTTTGGCCAACTGGTTTTGATCATTAATGCATCAAACCCGCAGTCTAACGATTACTGCTTTGTACGAGTTATAGTTGGTGTAATTTTGTCGGTGCTTCGCGTAGTGGTTTAGACACGATAATTGGAGCTGTAAAGCCATATATTTCCTATTCTGAACCACCAGGAGAGTTTTCCTAATTTCGCGAAATAAGAGTAGATATCAATTTCCCGCTTGTACTCGTCGAGATCGACGTTAAGGTCTTCCGACGACTATCGAGTGTTCCAGTTTCTCAAGCTGTTTCGGAAAAAAAAACTCCGAAATGGCAGCACAGTGGGCGTCGAATCGCGTGTAACCTTTGCAGGGCTCCCCGTTGTCTCTCGGGTCGTTGTTTCGCGGATCCGTGCGTCGCATGTTGTGCGAGTCGCGTCGAGGAGAAGGATAAACGGCTGGGAACGCCGCGGCCGCCTAAGTGGAATAGGACGGTGCCGATCAGACGGCGGACCTCGCGAACGAGCAGCCCGTTTGCGAACACACGGCGAACAAGCGAACAGTAAACACAGTTCCGATTTACACCGGGTTGCGACACACACGCTGTTTGCTCGTCGCGTCATCGAATTTACGCGCGTGAGATTTCTCCTCCTCCCACGACCGTCCACTAGAAAGAAACATCGAAGTCGGAACGCATTCAGGGCCGAGGGACTTTGTTCCAGTTCCCCAACGAGGATCGAGCCGCACGACAGTCGATTATCGATTCTACGCGCGACGCGTTAGACCCGCGTTAGCCTAAGTTACCGGGGAGCATTTTCCATGGGAATATTCCCGCGTCCGACGTTTCGAAAGCGTGCGCTCTTTCTCTGTCTTTCTCCCTTCTGTCTTTCTCTCTCTCTCTCTCTCTCTCTCTCTCTCTCTCCCTCTCTCTTTCTCTCTGTCTCTCGCTATCACGATCCCGGCATACCGTCGTCTTTTTCGCGCTCAATGTCCGACACGCTACGCTGCACACCCACGTAAACGTTCGACGGATTGGAACACGCGGGTGTGGGGTACGTAATGAGGTGAACGGTTGCGTGAGAGCTATCGAAACCGCGGGTCTCCTTTTCGTTCGACTGTTACGAACTTTGGGAGAACCACACGAGCCTGACCGTAGCACTCTGCTACGTATTTACTCGCCTATCAATGAAATTCGTTGCGTGTTTGACACTCGATCTACCACCCAACACTATCTTTTGTGAATAACACTATGTTTACGGGGCACTAAAAAAATGACTATTTTACTATATCTACTATTTACCGTATGTACTATATATCAAAATTTGTAGCCATATTTAACACGAAAGTGTTTTAGAGATGGGGGGTGATTTGAGAAAAGATGTAACGAAATATGCAACGGAAGTGCGTCAGGTAGAAAAAATCGTCCCAAGTAAAATTCCCTAACCCTAGTAATCCGTTACCTGGTACTGATGATCGACAGAGTCATAAAGCGAGTAAAGAAAAGAAAAGGTGAACATAAAGGTAAAGTTAAACAGACGGGCAAAAAGACAGGCAAAAAATTATTTGGACCTATTCTCGTGAGTGAATAGTACAGAAGATTCAGAAGTATATAAGTACACTTTACATTAGTATTTTATAATGTAGTTTGTAGTACATTGGTATTATATTTTATTATTCGTATATAGAATATTGGATGCAAGGTTTTCTTTCATATTTCGCAACTTCAATTTCCCTTTAACACTTGATTTATAGAGCACTAAAACTGACTACTTAACATTATTTGGTAATTATTTACATTAGGGGCTTCCTCACCGATTTTGATGACCTAAGTTAATGCTTCATTTATTAACATGTGCTATCATTTCGCCGACCTCCGCTACGAGATTGTTGTTAATAAATACAAGTACGGACAGCGTAGTTCCAGTTTATCGCTATTTAATATATTACCGTAAGATGATATTTACGTACCATTTGTAAAATTTAGAGAATTCTTGATTTATCCTTGAAAACTAAATGATAGCACACTTGTGCTATCTTTTTGTCCAGGAGTGTACATGTAGTGTGACGAGGAACGTCACCCTCAGGGACCTTTTAGAAAAGCGTTTTCATGGGAAACAGATGTCCTCGCCTTCCAAAAATATTCGAAACACCACAACCGCGTTAGGAAAACCGCAATTTGAATAAACAAAGTCCAATATTCTGCTATTCCATATTAAAAACTGGCGATCAGCTGTTCGAGTGAAGCCTAGTACCACAGCGCGCAAGAGATTTAGCGAGGATCCGGCAGGATCGTGTCCCGGAACGCGATATATCTCCGGCGGACGCGTGGCTGCGTTCGATCCAGCGATCCAGCGATCATCGATGCCATCGGTTGGCTCACCTGCAGAACGGAGGATGGTTGTTGGCCAACGCGCGACGGCTCGCGATCGCTCTCCCGGCCTTCACAGCTTTTGAACACAATGAGCGTGTTGCGCGTGCCGAAAATTAATCGGGACGAGAGATAGATGTAGATCGATGGGATCGATATTGGGCTAGCCGCGAACGGTTGTTCGTGCCGGAGAACACGGGGGCAGAGAAAGAACGTATACGTACGTCGATCGGCGTCCGCGATAGCCTCGTTCGCCGATTTCTAGCGAGCCGGTTCGCAGAAACCGAACGATTCCGCGGCAACGGCGGCAACCGTTGGGTGAATAACGCGATACGGTCTCGTTGTTTAGCCCACGGGTGCTATTAATCGCGAGAACCGGCGTAATGCTTAGGATCCAGCCACTCTAATCACCGTCCCCAACGCGCAACAGTTCGTTTCCATCGGTACGCGGCGCGCTGCGCGCGTGCTCTAGCAGACTTCTCAGCTAGAACCGCTTTCCATAGAAAGTCCCCTTTGTTTTCCTCGCGGGACAGCAACTGTCTCGCGAGAAGACGCCGCAGGAATTCGAGATCATCCTGGTATTACGAGCGACGATACCTGCCGCGCCACGTAACCATTATCGCCACGGTCCCGTTGCGTCCGGGTCGGGAACCAGATCCCCGTAATCTTTCTTCTCCGGTAGCTTCTTCTCTGACACGCGCCAACTGTCAGCGATCCTCCTTGCACAACCTCTTCGAACGTGCAACTCGGCCGCATTCTCTGTTCAGATGCCGAATCCTCCAACGTGTCCAAACGGATCGTCCAACGTATATCCAAAGCATCCCCTATTCGGATTTATTTAACCCTTTAACTACGGCTGTCGTCGATAGACGACGGCAGGAAACTATCGTGGTGGGGATACAGAGTAACAATTACTTTTGGGGGGAGGATTAATTACTATCGTCTAAAAATATTTTCTTATTTGCCGCATTATTATATCAAAAATAGATGTACCGTCAACGTCTCGTGGTGCTCGTGGTTCAAAACGTTCAAGAACAGAGATGAGTGACGAAGAAATTTTTTCACTTAGTGGTGGTAAAAGAGACAACGACTGAAGTAGCGATAGCGACGAAGAAACTGTTGTAGGAGATTTACGTGTTGGTAAGATTGCGATATTTTCAATCCCACAATGTACCATTTTGACGATGAAAATTACCGACGATCGAATTACATCTCGGGAGCGTTTGAGCATTTTTTCCGTTGGTTTACATTTAGACAGACACATTCGTGAATATATACCAGTAGTTAAAAGGTTAAAATCAGAGAAGACAAAGGGTAAAGTTTGCCTCGAGTGGATGTTCGTATCTGTACCCGGGCTCGCTTTGCAACAAGTCTGAGGCATTAGCGTTAACTTATTATTTTTGCGTAACCGGAGCGCCTCGCTCTGCCTCGCTCGGCCTCCTTAAAAACCGGGTTTCAACGAGGACCAGAGTGTGCGTACACCTATGTACGTACCATGTATGTACCTGCTCCGGTGTATCGTTTACCCGTAATCCGAGATTAACCGAGGCAGAACGTGCCCGGATAATCGCATTATCTCTCGCGAATGCAAAGCGACAGTTTTCTCTTGGTCGCTCCGGCGTGTACGGCTCCCGGAAAGGCAGTGCGCGCAGAAACGGTGCGCGATCGCACAACGAAAACGCGTACACGGAGCGCTCCCGCTAAAACAATCGTCCCTCTGTTCCAGCTCGGCTCGGACCGCACCGAGCGACGACGGATCGTCGATTTCGACGACCACCAACGAATACCGAACCGATTTCCTGTCGCCGGAAGGCTTGTCGATCCCACGCGTCGTTTCGCAACGCCGTAGATCATCGACGGAAAGTTTGCTCTCGAAAAGAAGTTGCCTTTCCCTACCGATTTTTTGCTCGCGATTTCTTTCGGCTTTCTCCGAACGTGCAAGCTTCGGAAAACGCGTCGATAAGATTCTCAGGCAGCTACCTTTGACCCTTGCAAAGTCAAGACAGACTCGCGGTGAAAATTTCGAATACAATTTGATTGAACGTGTTACCAATATCCTCTAAATTTTTAAGTATGGCGCACATGGCCGCGGATGGTATAAAAGCCACTATAGTGGTTCGTACCGCTCAAACCGATCCTTTCCACGGAAACCACACTATATATAAATTTAAATGGTACAAGAGTAAACGGCACGAACTTATGGGACGACCTAATACGTTTCTTATTCCATTTTTACAGAACGAGAAAGTTGTGGTCGCAGCAACCATAAAATAAATCATAGCGAAAGGGGTTAACGAAAATTTGGCACGGCTCGGCAGATTTTCTTCGGGCTAGAAGGGACCGAAAATTGTATACTTTGCATATTACGGGGCACCGTGAAGTTTAATGTTTGTCGCCGAACCTCGTCCGCGGGATCGCGCGGAGTGCTGGTTTTAATGTTAAGGACACCGGGAAAGGAAAGCCGCGCATCTCGCGATCACGCCGAATGATTTTATTGCGCAAGCGTTATGTAAATTTCCAGCGACGAGGATGCGACTGGTTCTGCGTTCCATTGGGGCGAATTACGGTTTTCCCAAGGTGGCCAAACGCGATCGCGAATACAGTCCGCGACAATACTATAAGATATCGCTTACAACGAAACAATTATGAATTATACGAAAGAATTTCATCGTCTTTCTTGTAGTGTTATTATTTACTAATAACAACCTGTATGAAAGACGATGAAGTTCTTTCATGTAACACGTATATTATTTCGTTTTAAGCGATGTCTTATAGTATTGTCGCGGACTGTGAGCGATGACTGTAGCAGGTATTCGATTTTCTCCGACGAAGCGTGGCGCAAGCAACAATTTTTTCGTTATCGTTGACGGAGGTCGGCTCACCGTGACGCTTGGAGCACTAGCAGTTTTCATTCTGGTTTTTTGTTCCCGTCTCGGTTCGGCTCGATATCTGCATAAGCGATGAAAAGTCTTGCTGGCTCGTCGTTGCACAATCGAGAGAGCTCGGCGCGCGGAATCGTTCCAAGTTTCGCAGCGATTAAGCAGAGCGTGCAGGCGGCGGTAGCGACGACAACGACAACGACAACGACGACGATACAAAAGGCCTCGTCGATGACGCAACCCGCGAGCGAGCGAGCGAGCGAGCGAGCGATCGTGCACCGCGAAATAGATCAAAGTCATGCGAGCGGCGGCGGCGATCGCGATCCTGCTCGCGTTTCCAAATCGGCGGACGACCTTCGGGGCCGTTCGTCGCGTAGCGATTCTACCATTCAACGATTCAACGATTCAACGATTCAGCGAACAAAAGCGGGACCGGTCTCTCGTCCGACGCCTGAAAGCCTTCGACGAGCCGCTTTCGTGCCGAGCAATGTAACTTTCCAGCGCAACCGACGGGCGTCGAGAGAGTTCATTATCATATCGTTATTGACACGCGTCACCGGCGTTACCGCGTCTTAATTGGATCGGCGAGCGTGTTACGCGCGATCTTACGAAACCGACACAATGCCCGAGGAGCAAATTTCAGAGCCGCCATCGCTGCGCCGCGGGAACACCGGTTCCTCGAAATGCTCGAGGATTTCGCTTCCGTCGTGGGAACTCCTTCCCGAATCGCAAAACTTCATCGATCCCTGCGGTAGTCTTCTCAAACCGTTTGCGTCGCGGCTCTAATTGTACGAGCAGGGGAAAATTAAATTAAATGCATAGAATGAAATTTCTCTCGAAAAGCCACACCACTGTGTTGATTCGAAACTGTGTGACCAAGAGCTGGTAGCAATTACGTCGGAATTTAAATGGCGTACGGGGGAGGGGGGTGGAGGACAGGTTGTCGAACGGCAGACACGCTCTTTGGAGGCTGCGGGTCCGGAACGGTTGTCCCTGAAAATAGGGCGATCGCGATCGGTTGGAAGGTCCGAGAGCGAACCGAACCGAACCGAACCGAGCCGATCCGATTCGATCCGAATCAGCGGTGGCGTTGAATCGACGCAACGATTTCACTTTCACGAGAGCGCGACGGCTACCGGGGTCAGAGGAGGCAGAATTCGGCGACGATCGCCAATTGGAATCGGCGCTGGGATCCAGGGAAAGGCTGGAAACGCGTGTCTCAAGGCTGCCGAGATACCTGCGCAGGCGTTGCCCGACTTCTTATCGCGCTCGCAGAACGCTATGCGAGCACGTTCACTCGCGGAACCGAGGAGACCCGCTCGAACAACGTTGCGGGTTGCGAGACCCGTCTGCGATCTCGATCGATGGATTGGGAAATCGCGTCTCTGCTCGTCGACCCTGCCCACTGCCCATTTCGAATTTCCTTCGACGCCAGCCAGTCTTTACGACGAGATCGAACGAGATCCGTTCGAAGATCCGTTTCCGTTTCCCGCGTATCCTTGCGCTCGTTACGAGCAACCATATGGCGATGACGTCCGACTGCCTCGTTACTTCGATCGGTCCAGGGTAGAGCTATTTTTCAGGATTTCTCCTTGTCTCTGATTCGATGGATCAATCTTTTCAAAATGAAGGACTCGCGATGGTTCGTTGACTCCTGACTACGGTGTGTTCCAATTTTCACATATACAGTGACTCCCACTAACATTTGGAAGCTTTTAAAAGTTGTATAACTTTGTTAATATTGGACCATACGACTATTTTTCAGGATTTCTCCTTGTCTCTGATTCGATGGATCAATCTTTTCAAAATGAAGGACTCGCGATGATTCGTTGACTCCTGACTACGGTGTGTTCCAATTTTCACATATACAGTGACTCCCACTAACATTTGGAAGCTTTTAAAAGTTGTATAACTTTGTTAATATTGGACCACACGACTATTTTTCAGGATTTCTCCTTGTCTCTGATTCGATGGATCAATCTTTTCAAAATGAAGGACTCGCGATGATTCGTTGACTCCTGACTACGGTGTGTTCCAATTTTCACATATACAGTGACTCCCACTAACATTTGGAAGCTTTTAAAAGTTGTATAACTTTGTTAATATTGGACCATACGACTTGGATTTTTGTTAAGAAGTTAGCACAATCGATTTGCTACATAAAGTGAAAAAATTTTTTACAAAAATTACAATTGGTCGAAATTGCAGAGAAAATACTAAGAGCCGTATTTTTCAACTTTTTCACGTGGACTTGCATTAAAAATTAGAAACTACAATTTGTAGATCTGTACGAATTGTACATATTCTGAGAATTTTATCAAAATCGGCCAACGTTGCAACGAGCTACAGATGTTCTAAAACGGTCACATAAGGGCGAAATTCTCTGACAAGGCCAAAATTCTTTGACCGATTTAGATGCACAGTCTAATCGCCTCGAGTAACGATTTCAAGAAAATTTTACCTATGCATTGTAGTTCTAGTTGGACGCCACCCGATCAGCCTAGTTGAGAAGCCGTTAGACAACGACGCGATTGGTTGTCGAACACAATAAGCGTTCGAACGCATCGTTAAACGCGACTTTTTCGCCCGAGCCCGTCGACCTTTCGTTCCTCTGAATTCCTTTGTAGAAAATGACGGGCTTTCAAACCGTGGAAGAATCTAACTCGATTAACCAACGGCAGATCGTAGCCGAGATACGCTTGTTCTCCGGATAATTCGAGTAATTAGATGACAGTTGTGGCCGATCGCTTGTGGCGTGGCGGCGCCGGTTTCGATCGTCGACTCGTGGGCCGATCGGTTGGTGCAATATGCCACGCGGTGGTTTCTGCTTCTTAATGGGGCCTGCCCTCGAACGCAATTTGCGTCGTTGCATCTATTCGCGATCCTCGCCAAAGAAGAAACCGCGGATTTCGAGATGCGAAGGAATTCGGGGGATTGAGTACATTAATTAAATTAATTGGCAGGCTACATCTCTCCCCCCTCGGCTCTGAACCATTCGAAATTTCTACGAGCACAAACCTACAAAGCAATGCCGGTGTTATTGCGGAAAGGAATCTCATTCGAGATTCGAGATGCTTAATCCCTTGCAATAATTTTACGATTTCAGTGATTAGAACTTTCTTATAATTCGTAGTTACCTAAAAAAAAAAAAAGGAGAAAATTTATGTCTCGCCTATACGATTTTCAATAGCTATACATTAACAACGCCAAAATAGACTTTCATTTCGGCTTAAAGGAATTTAATAACATACATATTTATAAGGCGGGGTCTGTCTCTAGCTTAGGTTAGTTTGCTTTGATTGGTTCGAGTCTGTTAGGGTTTCGAAAAAAATAGGGTCTATAGTGACTTAGTACAATAACATTGATGTGGCGCGCAAGTGTGTTAGGCAGGCATGTGTATGTGTATGCATGGTGTGTCTGTTTGTATGTGTCGGCATCTCAACAGGTAACAACAACACGCCTTACTGATACATATTTATTAGACTCTGTTCAGAACCTTCGTCCCAAGTATGGCTCGGTATTGTAGGGCAAGGGGTTAATAAACAAAAAACAGCGGTACAAGTTGATTAGATCGATTGCCGGATAAAGAGTAGCGGGGCGAGTTCCGCGAATCGCAATAATTCCGAGGAATATTGCATCTCTTTCGCGCTCGCTATTCAGTAGATAGAACGACGCTTCCGGGCAGGCTTCGCTAATCGCCTCAACGACCGACGAAATTCGATTTGCAGGATCTACGCGAGGTCTGTTAGATCCGCGAGTGGCATGTATCCGGAGTAACGCGCGGCGAGGTTGGGTATACCGGTTGGAAAAGGCTGGCACCGGCTTGGAAACGAGTCTCAAGGCTGTACAGATGCGAGAGGCGTTACCACCATGCTTGAACTCGTGATACGTTATACGGGCGCGCGTTTCCCCTATGTTCGCGTACGTATGCCTATGTGGATCCAGGGGAGAGATACAGCGTCTAGATACGGCGAGCTTGCTCGCGATATATCGGCTCCGATCTAGGCTCGCTTATCCGCGATAGCCTATCCGGCTGAATTATCACGCGGAAACCTGTTACGTGCTAGGGAACGACCATCCATGGCGGATGAAGCCATCCAAAAGAGAAAAAAAAAGAAAAATACCGAAGTATACATACAGTCGAGTCGGAAAGTAAGTTAACATTTGGTGATATGTAGGCAATGAATATGATGAATAAAATCAAGTTATTGTATTGTTTTTATTTAGGAGGTGTAAGGAAATAAACAAATATGTTAGTAAAACATATATTATCATTATTAAAGATTAAAGACATGTCATATTCATTTGCACACCAGTCGTTAACTTACTTTCCGACTCGACTGTATTAGGGGGACCCATAAGTAATCAGTTATTTTGAAATCTAAAACAAACTTTGTAGTAAATTAAAGTTTTTATTTCTTAATTTATTATAACGAATCGCGTTAATCCCATCCTTTTATTACAGAGTTCGTAAAAAAATTATACTTTTTAGAATATTTTTTGAACACAGACTAGAACAGAGAGACTCGAATATTTTTTGTGCAGAACTAAAGGGAAAACAAATGCTTTGCAAATAATTGATTGCTTACGGGTAGCCCTGTAGAGTTCCTTCTAGCAAAACAGAATTTACCAGAAGACCGAAAATCGAGCTGGCGAGCGAATTTCTCGTCGACAGGGACACGGATCGGGAAAGGAACACGATATCCTTGCGTCTCAGCGATCCAGAACAAAAACGAACACGATATAATTGCGGTTTACGAGTTCGACTGGAAAGGACGCGGTCCCAGGTGCCGCGGAAACTTTCCTCTCGCGTGGACCGGCGATCGCGCTCCGTCGCCTCGCGTATCGCCGTGCAAATTGAGCTATGGCTATTCACGCAGCGATCGGGATCGCTTGGACGGAAAATTGAATTTCAATCTGTACAAAACACCATCAGCCTCTGTTTATCTTGAAAACAGTCGGCACAGTGATTGGTTCCAAAAAAATTGAGAACAATCTTCGCGCAAAAAGACACGCAGCGAGTGTTATCCGCATTTTCCTTGTTGATCGAGCAGCGTGGGTAGGCTGCGGACCTTTATGCGCTTATGGCAAACTGGGTAGAAGGAACGCGATACTCTGGAGCTCTCTCAACGATAGTTATGTCTTGTAGGAGAGCAGCAAATTTCGCGTTGATTCAAGGAGGCGGACCGATCGGCGATCACCGCCGATCCGAAAGGACCCTGGCTGACCGCTCGGCCATAATTTCTTCATTTTTATAATAGTCTTCTATAAAGCATAGAGGTCCGCGCTCGCAGCGCTAGAAGAGCGTTCCCGGCGAGCGATAAGTTAGGAAGGCGGCGCATAAATAATGTCGGCGCCCCAAGTTTCGCGCAATCGTATATCTGTCGGGCGCGATTCTCGATTCGCGGGGCGGCAGCCGGTGGAAACGAGTTACGGCTAGGCTCATGGTGCTCGGCGGATCGGATGATGCGAGCCAAGAGAGAGAGAGAAAGACAAAGAAAGAGATAGAGGCGTGTATCAACCAGCGCAAAAGCTCTCTTCGATATATTTCGCCCGAGACACGGAGATACGTCCTTTCGATAGCGTGACGAGAAACGGGAGGGTCAGCGGTGGATCCGGAGGCTCGCCAGGCGCGAGAAATTCGTTCGCGAGATACGTATCGTTGACGTGACCGGCACCAACGTTCTCCCTTATATGCTCGTTCGCTCTCCGGCTTGGGATCCGCACGATTTTTACCCGGTTGCGACACATTTCTCGCGAAAGTCGTCCTTCCAACGGCGCGGGTTCCGATATGCAAAAGTGGAATCGTGACCTGTCACGTCGACGTCTTCTGTCGCGCGTGCGAGAGAGCCGAGGGATTAGGCTCGCCGGCTGTTATTAACATCGGCGCACGCCGAGCAGATTCGAGCCGAGCCGCGTGCCAACCGTCCACAAGATGAATTGCGGGGGCAAGAAAATTGACGCAATTTCCTTCGAGCATGCTAACCCAGTTTGTTTTTCCACCAGGAGCTTCACTCCGCTTCGAGACCAGCATAGACCGACTGGCATTGTCTGCAAACGGATTCGGCCATGTCCTGGAGCTTTCCAGAAAAATCAGAAATATGATACTCCATATTGGAAGGTAACGAAACTCCTACTATATACATTACCGGCCATAAGTGTTTACCCACCCACATATTTTTTAACATTGTAGTCCACGGTTCTACGGTTCAGCTTCAATAACTTTGCTATATCACTGTTACTTTTTCCGATGCTATGATGGGACACTATTAGAGCGCGCGTTTCAATCGATAATTCTTTTCTCCCTGACATTATTTGAAATTTTCGCAAAATTCTTTAGGCACGTGAAAATCAACTGTTTACTGTATGACAGCTTAATGCAGTATGAAATGCAGTATGAAATTTGAGAAGACTAAGATACCTGTATTACCTGCGTTCATATTCCCTACTGACCGTTATAAAAATTTCAGAAAAATGGGTTTCTTTACCTGAACTCCAAAATTGTCGTTTTTCATACAAAAGCTGTAAACTCATTTACAGTACCTGATTGTGTATGTACAGAATATTTTGGATGTTTTTTATTAGCCTTATAATTAGGATTTAATGCTACGGACATTTTCATAACAATAAAATACCTATTATTTGAATAGTAACGAAATTTGAAGGTCGGTAAACACTTATGGCCGGTAGTGTACGGTAAACTCCTATTATTAATTCGCAACATATTCGCTCCATACGGCGTTGAGCAACGGCAAGTTCTATGTGGCAAGAATCACGCTCGCGTGAAAGAAAAAACTAATCATTTGTTCACATGTTTGCAAGAAACAGAATACGAGTCGGTCACACGGGCCAATGCGATTAATCGCCTCTCGGACTTTTTCACATTTTACTGGCAAGCCGCTTTAACATGGTAACATTTCATCAATCTTCTGTACTTTTTATCTTCTCGACATAATCGATTTGATAAACGATGTCTTAACCGTGCGAAAAATTGCGATCGACTGCGGAACAATCGTCCCCAATAGTCTCGCAAAACCAAAGCAGAATCATTGCGATGGAAGTCACAGAATTAAAACTGCACTAACTTCTTCAGCTCCTTTAGGTCATACAAATCCCAGGTTCGGTTCGAGCAACTGTATTACGAACAAATTTTTCAAGCTACACGAAGAATCGCATCACCTATATACGATAAACAGCGTGTTAAACTGTTTGTTATCCTTCCGTGCGTTTCTTCCGCGTCCCCATGATCTATAGATTGTCTGTGGACAATTGCCCGTCGATCTAAACGTCCCGAGTGATTTGTTATATATAATATGTCGCCAAAGCATCGATTATAAACGTCGTGGAATTATCCTTGAACTTTTACTACTTTCTCTGCAATTTCGACCAATTGCAATTTTAATCAACCATTGTTTTCACGTTATGCAGCGAACCAATTGTTCTAACTTCTCTAAAAAAAAAAAAAAAAAATTCAAGTAGTATAGCCCAATATTGACAAAGTATACAGTAAACACTGTACTTCATTTTATCTTGGGAAAGGGTCTTCGCGGTTCCGGCGGTGATAATTCCGCGACGTTTGTCATCCAGGCCTCGGCGACATATATAGAGAACTGGCTGTAGCCGGTGTCCCGATCAATTCGACACCTACGCGAGCTTGGGACGCAATCCGGTAGCAACGGTAGCTCGCGTGCCGTCTCGACGGCTCGTTACCTCCGCGAAACCAATCGTTACATCGTTGTACAGCAGCTGGTGCTCCGTCGACAAGTCACGGGATACGGTCGAGAACGAGAGCGCGGGAATTAAGAAAAGAAGAAAAACGTATGACGGAGGTAACCGGTAACGATCATGACGCGCGTGTTCGCTCGGGGATAGAACTTTCTCCCGCGCTCGTTCATTCGTCCGTTCGTTCGACTACCTACATACGTTCTGGCAATTCGGTGAACCGATTACCGGGCTCCGGCATGCCGTTTCAAGGCTCCGCTCGAGCCATTTTCCTTGAGATCTCATTTCGCCTACGAAGGTTATATCACGCGCCGCGGAGAGATGCCCAGTGAAATCGTCGATCTAGCTGACCAGTATCACGGTGTGGAAACGAGCTATTATCTACATGCAAGCTGTCCACGCGAGCATGGGCGACGCTTTGTCCAGCTGCAGACACTTTTTGCGACGTGCCCGAGTATGTCACCGTTTGTTGGAAAGTTACCGGAGGGACTCGAACTTTTCCATTTTCGATTCCATCGTTTCAACTAGCTCGAATTATCTTTATAACGGTTGCAACAGTCGAGGGGTCTTTATTGCCAATTAACTGATACCAAATTTTAGATCCTGGAAGGTAAGGAAACGTACCGAAATCGCGGGTACAATGGAAAGCAAATGTCAAGGGTGAGAAAACATGCGAGGCAACGCACAGTGGGCAAAAACGGCCTTTTTCGATTCAAAATCAAAGAACTTTCGATAGGAATGAGGTAGAGCGATGAAATTTTTTTTAAATGAAAGCTGAAACTTTGTAGAATATGGGAAAAATAGGGAGATTACGGTACGAACGTTTTTTAACCTTGAGAAAATTCGTTAAAGTTGCACAATTTCAAGAAAGTGCCAGTAGTAATGACAGCGACACGTCAAGTGATGACGAGATGTGAAATGCTTCATGTTTCGTAAGTAACTCAAAATGTTAAAATACTTCATTATTATTATTTTTATTGTGTTTTATATATGAGAATACGATATACTTTCAAACTAGTGTGTTGTCAAGTCATTTTAACGAAAAAATTTCATTAATTTGTGTCACAAAAATCTATTTTTTTCAAAAACCAGAGGTCGTAGACAAATTTTGAAAACAGATTTGAAATCAGCGTGAAAAAATCTATGGGAAACGATATATAGCATGTTAAAAAAAATTTTCCGCGCGTATTAGCCACAAAAACAAAATTTTTTTGAGATTGTGCAACTTTAACGAATTTTCTCGAGGTTAAAAAACGTTCGTACCGTAATCTCCCTATTTTTCCCATATTCTACAAAGTTTCAGCTTTCATTTAAAAAAAATTTCATCGCTCTACCTCATTCCTATCGAAAGTTCTTTGATTTTGAATCGAAAAAGGCCGTTTTTGCCCACTGTGCGACGCAGGCAAACTGAATGGCCCTCGCTCGGAACGCGGAGAACTCGCGTCCCACAGATACTCGGCCGATAACGCGCACGCGTTCCCGCGTAATCGTAATTACTTTCCCCTGGCAATCTCGAGCAAGAGCACCAGGCACGAGCACGGGCAAAAACACGCCTGGAATCGAAACCGGAAGGATCTCGGGGCGCGTTCAAAGTCCGCGGCCGCGTTGGTCGCGCGCTCGGAAATTGCTCGTTCCGCCGCGATTTCCTCGTTTTCCACGATCCACGTCCTACCCGTTCTCCACAAGCGACTGTGATCTAACGCCGCGCGACTCGTAATCGAAATTGCTGGTCGCCGTTAAAGCTTATCGCTTAGGCGAAAGACGGTACGTCGCGCATCGTTTCGTTCCGTTCGGTAACCGCGTTACGCAAACGGCCCGCTCGGAGCCGCGATTCTAGCCAGCTAAATCGCTTTTGCTATTACCTATTCTTTTTTTTTTCCTGCACGCGTACACATTTTTCAAGTATTTGCGTTTGCCTATTATCCCCGTTTGACGTTATCCAGGAGTATCTAAGCCAATTTTAATATCCGTTCAAGGAGGAAGAGCACGCGAGGAAAAATGTTTCTATAATACAAAATATAAATGTTTCTGTATCATTCTTTGATCCACGTGATCTTACACTCCTCTTTCTTGGCTCCTCGCGAGGTATATCCCGAGGCAGTGGGGATAGTTCTGGGACTTTTATCGTCTAGCCATTTGGGACATATGTGGAGCGTACACTGTATTTAAGTTTATCTTGGGAACGATCTTCGCGATTATATTCGTTGGAAATGTTGAGTCGAGTCGAGTCGAACGAGCTACCGGATAATTGCCGATAAGAGTTTAGCGTTAATTTTATTCATAGCCATTTGATTATGGAAATGGCAGAAAGACCAGGTATTGCGGCACTTCCTTCCTCCTCGGGATACTTTTGGCTCGGAGAACGGAAATCGGAGCTGCGTCAGAACCAGAGAAAACCAAAGTAGATCGCAGCTGTCGGAAAATCCCTCGGCTCGGTTCTACGCGGTGCGTGTTAACACGGGACGGTTACGTGCCACGCGTGTTTCTTAATACTGTATACGGTTACCGTCGGATTTCCGTGGGAGTGCGCGGGATCGGTCCCACGGATCGATCAAGGTTTTACGTTACCGATCGCAGCAGCCACTCGAGAAAGGAACAGCCCCCCTTTTCCCCTTCCAGTTCCCCCTACCCCGCCCCTACGCCTCTCTTGCTCTGTCTCTCGCTCTCCGTTTCAGCTCGTTCGCACCTTTTTTTCCGTCTGCCGGTATCGCGCCTATTGTCGAGAGATCGCGCGGTTGATAAGATCTCGGCGGGTCGCGCCACGTCTTTGAACGTCGTTGCTTTGTTTTTCGTAATTGGCTTGCGCAAGCTTCGTGGGCAGCCGATCGAAGGACTTTCCCGTGGGGCGAGGCGACGGGGTGGTTTCACGCTTCCGCCGTTCGTTCCCGTTTCCATCGGAGTCACCTTCGATCGGCGATCGCGATACCGCCGATAAAATCGGTGGCAACTGGCTCCCGGACTTCGATTCCCAGACTAATCGTCGCGCGACGGCCTTGTTGAAAACGCGGTGACTCGCGCAACCGATCGGACACCCTTTAACACCAGTGTTAAATATATACATATATATATAGTGGTAACTGTAAGACATCGATAAGGTAGAAATCAATGTAACACCGACTAACGACACCTGTACAATTATGAACTCAAACTGACACGCGTCTAAACAGCGCACATTGCGTTGACCTAGTCCAGTCGCTCTAAGACCTTCCTAAAGTAAACACGTACGAAAAGTAAGACTACTGTGTCATCTATACCCACATCCACTGCCAATTCATATACCTGCTCCTAACAACCAGAACGACCGACGATCGACGTATGCTTCTACCGGACAGTGGGCCCAAACGCCAATCTAGCTGATAAAAAGTCGTATTTAAAATCACATACTATTACTTACTTTTTTATTTGTTTCCATTCTTAAATCCCTGTAGATCTTTAAATTATATTCTGTTTTGCTCTGAAGATTTTTTATATAGGGTAATATTTACGCAAAAGTCTATAGTCGCTGCGGCCTTTAAGAGTCCCCCAGAACGGTCAGTGCTTTTGCTACTGGTAAACGTTAATATTAAATGCGAATATTTTTGCCTTTCATGGGTTTTGTAGAAGAAAGTACGTACTTTCATTCTGTAATTACAGAATTTGCAAAAGTTAATGAATTTTCCAAATATCCATGTTCAAAGGTAGACAATTTTTTACTTCGTGCATTTCAGTTTTTCGAATGTAAGTAACCAAATTTGCGCGTATATGTCAAATTTCCTATTTGATTTCGTAATGTAGACTCTGTTCTTTAATTCTTGTAAAAATCAGCTGCCGAGATTTGCCTGGGATTGTTTAATGTAACTTTAAAGTTTGTGAATAGTTCGCGATCACTCGTAAAGAGGGTTTAAGATTTTTGTGGTTCATAGTACTGACTGAGAGGAGTAAAAAATGTTTAATCAATGTAGGTCATAGAATTAATACTTCTAGTGTAAAACGGAATTTTATATTTTCTTGTGACAGCACATAAACGAATAGGATAGCTGTATGAGATTTAAAAGACTGATACCTATTATATTACTTACTTAATTGTATCTGATATGAAGAATGTTTTGTGAAAGATTTTTTTTTATATTCTGAAAATTTACAGGATTAGAGTAAAAATTGCACGAGTAAATATGACAAGCATTGACAACTGTGTGCCCACACGGCGATAGACGAACACTCAGTAATCGATGAAAACTCTGAACAGGATTCTGGTTATTATAAATGTTTTTAGAACAATAGTGATGATTCTGACGTGGAAGCAGAAAATATGTAGAAAATAAAACTTTCAAAACTGAAACGATGTATAGAAGTGTAAATAAGTTGTAAATATATGAGGTTTTTATTTTAGTGTCGGTTTCAGTTCATTTTATGACTAAAAACGCTAGTAACTTTAATTTCCGCGGAAATACTTCTCTCTAAAATTACATTAATGTCCATAAAAAGTTTAAAAAAATTTTTTTGCGGTCCAAATTACTAGATTGAAGTCTCCCGGTTACAACGACTCCATACAAGTTGCAATAGGAAGCTGCGTTTGATCACTATGATTTTTTATCAGCTAGATTGGCGTTTGGGCCCACTGTGGGACGGGTCAAAAAGACTTGTTTTTATTTATTTCTTCCAGTAATTTGCTGCTACGTGAACATTTTCTCTTAGCTTCTCGAGTAACAAAATATATAGAAGGGAAATATTCTAGATCGGAAGAAACGTTTCGTTTTGAAGTTAAAATATCTTCGAGTGCAAAGGGTTGATAGTAACTTTTTTTTAAGGACCGGTCATTTTGACCACGCACGGTAGGTTTAGCGTTAACAAAGGTATCGATAAGCTCTGTGAACTCGTGTGCCGTCGATACTGGTTTCTTCGATGACGAAATCCGTCTGGTCGACCCTCGGTCGCGAATCCGGTCGCGTCGAAAGTCAAAAGCGCGATCACTCGTCAAATTCGACAACGCCCATCGATCGAGGTCACTGTGTCGATCGGTTTTCGATCGTCAGGCATCGCGCGGGAACGCCGAACGGTGTGTTCATAGACATCGGGGAGCCGAGAGATCCGTATCTATCGGGCCGAGAGCTCGTTGCGCGATCGAAAAATTGTTTGTAGCCCCGGGCTGCCCGGAAACAAGACCGGTTCCTCGGTTTCGTAAACGAAGGTCGAATTCTCGAGCGACACTTCTTTTTCTAGCGTCGCTCGTTCGACCGGAATGACGTATATCGACCTAGCCCCCCGAGAGTCCGCGGAAATAATCGACGTCTCGAACGGATACCGCGCGATTCGGGATAAGGGTCGCCGCGAGATGGAATCCTCGAACGAGGAATGCCGTGGAATCGGCTTTTCTGCGAAAGTAAAAGGAAAAGAACGACAAGAGCGCCACAATTTAGAAATCCTGTTGCTGCAAGATAAACGACAATAAGTTAGAGCTCCACGCCGGTGTCGCCGGAATCCGCAAAAAGGAGCTTCCACAGGATTCCCCTCGATAAACTACGGATTATTCAAATAACTTTCGCTACCGAATGAAATTCGTGACCGATGCTGTCACGGACCGCCGACGAAGCGACGCACGGTAGTCAGGATCCGTAAAACTTCGCTCGGATTGCATACATCTTTACAACTTTGATGGGGACGCGATAGCAGGCTTCGTGATTTCTTGTAAATTCCGAGTACAGTAAATTCGCGCTGTAAGACCCTTGAGCGGTTCTCGCGAGGGACTGGGACAACGAAGACGGCTGAGAAAATGTCTTTCTCCGATATGTACAAGGTTGCACGTAGAAACGGACAGCTCGAGGGTGTTTCCAGGAACCGGAAAACGCGAGTCTTGTAGGGACATACAAATTCACTATATAATGCCTATAAAACCAGAGACTCGAGGAGGAATATTTGCCAAAGGGTTAAACTACAGCTAACCTTTTTATTCTCTACGTGTGTGTGCACGATGAAAGGACCACCCGTTAACCCTACGTAACTACATTTGAGGAAACTCATAACGATACGAAAATACACTGAGCCAAAGTAGAACAATTTCAGCATTAACACTAGATTGCCTAAGCAAGTCATTTTGACTGCTTTTGAATTTCATTTTTTTTATTGCTAATACTTATTAATAACTAGTTATATGACTGTAAGTGATATAAAATATATTAAAAATTACTGTTAAACAAATTTCTTTGCGCATTAGTTATTTTTTCACAATGCAGTCATTTTGACTGCTTTCAGGCAATATAGGTATATACTAAGCTCCCGTCTTTCTAGTGTTAAATGTGATCTTCCTAGGCACCCATTCTCTCCGAGTTTCAAGGCTCCTGAAAAAGATTGTGATTACCGATAGCAATCTGCAAACGTTTCAGAACTTAGTTTGCATATACAAGAACCTGTGCTCACGATTTCATGAACTTTGAACCAGTGGCAAGGTCTGCAGGATCCAGTGCGGAGACGGATCATTTATAAAATTAATCGAGACCGAGTCGGTGCGAGGCGAGGCGAGGCGAGGCGAGGCGACGGGACATTCGTTCGCGTTATCAGGCCGGAACATTCGCGGGAACGACAAAGGAAGCCGGCAAGGACGAGGCGATCTCCGGGTTCAAGATATTTTTAGGTGACTTGGAAGTCCTCGCGAGCACGAGCACGGGCACGGGCACGGGCACGTACACCGAGACCACCCTTTCTCTCTCAGCTGTTTACGAGGACTTCGAGGGAGCGGAGAACAAGACGTCGACCTTGAGAGACTCCGCAGACTCCGGCGCGGTTTTTTTCATCCGCAGCAAAATACCGCGAAAGAAAGGGAAAGGTGTCGGTCGACGAGGGAGCAACGTAAATCCCGGCTGTTGCTCGGGCACCCGCTTTTGCGCGAGCGGGGAGACGGAGAGGGGGAGAGAACAAGGGAGAGAAGGTCCTAGATGGTCTTTTTCGAGTTGCGTTCGAAAGAAACCGGATCCTTTAATAGCGGGGCTCGCGCGAGTGCTTCGCCCGAAAATCGAAGGAATGCCGAGAGAAGGGAAAACGTGTGTCGCCGCGCTCTACGATACGCATACTCCGGATTCCGTCGAATCCCCGCGATGCCTGACGAAGCATTCTGCAATATTTATAGCGGCGCCCCAACCCCTTCCCCCCTCCCCCCTCTCCCCGTCCCCGATCAACGGGCTAGGAATGCCTGGAGCAAGACTGCGGGCACGCCGATCCATGGATCGCGGATCCGAAGGCGGAACCCGGTCGCGCTAACGATCGTCCGCGAAACCTTCTTGCTTTTTTAGACGAACGTTGCGAAAAACAGGACTCGAGAGTGTCTCCAATCGCTGCGGGGAACGAGAAACGAGCAGAAATGATCGTTCGTTGACGCCATCCAGTTTTACGAACTACCCGATCCTTTTTTTTTCGGCCGTTCGACTTATTATTGTTAGATTCCAAGCGGTTCGTTGCCATTCCGATGACAAAGAAACTTTTGCGAGGAGGCGTGAAGAAAAAAGGACCAGCTGGAATGGGTGTGTGCTCCGATCGACGACCACACCTGCAGGTTTTAACACGTCGACTTTATTCGCTTAACACGCCTTAAGTGAAATAACTAGATAATTAAAAAAAAATGAATAAATGTCCCTTGAATTGTCCCTTTCGAGTATAACATTTCTGGGACACCCTGTATACGAATGAAACAGACAATACTCGAATGCTGGCTTCACGGAAAAATTCGTACACGAGCTCTCGTCGACGTTCGATTCAAATTACATGATCGTTCGCGTTCGTTTTTTATCGAAGAATCGATCTCGCGGTCGTTAGCGACTCATCAAAGTCTTGCTACCGGTAAAGATGCGAGAGACGTCGAGAAAGCTGTCTTCCGAAGGCTCGAAAACGCGCACGAGGAAGTTCTGGCGGAGCAGAACGAGGAGAAAAATGCCGGAGTCGGTGTGTGTTAACGGTTGAAGCGCAATCGCGGCCGGGACGGCAATCTCGTCTGGGAATCGCGTTCAATTCTTTTTCACGGATTCTTTAATTAATTAGACCACGCAACGCGAGTAAACGCGAACACGAACACGAGAGCGGCTCGATGATCACACGCTGTCTGCGCGGGGACGAGACCAGACGAGACTTTTGTTTACGAGACGAAAGCGATCCCACAACCGCCTAACCGTCCCGGAACGATTGCGTCCGCCTCGGATCAACAAGCGGGTTCTCCATGGTTTTTGCGAGGCCGGCTCCGCGAATCGTCCGGTCGAACCATGACGCGGTAATTTTCCACGACCTTTCTCCTATTTGTAATTCCTGGCCCGATCTTCCTTCGTGCTTTCCTACCTCGGAGAGCACCAGGACTCGGCCGTTTCCGCCACGGTTCAATGGCGAACCGGTGAAACACGGGGCTACCCGGTCTTAACGGGTTGACTCGATTGTCTCGATAACGATTCGGTCGGCGCGGCTTGGCGCGGCTCGACGGTCTGTCTCGGGCTCTTTCCGAGAGCCCAAAGATTACCGGCTGATGTAATAGGGCATCCAACGACGACCTGTGATTATCCGTAACTTTACGTGTAACGCGAATCGACTTCTCGCCGCGCCAGTAATTACGGTGCCCCGGCTCGAGGAAGAGTTTCGAACCGCAAGATCGCGACTGCATTTCCTACGTGCAGTTCAATCCCCAGGCAGTCCCAGTCGGCGACCGGTTCGTACGATCGGAGCCGCGAAACGATTATCCGGTTGCACAATTTTATTAATACGCCGTGGCGCAGTGCGGCAGAGTAACGGGCTATTACTACTGAATTAAATTCTCCATTTGCCGCGAGAAACGGCGAGGAACGCTATAGAGAGAGAGAGAGAGAGAGAATAGGTGTCCCGAAAACCAATGATCCCCGGCTCGATTGAAAATTCTTCTGCTACTACCGATTATTAAGTCTCTCCTAATCTCCTCGAGGAATCGCAATATCCTTCGAACTCGGCGCTCGAGCGTTCCAATTTGCTCGTGAACGAACATTATAGGAATTCCTTCTCGGGAGCAGAACAAGGAAATCGATTTGGTGGATTTCAACGGACGAATTGCCAAGGTAAACGCAACAGGTGACACTGGCACGTTGCCGATTACGCGGGGTGGAACGACACGGGGATAATGAACGAGAACCGTGCTTGCGTGCACTCTGGAAAAAGAGTTTCTCACAGCGGAGCGGCGCGCTGCGTAAGGGTCGATTCATATTTACCGGCGGCCGGTGGCAACTAGGTTCGGATTCTAGGCAAAAGCCATGTTAGGCGATCGGCGCCGGCCGTCGACTATTTTCTGACGGCGGCCGGTTTGGTCGACCCCCCTGCTGTGCGGGGCACAAAAAAAAAGATTTTCGAGCTCTACAGCTCCTTAGGTAAACTATCGGTATCTCTCTTTTACAACGGTATGGAGATAGGAGTCGTTCCTGCCTCTTCGTTCCAAAAACTAGCTTTACTAGCGTGCCGGTAAGTATGAATCGACCCTAATCGAGCATCATCGCGGCATTCTCGCTATCGTTGAGAATGGAGCGCGCACGTGCGCGTGCGAAAGTGCCGCGACTCGGATTTCGCTGACTCTCGCGGCTCTCGCAGATCTCCTCGGGATCGTCGCGCGTTCCTCGCCTCTCGGACATTGACGCGCGGCCACCGAGTGAAACGTCGAGAAACGGTTCTTTTTCAGGTCGCGGGACGAGCGAGTCACGCTAATCGCTGCTTTAGCTGAAAACACTGTTTCAAAATTCAGTCGTTGGCTCCCCACGAGTATCCATTATTCCGTAGAACACAGCGCTCTAGAGTTGGCTTGAAATCGAAAGCAACGAAGCCACGCCCACGCAAGACAGTTTACATAGAGAGGCGAGTAATCTTTTATCGTTGATTCTACTTATTATAAAATATAGTAATCGCAGGAGATCCTGAAATGGCCTAAGGTACGTAGATGGGACCACAGATTGCCCTGTAGTCTCTAGATACAGTAGAGATTCTACTGAAGTCAGTCTTTTGTTTCTTTTTTACTGACTTGTGTAGGGAACGTTGGAGGTACTCGCCGGCCGCGACTCTCTGCGTCTCTTTCTTTCCCATACGCTGTCCTCTTCTGCGTTCGAAACTTTCATCGCTCGTTACACAAGTAAATAACATCGGAATTATATAATATTTGGTATCATTTTAATCAGAAAAATGCCACGAATATGTTGGTAAAAGTTTCATAAAAAAATAATGAAAAATAAAGAAATTTTGTAATTGGATTAGTAGTGGTCTTCTAGTCTCACACCGATATAGCTGACAATGTGGTGGCCGCGACACGACGGTTCTCGAGTGGTGTGAGGTGTTCCACTGTCATAAGTAGGGAACGTCGGTACTGACTTCAGTAGAATCTTTACTGTATAGTACTCTATCTAAGTACTTTAGATAGAGGCAGAGCTAAGTGGTATTTTATCGTTGCTTCTATTGGTTATAAAGCATAAAATCGCAGAAGAGACCGGTGAGGCAATTTAACACATCTTGCGCGGGAAGCGACCAAAGTCGTTTTTCACGAATTATTGATGGATTATTGTTATCGATGGGTTTTTGTGATGTTTTTACAATAAGATCAGATAGACATGAGTTGCAGAAATACAAAAGGTGCGTCCTGTAAAAAATCGCCCGCTACACGGTAAGGGTTTGGCGGCAAAGTGCCCGCGCAAGATGTGTTAAGATAGAAGGAGCCACGGTTCACCCCATAGGGTTCGGTATCGGCTCCCACACCGGGAGCAACGAAGCCACGCCCGCTCGATGCGGTCTACATGCAAGATAGATTGTTTCTAGAGCGACGTTTGCTCCGAAGAGTTCCCCCGGGGGACGCGAGCAGGGTTCGGAGACAGCTTCGCGATATCCACGGACATCCACGACCCACGTTATCGTAACGAATTACGCGGCCAACCGCGTGACCCATTGTTCTCGTTCCGCTGCCGCGGTTATCCTGTTCCTCGGGGTCGACGGGTTGCTCGGCCGTCGACGGTGAACGCCTCCGCGCAGCGCTTCGAGCCGAGAATTCCCGGCGATCCGCGCGATTTCGAAGACACGAGAAGCCGGAAAGACTCGACCGATGGTTGGCCAGGTGCATCGCGCCAGGTAACTGCGCGAGAACCGTGCTTTTCGATTTCGTCGCCGGTGAAACGAAAACGCCGACAGCCGCGGGTCGTAAACGCGAGTCGGTCGAAGAGAAGGTGAAACCTCGTTCCACGAAGCGCGGAATGTTTCGAGGGCACGAGACGCGGATGCTCGAGCTACCGTTTAACGACTGCATCTGCCAGATGCGTGTCGGATGAACGAAGCGAAACCGTATCCGCGTTGAATCCGGTCGTACGTCTGCTCTCCGCCACCACGGTAAAGAATAATGCTGATCTTACGTTACCCCCATAAATATGTATAAAGAATCCATATAAAGAAGATTAAACGATGGAGAACTATAAAATCTAATTTTTACATAAAATTAAAACAGCTATTCCCCAGATAGCACAGAGACGTCTTAAAGACGTCTTTAAGACGTCCCGAAACAGACCCCTAGTAGCACAAAAATATTAGATAGATATGTTTGTCAAATATTGAAAAATATTTTTTAAGCCACATTTTTTCTTATGAGAAAAATATTGAATTTGAATATTGTATACATGTACAAGAAATATACATTGAATGTTTGTTATAACAAAAAAACTAAATAAATAAAAAAAATAAATTAAAAGAATGTTTTTCAGCATATCCGCGAACATTAACATTTTATGCTTTATCTATTTATTTAATTAATTAATTTATTTATAAATAAAAAAAATAAATTAAAAGAATGTTTTTCAGCATATCCGCGAAAACATTAACATTTTATGCTTTATTTATTTATTTAACTTATTTATTTATTTATCTATTTATTTTGATGTATTACTTTTCTGTGCACTTCTTTGTTGATGGAATATTCAGTTTGATAATCAATTACAGTTTGTAAAGATTTTCTCTAGCAATTTAGAATGACTGAAACGTCAAGAAATGAAACGTCTTTTACGAGACGTCTTTAAGACGTCTTTTCAGGACGTAAGACGTTCAGACCAAAAATGGACGTAAAACAGACGTCTTTAAGACGTCGAGTGCTATCTGGGTCTTGTGTTACATGTATCTAAAGGTTAAAAAAGAACTAATAAATTTTGTTTCTCTTTTGTATCGCTGTTCGTTCAAGAAAAATTAATTCCGACCAGCACGACCATCTATGCATAAACTTAATACGACCGCAAACGGTTAACAATGCTGTCCGAGGGTTAAAAGCTGACTCCTTCGTGGAATCCCTAGCCGAGGGACTGTGGGGTTTCGCGCGCGCGCGTGTTCCAGATGAACGGTAACAATTTCATCGGGGCGTTATTGTGCGCGGCGTTCACGGGCGGGAAGGTTGAACAACGCCCGGCGGAAAAACAATGGGGAATAACGGCGTATGAAATCGCGCGACAATATCTCTCGCCGGCTAATGGAGCGGGCGAATTACGCCACTCCGGCAGATTTCGCGATAACGCCGCCGGGATCTGGTTCGCGACGTAGGCAGAGACAATCGGCCCGGTATCGTAAATCATATCGGGCGGGGGTTTCTTCGACGTCCCGACGCGACGCGACGCGGCGACGCACACGTGCGCGTGGGCGTCATTTCCGCCGCGAAAAAAATCCACTGACCTAAGACACCGACCACCCCGGGAACCCTCGCCGCGCGCGTTCCTTCAGCTTCAGATTTAACGAGGTACACGCACAGGCTCTAACTCATCGCGCCAAGGATCCTCGTCCCTTCGTTTATTTATGGGTAATGCGCGACCGCGATAGGTCTAGGGTTTCGCATACTCTCGTTGCTCGAGAGGCAGAGAGAGAGAGAGAGAGAGAGAGAGAGAGAGAGAGAGAGAGAGAGAGAGTATTGTGTGGAGAGTCTCTCCGAAATCCCAGAGAGCGGTTAATCGCGCCCGTGTACTATTATAACGAACACGCGTGGCTCGAGGCAATGGACAACGATGCCTCGTACGGCCGTCCGTACGAAAAAGGAAACGACTGACGCGATAGAGAGGAGTCTTCGAGAAGCCTGACATTTGATAATGACGACGGCGGAGATAGTTATCCGCGATGTCACGGATAATCGTGTTTAAGTAATGAAAACACCGCCTCCCTGCATCGCCATATATAGAAAAGGCGTTCGAGAGGATCCCTTTATCGATCGTCTCGGCCTTCTACGAGGAATCCTAAACGGTCGAGTGGATTCCGACGTTGAAAAGCCAACGTTCCGATATTTTTTTGGTAATGGAGATATTATACGAAGACGGTCGAACGTTCGAAACCGACTCACACCCTTCGTCGAACACGCCTCGGACACGCCTCGTCGCTGCTCGAGAAACTGCTGAATCTCGCAGCGTCTTTTCGCATGCTCGAACGTGACTTATAGAGTGTGCCGACCGAATGGGTCTAAAATTGTCATCGACTTGCGAGTAGAATGAAATTAGTAGCGGGCATGCTCGGTGGGTTATCAAAATCTTTAGAAAATGGACAGGATTTCGAAGAGCTTTTAGTACGTTTACGATCCTATCGCGTACTTTGGGAAGAAATCTGAAAGCGCAGAAAATGACGGAGCGTTTGAAATGTTTAAAACAGCCTGTGCCGGTCGCGGGCAGATTATAGGTCGTTTCCGAGACGCGGCAAACCGCGTGTCTTAAAAGATAAGGATGCATTTTTCAGTGGTGGTAAACGGCCCTCCGAGAGATTCCGCGAGCGGAAAATGTCCGTGGATATTGAATATCGCGTGCTGTAATGTCCGCTCGGCGTAGACGTTGGATCCGCTTGTTCGTCCGCGGATAGTTGAGTGGTCTTCGCAGCGTCGCGGCGGTCTCGCCGCTTTGTGTCGCCGGCCATTATCCTTCCCTCGGGATTCCATTAGCACCCACACTCTCCGGCGCTCGTTCGCAATTACCAGAAGAATTTACCGCGGCGTACATAGGTTATGCCACGAGCGTAGCGGCGTGTTGCCGCCTATTACGTTCCCCGGGCCGCGTTATCCATCGATGTCCGCGCGGAGCGGAGCGGAGCCGAGCGGCGTGCTGTGCCGAGCCGGGCCGAGCCGAGGCTGTACACCCTCCGGAACAACTTGCGCTTTTGCTGTGTTCTGTTCTGTTGTGTTCGGTTCTGTTGTGTTGCGTTGTGTTGTGGGCTTCTCGCTGCTCGCCAATTACCCGGAGAATTTACCGTGGCCAATGCACCGGATATCGGTTTCTCGACTCCGGCGTCCATTATCCTTGGACCGCCGACTGGTTCCACGGCCGTCCGCGCAATAACAACAACGTCGCCAACGACAAGAACAACGGCCGACCGCGCGGCAAGAAAATAAAACCCGGACCAGGGAAAACCGCGATCGCACAGCCTCCTCCGTCGTCCTACGCTTCCGTGTTTCCGAATCATCGAATTGAAATCGAATCTCTCTGCCCGTCGAAACTTTCTTGGAATCGATGACGTCGAGTTTGAACGGAGACGACTTATTTCCAGCAAGCCGAATATTCTGAGCTCATACTGTTTTGAGATTATACGTCACAAATGTAAAACTCTGTACCCGTCATTGAGAAATTAAAAATAGCACACCTGGGCTATCTTTTTGACGAGGAGTGTATAGCGTTCAGATTTTAAAATAAATACGCTTGATTCAAAACAGAGTTGAAATTACTTGGTCGAAAACTTTTCTGTCCCGAAAAAGATTAAAACACCTACTATCTTTGCGAATGGTAAATGACTCCTCGCTGTGTCGGATGTTGGAAGAGCGCGGTTACGGAGTAACATTGTTGATTTAGGCGAGCTAAGCCTAGAATTTACAGGAGCATTTCGCGCGAGACCACCGGATGGGATTAACGCGGTTCGTTGCCTATTACGAGCGACGCGGCGGATAATGCTTGTCCGCGTTCGCCTCGTAAAACGGTCGGCACAATGAGACGCGGGCAGAACGAGACCGATCTTTCTTCGCGGGAAAGAGCGGTAATAATACGCGCGGCACAGCCGACTATCATTTTTAAAAGGCTCGAGGGCTCGATCGACCAACAGTCCGACCGTATTCGGCCCGGCAAATAACAGTGATCGGCGTACGCTAAGTCGTCTGCAATGATCGTTCTTCGCGCGCGTTTGTGTACATAACGCGAGCGTTACCGCCGATTTTAAGCGCGGGGGGCGAGGCCGCGTTCGTTTCTTCCGATAATTGCAGCCCGAGGGCAGGATAACGACTGGAGTCGCGTCCAATCGCGCCAAGGATCGTGTTCAACGCGCGCAGTGTCTACAAATCGGTTCTCACTGCGCCGTGCGATCGCCATTCGAACACCCGGTCCCGTCCACCCTTTGCAATATTTAAATAAAACCATCCGCTGGACTAATAATTTCCCCCTTGTCCCCCTTGTTACCATGTAAAATTTATAGAAATAATTTCTTTCTGCAAGGCATAATTCAGAAGTTATTCGAAGTGGTCAATTTGTGCAAATTACGTAAAGAAAATTTAAGTTGACAATGGAAAAATGCTGGCCCCCTAAAGATTAACCCTCGGACAGCTGACGATTCTTATAATTGGACTGAGGATTTTATGCATTTACGACAAAAATGGGTAAGCACTGCAAATCGATGCAAATATTTTTTATTTTGCTTAAAGATTCGCAGTCTACCGATAATATACAATTCGTGGTGTTTGGGATCATTCGCTGCTCCATTTATCAATTTCTAAAGATTTATTTCTGTAGCTACTTCTGCTAGAGACATTAAATGCGATCGATTCGCCAGACACCGAGTAATTGAACGACGATATCGATACACTGGGTCAAACTAGACTCGGACTCCGTCGTCGGAGTGTTAAAGTCACGGACGAGATGATGGTCTCTCGCCGAGAAAATTGTCCGCAACAGAAATAATACATTTCCGAGGCAAGGTTTCGTCGGGTTGCCAAGGAGACAGCTTTTATACCAGATAATTGGACCGATCAGTCAGCTTGATTTCACTTTCGCTCGAGACCTGGTCGCCCGAGAGCGAGGCGAATTTTTACGAAATTCTCGCGGTCGGCTTGCTCTTCCATGACAGAACGGAATCTCGCCAAGCGTCGTTTTAATTAGCGGCCCCCCGACCAGGCCGGTTTCCCTTTTATTGTCCCCCGACGAGAAGAGCCGCCGAGAGTCTACGAATATACTCGGATTTCGAAAGAGAAATATGGAAGCGTAAAATAAACCGTAAAATATTGTAAAAATACTAGAGCGCGAGGGGATAAATCAACGGGCATGGCTTTTGTTGGCGCCCTGTGCTTGCGGCGCACACGGAAGACGATAAGAGGCGAGTCGATCGTATGTAGATCGAGCAACGATCGTGTCGGAGAAGGTTCGAACCACGGTTCGTATCGAAAGCGGAACGAGCCGAGAAAAAGAGAGAGAAAGAGACGAGAGGACAAAGAAGAGGGAATGTAAACAGCATTGTAGTACATTTGGGTAACAAGGACGATGCAACATGGCAACAAGCAAACAGCGTCCTTTTGCGAAATCGTTCCGGGCCGCGGCCGCGGATAGGATCAGAAATCCGTTCCCATCGGGTCACCGGGGAACGTGCACATCCGCTCGGCCGTCCACGTTCCGCGGTTTCGCTGGCGAGAGCCTTTGATAGGCAGAACGATATTAAATTATACAACGGGTTGGGAAATAAACGGTTGCGTTTAGAAACGATCGGGCGAGCCACGATTCGCCGTGCCCGCGAACGCAGCAAACCGTTCCTCCGAGATCTAACCGGGCCCCGACACTTCCTGCGAACGCCCGGAGCCGAGACGATTACGCCTCATAACGCTTATACACCGTTTAATCGAATCTTGTTATTGCAACGAGACGAGAGGGATTACGCGTTGTTGCACGGCCACCGACGACGCCATTCTCTTCGCCTTCGGGAAGACCACGATGCGGTAGAATGCACCGGGTGCCAGAGGAATCCGACCTTCGATAGCGGTCTCGGCATTTTCTTTTCTTTTTTTTTTTTTCACCGAGGTGGTGGAAGCGCGTACGACGAAGACGTTATCCGTGAGGACAGCTGATTGCGAGCAGGCCACGTGGCCGCGCAACGGGTATTCAAATCGATCGGATACTTTGCACGCGACAAGCGTCCGGCATAAATCCCAGACGAATTAGAATACGTCCTCCCCTGGGAAATACGGTGGATAACACAGGAATCTGTCGTGCCGGCAATTAATTCGTTGCGCTTCTTTGTCTTTTAGAAGTTCCCACAGCGAAAAGACAATTGTGCGTACGCCTCGTCGAACGGGTATATATATATTCTTTTTCTTCAAGGATGCCCTCAAATATCTAATCGCTGCACAGTAAATCACAGTGCACCGGGTTGAAATAAATTCACAAGAAATCGTTAATTTTCAGCAATCTACGTCAAGCTCTTCCCCCGTAAGCGTCCGAGTCTCGCATAGCGCAATCTCTCATTCGGTTCCTAAGTGACTTTCACGTTTCACAATTTTGTGGTTGCGTGTCCCTACTGTTAACATTTAGAAACGTTGTGCTACACCGAAATATATGCTGTCTCCCGAAGCTGCAAGCTTTCCTTTTGTTGAATTATTTAGGTCGCACGCTGTTCCTCGGGTTATCAGTGACCACGGTGTAGTTGCAACCGTGATGGTTCTTTTAAAATGAATTTTTACACCGATATACACGTTGTACCAAATTCGATTAGAATCTGTAAAATAGAAGAAAGTTGGAGGACTACTCGATATCATCCATTTAATTTTTATTTCATTAAATAACTTATCTTGACTGTATGGAATTTATGAGGTTTCTAGTTTGGCAGTCAAAGCGTTGAAAGTTATACAAAAATGTCACACGATTTTCTAATCTGAACCACTGTGGCGGCGCCTCTGGGTAATTTTCTACTGGACTTTTTCAGTGGGATTGAAACTCGTAGGGATCGAGGTTCGTAGATCCTGCGGATCCGCGAATCCTAGGCGAAGCGGCGCGTAGGCGCCGCGTTCGTTCGTATCACGGTACGCGCCGCTATCGAGTTAATTTACGGCCGGGACGCCGTTTACGCCCCGTAATTTATCCGCCCCCGATCCAGACCGCGGTCCGTGAGCCGTGAGCCGCGTCAAGGACTCTCGGCTGGAAATATTACCGAGATTACGTTTGGGTGGTGTCCGGGGCGCGGCTCGAGGAAATCTCTCGAAACCGGTCGCATTTTTCGCGGTAGTACGAATCGCATCGCATCGCGTCGCGTCGGTGCCTCGGTTTTCCGGCTGGGAATCCGCGTCGTGGATCGTTTGCTCGTCGGACGACCAACGGGACAGCCCTTTAACAGCGAGCTCGATCGTCCTTCGGGTTCGCGATCTCGCCAAACGAGGATCCCACGTCCGTTTTATCCTCTCCTTATTCGCGGCGCGTACCGTTCTATCGCCCGGCCGTTCTCGTAACAATGTTGAACATATACTATCGTCCGCGTTCGCAAAAGAGCCCGTAGCAATTCCCTCTATCCGTTCCATCTCGGCCGAGCTAATCTTTCGCGAACGCCGTTCCACCGGGCAACTTATCCGTCTTCGCTCATCTCGCGCGCGATCCTGTTTTTCGCATTGCTTCGCGTAACGTTCCTCGCATTTTATGCTTTATTCGCCAGGCAACCGACGATAAACGCATTTCCCCCGCGTAATCAAGACGAACCAGCGTTCGTCGAGACCGTCTCCGCTCCGATCGACGATCCATCCGATCAAGGTTCCTACCGGAGAACTCGAAGACCTTCGCGCGTTCGATTAACGCGAGGATGAGTAGTCTTGAAAACATTTCCCCGTCAATTTGATCGCGAGATCGCGGACGGTTTCGTTTTCGAGCGCTATCGAACCGGAATCGGCTGGCGCGTCCGATCACCACACGACTATTCTACTTCCTGCAAACCGCGCGAGAGAATTCGAGGCACTTTCGAAACCGATTTTTCCGAAGGAAGTCTTCTTTTGAACAAATTTTGCTGCGTTCTGTACCGGGAACACCTCGCAGATAATTGCCGATTCTAAAAAGTGTTCTGCTCGGTACGAAGCGAGTGGGAAGCAAGCGTTGCTTCGTTGTAACAGCTTTGTCACAGCGGATTGTTAAATATCGCGACAGCGAGGCGAGCTAAATTCCCTTAAACGGACCGGTGGCCCTATTCAAAGCGATATCAAGTATTCCCGACGCCTCTCGATAAGAGCCGCTAACGAGCAGCAGATTTTTCCGAAAGCGGTTCCAAGCGAATTAAGCCGATCCGGCCGTTCGAGGAAGCGTTTTAGAGCATGTCACCGTATTTGGGGCCCGCCGAGAAGAGAACCGCGCCGTGCTGTGTCGAGAAAGAGAGAAAAAACGAGGGCCCCGCGCGCACCCTTGGGGCACACCCTCGGGGACCACAGGCGATTTGCTTGGTTTCCGCGTGTACCAGTTATCCAACGACCCGACGCGTTACGTAAACTGACATTTCAGCGGCTAATGTGAACTAGCAGGCCAGCGAATTAACCGACGGAGTCACCGACTCGATCCCGAGTTCAGTGACAAAATCACTGTTTCAACGACTGTTTCTGCTTGCGCAACCTTCCATCCGGATAACGAGCATCGTTTTGTACGAGCGCCGCGGAATGCGCGGTTGCTAATCGTTTATGCTAATTCGCACGCTATTCCCTTACCGGGTGCGAATCGCTTCTTCGAACAGTTTTCAGATCCTATTCGCGCCACTTGCCAATTTCATTTTTTCTTTTTTCAAGGTTCGCGCAAAATATCGGTCGCGCGCCAGTTACGCAACGCGCGCGAACTATTCGAGACATTTAAATACGAATCTGTCGCGCTAGCCGCTGCCGTTCACCGCTACAATCGATTTTCCTCGTCCTTCGAACGACTCCAGTGATTTAAAGACGACCCTAGATCATCCAATTTTTAAACGACTGCAATCTTCGTCTACAGCGATTACAAAGATATCGTTGTACGCTAACCGTAAGCCTACCGTGTAATTATTAAAGCTGAAATAAACCAGAAATGGTTTAATAATATTTGCAAGTACAGTACTGCACAAGTTGCCATCGCGAGAAAATGTCGCTTCCCCGGCGTTGGACTGTTTCGCATTGTCCGGACGAGATGAATAGTAAAAGGAACGCGACGCGACGGCCGAGCCGAAAAAGGGCATTGCAGAGTTGGGTAATCGGGTGTCCGTTCGGACGTCTGAAAACCGGACAAAGCGAAAACACGGTTGGACCGAGCGGTTTGCGCGCGAAACTTACACGGACAATCGAGGCCGCGCCGCGGCGTGCATGAAAAGGGAAAAAACGAGTCGGTGAAAATGTCACGCTTATGCATTCGGTGACGCAACGGCGGCGAAGTATATACAGGCGATTTTGAGAACTCGTTTGAGAGCGGCGATCGCTCGCGGTGCAAACGAAAGTTTCCATGTAGGCAACGGAGTACACGAAAGAACGTGGAGAGAAACAGGTGGGGATAAAAATATCGAGAGCACTCACCCACTCTGGACGTGACCGCCAGCAGGAGCAACAGGCTGTTCAGGATGATCATGTTGGTTCCTCTTGATTCCTCACGGTCTCGATCGATCCCGCGCCGATACGAAAATGTTCCGATCGAAGGTGCCGGCTCTAGTCGTCGTCGACGGCGGTTGAAGGGCAAGAGGGTGAAGGGCGCGCGTCGCACATACGCGTGAACCAACGGTACCGACGAACCCTTTGTTTGTCTCGGTTGTTCCTCGATCGGGGCTTTGCTACCGAGTCCGGTCCCGGCCCAGCGAACACCGACGACGTACTCTCCTGTTCACGCCTCCTCTTCGGGATCTGCTCGCCGGCGAATTCGGGGAAAATCCAGCGAGAAAATCAGCGGCAGAACGGGGAATGAAGGATGGACGGAGCAGCAGCAACAACGACAGCAACAGCAGCAGCAGCCTCGGATGTTAGCGCCGTTCAAAGCCGCGAGAGCTCCATCGACGTCGCAAAACATATGCTACGGTCACGAAGAGAGAAAGGTGACTGGGTATACGCAAGGCGTGCTCAATACCTCCTGTCTTCTTGGCATAGTCACCTTTCTAGCAAACCAGCAACAAAGAAGAAGGGAGTGTTGGCTCGGTATACCTCGCGGCCACCACCATTCTCGCGTTCACCGATCACCGAACGGTGGTGGTGGTTCCGGGCCGCCTAATGGTGGTGGTTCTTGTTACCGGTGGTGGTGGTAGCAACCGTGTGCACCGATCCGCTCGCCTTCTCCACCGACCAAATCCGCCTTCCTTCGATCAAACTTTTTCCAGTTTCCCGTTTCTCGTATCGGTAACCCTGAAACCGTTCTCGACTTACACCTCTCTTTGCCTCGCCTCGCCTCGCAGAGAAAACCCGCTTCCCTCTTCCTCTGCAAACCAAACGCGTCCGAAGGGTTAGTTGTCGTCTCCTATGATACAATCCTCGTAAAACCCGATGAACTATGCCCAACTTCTTCCTCTCGGGACTTCCCTAACAGCTGTCCTCCGCGTTCGAACGAGCCACGGCATTCCGTAAACTAGACGTTCTACGTCTACGGTGCTGCAAGGCAACCCTGTCTGCTACACGGTGAATCGGAAAATATGGTTGAATGCCTTCGCCACATAACCGGATTATATCCCAGGTTTGTATAAAAACTTTATTTTGTTTTTTTTTTTTTTTGTTTCTTCGGCCATATAAAATCATCAATATTTGTTCAAATACACGTTAGTCTGACGCAACATGATTATACATCGACGATCAGCTTCGAACGAATGAAAAACCATAGATTCGTTAAGTAATATCCAACTGTCTATACCTAACGTTAAAATACCATTCTGTTCGAATCAGGGAGTCAGATCATCCCGAACTTATCAAATTCGTGACAATCCTTTGCAATTCTTTCTCTCGGGGAGAGTCTAAGAAAGATTTAGAACATCGTTATGCGAGCTTCGAAGAACAGTTCAGACGTTTTGTAAAAAGAACAGGAAAAAACGCGAATAATCTTCGAAGCTTAACGATAAAGGTCGTATGCCAAGTTTTCCTTATTTTATGGGAAAAAATTGCAGGAGATCGCACGGATCGAACCCGAGGTGGCCGAACCCCTTGAATCGTACGATTTGGTACCCTTCTCTTTCTCTTCTTTCGCGCGCGTAATACCTTTGTTCGGAGGAGAAGCGTTCTTCGGTTTTGCACAGTCCCGTACCTAATTAAATTCGTGGTGGCGAAGAATACGCAGGAAAAAAGAGGCAAGCGCGCTGCGTTGCGTTCCGTATCGATGTTCGCTGGTCATGAATAAAAACTATCGCACGGTGGACAGTGAAAAAATAATTATATACATGATCCCTCGCGTTCATAGCGAGGGGAAAACATTCGATTGAAAAACGAGAACGATTCTTCGTTCCTGCTGACCCTTCGGACATGATACAAAATCAGGGGTACGATAAAATATAGAAGATTTCACGTAACATCGATTATATCGGGCGTGCGGAAAGAAAGTCGGCCGCGCCGGCATCGCAGGTTCAACGCGGAAATCGCTTCGGTCGTCTATGAGTATTCGTACAGGTGAGCAACAAACTTTTTCCAAACGCGAGCTACAGCTGCCATGTTTGTATTAACCATTTCCGGTCCAAAGACATTAACTTTTGCACCGTTTATTTTACCGACGTACAGTACGTTCGTCGTTAACACTAAACGTACCGAGCTACAAATGTAACAGATACATGTTGCCTTATAAAAATGACAAGATTTAATTTATTTCGACTTTGCGCGGTTCTTATTGCAATGCGTGCTCTACTAAAGATATTCACTGAATCGTTGCTCATGAAAGCATCCTTATAATTTCAAAAATTGTCAAATAAAAAATCTAGATCCGGTCATTTGACCGGTGGTGATACGTTTAGTGTTGATGCTACAATTTTTATAACATGTAATAACAATTTTAGTATTTCTCGTCTGTTTTACGTAAGCTAGCAAAGCTAAATATGCAAATACAGCTGAATCGCATGATGATAAGGGGAAAAAAAAGACCTCGGACCGCAAAGGTTTAAGATAGCATGGATAATAATGATTTGGAAGATCAGAGTTTTAATTTAACAGAGAACGTAAGCCGACCTTCTTTTCGCACAACCGATAAAAACGCGGCTCGCGGGGACCGCCGAAAATGCCGTTGACGGAATTACGAAGTCCTTTTGAATCCTTTCTCCGATGATTACGAATATATCACATGATAATTACGAACGTATCACATACACGCGTATATATATGTACATCATCGTGCTGTTTGGTTGCGGGGAACGCAAACGTTACGATGCATCGAGTTTACCTAGGCGAATTATTTGCTTTCCCTTCGGCCGTACCAATGTAAATGAACGTGAACGACTAGACGTACTTGCGATATTGTCGCAAGTAATTTCTGACTTCCTCTTGAAGGTCTCCCGAGAGCTCGTTAAAATGCGAAACGGAACCGACGAAATCTACAAGATCGATCGCGGTGCATGGCGCGCGTCCCAACGGAAGGGAACGCGAGAGAGAGAGAGAGAGAGAGAGAGAGAGAGAGAGAGAGAGAGAGACAGAGACAGAGCGAACAGAACAAGATCAACGCGAACAGAACCGCGTCGAGTGCAGCGATACGTAAAACCTTGAAATACCTTCTACGTACATGATTACAACTTACGAATAGCCTGTGCCCCGAATACATGGCGAAACTACGCACGCACGTCGCGAAAACAAACGAGACATCTGCGACCAGTGGACCCCGCGTCCACCGCAAGCCAGACGAGAACCTCTTTCGCTCTTTCCAAAACTCACGCGTCCAATAATACCACTTTACCTACCGGAAGACGACTCGTTTGTTCACGACTCGAACAAACCAGTCAAACTATATCCCCACGTCTTGCTGCCACAGAAAAATACACTGAGCAATCATTGGCACTCGATCGTCGATTTTCAACAGACTATTAACACACTCGCACCGCGTCATCTCCGACACAGTTTCCAGGCGAATTTGCAGCGCTTCGCAAAGCCACATTAAAGAAACTTTCTTCAACTTTTTAACAAATTCACCTATCGTAACGTATCTCTAAATAAATCGAACAATGAATTTGAAGACAGAAGTTTGAAGAATCTTGAAACGCATACGGTACGAATGTGTTAATTAGCCGCCGATAGGTAAAGCGATACTACCCCTCGCAAAAAGCATTCGATCGAATAGACCAACCGTTCGTCGTTCTAACCATTCGTAAATCTAACGTCGAGAACGTTCTCGTTAACGACAAAGATAAATACAATGATAAAACTCGTTATATATAATAAAATATATTATAATAAAAACAATTTCATAAGGTACAGAGTGAGAAGCATCATAAATGGTTTTAACGTTTAGTCATGCTACTCTCTTTAGAATTTCCATAGCGACAGACGGTGAATTGTCACGTGGAACACCATATTCCACGGCTAACATTTTCTTTGAAACGATTATTTCAGAAAATAGTATAAATTTTATGGAATTTCTTGCTTCTCGAATTGAATTGTTATCGAACAATTAATTCAGAAACCCCTCGCCGCGCCGGCGCGCAAATAATCCCGTCGACGAATAACAATTCACGACTCCGATCGAATATTTTCTGGCAGGGGTAGCGTTAGCAACCGGGTATGCGTGTCTTATGCTACGAAATATTTCAAACTGTACAATCAGAGTAATCAAGAGAGTGTAAAAGTCGACGTGGAAAGTATAAAGAAACGATCCTCGAAAGCTCTCGGACGATAGTCCAGGATAGCGAGCCGAGCTTCATCGATTTTTCTTCCGTTTTTTTTTTTTTTTTTTTGCACAGACGGGTATCCCTGTCCCTGAGACTCGTACAAAATATTCGTTTCAACGACAGAGACAAAGTAAGCGCGTCCGATGGGATTTTTTAATAGCTTCGAAAGGCCGGTTTTTCCAAAACACGTTCGAACAACACGTTCAGACAACATTTTTGTTTGTTCGTTCGTTTTTATACTTTGCTCGTTATGCTCTTCTTCTTCTTCTTTTTCTTCTTGTTCTTCTTTTCTTTTATTTAATAACTATGGAACGATTTGTATGTACATCAATTGAACACCGGCGATCACGCGACCAAACGTCGCGGGCCCGGTTCGAATTCGAACAATATCGTAAGGTATCCTATCAATATTTTGTACAAAATTCATTTGCGAATACGTAAAAGCGTCGGGACGTCGCCATTCTATGCGAATGAAAGACCATCTTGATTCGCTGCCCGACAACTCTCTAAACCTTACAACGCTGCCAAAGTGTTCCCTATACATTTGGAATTAGCTACCCGCGTTAGCGCGCAGGCGAGCGAGCGAGCGAGAGAGCGAGTGCTCCGCTCTAACAGCAATCATTGAGCCGCTATCGTTTCGAAATGCTCGAGACTATATATATGTATATATATATATATAAATGATGCTCGTCCTCGAGGGTGGATAACTGCATAACTGATAAAATATCTTGTATAATTCTAATTACTAACTAATTCAATTTGCCTATACTTCTTGCGCAAGTTGCTTACAGAGTCTTTAAACAGAACAGGGTCGAGCCTCATATTGGATCGTAATAACGGCATGTAGCCGAAAACGGCCACGAACGTATTCATGCACGTCTGCCGTTGTATAAAATGATCTGGATCGTTCCAGGGAGATCTGGAAATCACAATAACTACATTGATAATCCTCCAATCCTTAATTCGAGAGCGTTCGCTGCCACAACCAAGCAAAACAATTCTCCACGCTAGATTCTTCACAGATTTTACATTCATTCATATTCTTTATGCGAATCAAACATTCTACTCGGTCACGTTACAAGCGTTTTCGTAGCTGGCTTTGTTGTGGACTGTCAACGAGCTGACGCTTTACCTACCGGAAGCCTATTTATAATATTTTAAATAATAATCTCGATAGACTAGAGAAAAGTCTCAGAGTGCAAAGAGTGAAACAACCACCGGTATGCAACGCGTGAAACAGCTAGCAAATAGAAAAAAGACTGCATACCTAATTCCAGCCACTGTAGTATCTTTATACAATTTCCGTTGCGTCACTTTGATCGGTGGTCTCCGTGTGACGTGACTGACTAAAAAATTCATAAGTATGTCTTCGCAGTTCTGCGACTGCTCGACAGTCTTGTGAAGCGTCGAGCTCAGTAATTCGGTGTACAGCGTATTGTAATAACGATGGTAAAAAGCGGCACCAGTTAGTATTATACTATAATCGTTCGTCCACTTGCTTGTGTAGCCCCACGACCGCTGTCAAATGAGGAGAAGATAAAGTACATGGGTACTGCACAAGGCAACAAGTAATAGCGAACGATGTCTTTAGAGCTTTGGTTACCTTCGAGTCGTCCCAGTAATGCGATCTGGCTGGGTAGCCGACGATTCGATCGGGAAACGATTTCCAAACCGTAAATGCAAAATCAATTTCGTCAGTGTTGAGTGTGGCATCTTCGTCTAGCGATAATATGGCACTAGTTTTGATTAACGGATGAGGATAGAAACGTTGGGATATACCGTCAACCGTGACGATGTGTATCGTCGCTTTGATCCCTTGCCAACGCGGCCTCCTCGGTAGCGGAATATCCGAATTCCACATTAATATAATCTAAAACACAACTTCGAATAATTAAAACGTTCGAAGCGAGAGGATCGAACGAATTTCTGCTTATGTTACTCACCCTATCTAGGTATTTGCTTTTCGCGACGCTTTTAAGCAGACGATAAAGTACGGCAGTAGACCCTAACTGCGAGTAAATGATGGCAGTAAAAGTGTTACCCGGATTGCTCTTCGAAAACGGAAGTTCCTGCTGACTGTCGGCAAATTGCGGTAATATCGCTAATGCGCCAGGACTAGTATTCCAAACGAGTTTCTCTCGAGTACCTTCCCATGGCAAACGTTCCCGTATGTTCTGAAAAAGATTATTGGCTGATATTGGCTGATTACTGACTCGACGACCTTCGAGCACGTATCGGCGAACGTTTAATCATCTCAATTGACCCAATTAAATAAAATACTTCAAGCGTTCTCCGCTTTGATGATTATTCAATTCTGATAGCACCTATGTGCTCGATCCTTTTTAAGCTGCTCGACATAAATACCAAAAAGGTTAATCACCTCGAACACGGTAAATACAATTTTTTCTATCGACGAGAAGTATCTCTCCCAAAGGAATTGTGTCTGCTGCCGTAATTTAAGTATCTGTACATTGGACACAGATCGCACTATATCTGGAATCTGGAAGTATATAATGTTACACGTTCGCACAGTAAAATCAGAAAATGCCAATTGTCTGTTTCTCTTTTTATCATCGTATAATACATATGTATTTCACTTACTTGAAGTAGCAGTCTTTCGTCAGAAAATATAGCGGCTTGCGTCCAATCAATACGTTCGTGAAAAGGAAGCGCCCAGCCATTGCTTAGAATAACTGGAATGCACCCAGCCCTTAAAGCTTCTAAAAAACGAAAACTACCGAGTCTCCTTCCTCGTGGTACCAAGCAAAAGGTAGCGTTCATCAACAAAATTTCATAATCGTACCTGACGAGGCAAACAATGTATTCAGGTTTGTCCAACAAGAACAAATGTGAATCTAAAAATGGTTCATACTAACATATCGTATTCCTGATTATCCTGTTGACAATGTTCATCTTGGAATTCTCTCCATGCTTTGCCGTGTCGGCAGGTCGTGACAAATACCAGGTCCTTGCCGTTGTGCAAGTGGTAGAGAGTGTTTCTGGTTTCGGAGCCTATACCGTGCACGTATCTTTTGCCCTTGAAAGCCGCGACGTATTTCTTGTTATTTGGAAAGTTGTTCTCTGGTGCTTGGCCCGGTTCACCGCCGCGTTCCGGATGTTGTTTGCCAAACAACGGTATCGACACGTCGAAGTTCGGTCTGTGCCTGAAGATGGACATGCTGGCTTTCGCTAGCATGGCAAATCCTAGGTCGAAGGTCAGAGAATCCTCCGCGTAGTCGGGCCATGTCCCGGAATATAAATTAAATATCAAATGATTCCTGCCGTTGTTCCAGTAAGGTAAACGCAACAATTTCGCGGGAAGATTGTGTACAAATTCCGCCGACAACGGATCTCTGTCCAACGTATCCAGAGCTAACACAAATATACATGCTCTGGTCGGATCTGACGTGTAGTATCTCGATTCCGTGATAACGTTTAAAATTTTTTGGTATAGCGGGCTTATCACATCCTCGATTGGATATACGTACACGGTGAAACCATTCTTGCATCTGGTGTAGTCGAAGCAAGTCTCCATACGGCATTGTTTCGTGCGTTGCGACATAAGAGAATTTCCATTTGATGTCCTTAAATCCTTGTCGTAGTACTCCTCATTTATACTTAAATATGAAGGCAATCGCTCGTAAGGCAACAGAGATCTGCCTGTCAACTTTTCGCTTTTTAACCGGTAACCGCCAAAGTAACAGTAACCAAGAAACGCGCATGTTACGAATAATAATAAATAGCGCTTCTTGGCTTGCATTTTCAATGCAATCAGGTTACAGACAAATATATACCAACGCTAAACATTATTACTTATGCATTTACAGGGTATGCATTTGATTGTAAATGCATCGTTAAGAATTTCCTGGTTGTTCGCTTTTACAGACAGAGAAATCAAAACTTACTCCCAAATAGAATTGATTTCTTTCCTAAAAATTGCTGAAACAAAGTAAACATCAATTTTCAGTGTTTGTGAGATTAATAGATTAGCAGAGCAACTTTTTGTGGCTGTAAGGCAAAACGGCGCGATTTACATGTTTAGTAAATTTTGAACTTCTGCTTCCTTGCATACTGGTTTTGAAAAAAAATAATTTCGACGCATTTGCAAAGTATGAATTGAATTATTTGTAAAAGTCGACTTATAATGTTTCACCTCATAACCATCGATATCCACGCGAATATCGCGCAATCATCCCGTGAATTACTCAGTGTCACAACAATTTCTTTATTAACTGTACGATAATGCATTCACAAAAACACTAACGATTAGATGCCAAATAAACTTTGGAAATGTTTAGTTACCTTCGAATTTGGCTGATTCGATATTGCCAATGGACAGGAACGTTTCAAGAGGTTCGATCATTATAAAACACATGACAAAAGACGTGACACATCCACGGGAAGGTTGACTTCTATATTTCTATCGATACGGTTACATTAGGATTACAACATGTCGAAACCTAAATGACAGATTGTAAACGGTCGATGGACGCCTGTCGAGGGAAGTTAACCTATATGCGACTTATCTCGGACGTCGCAGAACGGAGCGAACAACGTCGTACATATCGAAGTCGAAGTTAAAGTTCGATGAGACGGGAACGAACGATGGCTCATACTTGTTCAGGACAATATTTTTTCCTGGTGGGAACACCGCACAGTGAACCAACTTTTTCCGTTTAGGTTAGTTCTGACGTACATCGGATTCGCAGAACTCGCCGGCGTTATTACGCCCATACGCATTTTCGGTCGGCGTGACCACACACGCGTGACATCGATCGGTAAACGCCTCCAAGTGCAAAATCATTGCACGCAGCGCATTAAATAATTGGTTTAAAAAGCAACGCGAGTTATGCAATGACGTTGGAACGATTAGACTGGCAAATCGCTTATTGGTTACTTCATGCCAACCTCACAACTCTCGAGGGACGTTTCGTGCGCCTTTGTGTCTGTGCAACAACCGGCTTTGTGCATGAGCCACCGTCGTATCACACACTTCTGCAAATCTAAACAAAACTGCCGATCAAGGTTACCCTGCTACCTAGCGGTCGACCGATAAAGCTTCCGAGCCGTTTCTCCCGCTTCGATTAAATTTATTAAAAGCACACACATTTTTTTTTATTGCAAATCAATACTCTTAAAGGAAGCCGCTTAGCTTGCCACGAGCCTTACGCGATATTGGTTCTATATCGAGCGTGTTATCCGCCTCCTTCGATGATGTCTTAATCAAAATAAACCTTCCAACGTGCCTATCAAACGAAATGTACTTTGCAGCGAGTACTCACTTTGTATCCTCTTCTTTTTCGCGAACCTGAATTATTTATCGAACAATTCTTTTTGTAGTAATACAGAATTTGTAATAAATCAAAGACAGAGGTTTCTTCTCGATTTTAAAACTGAGAAAATTCGATGGCGCTTTGCTTGATATTTCTCTGCTGTTCGAAGCACCTCCAACGGGAACGTTCTTCGTACTGATTCGCTTGTTAGAGCAAAATGATGAGATCTGTTCGCGGTAAATATTATCTTACGTTTATAAAAACGCGGAGACTTCTCCTTGAACGTTGATCTCATGACCGTTTTTCTGCAGATATCTATGCTACACGCTTTCTACGAGAAGCGTTTTTCTATGTAGATTTGCAGTCGACTAAAAGTTGCGCAACCTTTAAGAAAAACGATTGCATATGTTTACCACCTATTAACCGGAAAGGATAAGTTAATTTGTCAATCATGTTCAACCCATTTTTGTAATTTTCCTCTTTATGTAACCAAAGACATTTCCACTAAATTGTACTACAACATTTAGAATAGTTTCAATAATATTATATTCGTTAATCGGGGACGAATCGTGTCCAAGCATTATTAATCGAATCTATTTATTTTTTTGCGATAGACGGATCGCTCGTTTAGATATTATTAATGGTAAACCTATTACGAGATTTTTTCTGTTTTTAACGACTTAAAGGCAGCAGAAACATTCGATGACTATACAGGTTACCGTGTTCATAAAAAAGTATAATGGATTCTTCACTTAACTTACTAACAAGGTGGCACAATCTGTCATTGATGTCACAGTATTCGTGAAGTAAAAATAGACTATTTACATACAGAATTTTCCAACATCTAGATGTAATCTATAAAATCTAATATTTATAGTTATCATATATATATTTAATTTACACTTTCTTCTCGAGTACAATATGGTCTAGAGCATTGTTATTGGATTTTATGTTACTAAATACATGTGTTATTTCTGTTTCTCCATCATAAATCTTTAGAGGACCACTCTTACACTTACGTTTTACTCTTTTTCTAGTGTCAGGATTAAATCTCAATTTCTGTCCTCCTAAAATCGGTCGTGGTCTAAGCTTTCTCAAGTATTCTGCTGCTATCTGAGCACTTTCCATTTTAATCATCGCGCACCTGAACATGTAATTAAAAAGTCTTATATGCTGTTATTGTAAATAAATCTTTTTTAATAATATAGACATAAAACAGGGGATACCTGGATTTCTGCGAAGGAACATTCAACAATTTACCAGATGCACTTCCAGGAATAGCTGCCTTTAAATCTTGGAGCTTGGTTCCAGGTTTGATATTCGATACGAACAACCTATAAGAAAAAGATCATTTTTAAGACATTAAAAAAATTAGAAATAACAGTAGGAACGCAAAAATAGTTACGTTTTTGTCACTATCATTTCTGGTTTTATTTCAGGTAAAACTATTTTCTTTTTCAATATCTTTGGGTGCTTGTTCTCGGTTTTCGTTATCGCGGGTGCTACGATCACGCGTTTACCATTTACTGTTTTATTTTTTACAGCTTCCAAATTTTTTAATTGCTCTTCGACTGTGGTAAATACTACGTAACAATGTCTGCTGGATTGTCGACAAAGCTGCACTTTGAATTCACCGGTAAATAACTTTGCTACATCTTTTTCCGTTCGTATCACGTGCGGCAGACGAACGTAAAGGGTTCTCTGTTTCTCCAGTTGTCTCTCGTGGAATCTTTTCTTCAACCGCATTTTTGAATATTCAACTGAATTTTTCCTTCTCTATAGTCACGTTTTAATTTTCAAACCACATCGAACATGGTTGTATTGAAGCAAAGTATGTTGACACACTAACGTTTGAGGTTATGTTTATATTCGCGTTGTTAAAAAGTTATGTAAATACAAGCTGCGTGCACTTTTTCAGGTATACGTTCCGGAATTCAGAATCATAGACTATTATCAGAAAGAAAATAAGAGTGCTCACGCTCAGGATTTTAGTGCTCCCGGTATAGTGCTGCCCCCTAGTCTAACTTTTAGCCTGGACCAGAACCTGCATCATCTTACCACCGTTGCTAATGATGGTCCAGGCCACCGACGAGATATATTTAAAGACTGCCAGCCCCCGTGTTAAACTGCGGGCCTAAAGTGGTGATAGTTCCACGTTCTTAGTTCCACAACCGATGAGAGTATCTCGGCATTGGGGCCGTTACCGACCGCTCCCAGCACTCACTCAGCACCCTCTTTAGGCCCACAGTTTAACACGGGGGCTGGCAGTATTTAAATATATCTCGCCGGTGTCCAGGCTAAAAAGATGATGCAGGTTCTGCTTCTAGCTAAAAATTAGACTAGGGGGCAGCACTATACCGAGACACTAAAATCCCGGGCGTGAGCACTCTTATTTTCTCTCTGTTACAATTTAAGATTGTACCATACGCAAGATACGTTAAATTATGACATGTTTTAATCTACCATGGAATACTGTAATCTACTTAAAATGCTAAGTAACGAGAGGACAAACCTTATCGATAACCATGTACATGCGTACGTTGGTGCAGCTTATGTGTTGTTCCACGGATGGAGACACCAGCCTAAAGTGTGGGTTTTACCACAGACGAGGAATAGGAGTAGACCAATCACCATATGGGATCACAGACGAGGAATAGGAGTAGACCAATCACCATATGGGATTTTCTGTCTCACACAAAAACAACTCGTTTACTTACGCCCTCTACGCTGACAAACAATAAATGTTGGAACTAGATCCACAAGAAGCTTAAACCATATACCTATCATAAATGGAGGGACCTCCGATCGGAGGAATGACAAGTTTAAGCAAAACCTAACACCAGAACACGAAATTACCACCTAATTTCTTAGAAAAGGTAGGTAAGACCTACCTCTCTATAATTCTCTATAAGAGAATTCAAGGTACAGAATACGATAAGCTAGAGTGCGACACGAAACAGCATAAGATGAGATCACAGACGAGGGTTAGGATAGTAGAATATTTGTTCCACAATACTAGTTCTGGCTGATACGGTAGGATGTGGCACGGAATGTTAAGGGGGCTCTAGAGCCCCCCGAGCGTGAGACAGAAAAATACATTGGGTGATTGGTCTACTCCTATACCTCGTCGGTGGTTTTACGAAGCAAATATTTCTGGCCGATATTTATACGGTTCTAAATAGCCAAGGCATTTCTAAATTCGGACGTTAAATCTATGTATTTTTAATTTTAAACAGCATGGGACAATATTTAAATTATTTAAAGTTAGATCATTTCGTTCAGTGAAAAAAGAACGTAACATTTGAAACTTAAGATTTACAGGTCTGACAGGAGGAAACTTTAATCTTATTAATACATATTCACCGAAGTTAGCGTTCGAATTCTGCGATGCCAAGGTCGTTCTTATTGCCGAAGGTCTTTCACAGGTGTCATGTCGACGGACTCGAAGAGTCATCGATCGCACGAGGAACTATAACCGAGGTCTATGAAGTTCTATCGCCGCCGTCCGTCCGCAGATCCTCGCGAACTATTCGAGTTCGCAGCTGCTCGCGTTCGGAGGAGGGAAGAAAGAGAACCATAGGCGAAGTAATTGTCGAAACGCGTACAGGAGCAGCTAACGAGGCTGTTACGACTGAATATGATTGTCGGCGATATTAAAACGGAGAATTTACGCCCAGGCAGAATCGTACAGGTCGCTTGTCGGGGAAGCAGGGGTAGACGAACACGTAACAGTTACTTCCAGAAAAATTCCGCTTGGTATGTTTTCGTCCGGTGCACCAGGCGAACGCAGTCGCTTAATTAAAACCCGTGTAAATCGACTAGCAGCGCGAGCGCGAGCGCCAGCCATCGCCACGCCAATTAACTTTATACCGGAACAGGCGAAGAAAAAGAGAGGGAGAGAGATAGATAGAGAGATAGAGAGAGAGAGAGAGAGAGAATCCAAGGGAAAAATAAGCGGACGCAGGCTCAAGGGAATGACTATTCCGCGAAAAACCGTGCTGGCATATTGATCGGCTCTTCAGGCTCCTGGATCGCGACGCGCCGAAAACGTTTCAATTATCGCCGGTCACCGAGTCGCGTACTCCGTGATTTTTCCCCGCGATCGAACAGTTTCGGCTGCACAAGACAGAGAAAGCTTTGGGTCAACGCTCGCAGAAGAGAGTCGAACGATCGATCGATCGAAGGTGATTGTTTGACTTACTTCTCGTGCGGCTCTCGAAGGTTTATCCCTTTTTCAAAATGAATTTTTGAGGCGGTGAAGCATGCTTACCGCGAAAAGGTTTGTGCCAGCCTTCGCTCGTGGCTCTCGTAAAACGCGACGTTTCAGGGGAAATATCTTTATCCTTGAGGCGACGGTCCGCGTCAATGAAAATTTCAGAGATAGAATTCACGTGGCCCCCGACATGGAATTAAACGCGACCTTGAAACCTCTGACATCTCCGCGGACGATATTTCAATAATCACGCGACTGCTAGACGGATTCTCGAGCGAGAATTTAATATTCTTGTTCGACGTGGTACGCGGATAACGTTCTGAGCGTCGGTACGAGTAAGCAAGGGTTAAAGGCTGGACAGAGGCAACATAATTTTCTGCTTCCTCTTCCAGCGGATTTCCAGAGAAAAAGTGGCACGGTTCCTTTTACCTTGCCGAGAGTCTTGGCCGGAATACAAACTCTATCTAATCTCCCCTCCCCGGGTTCTCGGGATTCAGACGATACAATTTCCCTTCTGGTTCGTCGAGGGATTTCGAGATGGGTTGAGGGATTTCCGACGGAATTAATAAGAATCTTGGCTTGTTAATTCGCCGCTCAGTTTGTTAAAACGAACGGCGTTTCGCGGTTAGAAAAATCGAGAAGGAATCCCGTTGGACGGGCGAAAGGGGGTTGGGGGTTCGCAACCGGTGAGAAAAGAAAACGATCGGGGAGACTCGGTATCTCGCGGGTGCTCACACGCTCTCACAAGCACACGCACGTCGGACGAGGTGAAGCGAGGTCGATGGAAAGTGGCATAATCGCGGATGTGGATCGGCTCAAGGAGAGCAGAAGAGGAGATCCTTTACCTTACTTATGTAACGAGCGGCCGGTCTGTGTCTCGTGTCTTCGACCGTCTCCCGAACACGCACAGACCCTTTCTCGACCGTATTCCCCTACCTCATCCCCTTTTCGGAGCCAACTCTCTCTCTCTCTCTCTCTCTCTCTCTCTCTCTCTCTCTCCCTCTCCCTTTCTTCATCTCCCCCTCTCTCTCTCTCTCTCTTTCTCTTCCGTTCTGCAGCAACTCGCAACACCTAACCCGGTGTCCCTGAAAATCCCTCGGTATTATTGGGTCGCCGGCCTCGAATCACCCCCGTTTCTTCGTTCACCACCTTTCGCCTCGAGCCAACGGTGGTTCGTGCCCCATGGACCCCGGGGATAATGACCCTCGATCGTTTCTTTCTTCGCACAGCTCGCAGATCGTGTTTCCCAAGTTGCAGATCGAACTTCGGGCGTGTTGACCCTCTTCCGTTCCTCACCCTGGTTCTAAGGCTATCTAAAACGAAAGGTAATCGATACGCGTTACCTCATAAAAGCGACATGATCGAATTCACTTATGCCAGTCTTCCGAACTTCATTCGTCCACTCGACGAATAAACTAAAGGTAAAACAAATTCTTTGCGAATAATTGATTGCTTATGGGTACTCCTAATATGTCGCGTACAACTGAAATGTTCAAAAGAAAGATTTTCATTTCAACATTGAAGTGGTTAACACGTTGACTGCCGGACGGATTTTCCATGGTTTGTCCGAGGCGCCAACATGAACTTTTCATTGTGCGATGCATATTATGATGAAATATAGTTCCCAGCAAATAATACGAGTTATAAAATCATGTTTGAAACATTTTTTGTGGTGGGGGTCACCGGTGCCCCCCACGGCGCTGTAGACAATTATTACGATTGTCTTTTTTTGAAAAAATCGTAATTATGTACTTTTAGTATTGACCACGCCGCCGGTCACCGGTGGCCCCCACGGCGCTGTAGCAAAGTCGAGTGCCGGTCACCGGTGACCCCCACGGCAGTTAACGTGTTAAGGCCGTCGTATTTTGCACGGTAACCGGTCAGATACCATTGTCTCGTGGCAATGACTCACGGGAATCGAAGCGAACGTTTCGCTCTGGGTGTGATCGCTCGACTTCTGTCATCGAGTTCGTCGCGTCGCCGAAACCCACCCGGAATCCTCGAAACATAACGTTACATCTCCTAGCGGCCGCTGCTCCGATGATCCTGGTCCTGCTCCCGCTCGGATCTCGTTCCCTCTCGCTTCATCCCTACACCGGCTGTTTCCTGGCACCGGCCGGAAATCGTTCAACGACCATCTTCGACCGGCCGAGTAGTGATTCGGTGACTAAGCGGGTTTACCGGTACTTGTGTGAACCGTTTCTTGGGAAACCCGAGCCCATACGTCATCCCACAATGTCTGCTTCCCGAGCGATCGGTCCCGCGGGTCACCTGCGCAATAACAGTAACAAATCGGTATCGAACGAACCACGTCGCATCGCAGGTGAAAATTTGCTAAGGTGTACAACCGTCCGAAAGTACAGGTAGAGGACAATGACCGGTTTCAGAGATTTTTTATTTTATAATTACTAAAATTATAAAAACCCTCTCATGAGAATTCTTTCTTCGAGTATACATTCCAATAAAAGTCGCACGAAATTTAAATAAATTCAGCCTTGTTAGTTTTGTAAGACAATACTAGCCGGTTTTGATGCTCGGTAGGATTTCGATGGCGCGGTGGAGGGTTAATCGAGTCGGATCTCGTTTTCTTAGGAACCGCGAGTCTCTCTGGCTGCATTCCAACGACAGAGGGTCCAGCTCCCTTGGACGGGCTTCCTTTTTTCGCGCGTCGAAACGAGCTGGAAAGCTCAGGTGGGCAGAAGAGGAGAATCATTTAACGGCGACTCGTAAAAGTCAGAAGCACGGGGCCGTAAAGGCGTTATTCCGGCGCACCGGTGATTTCGACACCGAAAACCGAGGGAGGGGAGGCTGTTGTTGTCGGAGGTCATTCGTCGGTTCAACGTTCGGGCCGTTTACCTGGCAGTGGAGCGGCGCGGAGCAGAGCAAGCCTACGAAACCTTGGCCATTGAGGTTCCGCCACGCGTCTAATTACCATTTGTCCAGGGACACCGATGTTCGCGCGGCGCTTCCACGAGTCCTCTCGATCCTCGATCCTCGGTTCTCGATACTGGTCGCCTGCTCCGGTGAAAGAGAGAACGAGCAGAGGCGACAAGATCGATCGAGCATCGCATCGGGGAAACCGTGTTTCGGAATTAATCGCGAATTCGTTTCGGAGGAGGAGAGGTTGTCCGCGCGGACACCTGAACAGCCGACCGGCGAAGAGTGCCTTGACCCTGACAGAGGATTCCGCAACGGCGAAGAAAAGTGCGAAGGAACCGATGACTCGGCCCGAGCCGTGATTCGGGTCGAGTCACCTTGCCCGGCAACTTTCCGCGGCCGTTCGCAACCGGAGGAACCGAGCTACGGAGAAGGGACAAGCGACAGTGATGTAACTTTTCAGCGTCGAGCCCTCCACGGCCTCGTCTCGTGCCATTCGAGTCCGCAAAATTGACCGTGAACTAAACTGCGACCTGAAAGGATATTTAAGTTAAGCAACGCAATATCACTGGTGACCACCACGCCAGTCAACGTGTTAGTCTTCTATGCACGGTTGCAGTAGGTCGTGATCGCGCCTTTGTATTTCACCTTGGATAAATACGAAAGGAATTTACGGGATGATCGATCGACGGTATCGCGGATTCGCGCGAGAGAAGGGAACCGGGAATATTTTCGGCAGGTTCGTCGAGCAGTTCTCTGAATGGATCTAAAACACCATCCGGCACTAGGAGAGATCAAAGACCGCACCCCTGAAGAAAGAGAAAGAGAAAGAGAGTAAGAGAGGATAAGAGGAGGTAAGAGTAGGAGAAAAGCAGGCAGGCGAGCGTCGCCGTCGTCGTCGTCGAGGTTACGACTTATCGACGAGCGACTCGGAACCATTTCCCTTTTCCTGGATCCCCGTTATAATAGCCCGTTCGAGGGCCGATCGAGCGGGCTCTGGCCGATTCGATCGGCTTTCGGAATTCGAATAAGTCACGCCAATGAAAGAAGCGTCCTCGGCCCCCGGAGTAGGGGCCTCGAGGAATGGAGAATGGAGAATGGGAATGGGGAATGGGGAATGGGGAATGGCAGGGTACGGGGATGCCGAAGAAGGAGAAAAGCCGAAGCAGCGAGTGGGGATCGGATCGTGGTGGAGGTGGCGAACCGAGGACGACGGAGCCAGAAACGAAACGAGAAGAACGAGACGAGACGAGACGAGACCGGTGGCGGGGTGGTGGTAACTGTGGCTGTGGTTGTGGCCGTGGTTGTGGCCGTGGTTGTGGCTCGCACCGGCATGGCAGGGGAGAAGGTAGTGGTGGGTAGAGGTGGCAGGAAGAAGGACGAAGGAGACGAGGAAGGAGAACCGAAGGGAGACGACCGAAGCGGCGAGCCGAACGAAGACACAAGTTCATATCCAAGGAGATGTGGGACGATGGCCCGGAGTAACCTCCATCAAGGATGGACTTCCATCCACCGACGACCGGGACGTACTATACATCCAGGCCTTTCCTCGCCAGTTATGCGAGCCTGGATAATCATCCTGTAGCGAGCGGCCCCGATCCTCTTCGTGCCTCCTCGCCGCGCAACGAGCGACGAACGGCCGCGAAAACGCGATTCAAATCGTTTTCTACCTTTTCCGGCGCGTTTTCCTCTGATGTAATCTTTTTCGAAAAAGACTCTCGATTTTCTTTCTCGCCGGCCCCTACGAGAGACCGTTTCGACGGGATCGTCTGGTACCGAACGGGTTCCTTGCTGTTAATTCTATTTAGAAGATTCGTATTAGGGGTACCCACGAGTAATCAATTATTTGCAAAGAATTTGTTTTCCCTTTAGTTCTGTATCGATCGTTGAACAAGAAACACGTATTCTTTCACAGTTTTCGGTAAAGCAGCAAAATATACTAAAAAGTATAATTTTTTTTTACAACCGTTGTAATAAAATAGCGGCGTCCGCACCTTCCGAGGATCATGTTCGTCATTGTATACTTTTTCATGTTCATGCGGGATTTCATTCAACGGTAACAACAAAGAAAATTTGCGATGTTTATGAAGATGTATCGAAGGCCAACGAGTGTCAACGTTGGTTCAGGAGGTTTGCTGTTGGTGATGTCAACCAATTCATACAAGTCCAATATCATTATAATACGTTACTTGGTTCCAAAACTATACTAAATAATACGAGGGTTTGTAAATGCACGTTTCTGCCACGAAGTGGCGCTGAGTAGCTGGTAGCTAACGTCCAGAATGGTTAGGAGTGCAAAGGGTCAAGAAATAAAAAGTCATATTTTGCTTCACGATCCCTGGATTTTATATAAAAGGGGGATTGAAAATTTGCAGAGAAGATGGCAAACTGTGCTTGACAACGATGGAGATTATATAATAAATTAAGAAATAAAAACTTGAATTTACTACAAAGTTTGTTTTAGATTTCAAAACAATTGATTACTTATGGGTCACCGTAATGTATCGGAAGGTTCTTCCGGAAAGCATCAGGAAGCGCGCAGTTGCGCGGCAGGAATATAGAGCGGAACAGGGCGAAATTCGATTTATTCTCGCGCGGGATCGGTTTCTATTTTCAAGACAGTTTGGTAAGGAGACCAGGATTATTGGACCTGAAAATGGTCGTCGATCGTCGATCGTCGCCGACGAGGGAACCGGTGCACGGCGTGGGCAACGGCGCATGGTCGATTAATAATTCGTTTGTCGGCGAACAGGAACCGCGGGATGGACAAGACGCGTTGCAACGTGCGGGGTCGATGACCGTCGAGAAAAAAGTATTGTTGTTTTCTTTCGACGAGCCGCGGCCGCCTCCAGCGAGAAGCGACGCTCGCACGCTTGCGCGAAAGATTTGGAACAGAAAACGAGGGAAATTCTCTCGTTTAACCCTTTCGCGTCGAGCGCCGCACATATGCGGCATCCACTCGACGACCCGTGGGTACGAGCGCCGCATATACGCGGCATCCACTCGACGACCCGTGGGTACGAGCGCCGCATATATGCGGCGTCGAAATAATCTGTACCAATATACAGAAACCACGCGCACTGTGCATATTTTCGGCGCGAGTTTCCGTTCAGTGACGGCACTTCGACGGACGGGGCTGCCGAAGCGAAAGGGTTAATCTTTGGACCACCGATCCGTGATCGCTCGTTCCAAAGCCGAGCGTTTGCTCTCGCCTGGATCACGCGGCCGAGCAACGAACGCGCTCCGGACCACCGAACAAATTTTCGTGGCTCTGTTACGGCACACCGTCGCGAGTATCGGGAACGAAAGTGTTTCGGCGCGGCGAGACATCGTGTGCCTAATGATTCACGAGCAGTCGGCCCAGCGGCCACCGCGCCTCGCCGAAATGCCACCTCGATCCAACTTTCGCTAATTGCGACCCGGGATGTCAAAGGCTCCGCCTCGGACCACCGCTCCAACGTTTGCTGTTCGGTACGCTTTCGAGCTCGCGCGGTCTCGCGAACGTTTTCGACCACCTCGGGGTTTCGATAACGCGTTGCGAGATATTTCCACGAGCCCACGAACACCACCGAAACGCGCTGCATCTCACCCATTAATCCACAGCGCTACGATAGATACCGAGCCTGGTTCGAGCCGAGCATTACAAACTGAATCCACTAAACGTTAATACGATAAAATGTTTTCTCATTCTTTCGTAATGTTTATAAGCTGCAGCTCGCACGTTCGTGTTCTTAATTTCACTAAATATCCATTTTCGTTATATAATAAATGCATCAAATCCGCAGTGTACTTAACTTTAATATAAAAGTAATGTTAAGCTTTCGTTCGGGAAATATAATACTTGGGCCGTTTTATCGTTCGGTTAGCGTACACGAGCGTCTCGAAGAGATTAAAAGATGGTCGATAGGCTGGCGAAGCGCGCGGGCCTATGAAGCGTCGAGTAAGAAGCTTCCGGAAGACCTAGTCCGAAACGAAAAGAGCATAAATCGCGTTCCCGGGTAGCATCGGATGCCGGAGCAAAAGGCGATCGCGACAAAAAGCTACGCGTCCTAGTAGAGAAGACGGTCGCCCAAGAAGGAAATCGTGACAGGTCGGAACAATTCCGAAGCATTCCGCGAGATGGTCAGGCCGACGAACTCTGCGCGCTTGTTGGTTGTCTGCGCGGTGCTCGACGCGACTCGATTCAACGCGCGCGATTCGCAAACGCGAACGCGAACGCATACGCGTGAAAGTAATGGCCCGAGGCTGGTGTGCGTTGAGAGGCGCGTATGTGCGCTCGTGTGTTGCGTGTTGCGTGTTGCGCACGACTCGCTAGCTCGTTCTGTGTGCCTGCACCGCGTCACATGACTTCGCCTTAACCCACTGCCAGTGGCAGTGCCCATGGAACGAGCGCTTTTTGGGTCTAGGTCTATCGAGGGCGTTCACCCTGCTTACGTTGTTAACACACTTACCATGCTGCTTCGCTCGACGAACCGAGCCTCGCTCGCTGCCACTGCCACTGCCACTGCCACTGCCACTGCCACCGCCACCAGACCGAGAGAGTAACGTCTGCCTACGTCGCTATGACCTCCGGCCACGTGGTCAAGAGGCTTCACTTTTAATCGCGCTCCGCTCGGACGAACTCCATCCTATGCCGGTTCGGCTGCTGCGTCTGAAAACCAAAAAATACCGATTTTCAACGATCTGTTCCTAGATTGTAGATCGCAGCACCGGCCCGTTCCCCGACGCCATCGAAATTCACGACTCGTTTCGTGCGCCTCCGAGACGCTAAACAGCTATATCCTGTTTTCAGAAGCAAGTCCGTGATTTAGCACGTTTCGCTTCAACCCTTTGTGGTTCTGTGCCGAGTCAGACATTGACTTTTCCATGAATAGTATTTTATCCATTCCCAATTACATTCAGCAACGATGCAATTAGTCTCCGTGTCCTGCAAGAAATTTCGCGAGACGGCACAAGGGCAAAAAGGGTACTTGCTCGCACCTCATGGTCATCGATGAAAATGGACGTGGACCGAGCTAACGGGGACTTGTTGCGAGGCACGCAGAGCAATTGGTAGATAATTAAAATTATATAGTGTTCCTTATTTGTTATGAACTATATTATCTTGTAGCTTAAATTCAGAAGTAAAAGAGAGGGAAAGGGTTAAGTGTTCAGAACGGAATCCGTTGCGATAGCTGTTCATCCTACGGGAACATTCTACATGCGGTTAAAGGCTCGAATGCCTCTTCCGAGAATACATGAAAAGATTGCAGGCAATTATAGAGTATGCACCCCAACGATTAGCGAATGCGTTCTTCTCTTTCGATTAAGAGCAGAGAAATGGAAGTACGTTCGGAAACAACGGAAGATAACGACTCTAGAACAGCTTCGCAGCTAATCTATGTGGCGCTCTGCTCTCTACAATGGAATAAAGAAATCTCGATCTCGTCGGTGTTTCCCGGCGTTTTGTTTGGAAAACAAGTTCTGCGCCCGTTGAAACAGCTTTCGGTCGCGTCGCTTCGCTCTCAAAGGGTTAATTTCCGGCCGTTAGTTTAGTTATCGGTTTTTCCGACGACAGACGATTCCCGATGAGGCCGCGCCGACATTGCGGAAGAGGCAGCGTGTCGGGCTCTCGTGGAATTTTTCTGGTGCTCCGATCGCGGCGCGCAACACGACGCGAAAGACAACCGATGACACGGTTCCGCGGCTAAGCGCGTCCGAAGTAGATCGGTGAAAAGCGAACGGCGTCCGTCAAATTTGATGGGGTCGTTGTCCCGGGACGATCGCCACATCGGAGACGCGCGAGCTCCTCCCGTTGGCATTGTGATCTAAGCGGCAACGCGTTCGTCTTCGCGGCAGACGGAAAAATTCGTCTGCCCACGCTCGAGGGGGCTCGGGAATCTGTCGCCTTTGCTGCTCGTCGGGATCCCACATACGTCGCGCAAAAAGTTCGTGTCATGAAAATTATACAATACGGTGGCGGCCATATACATACGTACAATTAATAAAATTAAATATTATTTTCTGTACACTTGTACAGTCCGCGACAATACTACAAAATATTTTCAAAATACTTATTTTCTCGAAATAAGTCAAAGTTCTACCGCAGATACAGTCGAGTCGGAAAGTAAGTTAACGACTGGTGTATGCAGGCAAATGAATATGACATGTCTTTAATCTTTAATAATGATAATATATGTTTTACTAACATATTTGTTTATTTCCTTACACCTCCTAAATAAAAACAATACAATAACTTGATTTTATTCATCATATTCATTGCCTACATATCACCAAATGTTAACTTACTTTCCGACTCGACTGTATGTATATCAGGGTCTAACACACTTAGAAATAAATTGTAGATACTACTATCCGAGTTTCGTAGAAATAAGTCAGGTTAGAATATTAAGTGTACGTAAGTATATGGCCGCCCCAGTGTTAATTGCACTAATCGAAGTCATACTCGAAATGAACAAGCAAATTTCTAAAATTTCTTTATACGATAAAACACTCCCAAAGGTGATTTTATAAGGATTATAATTTCTTCTGGTAGAAAGATAATATCAGAACCAGACTCTACGAGCTGGAAATCCCTAAAACCGTCCTGCTTGTAATAAATATTGCATAATTCGGGAAGATATAAATTTCATCCAGCCATTTTGTGATCTTGACTCCTGTGCGTCGCCTGGAAATGATTCATGGGTTTCGGCGAGTTCAAGGATCGCCGTTACTCGATGACTGGACGTTTCCCCGAAAAATGGTACTTCCTCGATCGTCGCTGTTCGCAGGACCGAATCGCGGGAGAAGACCGGAAGTGAAGCGAAGAGCGCAAATGGGGTAGTCGAGTGCCGCCCTTTCTCGACGACCATACTCCCGGATGGCTCGCAGATGCTAGCCATTCGGGAAACGAAAACTTTGCTGCTACACTTTTCCAAGGAAAGATTTCCACTTACGGACACACGTGGCCTCTTTTTCTTTGTGATATTTGTTGACCTAAATCTTGGTTTTTGTCTCGGTTATTCGAACCTGCACCGTCGATTCCACATGGCGAACACTCGAAACTTTCCCTTAAGAAATTTGTCCCTGGAACGTGTTGCCCAGCTTGATCCCTGACCTCGGTTCTTACCTATCTACTAGGTAAGGACCCCCAACCTGCTGCTGTACAATTTATCGCTTTTCTTATGGTCCCTTTTTTATGCAGATTAGATTCGTCCTCGGATTTTGCTGTAGACGTTGGCACGGTAATTATCAAATTCCACGAAATAGATACGACAAATATATTTAATAACTAGACTGCGGATTTTTATGGAAAAGCAAAAATGTTTGCATCGATTGCAAGACGCAGGAGCCAAATAGAACAATTTTTCTCCTATCAAAAAAAAATGTCTAAAAAATCCAAATGTCTATTCATTATTTTATGATAGGTAGGTAATCACCGACTACCTGGAACATAGGAAAAACAAAACAGTTACGATTACAAGGACATTTATTTTTTGTATTATTCCTCGCTAGAATTGCCGTTTCGCCCACTGTGCACCGACGGCATTTCGCGATAAAACAAAGTAATGGCCCTATCTGCGACGGCCACGTTCGGACAAGTTCAAGTATGTATACAACAGAGGACATTGCTCGACCCACTCGGCATCACCTTCGCTTCGAGGAGGCGGTTCACGGCGCGCATCTTTCCGATGTAAATTCGAATCGGTTGGGTTCGGGTGACGAAATTCACTCTCCCGTTCGGTCGGGCTCGAACGGGCCCGGGCCCGGGCCCACTACTTTCGTTGACGAGCGAGTGGAAAAGTTTTCTAAACACGATCGAGACGAAATGACGCTGCGTTACCGTTAGTCCTGCCAGCAATGGGCGAACCTACACAGCGATATCCGACAGTATGTCTTCACACGGATCTAGGGACCCGGATGGTGGGAGGGGGAAAGGTTGAAAGCCCTACTAGGAGGTTCGTGATGAATGGACGAATCCTCCTCGGGGACCGTTATCGTTATCGCCACCGAACCACGGAAGCTGGATGCATGTCCGAAGGGAGCTCGTGCTCGAGCAAACGAAAGGAACTTTCGAATCCGTGTGCGAGCGCGCAGCGATTCGTAATCGATAACCATCGGAGCCGTCTTTGACCCGCTAACTGGGCAACGTTTCCAGCCTGGATGCTCGGCCGATCGTAATTAACCGGGCAATTGATCAAAACGATTTATTCCGTTTCGCTCGGCGAGAATCGGGAACAATAGTCGGCCCGTACCCGACGCGTTTCGTTTTCACGATGTCGGTGCTGCTCGCGAAATTAATATACTTTTCTGCACACAGAGAGTTGGGTATGCTAATAATTACAAACGTTCGTTAGCCTCGCGGGGTTCGTAACGCAAGACGCACGTGCCTACGATTTCATTTGAGCATCGACGAATTTGTGTGCGCACTTTTCGGAAAGATCCCGCAATCCGCGAATTGCCATTACAACAGTTTTTTTCTCGACATACAGTGTGTCCCACGAGCTCTGTCCACTCGAATATCTTGGTTATTTCAAACGCTCTACGAGAAAATGTTACTTACAGAAATAGTAGGGTTTAAGAAACTATTATACATAATATGGTGTAAACGATATTCTTGCAAGTGGAGGCGTGAAGAACGTATAGAGGTCACCTTTGTTTTTTTTTTAAATAGAATGCCCAACTTTTTATGCTCGATTTCCGAAGTTGTTGGTGCATCTCGATGCACAATATTTTTCAATGTTCCCCGCAAGAAAAAATGTACGAGTGTTAAATCTGGACTTGGTGCTGGCCAGCAAATAGTGCCACCTTGTCTGAAATTACTGACTTCTGTAAGTAACATTTTCTCATATCGTTCGAAGTAACCAAGACAGTCGAGTGGACAGAGCTTGTTTTTTTTTTTTTTTATTACAACATGATAATTCCCAGCACAGAGTATTATTAGTAAGTATAGTAAGTATATTGTATGGTACAACAAAAAAATATATCGGCCAGAGTACAAAAATCGAAAATACTTAAGCACGTAGGTTACAACTATTTAAAAAGGCTATCATATATACACAAGCGATGATGTTAGGTTCAGCTATCAAGCAACCTATGTCCAGTAGCCATTGAAAACCTGCTCTATTGAGGTTTTGGATAAATTTGATCCTCTGGTCATTATAAAAATTGCACTGCCAAAGAACATGGTTGAGCGTTTCCTGCTCCTGATTACATTTACAATTGGGATTATCGATGATGCCAATGCAAGCAAGTGAAGCAGCCATATGGTAATGGTCCGCCCTGCATCGATTAATTGAAACAATACATTGTTGGACACACCGTATGTCGCAAATATACTTGGCTGATAAAAGTCGCAGAGCTATAGCCCCCACTACAGCGGAGTCCTCGGTCGCCGAGGAGTGTCAACGTAACACGGGTCGGGCACAACGTTCAGCGTGGGTCGAAGAATAGTATATCTCCTGGACGATATATGTCGCTGGCAAGACCCGTGTTGTTGACATATATCGAGAGAACACTGCATTTTGTAGCAGAGCGGAGAAACTCGGCGTGCCTAGTCGAGGCGCGAGTCCAATCTAAATCTCGAACGTTCGAAATTTCACGAGTTCGATCGCAGGGAGGAAGGCGTCGAGCGAACACGTCGTCGTGCCGGCGACCATCGTCGTGCTCTCCCGATCGAGTATGCGTGCCGCGTACGGTGCCCGGTGCCCGGTGCCCGATGCACATGCACAACCGCGCACGCACACGTATACCCGCGCACGTATACGCAGAAGCGCACGTAGACGAACGCTCGCTCCGTTCAGGAACTGCGATGCGTGACCTAGTGCCGTTGCAAGCGTTCTACCTTCGAACTAGGTCTTCCTCGTTCCCAACTAAGTCCGCGAGCGCGCGCGCACGAGCCCGTTTGCGTTTGCGTTCTCGCACGCGTACACGCACACACGCTCGAAGCTTCTGTGCACACCGATCGAAGAGGCCAACCGGCGCGTACTAAGACGTCGAGAATGCACCGGCGCCGAGCCAGCGCTCTGTCGATCCTCTCGAATCGAATCCGTCTGGCACCGAATCTACGGACGCACCTGCGGTCAATGGACGCGGAGACCCGTGGTCTCGGCAACGATCGATCGATCGATCGCGAGGAAATTGCAGTCTCCCACGATTTCCGTGACTTTGAACGCTATCCCGTGGACGAGACGCGACCAGGAGTCTGTTCATTCGGACCAGCCACCGAGCGACCGGAGCTCCTTGCCCTGAGAGAGCCACCGATTGCCCCCGGGAGCGACGCTTAGGGCAAATCGCGCCAAAGGAACGGAACAGACTGTCTATCGTTTGGAGCTTGGCAGTTGGCACAGTCCGTGATTGGTCCAGAGTATTAAGGACGATCATGGTGCACGTTCACGCAGACGTGAGCCGCCGTAATTGAATTTGCGAATTGAAACGTTTGACCGATCGTCCGATATTGCATGATTCGAATGCTCCGATCGTTGCTGCGGATGGCTGGTTACCTAGTCTCGGGGTAATTATTTGTACTCAATTGACAGTGCAATGCGCGGATTATTTAAGAAACAGTTCTATGCGTATTACAGTAATTTCTCTATACATATATGTCGCTAAAGCCTGGATGATAAACGTCGCGGTATTATCCCCACTACCGCGGAGTATAAGGTGCCCTTGGACGCCGAGGCGTTGTTGACTTATATCGAAAATTCACTGTATTCCGTTTACGGAAAATGAATGAAGGTTTAACATATTCATTCTTTCAGCTGGGTGTACCTATATAAAAAAAAACTAGACATAGGAACGATTAGCCTCTTCTAAGCAAACTCTGAGACAACGATCCATGGGGCAAACTGTTCCCTGATTTAGACGACAGAGCTCCTCGAATCGATCGTCCTCGACAAAGCAACCGGTGCTCCCTCCGTCGGTATACCGAGCGATGACTCGCCGAAAACGCGTAACATCTGACGTCATCCTCTTACTCGTGCTGGTCCTCGTTCATATGTAATAACCGAACTCGAGAACGACGATCGCGAACAGCCAAACGTCTAGCTTCGGAGAATCGAGAATGAGTTAACCCTAAGTTCGCCAAAGGTGTCTATAGTCTGGCAGCTTTTAGCGTCCGTCGCAATTGACAAGCCTGGTCGAGTTTACTATTCCGCTGGCAATATTAACAGCGCCTTCGATTCGGGTTACGCTATGCTCGACTTTGGACTCGTGGAAAAAGATCACCGTTATTTCTCCGGTCACCGAGTAGAACTTCTGCAAAAATTGAACACCTTGGTAGAAATAATCCAAGGTCTTGCAGGTGTTTACAACTTGGAAAAAACAATACGCAACATTTTGTTGCTCCGTTAGGAGTCCTACATTTTCAAGATTTTCCTAGAGAAGGTTAACAGACGACGGCGGAGAGCAGGTCAATTTGCAAATGTCCACCGGTTTGCTGTGCTAGGTGCGCCGAATTAGCGGGTCGTTGAGAATCGGTTGCTAAACTGAAGTTTGCGGTGATTATTAGAACAGATCAATTTTTTGGTATGTTCTCGTGGGAATGTTGGTTGTGTCTCGAATTGAAACTTGAAGAATGCAATTCGAGTTATGGAACGTTCAAGAAACTTGCAGTGGGGTTTCCAAAATTTCCCGATCGATCGTTCCCGAAACTTGCTTTCACCAGTCCGCTCAAACTCGGGAGAGTAAATTGATTTTTCACCAAATTCCCGTTGAAATTGTGCTGTGTTTCGGAGATGGGATCTACGATTCTCGGTTGAATGGCACCGAGCGGGGCCAGAATTCTCCAGAAAACTCCATTTCTTCGGAACTTTCTCGCGTTGGGCCTGACCGGGCGTGGGGACCGACGAATTCGGGCCCGGTACCGCAAGCGGTCGTGCCGAAATCGGCGATTACGTAAGATCGGCTCTTACGTTGTCCTGTATTCGCCGTGCGGAACGCTATCGAAACGTTTTCGGGGCCCGTTAGACGCAGATTTGTTTACGCCGGGAGGAGAACAGGTAGAGACACACACCTGCGCCGCAGAGGCGGCAATCGGGAGCCGAACCAGGTGAAGGGGAAGAGCAGGGTGAGAGAAAGAGAGATAGAGAGGGAGAGGAGCGGGCGCGATTCCATAGGAGCGTGGCGAGGTGCGACGAAACCCGGCACGGCTGGGTCAATGCCTCGTATACAGAGCAGCATACGCGACTCGCCGACTTTCCGTATATGCCCAGAAACCTCTGCAGAGATTCGCGGCCGTGCCGGTCGGCTCGATAAAAACGAATGTGTCACGGGAGAATTCCCTTTTCAAAGCGGAATCGTTCGCGCCGCGCCGCGCCGTGCCGGGCCGAGCCGTGCTGCGCTGCGATGCAACCGCGGTGCAACGCGATTCGCGAACCGTTCCTACTCGCTCCCGTTCTCATCCAGAAACCGTGCCGGAACACACTCGCCGCGCTAATTCATTTTCACACGACCGATTAACCATCGGTCTTCCACTCCCTGCCGGTTCTCACCACCACACTGCGGTGAAAATCGTCGAAAAGCTGCACGAAACTCGGGAATTCTCCGATTTAGCGAATACACTCCGCGACAAAAAGATAGCACATTATCTAATTTTGTTAATTCTTGCAAATATAATCGAATAACAACAGTTCCCGTATTATACAGTGAGTAACGAAAGTAGTCGAACGCCCTTTAAATCAGTATAACTTTTTTTTTTTAAGTGAATCAAACGACCTGACTTTTTTGAGGAGTTAGAAGAATTGGTTTTCCAAATGATGTGTAAAAAAGATTTTGAAAAAATTGCAATTCGTAAGAATTACATGAGAAAATAAAAATGGCACTTTTCACAACTTTTTTATTTGAGCCTCTAATGAAAATTTGCGTTTGTAGATCTCTGAAAATGTGCGTTTTGAAGATCTCTGTTAGTTATACACGTACTGAAAATTTCATCGAAATCGGCTGACGCAGATAAAAATGGCACGTATCAAAATATGTTAGAATCTGAGGATTTTAAGCAGAAACTGGCCAAAAGTCGTGAAAATCTACGCTTCTCACCACTTTTAACTAGTTGTAGCTCGTGTGTATATTAATCGATTTCAATGAAATTTGCAGCATGTATATGACTAACATATATCTACAAAACGCATATTTTAAATTGTCACTACAGGTTCAAATAAAAAAGTTGTGAAAAGTGCCATTTTTATTTTCTCATGTAATTCTTACGAATTGCAATTTTTTCAAAATCTTTTTTACACATCATTTGGAAAACCAATTCTTCTAACTCCTCAAAAAAGTCAGGTCGTTTGATTCACTTAAAAAAAAAAAGTTATACTGATTTAAAGGGCGTTCGAATACTTTCGTTACTCACTGTATATCACTGTTCAGTTGGCAATAGGTTGTATCTGTTCAGGGTAAACACTCGTTTTCTGTTCATAGGTTCAACGTTAAGTCGAAAACGTAAACAGTAGAGCGCTGACTGCTGCGTCAAAATGATAGCACAAAGTCAAAATTGTGTAGTTTCAGTCGTCGTCAAGGCGCCAATCTGTTCGAACGTTCGCGATCGCGAACGGCTTTTCTGGGTCAGCGGAGTTTCCGTTGCACCGGTCGCCGATTTGCGAAGACGTAGAGCGAGAGCAATCGTGGCATTTGTTTTCCTCTGATTTATCACGGTTGAAAATTTTCATCTGCATCGTAGGAGTTGGATCGTGGCGCCTCTCGGGTGAATTACGAAACGCTTTGACGATCCAACAGTCGCAGATCCAAGATAAACGGAGGCTTAGTCACGCGCTGGCCGCGGCTACGAATTCGACAGGTTGGAAGTTTCAGGGTCGGCCGTTTAACCTCGAACGTTGAACCCTGCGCGCGAAAAAAGGCCTCGGTCCTGAATAATAGAACCGAGGGACGCCTCGTTGTGTTTCTTTTTTTTTTCACGGGCCGAGACGCGGTTCTGGTATCGAAGAAGTTTGAGGGACTCGAAAGAAAACCTGTGACGTACACGCGACGGGTTTTCCAGCGCGACGCAACCCTTTCGTTGCGGGGTGGTTTTCCGTAAACATCGATGTTAACATTAGACTGCGGATCTTTATGCGAGATAAAAATTGTCTGCGTCAACTGGAAGACACACTGGTGGTAGTCATTTAAAAGCTCCTTTTAATCTTTTAATCGAAATCTCTAAAAACAACTTTTAACACTTAACGGTCCGGAAGTATTTCGAGTTTACTTCCCACCAGGTCCAAGCTACTTTTCCTACGAAGAGAAACTGTGGACTCAACATATTTATATCAAGTATAGAAAGGAAAATATTTATATTCTATGTCTTTTTTTTTTTATTTTAGCCGCCATATACGCGGCATTGGACCCAGTAAGTAAAAGTTCCATGTCGCTTATATGGCGGCATTGGTCCGTTAAGAGTTAACCTTTCAACCGTTTTAAATTACACCAACCCATTCTCATCATAAATGCATAAAATGCAGACAATGCAAATTTTCTGTCATCGCTATCTCGAATACTATATGTGTGTCCTATATTATAAACTGCTAAACTGGGAACTGTTGTTATTCGATTATATTTGCAAGAATTAATAAAATTAGATAATGTGCTATCTTTTTGTCGCGTAATGTAGGTTTAGCGTTAACGTTTGGTAGGTTTACAGCGAGGGACGACGGTGTCGGAGAATCTTGGACACCTGGAATCAAATTCATTGACGCAACCGCGTCCGACGAGCCGGCAACGAGTTTCCAGTGACGCGAATCGAGACGACGAACGGGGCACGAGCCGGGCAAAAAAGGTGGAAGGACAAAGGAGCGAGCGATCGGCTCGCAAAGGTTTCAGGGTCGAGGAGATCACGGAGAAAGGGAGGAGAGGGTAAGAATCGCATGCGGAGGCGAACAGCGAGGATCGCCGACATTCGGCGATTCCGTTCGAGGAAAACGCACGAGTCCGCGGAACCGACCGACGGTAAATATAATATGTCGCGACTCCGATGTTCTCGTGCATCCTTGGCGGGTTCGCCGGTGAATCGCTGCCCCGAAAATCGGCAAAAATAACCGCGGTGGAAGCGGAGACTTCGGGCCGGCGAAAAAAATCCCGTTGGATGGCCCGGGAGGATTCGGTCCGGCTCCGAGAGCAGCCGTGTTCGCGCGGTTTCTCGAGAGGAGAGTCGATACCGTTCGGTTCGCGGTCGAAGCCATCGCTAGGGACAGCCTCGAGGAAGCAGAGCGGTCGTCGACCCCTGAAAATACTCTTACGCATTGTGTGCCACTTCACTTCTGAGCGGTCTCGAGGCGAGCGAGGACGATGAACGAGCGAGCGTGCGAGCGAGCGAGCGAGCGAGCAAACGAGCGAACGAGCAAACGAGCGAACGAGCGAACGAGCGTCGACACCGACCGAGGACGAACCTCGATGTTTCCGACTCGATGTTACATTATGGCTCACCGTACGATTCCACAAGGCCCCCCGTCCCACACTTAATATGCTAGCTGCGCAAAATTAAGCCTATTTTGTCCCTGTTCGTCACTCGTATTTCACTCGTCTTCTACGGTGGATCTAAAAAACATTCAAACACCCATTCTCGAAGAATCGTCGATATTTAAACTGTAATAAGTTAAAAAAAAAATGAAAATTAACCTGCAATTAACCTGGACTCATTTTAAAGTTCGAAGCCTCTACTTTCGCAAACCATTGTCCATGCTTGCCTAGGACATTTCTGCGTGATACGTGTGTTACTAGTCTCTTTTAAACCGGAATACAGTGAATTCTCGATATATGTCAACAACACGGGTCTTGCCAGTGTCGTGTATCGTGCAGGAGACATATCCGAGCTTTTCGAGTTTCGTAGCCCCTCACGGGGTATACCCCGCGGTAGTGGGGATAATTTCGCGACGTTTGTTATCCAGACCTTGGCGACATATATATCATATATATCCAGTCCAAAATGTTAAAGTTCTGCATCTGTCGCAAAGGATAGGAGATTAAGTGAGAATTAAGGTTCTTATACGGAATTAGAGTTCTCAAGGATGATTAACCCTTTGCACTCCGAACCATTCTGGCAGAAATTTACAAATCCTCGTATTATTTAGTATAATTTTGGAACCAAGTAACGTATTATAATGATATTGGACTTATATGAATTGGTTGACATCGAGGAATATATATTTGCAAAAAAATCAATATTTTATTTAAAGTTGCGCTGGAATAAATTAATGCCCGTAATCGCTAATAAACTTTAATGTCCCCTGAGAGGAAGGAACAGCGGAGTGCAAAGGGTTAAGACAACTTTGACCCGTTTTCTCTATCTATGAGTCTTCCACTGCATCTTTGGTCGTTATATTTTTGTGAGAGTGCATTAAATTGATGATAATCCAGAAATCGTTGGTATTTTTAGAGGAAAGTTGAACGTGTTTACAAATACTTTTTTTAGTTTCATCCGGTTAGAGCGGCATTCTTCTCCACCCTTTCTTCCAGTTCTTTTTCACCCGCGGTGTTCTTCTCTCGGTGTTCTCGTCCTCTTCCTCGGGCCTTCGCTCGTTCTATTATTTCTCGTCGTGTGCTTCTCGTTCCAGCTCTCGAGCGGGGCCGGCTCTCGGCTTCGCTCGGGCCCGAAAGCTAACAGTACTCCCGTGCCTAGCCTAGCCAGACATTGCGACCGTCAGGGACGTACCGCACGGATTTCTGGACCCCAAATGAAAACGAACGACCGGCTGCCACCGGGAGAAGTAACGTTACCGCGCGCTCAACCCCGGTCGCCCTTCGAGCAACGCGAACCGTTCCGGTCTGACGGATTTTTCCCTTTCTTTCGAGACCTGTCTCGGGTCAGTCGGAATTCTACGGACCCCGCCGTCTCGTCAGAATGCGTCCTAGACAATGAATAGGAGAGGAGACCCGTGGCCAACTATATTTTGAAACTGTATCTCTTCCTTCGACACAACTCTTTACACGATATCGCAATTTTCTCTGCGTCACATACTCAATCGATTCAGGATATTTGGGACTCATCGGGACCAGTGTCATTTGGCCCAATTAGGCGATGAGGGGGCTCCTCGAATTAGGTTCTGCTTTTAGCACTGTACCCCAAACAAATCCACCGTATAATTGCAGTACTGCAGAAAAGATTCCTGCAATACTTTGGCACACTTTTATTTCAACTCCAAAACGAAACGTTTCTTCCGGCCTAGAATATTTTCCTTCTATATATATATATTTTTTTTTCGTGTTACACATACGAAAATGGTGCAATTTCCTCGTACAATACCGAAGCGTTTAGTAATTTATTAAGTACAAACAAATTTAGTAATGTAAAAAATATTTTGAATAACGATGGATAAATTTTTCAATATCGAGTCATGCTCGTGACGAAGATTCCGAAAGACTCGAATTGCGACAGAAGAGCGCGCCGACTTTGGAGGAAGAAGGTCGTGCTGACGAAATTGTTGAACAGCTAGCTAGGCACGGGAACGTTCCAAGGACGAAGTCTTCTATTCGCCGTTCAAGGACCTCGCAGGTTGTTGGACCTTGGCTCTACAGGAACGAAGTTGAATTTTTTTCTTTAACCGGAGACCAGACTGCCTCTATCGTTCGGAGATAGACAATCGGCACGGAGGCGGTACGAAAATGTGGAAGGTGGTCCCATGTGGCCGCCAGTTGTCTTAATCGTCCTTGAAGACTCTAATTCTGTCTAAGAACCTTAATCCTCATCTCTGCTATAATACCTACGGTTTTAAACAAATTAATGTCACCAATCTCCTATCTTTTGCAACATTCCCGACTCGATGACATAGTGGAAGGGGTTAATGTTTGGGGCCAGTTACATGCCCAGATAGCACTCGACGTCGTAAAGACGTCTGTTTTACGTCCATTTTTGGTCTGAACGTCGTACGTCCTGAAAAGACGTCTTTAAGACGTCTCATTTCTTGACGTTTCAGTCATTCTAAACTGCTAGAGAAAAGCTTTACAAACTGTACACACGCAACACAATATAACGCAGTTTTCCATCCTTCGAATAGACGTTTATTTATTTAGGAAAGTTAAATAACTAAATTGTTAATTTAGTACTATTATAATATATTACATATATATTCGCAATAAAATTTAGCAATAAATTTTGTTTAATAATAAATCTATACATTATATATCACAAATCCAAAATCCAAAATAATATATCAAAATAAATAGATAAATAAATAAATAAGTTAAATAAATAAATAAAGCATAAAATGTTAATGTTCGCGGATATGCTGAAAAACATTCTTTTAATTTATTTTTTTTATTTATAAATAAATAAATAAATAAATTAAATAAATAAATAAATAAAGCATAAAATGTTAATGTGCGCGGATATGCTGAAAAACATTCTTTTAATTTATTTTTTTTTATTTATTTAATTTTTTTGGTATATATCAAACATTCAATTTATATTTCTTGTACATGTATACAATATTCAAATTCAATATTTTTCTCACAAGAAAAAATGTGGCTTAAAAAATATTTTTCCAATATTTGACAAACATATCTATCTAATATTTTTGTGGTACTAGGGGTCTCTTTCGGGACGTCTTGAATATGTATGTTTCGAGACGTCTTTAAGACGTACAGTTTTTTCACAAAGACGTTCCAGAGACGTTCAGAAGCCGTTCGTAGGACATTCAGACGTCTAATAGACGTCTGAACGTCTTCGACAGACGTCTTAAAGACGTCTTTAAGACGTCTCTGTACTATCTGGGTGCTGTACCAACTCGCAACGATAGCTCCCATCGATAATGTAACGGAGGCGTCGAAACGGAAGCCGGAGCAGAGCGTGTTCCTGGAATCGCGCTCCCATGGAAATACCCATGGCGGTGGCTATGGTCTTGGGATGGAAGGCGTCGAACGCCCAGCAGACACGCGAGTCGGCCGCGAATCTTCGAGTCTGTCCACCTAATCACGCTAATCACCAGCTGTTCTTATCTCGCGCGGCCGGGAACGTCGACGACGTCTGCCGACCGTAATTACTCGTCGCGGGGAAACGAGACGCGTCTTCGCAATGTAGGTGAAGTAGCTTTTCCACCTAACGGCTCGGAATCAAGAGGAATACATACTTTCTTTCTCGGCTCTCGGACTCGGAACGTTCGTCCTGCCGCGATAGAGGAATTCCTGCGGACCGGCCGAACTCTCGTTCATCGATAAGTATTATGCAGCCGCCGCCGTCAACGACTATAGACGAGCATTCTAACGGTTGCACGGAAGTTTCGTTTTTCGACTAATTAGCCGCTCGGCTAATTATAATAACAAGCTTGAGTTTCTCCCGCGTCGCGTACCTTCCTCTTTCTATTCCAAAAATATTTTCAGCCTGTCAACCCGACTGTAACGCTATCATCCCGAAGAGTTTCACGGATCAAAGCAACCTAGTTGGTTAACCCATTTGCATCATCAGGAAGTATGAATTTGTATTACAGAAGTCAAAGTTGACTCTGTTCCAACGTAAGAGCAGAAGAGCTTGATCCGTGCAGAATTTTCTGAACGGGACAAGATGAACGTACCGAAGAGAGAGGGCAATACCGAATTTATGGGAAATTGCTGAAGGGATTGCGAGGAAATTCCAAGGTGGAAATGGGAAAAACGGTGTCGAAGCGGTTCGCCGTATCGCGAAGTATCATTTTATTCGCTCGATCACGGTTCGGTCGATCCTTGGCCGCGAGGCAGAGACCTTTCGCGATCGGCCGGGATGTAGGTGAAGTTTCTAATGGCGAAGTACCGGCGAAGACTGTTGGTGACGTCAGGTACGCTGCACGTAGTATCTAGGTATAGTTGCACACCTCCGCTCCGACTTTGGCTTCGGCTCTGGCTCGTCGTTGCTCGGCAAAACCACCTCCACGACACGGAAAGAAGTAAACTAGTGCATCCCGGTGCACCGAGCACGCAACCACGACGCAAGAGAGTATTTTCAGGGGTTAACGAACTCGCCGCGGACATCTCTCGCGCCGGTCGTGTCATACTTAGCGCTTCCCTCAGTCGCCGCCGCCGCCGCCGCGATCAAAAGTAGACGGCCAAGCCGAGACACGGGGAAATCGCCGTTGCGATTTTTCTGCCGATTCCGCGAACGTGATTTTCGAGCTCGAGAACTCCGTTCGAAAGTTCATTGCGCGGACAGGCAACCATCGAGCCTCGCTTCTCGGCCTTCTCCTTTTCGATTTCGCGGTTATTTTCTGCGGAAAGCCGAAACATATGTACATGTATCCAACCTCTATCTTAACCGCTTAGCACGTTCGCTGCCAGCAATTTTTCATTGTTCAAATATTTTGGTAAATGCAACGCTACTCCTCCGTAAAATATTGAAACAGTTTAGCAGAAGATAGTCATAAGTAATTAAAAAAAAATTTCCGCAAAAATTGTAAGAAAACAACGCATTGAAAATAGTACATCGATATCTCTAAGCTTCCTTGAACTGTTCTTTATTTTAAATTTTACCCCCTCATTTTTGTCGTAAGTGCATAAAATCCGCAGTCTAGTCATAAATAGATTGCGAGAAAATTCCTTGTGGTAAGCACAGAGTAGAGGTTGTTTAACACTAGAACTACCGAACCAGTCAAAATGACTGGTTCCTAATTTTTTCTTTCACAATTTTTTGAATGAACCTATTCATTGAAGCACATGTTAGAATGAAAATGGTATTAGGTTTGAATAGATGTAGTCTTATCATTATTACAAAGCAATATTCATTAGTGTATTTATTACTCGGTAGTTCTAGTGTTAATCGATACTTGTACACACGGTTCCGCGTATTTTAAAAATGCGCACATGCTATGAACGCATAAAGATCCACAGTCTGGTTATAAGATCCTTGAACACACTACGACTTTCAATAGATTAGTGAAAATAATATGTAACAGCATTTTAAAATGTTTCCAACGTTTTTACCGTTTCAAGATACGCCTACCCATTTTCGTCATAAAAGCATATAATCCGCAGTCTACCGATCGATTCCAGATGTGTTCCCGAAGACGCAAAGGTTACCTCGAACGGAAAAGGAAGCTTTGTTGTTCCTAATAATGACGTAATTTCTCTGGACGCTCCGCGGTTGCGTCGGTTACAGCGCTGCACGCCCGCGCTTAGAGACTGTGCGCGCACCGTTCGCAGCGTAAAAATGCGATCTCGCCGGAAACGAATACATAAATAAATAAATAATAAATAAAGCTCTCGGGAGCGGAGGCGGAGAGTGGAAGGATGATTAACGCGCGTTTCAATTAAAAATAGGAAAGTACCGTCGCGGAGCGGGGTGAGCGAAACGGGTATGGGAGGGGTTGGTGGGGGCGTCGTAGACGAAAGGAAGCAAGAAGCGAGTTCTCTGAACGCCGCTCCGGCTCTGTCTATGACACAGATTGCAGTATGCACTTCCGGTAGACACGCGAAACACGCTATTGGCCTTCCGTCGTCTCGGTGAGCGGAAGCGACGACGGAGGGGTGGGAGACGTTAGGAGGTAGGCGGTAAGCATCAGGCGCAAGGTGAAGGTAAAGGTAACGCTGTAACGCTGTAACACTGTAACGTTGTAACGTTGTAACGTTGCAACGTCGAAACTACGCCGAGAAAAGTGGCGATTTAGCGTGATCGCGCGAGAGAAGGCGAGCTCGCGGGCCCGGTAACGACGAGCCAGAGCCTAAGTAGTGCAAGCGTAAGAGTGCTCGATGTTGGAGGTCAGTAACCACTCGCGAACGCTCGGCTCCGCTCCGTTCCGTTCCGGTTACCCGCTCCGCGAGACTCCGCGAGGCTCAGACGCTCAACCGATCGCTCTTCTCCTCTTCCTCCTCCGTTCGTCTCTAACTCGCGTCCCGATCAATTCGTTTCCTCGTCTAGTAGAATTTACCCGCGAGCAGCAAATCCGAGAACGTTTCGATTTTCCGTCGCGTTTCTCGCTTTTTCGCGTTACGTCTCTCGCGGAATCCAGTTTCCCTTTCCTCGCCGCTTGGACGCGCGACTCCTCTCCCAGTTTTTCCCACGAAAAATATTACCATCGGAATTTACGATAAGCGCCGCGGCGACCGGGGAAAACACGATCGCAGATTCTCCGCGTGCACGTTCGCGGGATCGAATATCTTGATCGACGATCTCGCAACGCGGCCCTAACGACGCCTGTACGTTTCAACGCGTTGACTTATCTCGACGCGGAACGATCCTCCTCCTCCTCCTCCTCCTCCTTCGTCCCTCGGCCCATCCTCGGGACACCTTACACACGTTCGGATTCAAAGATCGTTGCGGAAGAGGAAAAATCGGTAATTCGACGGGACACGCTCGAGCGAGCGCGGACGCGCGACGTTATGCAAAAGAAGCGTTCGCGCGTCCTATCGTTCGTATCGCGATCTCGCGAACCGTCGTCGAGAATCGAAAATAAAATTCATTCGCAGCCGAGGCTCGCCAAGGTTGCCCGGGTCGCGGCGCCCGGCCGCGTTACTTTCGATCGACTTTCAAATTTACGATTCGCACGCGTCCGCGGCGACATTGGCGAGACTCGCCTCGGCCGCGTGTATTATTCGACCAAGGACCTCTTACGCAACCGCGCTCAACGCGCGATAAATCGACAGCAGAGGGCCGAGAGAGCCTCGTGTGCGCGCCACATAGCTCGGAGATCTCGGAGACTTTAACGCCCGCAACAGCCGGTTCACGGTGAACGCTCGCTACGCGCCAATCCCGCGCGCCGCGCGCCGCGCTCCTCCTGGCGTTACATTATTTTAATTAATTATCTCACCTCGTTTCGCGGCGTTCAACCCGCTCGCATGCTACCGTTCTCTCCGAAACGCTCCGGAGCTACGAGAGCTAATTCTAGTCCCTCCGAACACCAATCTTCGACACACCCGTCCCTCAATTTACGCGAATAACAATCGTGTAGATTGAATCTCTGTCGGTGAAAAAGGAAAAATATTCGAAATAAAAGCTAGTAAAAGTTTTCTAAATACATGTGTAAATATTTATATTTAAATCCCTCGAGACGGCATAGGGGCAACAGGGGTCCTCGCTCCCACCGAATGCGAGGCACGCAAAGTATGCGTATACACATAACTGACCGCGTATAAAAAGTTCCGCGTAAATTGAGGGACGGATGTTACTCGGAAGAAGGACTGTTTTGATTATAGTACGAACGGGAATCTTTGATTCCATTTACCCAGCTATTCATCGATTATTTTATGCATATTTTTAGAAGTATTTTCACTAGATCCATTGGGCATTCTTGTTGCACCTGATCGCAGAACTTGCGAGGGAAATGCATCATGGGAAACTGATCGACCGAATGGTCCCTCCGTCCGTCTGTTAAAATACAACGACAGACCTCTGGCAAGCAATTTTGTACGTTAACCATTTATCTTGAACCCAACGATGAGATCAAGGTTAGTTTCAGCGGTGCGTAAAATAATTCACCCTTGAATGACCTTGTTCCGTAGATTTCCATAAACATGAATACCGCGTTACCGTGTGAAAGTACAGTTTAAAAAGTACTGCTATAAACAGTGAGGAAAACTGACGCGTTCTTTCAATCTTTGTCACTGTTATTAGGGAAAATTATTAGAAGCAAACGCTGTGACAACGAAACGTAAAATAAAACGCGTTAATCGTTTCGGCCTGCGAACGGCTCGTACGTCGTTGCTGCATCTTCGAGGTTACATTGCGAATAAACTTGGTTCGACTCTCTCCTAGCGGAGCAAGAAATGATTTAACTGCTGTCCGAGCGGAGAACGTTTATGCAAAAGCTTTTGCGCTAAAAACAGGCAGAGGTAGAACGAAGAAACGGGACTGTTCGGCGGAAGGTTCCAGGCGATGTAAATATTTTGCGGGTTCGATCGAAAGCTCGCGTTAATGGTTACACTCTCGGCACCGGCAAGATCGCCTTCTCGGCCGCTAACGGTAGCGACTCCTCGGCCGACGATAATCATCGTGGAAAGGAAGACGCGAAATCGATCTCCGAGTTTTTCCGTCCGTCACCGACACCAGATTCCCCGTCGTCGCTTCTCGGCCGTTAAGAACGAGAGCCCGAAGAAGCACGAAAAGAAATCGAGTGCCGGCCGATAGCTCGGATTTCCGAAGGTCAGTAACCAGATGCAAGAAACGCGGAAGCGGCGCGGCCGGCCCGCAGAAAAACAGCGGCCCGATTAAAATTATATAATTACTCGCCGCCGCCGCCGCACGGTTGCGTTGCCTGGCGAAATTCTCGTCTTTTTGCGCGAGTCGATTCATCGCTCGATCGATGCCGGGACATCGAGAAATCAATTAACGGACATCGGTTACGGCCGCGTACGTCATGCGTGGGTGACACATAGGTAGACTGCGCATCTTTTTCTGCAAAATAAAAATTTTCGACACGAATTGCAGCGAACTGGAGTAAAATAGAAATTGCTGGGAATAAAATGAATTGCTTGGAAGGCTGAGAATAATATAACGTTTTTACCGTTTGAAATTAGACCTGCCAATTTTTGTCGTAAACGCATTAAATCCGCTGTCTAACTATAAGATTTTACTACAATATCAGCCTGAACAAGGAAAGGACGTGTTTCCCTATGAATACATCTTTATAGTTGGAATAATTATAAAATAAAAAATTCGAAACCGGTGATTCGACCAATAGTGGTAAATTCCATTGTTTTCATGGGACTTTTCGTAAAAATGAAAGAGGAGGAACAGATTTTTCGCGTCGGGACACCGGGAAACCGAATGAAAAGTGAAAGAGGAAAAATAGAGGAAGAAGAAGAAGAAGAAGATGATGAAGAAGGAGAAGGAGGAGGAGGAAGTGGTCGGTACGGTGAACTCGAGGAGACGCCTGACTAGATCTCCGACGCGGAGGGGTCTACAAACGGCTGGGTCCTTCGACTCGTATTTTCGGAGGTCAGTAACCAGAGGAGCGCGGAAGACACGATCGCGCGCGGTCGTGGAGGGAGACGGAAGAAGAAGCGAGCGCGTGTAGTCCCAAGAAAAACAGAGAGCAAAACAGGGAGGACGGGGGAAGCCCGTTGTCGAAGGAAAGGGACGCGAAGAGAAGGCCCGGGGTTAGGTTCCGTTGGTCGGACAGAGAGCGAGAGAGAGAGAGAGAGACATAGAGGGCATCGCGAGGAGGAGCCATCGGGTTGTAGACGTGCAAGAAGAAGGAGCGAGAAGGAGGAGGAGAAGCAAAAGCAGAAGAAGAAGGAGGAGGTGGAGGAGGTGGAGGAGGCGGTAGCCTTCTCGTCGAGGAGAACTCGAAGTCGAGCGAGCCGGAGGGGGTGGGGAAGAGTACCGTTGCTTCTGTCGATGGGGAACACTGAGCCGAACACACCGAACAGAGACTGTACACACCGAACCAAGCTGAACAGAGCCGAGCGGAGCGGAGCAGAGCGAACGAACGAACGAACGAACGAAACGTAGCCGACTCTGCTCGCAGCAACATCCTCTTCTGGTGCTCGCGTGGTAACGTCGCTCGAGGATCGCTGATCGCGCGCGCGGCAGTCCGAGAGAATCCGAGAGGGAGCGAAAGAAAGGAGAGAACGAGGAAAAGAGTCCAGGCAGGACGAAGAAGGAACTTGTCGAGGGATCGAGAGGAAGGACCGTCTCTCCTCGGTGTTCTCGCCGTGTGTCGAACACGCTCCGCGCTCGCCGCGGAGACGGACACAGAGAACGAAGAGTAGGGGGACCCCTGGAGAACGACGCCAGGAGCAGAAGCAGCAGAAGAAGAAGAAGAAGAAGAAGAGAGGAGAGACGAGAGAAGACAAGAGAAACGAGAGAAAAGAAGAGAATCGAATCGAGGGGAAGAGAAAAAGAAGCTCGCTGCTCGCCGAGAGGGCCGAGCCGAGCCGAGCCGAGTCGAGCCGCGCGGAGGAGCAGGTCGGGGCCTCCTCTTCCTTCCTCGCGCCCTCCACCAGTCCTCCCGGCAACGCACACCAACGCGCCCACGGTGTAACGCGGTTACGTTGGTGCGTACACGCGCGCACACCGCGGCCCGTACACAACGAGACACCTAGACTCACCTTACCCGCCGTGCTCGTCAGTTCGAACCACGCGGCTTCGCGCGGTGTACACGACCGTACGTCAAGGACGAGTCCTCCGAAACAGACGAGCTAGAGGACCTACGCGCACCGACACCGATCCGCGAACCGATAACCCGCGCTTTTCGTTCGCCTTCCGCTTTTGCCAAGGGCATCGAGGATTCCTCTGGGGGAAAAACCGCAGATTCGTGGCCGACCAGCCCAACCTTGGCGAGACATTGCCCAGCTACCACCGGGGATCGCGATCGAGAACCCAGGATCGAGGAGAGTGCGACACGTTGTTCCCGTTGACGCGCCTTGACGCGCCGCGTCGCGCCGCGCCGATCCGAGAACACGGCTGAGGGAAATTTCTTGCTCGCTCGTCGTTCCCCGGCCGAGGTTCCTCGTTCGAGACACGCGCCAACAGGAAGCGACGTTCAGTGCCCCCGGGGAGAGCTCGCTTGGAACTCGATCGTTTTCCAGCCCCGTTCGTTCGATGACACTGAATCCGTTCGTCCTCGTCGAATCAACGAAGCCGCCGCGCGTGCTCGCGACTCGACACTGTCGGGGGTTGAAGATATGTCAGTGACTGTTGCTTGTGAACTTTGACGGTTGGTTTTGTCGTGGTTGGTGACAGGATTCGCCGACTGGCTTCCAGGGACACAGCTAAAGGTGAGTGAAGATCGTACACACGCGCGAACCGACACCTGTCCGCTCGAGATCGTCTCGTCGTCGTACGAGAAAGATCATCCTCGGCGATCCCGGCAATCGTCGCGGAGAACAGGACCAGAGAATTTTGCTGGAGTGTTCCGGAAAAAACGCTAACCGGTGACCTGACATAGTTTCGATAGCAAACGGCGCGAAAACTGCGAGAAGAAAGTTCCGCTCGTAACTTTCGTTGCCGGAGAATGTTCGTTAAAGTTTTGTAGCTGCGGATCGGTAGTTTTGGTTTAGGAAACGCGAGAAGAGTACACGCGCACAGGGGGTGGGTCTACGGTTCTTCGAATCTGTTGAAGAGAGTTCTTCGTTGCGATCGGCGCGACAACAGGAACAGGATATGTTGCTCGAACGGTCGAGGCCCTTAGGTGCACGCGGGTTACGTCATAGAATGTGCTCTTCGAATACAGAAAGTGTTTGCTCGCGCTGTTCGAGGGGCCCCGCGCTCCTAACGGTACCAGGACCAAAGTCAAAGCCTGGAAAAAGAAAGGGAACGGTAAAGGCAACACCGGCCGAGCCGTGTATCGTCCCCTCGATCGCTCGGAGATCTTTAACCCCTTGCGACTGCGATTCGAAAATGAAAATTTTTCACGTTCCTACATTTTTCACCGACCGGTTAATCAATTTGATTTTAGTTAAATAGATTTCGTTTTGGAATCTTCCGTCTCGCTCGATTCGAAGGGGTTAGGGAATGTTCGAGACCGGCCAGGCTCACTGTCGAGCGTGAAAGAATGCAAAAAGCGTGGACGGTTGAACGAACGTTTGTCGGTTACGAAAAACATTTGTTTTCACGGCCATTGTCGAATCCACGGTGAACGGTCGCGGCGGAGAGCGAATCGCCTATGGAGAAACACCGTTAAACGCGCGTATTTCCTAATATGACATAACGGTGCACAGTTGGCCCCACTCCCACCACGCGAGCCCCTTCGAAAAATCTCTCCGAGATCCCTCGGGAACACATGGAACGCAGGTTTCCGTTTTTCCCCCCTCCTCGCGCGAAACCGCTACCTTTTCTCGGGAAGGGGTTGGGCCCACCCCGTCGTTCGCCAGAGGAAAGCGAAAAAGGAGATCGTGGGAGGATGCTGGTGTCCTTTATCGTCCTCCAAGGAAAATGCAAAATGAAATTCTATCGAACGTTTCCTCGACGAGCACCAGAGAAACGGAAGGAACGGCTGTTAACCCATTTGCATCGTTAGCGTGCGTGTGCCCGCTGTTTTCCTGGTTGCTATCGCCGAAGCGCGTTGCCCTCTTCAATGACACTGTGACGAAACAATCGGTGTACCTTGCTGTCTTCTGCTGCTATCGATACGAATTACTCTCGAGTGCCAAGTTTCCGAAATTATCGAAATGGTAAAGACTCGTTCGAGAGGTATTATTCGACAAATTTACTACCCTGCGTATATGCTATTTAAAAAATGCTTACAAAATTTGTACGCGTTATTTTTATAAAGTTAAAATAGTCATTTTTAGTGTTCCGTGAAATTAGCGCTAAGAGAACAAATTGGTGATTTTTTCTGTAAATTGGTATTTAGAGATTCGAATAATTTTCGAATTTTGGGAGACAGGAGGATCGGGAGAAAATAATTGCAAAGGAGGTGGCGGTTTATCGACGTTTGCCGGGTTACGGGCTAAGTGGTTTTCGATTTTGAGAATGGCACGCCGTGGGAGAGGATAATGACGCCTGCAGGTGCCTACCAATGTGACATAACGGGATCCGCAGACCGCGGCTCGTAGCCACGGTCATTGCGAACTCGCACTCGCGTGTATGTAATCATTTCGGGGTGGGGGACGGGGGCGGTCGATTTATTGGAACGGTCGTTGCACTTTTCAAACGGGCCACTCGCCGATGGGGTCGTCGTCGCCCATCGTACGTTTCCGTGATCGGGAAAGATGAAGATCGAGGCGGCTCGACGAGTCGATCCTTCTCGACGGTCATCGGCGCACGGTCCAACGATTTTTTACGGCGGTGCCCTTGATTCTCTCTTCCCTCGATCCTCCATCCTCCACCCAAACAATCGATAGAAAGTTTTTCGATCGTCTCCCGTGTAACGTCCAGTCAGGCTTTTGGCAGATTTCGTGCAGAAATCGAATACCACATTTCTGTTACGGGTCTTCGAGCTACCGTTGGTTTTTTTTTTTGCAAACAAATCGAAACGAGAAACTTTCTTCCGACGGAAAGAAAAATGCTACACTTTTTCCTGCGACATACGATTCTGCGATTCATACAAGATTCTGATTATTAGACTGCGAGTTTGATGCTTTTATGACAAAATTGGACAGGTCAAATCTGAAATCGGAAGATGGTTAAAGGAATTTGAAAATGTCGATGTATTCCTTTCAAACGATTAAGCCTAGGTTTACGAAGCACTGAAAAAATGTTTTGCATTACTTTATCAAAATAACGAGAACGTGCTAGCCACATTTTTGGCAATATTTTTAAAATGATATATAAAGAAATTTTGCTTGCGTGCGCGTCCTTAGAATCTTAATAATTGTAAACTAAACATATTAGAACCCATCATTTTGAAAGAATGTAGATAACTTTTATTTTGCATAAAGATCCGGAGTCTAATAATTATAGAAGTTTCCAAGTACACCAAGGGTCTAACCATCGGATAATCAGAGTACCAAAATGGCCATTTAGCTTCTCAGTACTTGACGATCTAAAAAGGTTCGTTAGCAGAGGGTCAATTAAAGGATAACGGGGCACGGTTAACAGGAAGCAGCAGACCGTTGCCCAAAGAAATGATAAATTACAGACGGCAATTGTGTCAGGGTTGCATCTCGTCGACGCATCGGATTCGTCGGAGGATCGTCGGATTAGAAATCAATCGACTCTTCGATCCTGTCATAATTCAATTAGCAGGATGCGGAGAGGCAGCGCGTCGCTTTCTCCGTCTTTGAAAAAGAGAAAAACGAAGGAAAAGAAAGAACGAAGGGTGGTCGATGACCGTGTCGCTCGTAGGCCTAGCCTAGATTCGTGCGCTGCGCACCGCGCGCACCGCGCACACCGCGCGCCACATGCCGCGGGCAAGCGGCGAGGCTGAAAGTACCGTAGCGGCATTTTCCATGCAAAAATTGCGCTTGTCCTGCGATTCCGCGATAATACATACGCCGAACCGTAAAGTATTACGCGCTACCGTAACGATGACCGTCCGGTATATACACGGTGTCCTGTTTCTACGCGGAGACGTCGCTCTTACGTTGATAACGCGACGAACGCGCTTGTCCTCCTTAGAACGATCGTTTGCCGCGTGACTGCGCGCGAAAACGTTTCACGCCGAATTTAAACATCGCCAAAAGTTAACAATACCGGCCCACAAAATTCCACCGCTTATTCCAGGTACAATTTTTCGGATTTCCAATGGCAGTTGAATCATTTCTCAACGGTGACTTAAAGCATTCGCACCGGATGACTCATGTTCGCGAGCCTTTGGGATTTCCTTCCAAATAAAACGGACAAAACGCGATACTAGTTTCGGATTCTCTCCGGAAATTCTTATGACAGTAGGAATTATTTAAAAAATGGGAAAAGTGCAATAACCCGATAATTTCTCGAAGATTGACTGAATTCCTTGACAGTAATAGCAATTTCATTTGCAAACGCTGGGATTGGTATCTGCGGAAAAATGATTGAGTTCCTTTCACATGTGACTAGACTTCGGATCTTCATTTATAGCGTGTAGACATTTAGACAAAATACAAGAAAACATTTTTAGTGACAAACATTAATGACATCTATACTCAACGTTTCCGTATGAAACTTTGAAACTTTTTATCAATTGAACTTGTTCCTCGGTTCTTGTGAAATAAGCTTTGAAATTTAGAAATTGCATAAGTATCCGCAGTCTAGACACACAGGTATTGGAAAATCGATCGCTAGGGTTGCGATAGGTAAAGCGTCGACAGTTGTGCGGAACATGTAATAAACAAATACAAAACAAGTGATTAAATACGAAGAGGGGCAAGACGACAATGAAGAGTATTTCAAGATGGAAAAGGAGGAATGCGTTCCGCATTTTTCGCTAGGCGATAGGCAAGTCCCCGGAAGTATTACATGGTACCATAACCCCGATTACGATGCCGGCTCGGTTAGACCAGCTCGAGCTCGAACTACCGTGCGTCGAACGATCGAGAGACTCGAAAGAGGAGTGGAGTGGAGAGGAGAGGAGAGAGAGAGAGAAAGAGAGAGAGAGAGAGAGAGAGAGAGCGCCGCTTCTCGTTTCGGGTCGTGAAGAATTTAACGTGCTCGTAAACCTCCCCGAATTTCCTCCGGGCGAGGCTCGATTAATTGACATCGTATCGTAGCCGAACGACAAATGCCTCGTAATTATCAGCGTCATTATTTTTCACGTAGTCGTGGCTGTTATTATGATCGCGAGAGCTCGCTCGCGCTGGCTCGCGCTGTCTCTCGAACGCAGGACCGGTTAAAAGAGCGAGCGCCGCGCCGTGTGCTGCGGCTGTGGCGCGATCGTCCGCGTGGATGCGCCCCGCTATAAAGGCCATTATACTCACTTCCTCATTCTCACTTACCCCGTTCCTACCTGCGCGAGAATTCCGCGGCGATAAAAGTTCGCGGTTGCGCGTAAATCTTCCATAAAAATATCGTTAAATTCCTGGTTCGCAGGATTCCAAGGTCGACCGGCAAAAACCGAAGGAACACGTTCGTATTCCGCGGCCGAAACGCCATTAACACGAGCCACGTACCAGTTTATATCTCGCGAGAATACGTGTTCATTCTGCGCCGTTTTATCGCCGCGCCGCGAAGAAGATTCTGTCCAGCAGCCTGATATCGGTCGGACCGACACGAGAGAGAGGAAGAGAGGAAGAGAGAGGGGGGGTGAGAGAGAGAGAGAGAACCGGAGAAAAATTACGGTGCACCGAAAAAGCCTGAAGTATCACGGGCCCGACGTAGCAGCGCGCCACGTACCGGGTGGCTAATTTCCGAGGAGAGTCCGCGAGACTCGTACATGGATAGGAGCCGCGAGTCTGGCGCACATAATCGTCCTACATCGGCGCTCTGTTATCCGCCAAATAACAAGCGCCGTGCCTCGAACCTTCCAGACGCTAATCGAATCGCGTCGAATTCTCACGTACAAGCTACAGTCCCGGTGATCGTTCAACCCTCGTGCACCGATCTGACCCGAAACTTGACCTTTTCTTTCGTTTTTGCGTGTCCCGTTACAGAGATTTATAAATTGGTTCAACAGGCGGACACTTCTGCCGATCATACAGATGAAAATGTTTAACTCCGTTCGGGCAGTTGTCAACTTTTTTTAGACATACATATTTTCGGTAGTAGTTTACCTAGATCCATATTCTTATCGAACTCGATTAACCGTACCGAGCCTTAAGATTAGCTAATACATGTTTTCTTATAAAAATGACGAGATTGAATTTATTTATATTTTACTTAATCATTTCCTACGAAAGCATCTTTATAACTGCAGTAATTGTAAAATAAAAATCTGGAACCGGTCATTTTGACCGACGATGGTAGGTTTAGTGGTAATCGAGTTTCAATCGATGATTCCGAAAATTGTGGGTCAAAACAGACCCGAACCTCGTCATCCAAGCGTTGGCAACGGAGCGTTTGGATCACGATCGACTCGCAGGACAATCTTTTCGTTATCTGATAGCGGGATATCGATCCTGATCCCCTTTGGACCGTTGATTTTGTTCCCATGAAGAAAGGAAAATTAATTGCACGATTGCTATTACTGTAATACTTGACTGGCTTGAAGGGCCAGGATATTCTAGGGGAACGGGTTAAAGCACTCTGATGTAACTTTTTCGAGCCTGGCAGGACGCGTACGTCCCAGGTCGAGTTTCAAAAATTCTGATGGCATCTTCGAGGCGGATGGTAGAGTCTTTTATGCGCTATGCTTTCCCCTCTTTCGGCTCTAGGTAATTCTAGAAGAAGGTGTACATCCTGTGCCGCTCGAAAGCGTGAAGCCGAGACCACCCCAACGTGTCAATTGGCATTGTGCGCGTACTCTTCGATCCGGGACTAATTATTCCAAAAACCTGCTGGGGCAAGATAGCGCAGGATCTCACAACTGTTTAACGTTTGAAGAGAAGCTACGTAGTACCGTGAAAATCGGGAAACTGTGAGAAAATGTGACAAGAAATAAACAAACGGCATTCAACGATTCGTAATTGACGATGACCATTATTGTCGCTTCGCGCGACACTCAATTAGGACATAGAGTTGGACTATGCTTAGAACGCCGATTCTATGCATTTATGACACGAATGAAATAAAAGGTGTAAAAGAGTTTAGAGGCGTCGATACATTAACGCGCTCTTAACCTGTTAAAATTATCGAGGAAAGAAAGATATTCTTAAGTGGCTCCAGTTTCTTGCGGAAAATTGTTCTTTTGCGTAAAGATTCTCCGACTATGATAGTCGATTCGAGTCCGTTAATGGACAGAGTTCCACGGTAGAAAAGTCCGCGAAAGAAGGTGAAATAGAGGATCGACGAGATCCGAGAGCTCGGAAGCGCGACGATCAGCGGGATAACAAATAAACGCGACAAAAAGGAACGGATTCGATGATCGCGGCGACGAACGTCGAACGGGCCAAGTATCACGAGGAACGGCAAAGCACGTAGAGCCACGTACCGGGTGTCCGGATAGCAGGGGACCGCGACCGACCGAGTCGCTCGGAGAAGGAGGAAGACTTCGGAGCTCGTGCTCGCACGTATATAGAAGCCTCGGCTCGGCTCGTTTGCTCGCCGCCGAGCCGAGCCGAGTCGAGCCGAGCCGAGCGCTGGGAGTCAATGACCGTTCTACATTGACGCGTTGCGCCGGCCCGAGTGCCGGCTGAGTCGAGTAAAGTCACGGCCAGCCATCAGCCGTGAGATTCCCTCCCTTCGCTTCACTTCGCTTCGCTGTAGCCTTGCTCTACCTGTCGACGGCCGCGAGCGACGCTAGAGTACGATCAAACGAGCTTTTCCTCGCGAGAATCCATGATCGACGCATGCACAAAGTTCGTTCGTGACACATTCGATATTATTAACCCTTTGCACTCGAACCTTAACGGATGTACTAGAAGTTGATTATCTGTGGCAAATTGTTAGGATCTACAGATTGCAAGGTGGAAAGAGCACGTTAAGCGACGCACGCTAAATAAACTGCTTTGATTATATCGAATTTTTTAAGCTGCTGCTTGGGAATTCAAATGTGGCCAATATAAGAGAGCCCACTGATTTTATTGATTATACAGCTTGAACGAAAAATGTGCTGAACGAGGAGGTGCAGGGAATTATCAAAAATCCTGAGCAGGAAGTATACGGAGATTAGAGACGAAAGGCAGGTAGACCGAGCAGTCGTCAAGCTTTTGCTACAAGGTGAATGTCTCAGCTTTATTCGATTACCTATCGAAACGAGTATCTTGCACCAAGCGCTTGTAGGTGTTAGTCAAAGGGATAACGGAACAGCATCGCGGTGCTCCTTCTTTTTCCTCGTTTGGACTGGTACGAATCCGTTGTGATGTCGAATGAACCGAACGTTTTACCTACGAGGGCCCTGTTGATAGAATTTTCAGTAGCTGTACCAAAAGGAAGCTCAGAAATATTCTTTTACATTCTAATCTGAAAGGAAATTCTTATACGACGTTACCGGAGATAAATCGTTGGTTCACGATCGAGATTGCTGTTGAAGGACCCATTAAAAAGTCATTGACCCCGGCCTATAGGCTTCTAAAAATGGTGAAATAATCGTCGATGGGTAATGGTGTTGATGTCATTGAAAACCAACAACAAGGTGCAACAAATAGTTACCTATTCAAGGAATAGTATAGTCTTGCGGAGATAAAGTCAAAAGCATTTAGATAGGATTCTCTCTGGATGGAGAGAAGTCTGAGCACCAGGAAAGGATACGTCCTTTGGAGCATGCTTGACCATTGTCGGGGGAGGGGGGTCCGAGATCGTTGCGACACGATTCTGCCCGTTTCCTGGATCACTTTTTCCAACGACGGCACCTGGCCAAGACTGCCATTACGCGCATCGAGGCTAAATTTAGTGTCGGAGGCCTACTGTCGTTTACTCTCTCCACGGCAATAAACGCGTTTTACTATCCTCTCGACTAACAGAAGAGAGGTACACTTACCTAGAAAAGATGCTACGCGGGATTTCCATTTTCTCGAGTACCCGCGAACGAGTTCGAGCATAATGCGGCGAACGAGCCGCGATTCTAACGAAACAGTATCGTTTTTGATCGGGTCCGGTCTCGCGCTCGAAACTTTTCCTAGCTCTGAAATCGATCGTTCTCCGGCCGAGGAACTTCGGGCTCGCTCTTCTTCCGTTCGAACGCGAAACTAACGCGATCCAACATATTCGGAGCCGGCCTCGGATTATCGGCGCGAGTTGAAGCGTTCGTCGAGCAGGTCGGAAGCGAGAGCCGGCGCGGCGCGGAGGCTCCGTTCGCTCGCTCGCTCGCTCGTTCGTTATATAAGGTGAAAGGGCGACTGACATTGACATTGAGGTTCGTGCTATTCAACGCGGAAACCGGCGAACTCCGTTATTTAATCTCTTTCACAACGATTACGAGGGAACGCTTTATCGGGCGAAGGTATCGACCGGAAGCGCAAATGCGCGTTACGTGTTCCGTCGAACGAGTCCGGTCTCTCCGCGAAGCGCGATAATTACGAGTGGAGAATCCTGTCCCTCCTTCTCCCGTTCCGCCGATCGTTTCCCGTCGAACATAACCGCGGAAAGTCTAGATCTCTCTCTCTCTCTCTCTCTGTGTGTGTGAGATATGAATGAACGTATCGAGAAGAAGGGCATCGATCGATGACGTACAGTCAGTCGTCGTCGGAGAGACATAATATAGTAATTGATAATTGTCCATAGTCAAGCGCTAGATCGGTCCAGGAAACGGCAGAGGAAAGGGGAAAACGGTTTTACGAGGCCCGTCGAAGCCCGCTGCCGGAGCAGACTGCGATCGATGCGCCGCCACTTTCGTTCGACGAACTGGAACACCGAATTTCCCTTTGACCCTCTAAAATGTAGGAGGCCGGCCGAGATATAGGAGCGTGCCTGACCTGCCTTACGCCTCGCCTCGCCTCGCCTCGCCTCGCCTCGTCGCGCCGCGCACCACCGCGCAGCACAATGCCCGAATAACCGTGGGCTCTTATCTCGCCGCAACAATTATTTCTCCGTGGCGCAGGTCGGCGCACGCAGCACACACCACGCGTGCTCCACACTTATCAGCCCCCGGGACCCTGTAATCCGTGTGCTCTCGCAATGCACCCCCGCCACCCCGTCACCCTGCCTCAACACCGTGTCGCGCGAAATTTATTTCGCCGAACGTCCCCAAATCGATTTTCACTTTTTTACCCGCTCGATTCCGCCATCCTTCTCGCGAGATAGCATCGACGTCTTGCTTACCGGACCGCTGTAATTCTTAACCCTTTGTGCGCGGGAAACCATTATGTTACTTCCAAAAGGAAGCCGATAGCATCTCTGAAAAGTTGGCTTAATACAGTCGCTGTTTTTTCGTTTTTATCTTGTTGGTCTCACTTTTACGAACTGAAATTCGACCCGTTGTTTCGCTTGCAAGCACAAGCACTCTTTTAATCGGATTTAAAGCGAATGGCCAGAGGTCCTTCAACTTCTACGTGATGCGCTGAGGAAAGTCTAGAAGGGTTAAGAAGACACGTATACGAAAGTTTGTTCCATTCATAGTATAGCGTTTGCAAAAATTGTCCGTCCACACGTGCAGTGTGGAATGCACCTACTATTATTAACACTGGAACACGTCAAAATGACGGGTTTCAGATATTGTCTTTCGCAATTCGTGAAATTGTAAAAATGTTTAGCTTAAGAAATTGTTCAGTATACTTCTTCATTCAAATACTTGATACCGAATAAATTCGATTCTGTTGCTATTTTAAAGGAACATACATCGGTAGACTGCGGGTTTCAAATCAAAGCAAAACTTTAAAAGCATTTAACCCTTAGCACTCGAATGGCGACTGTAAGGCGCCACTTAAAATTGCTGCACCGTTATTCAAAATATTTTGTACATTATTAAATTCGTTTGTATGTAATAAATTACTAAATACTTCAGTATTGTATGAGTAAATTTCACTATTTTCATATGTATAACATAAAAAAGAATCTATCCAAGGGAAATATTCTAGGTCATAAGAAACGTTTCGTTTCGGAGTTAAAATAGCTTCGAGTGCAAAGGGTTAAAGGATTTGTGAAATGATTAAGAAAATAAATTAAGGTCTGCTCAGCTCCTGCACTTCGCATAAAAATCCGCAGTCTATACATACGTAAGTGTTAAAGAGGAAAGTTCCAAACGCCAGACAAGCTGTAGGCGGCATAAACTATAGTTCTCCGTGGAAAATTTTGCAACTATAAAATACCAACGCGAATAGAATCTTCGCAATTTTGTTTGGTGAGCGATGCGCGGTGGAGTACGCGTCAAAAGCCGCGCAACGGTAAATAAAATATGTTTAAGAAACCATGTAGAAGGAGATGCAGGTGTGTGTATGTGTTCGGGCAAAAGAGCTTGAACAAATTCAAAGTCAGACAGGCCGACGCGGAAGATGAATTAAGAAGCGAGCAGTACGAGCTCGCGCTCTAATTTCGACCATTGTCCCGAGAAGGTTGCGACGGTGGCGACGAGGAATCGCGAGGCGAATCAGTATGCGATAGGAGAGGCTGTTCGAGAAAGGGAGAGAAATGGGTTACGCGGCGAAGGGAGAAAGGCGAAATTTTTCGAAACGGCGCGAGAGCGGTTCCCGAATCGACGAAACGCAAACTGATTGGCTATTCGTTTGCGTAACCCATTGGTACCGGGGCAACGAAATAACGCGAATTCTGCGAATAACAAAGACCAGGGACGGTGTCTCTTTTACTTTTACGTCGGTTCCCGTTTGCCTCTCGGTTCGTGCAGGAAGATAATAGGCAATCGGTATGCGGGTGTTTGCGCAGGTCGAAGACCGGCCCGAGTAGCAAGGACAATGCCGCGCAACCCATTTCGTAATGGAACCTGCGGGTTCGGGACAGGTTGTGGCCCGGTCGTTGCAAAATAGGTTGAGCCGCTACGTCGAATGTCAAGTTCATTGACCGCGCCGCGCGCCGCGCCGGATAAAATGGAAATGCGCGGTTTCTTTCGATCACGGGCGAAACACGGTTGCACGCTGAGAAAGGCCAGTTCGGAAAAGAACAACACTCGGCGGAGAACATCGGTACGGTAGAAGAGAGAAGAAGAGAATCACAGCCGAGAAAGAAGCAACTAACAGTAAAACGCGGGCTCGCCCGTGAGTCGAAACGTTCATTGAATCCCTGGGAAAGCGAACCGTGTCTCGGTCTGTAACGCCGGCAGCCGAGGCCGCGGTCTCGAAGTGTGCTGTTACAAAATGGGTTATGCAGCGCGCGAAGAGAGTCAAGTTCAATAACCGGCGAGAATGGAAATCTGCGACCTAGCACAAATTCATTTCACTGGCGCCCGGAAAATCGACGCGATTTCGTTCCACGCTCTAGCAACTTCTCTAGCTGGCCATGAAGAAGACTGTCGAATCGGCGACCGTGAAACGAGAGACGAACAATTCGAAAAACCACTTCGAACAGATCGAGAATCTCTCGACGGCGTTCCAAATTGTTGATCGATTTTCGGGTCAACGTTGTATACTCGATAGTTCGAAGTCTATCGATAGGCTTCTCAACGACTGTTTCCAATCGAAAAGGAACGCGAAAATCTTCTTTCGGAAAATAACCCCTGAAGATGGCTTGTTGGTTCATGACCAAAATCGCGGATGCCGTTGTTGTAGACGGATACCGGTACGCATGTGTGTCGCGCCAGTTCTAAGTAGATCGATCGACAGTTGGAGGAAAATTGCGAAGTTGGGCGAGAACCGTAGAGTTCGCTGCGAGATTCAGGTGCAAGATGAGAATCGAAGATGAAGACGGATACCAATTCGAAGTGGATCGATCCGGTATCGATAAGTGAGAAAATAATATTCTACGATAAAAATAGGGAGTTTTCCGCAGCGGGCGAAGGAGCTGGAGACTGCAGGTAGTAGGCATGGTCGATTTCGGTGACGAAGACGAAGACGAAGAAGGAGACGGAGACGGAGACGGATACCGGTACGCCGGTGTGCCGCGCCGGTTCGAAGTGTGCTATTACAAAATGGGTTATGCAGCGCGCGAAGAGAGTCGGGTTCAACAACCGAGGGGAACGGTGAACCGAGGCGCGCAGGCCGGTAGCGAAAATGATATAGCGGTCGTCCGTGACTCTGCGGTGCGGTGCGGTGCGGTGCGGTGCGGAGAGCTCCGCGTACAGCGTATAGGAGGTCCTCGGCAGAGAACAGAAGGAACGGAAAGAGAGAGGGAACACCGGCGAACCAGCCGGTCGACCTCCACCACTGCCGTACTCTGCCGATCACGTGTCCCCATTGAAAGCGGCAAAGCGGCAAAGCGGACGGCCACGTACGACCAGACGACGACCAGAACCACTCGAGAACTGGCCTTCCAACGCGGCCGACCGGACACCCTCCGTTTCCACTTATGCTCGTGCTTATACTACTCTCCGAGCCTGAGACGCGACTCCTGCGTTTCAACCGCCTTCGCACGCCCCACGCCATCCTCGCCACGCCGAGGATCTTTATGGAAAACAAAAGCTACACAAACATTTCGCTCTATTCTTAACCCTCCGTCTGCAACCTGCGTCGCTAATTGCCGCGGCGAGATCTTACTCTTGAATTTCTTTCTTTCCAATATCGATATTTCCCCATCGATGCTTTGAACGTTTGACGGTGGCCGAAGACACGTTGGACTTGCTACGATACATACCACGAATTTCATTCTGTTCGACGAGTAAAAGAATATCTAAACGTTCGTCAAAAAGCGATAAAGCAGACGGAACTTTGAACTGCTGTAGCTTTGCGTCTACCCAGAAGCCTCTACTTTCACCCCTCGGAATTAATTGCATTTTTCGAAGACACCTTTGTATTAAAATCTACACCGAAGATCTGAAGTTGATTTTTCTTCTGAAACATTTGGTACATTCAAGCGGATCTACAAACTCTGAAAAATTTTTTCTGCAAATCGTTTTTACGTATCATCGTAGAGGGAAGCTTTCCCTTTGCAACGAGTTTAGATGGACTGTAGCACGTTTTTTTCCCCAAAAATTACAACGGTTCAAAGACGAGCGTAAATTTTTCCAAGTGAAAACTTTCTCGGTGTTACACCTTCGGTGATTTTTCCCTTTTTATCTCGCGCTCGTGCTTCTACTTCTCCGAAAACCCGTAGAGCCCGTAGATTTCTCCGTCTGGATGTAGGTTACCGTTTTCGTCGAAGAACATCCTGACTGGCAGTTTGCAACGGTCTGAGCGAATCTCGAGTGCCACGAATCGGCGAGGAATCGAATTGGCCACGAGAAAAGCCTTGATTCGGTCACGGTTGGTTCGTGACTTCGCCGACGATGAAGAACAATCCCGGGCGCCCTCGACTGTCATTGTCCTGTCGAGATCGATGAAACGATACCGAGAATTCAGGGCCGCCCCGGCTCGATCGGCTAATCACGATCCGCGGAACGTTTTACGCTTCGACCGTTGCACGTCGATGGACGACGCACAGTGGGCAAAAACGGCCTTTTTCGATTCAAAATCAAAGAACTTTCGATAGGAATGAGGTAGAGCGATGAAATTTTTTTTAAATGAAAGCTGAAACTTTGTAGAATATGGGAAAAATAGGGAGATTACGGTACGAACGATTTTTAACCTTGAGAAAATTCGTTAAAGTTGCACAATTTTAAGAAAGTGCCAGTAGTAATAACAGCGATACGTCAAGTGATGACGAGATGTGAAGTGCTTCATGTTTCGTAAGTAACTCAAAACGTTAAAATACTTCATTATTATTATTTTTATTGTGTTTTATATATGAGAATACGATGTACATTCAAACTAGTGTGTTATCAAGTCATTTTAACGAAAAAATTTCATTAATTTGTGTCACAAAAATCTATTTTTTTCAAAAACCAGAGGTCGTAGAAAAATTTTGAAAACAGATTTGAAATCAGCGTGAAAAAATCTATGGGAAACGATATGTAGCATGTTAAAACAAAATTTTCCGCGCGTATTAGCGGCAAAAACAAAATTTTCTTGAAATTGTGCAACTTTAACGAATTTTCTGAAGGTTAAAAAACGTTCGTACCGTAATCTCCCTATTTTTCCCATATTCTACAAAGTTTCAGCTTTCATTTAAAAAAAATTTCATCGCTCTACCTCATTCCTATCGAAAGTTCTTTGATTTTGGATCGAAAAAGGCCGTTTTTGCCCACTGTGCGACGTCGCCTTATTCTTCGGATCTGCTCGAAGGAGGTTCGAGGTCCTGGACCTCGAAAAAACGGCCAGGACACGATGTGTCTCTGACCCGACGGCAACTCGAATTCGTCTCTCGCCTCACAGATTACGTAACTGCTGGAGGATGCCGGCGTTACCTTTTACGGTGCGCGCTCGCGCGCTCTCGCACTCTTCCCACGTTAATGCACGCTATTAGCTAAATTATCGATCGCCCTCGCCCTCTCCCTCGTTACCCGCGGAAAATTTGATTCTCAGCGGTGACGACCACTTACCAACTCGTCTCTCTCCTAGGACGCACTTTTCCGCGCGGCACACGATTAGCCTATTCACGGCATCTCGAGTCCCAAGGCGGCGAACTTGAAGACTGCAAACGGTTCGCCGATGTTTTCGCGACAGTTTTTACCCTAACGCCGATTTCGAGATCCGAAGAAGGTAGAGAGTGCTCCGAGTCCTTCGAGTCGTCGAGTTCCTTACGGCCAACCGTGTACCTAAACCGGGACAATTAACCGTTGCGTGTAAAATAAAAATTATTTGGATTTTCAAGAAGCGGAAGACATTAAATTTTTTACTTTTAAGTGGTCTTAATAAATTGAAAATAATATATCGACGGTCTTGATGGATGTTTTAAATTGCATTGACTCGTTTTTGTCTCAAGTGCATGTAATGACCTTTTGCACTCGGAGGCCTACCAGCTCAATTTCATTCTTGCCCGTCTCCGATGTCAATTTGGCACATTTTTACGCTGACACGGAAAATACATAGTCGTGTGTAGCGCGTAAATTTGGTTGAGAAAATGAAATGCAAGAGAGCAGTTCGTTAACGAGAAAAATATTTTGATGAAAAGTACTTCGCAAAGGAACAAAACGCACGAAACGAAACAGTTACATTTTTTATTGAATTTCAATTGTCTTTGAGATTGAGTTAAACCGGAGAGGATCGAATTTGCAAAATTCGTATTTTAGAATTGAATTCGGAATTTTCCTTGCATTAAAGAAATTGCTGGTACTTCGTGGTACTACTTTGACGATCACGGCCTCAGCTCGTTGCTGGCACAACTGGCCTCTGTTATCGCGAATGAATCGAACGGGCGCGCGGAGAGGATGAAAAAAAAAAATAATCAGGAAGCGAAAGAGAGAAAGAGAAAATGCAGAGGTGAACGCGGTGCAGGGAGGAAAAGTGAAGGAAAGAGAGATGAAGGAAGAGCACGGTGGACTCCTACCGAAAACGAATTCGGTTTTACTTTTGGCCACGCCTTCGCCGTACAGCCGTGGCCGGGGCAACGGTGCTTTTACGCACCTGTAGACGCACGCATAGATGACGACGACGACGGCGACGACGGCGACGACAACAACGACGACGCACAACGACAACAACAACGACGGACAATGGCGCAACGACGACAACACGCGTGCATAGTGGCCCACGTGTAAACCTCTTCACGTATTCATGGTTTTACGACCGTTTGGTCGCGTCCTACCTGTACGGTACCTCGGTATACACAAGCTGTATGTACAGTTAGGCGAGTGACGCGGTTTGGTTTCGACGCTGCTCCGCTCCTGTCCGCTCCGCGTCGGAACGCCTGCGACGATACGCAGGGGCGGCGGATCGAGCGACGTCTCCTTTGCTCCTCAACCAATTTTTTCCCCCTTTTCGCCGAAAGGATTCGCGTCGAGTCACGCTATATTTGTTTTTTTTAGCCAAGTTCCGATCCGAAACGCCGCAGAAAAAGCCGAACGAGACCGGCGACTCAATTAATTGCACGTTACGCCTGCTGAAAGGAAGAAAGAGCGCGCGGAATCGCGTTGCGGTCACGAGTTGAATAACATCTCCAGTGTTACGAATTTACAACAGTCGAAAAATTCTGAAAACACTGCATTCCTCTCTTGTACAGTGAGCTTACGATGACTCGTTTTTCCTACCTTCGACCGATTAAGTATTCGAAGAAACTGTTCTATCTCGTATTTTTGAAGAAAAATTGGCTAAAATCGATCCTTGGCTGAGAGTCGTGGACTTGTAAAGGTTACAGAACAACCGCTGGTTGACGAGGGTTGAAATCTGATTTTATGCATTTACAATAGAAATCAGTAGTCGACGCTTGATAGCGTTGTATTATCAACTTGTCGAAACGATTAAGCGTCGATACAAATTTCTATGTAACCTCTATTTTGCATAAAGATCGGCAGTCTAATAATAGAAATCGGATTGACTTTCACGCGTTGTTTACAAGTTCTCGTTGCCTGTAGAATGTTCTCGAAGACTTTAGAAATAGTAGTTCAACGGTGCAAACAACAACGACTCTAGATTTTTCCTAGCTTTCGAGCAATTGTCAAAAAGAGATTGTAAACACAGAGGTACGAACAAGAAGAAAATGGGAGGAGACGATCGAAGGGAGAAGGTCGCTCGTTTAGGAGGATTTTCGCAGGAGTAAGAAGTCTCGAGCACGAGGACGTTTAAAGTTCGTTCACCGCTGGCGAACACTGTCCCCGTCCGTCCCTGTCTCGGTTCGCGAACGGTCTTGTACGTGTTGCGTATAGAATATATAGGCGTAAAAGGGGGTCCCCTATGGGGGTATCGGAACCTCGTTACTCAGCGCACCATGCCTATGGTGTGGTCCAAGTCCAAGTCCAAGTAGACCTCCAAGTGGGACAATGACCGGCAGAGACCTTCTTTCAGATCCGTGGCGAGAGAGAATGGAAGGTGGCCGGTGAACGAGGAGAGAAACAAGGACGAAGCGGCCGAGCGAGCGAGCAAGAGAGTAAGCGAGCAAGCGAGCAAGCGAGGAGGAGACGACGGCGGCACAGAAAACCGCTTGGAGGGGAATGGAGGGGCGTTCGCGAACTCACTTCGCTAATTCACTTGCTCGTTGCTTTTCCGGTTTACATTTTGCTACCAGCCGAGAGTACGTCGGCCTTTAAAGACCAGCTCTAGTCGCCGCACCGCGCCGCGGCTCTAGGCCTCTCGCTCGTGAAACGCCGTCAAACGGGACTTTGATTTTCAAGGGGGTCCCGCTGCGCCGGTCGTCTCGACTCGCCGATCTCGATGCCGATACAAACGCCTACTCCACGCTTCAGGGTGAATTAGCCCCTTGCAATTTCATCCCGACAGTCCGCACCGACCCGTGTCTACTATTTCACGACGCTCTACGCGCGCGAACGTAGACAATCAAATAGCAACGTCCAACGTCAAATTAGACACTCGAACATAATGTTCGGAGAATCCTGACCTTTCTTCTGCTAAATTGTTTCGGTGTTTCCTAAGAGATGGTACGTTCAATGAGATGTTTTAACACTAAAAATAGACAAAGCAACAAATGCTGGTAGCGAACTTATTAAAAGAGTGAAGCTTGGTATTCGAAAGCCAGAACGTCGCTGCAACGTCATCAAGGGGGGTATCAGCGAAAGAGTTTCGCTCCTCTCGGCGAACGGAGTATCGAAATATTCGAGGACCGTCGACGATCTATACTCGGTCGAAGAACTGGTTTCCGAAGTTCCCAGAAGCAGCGAGCGCTGCGCAAATTATTTTCGGCCAGGGTGGTTCGCTCATGAAAATTCAAATCGGCTAACGGAACGGACTCGGCTTCTGCGAGTTCGTTTCTCTCTTTTTGCCCGAGAGCGGCGAGCGTGCGCGCGAGCGCGAGCGTAAAAAAATTAGTGGTGGTTTTTTGTCGTCGTCGTCGTCGCGGAAACAATGATCGTAGTCGCGCGACGTTAGCGCGAGCGCAACGCAGACAGCGCTTTCTACAAAAACGCTTGGAACGCAACATGTCCCGGTTGAAAGCCTTAAGGGTCGTCGACTCCGCTGGCTCGGCGAACCGTCGACCTTCTTACGGGCCGTCCAGACCTTTCTTAACCGATGGATTCGACGGTTTCCGGGGCCCTTTCCCTCTTTAACGTCGGGGACGCTGCAGTTTCCGGCGGAGACAAAGTTTACGCGGGAAAATTCGTAGATTCCGAGAACTTTGGGAGAGCGGAGTTCGCTGAACCGTCGAAAATTCCTAGACGCGACGATGAAATTCGCAAACAGCCCCCGGGGATGTCTTGTTTCGGCCATCGTTTTAGACAAATTTCAGCCCGTTACTACCGAGAACTGGTGCCCGTGTTCTGCGAGCCTGTTCGCGCGCGCGCGCGTGTGTGCGTGTACACACGCAATCGCATGCAGGCGTGCGAGCGTGCGAGCGAACGTTCGCCTGGCCCGTTATCCTCTAAAGTAACAGTTACGAGAGTGTGGCCGCGAGAGAGGTAAAGCACCTTGCGTACACCATGGAGCGGTTCGATTCGAATGGGTTCCATGGAAACGGTATTTCCGGTACACATTCGGTTTTCTATTCGCGGACGGTGTTACGCGCCGCGTCTGATTAGAAACTTCACGGCCCTTGCCACGCGCGCGCGCGTTATTCCGCTTTTATTCCGCCGCGCGTTGATGGCCCGCAGCACCGTCGCACCGGGGCGCACCGGCGCACCGGCGTTCACCAAGGACCACGGGGAGCTTTAATTTCCCTTTCGTCGGGACGAAAAAGCCACTCGACGCAGCCGGATCGATAAAACGACGGAGAGCGTCGCACGCCACCCGATCCCGACCCCCCCCCCCCCCTCCCGGACGTCTGTTTCGATCGGGGGAAACCTCGACTAAACTCGTTCCTGCCGGATTCGCCGAATCGATTAACCTTTCGATACGAATCGGGTCGAATTTTTCACTCGTCTTTGCCCCTGTTTCGACCCCTCGGTTTTCGATTTCCTTCGGCGGCTACGGTTTATAGTCCCCAATTGTTCGCACGGCTTCCGAGTTGTTGACAATTTTCACGAAACTTCTACCGGCATAAAATGCAATATGATGCAACGTTTGAAATGATTACGCGAATAAACTGTTTAAACGAGACTTGACGGGATGTCGGCAATCTTCTCTTGGCCCCTCGAAAGTGATCATCGGGGTTACCTGATAAGCGGACTGCGGATCTTCATGGAAAATAAAAATTGTCTGCATCGATTACAAACAATAAAAACTAAATAGAATATTATTTACTTTGCTTGCCAGTTTTAATAGATGAGAAATAGTATGTTGACATTCGAAATGTTTTAAATTTTCCTGCAATTTTATCCTAGAATTTTATCTACTCAATTTTGTTGTAAATGCATAAAAATCCGCAAAATAAATAAATCCTCTTCCTGAATTGCAACAAACTGGAGGGAAACAGCAATTTATTTTCTTTCTTACTCTGCTTAGCAGATTGAATGTAATGTTATAGTATATGTTTAAGCTCTTGGGAGACAGAATTATTCGTCCAAAAACCAGTTTTTGCGTTATTGCATTCAGTGTAGCGAATACGGTTGGAAGTCGGTAAAATGCAAGTTCAGGGTGTTATCACTAGACATCGGATGTTTATGCAATTTCCAATTTTTATAGAAACATTTTAAGAAAGTGGAATGAAATAAAATTTTATTTTTAATGGGGACAGCCTTTGTAGATCCAAAGCAAATAAAAATCGTGTTAAATTCTCTCGAATTTTATATTATAGCATTTTTTTAACATTTCCATAAGCCATAAATGCATAAAGATCCGATGTCTAGTTATCACGTTTACCTCGCTGAACAAATGACTGTTATTTTATGGAATTTTTCCTGCTACTGCGTTGGCAAAGCGTTAAAGGTTTCTTGGACTACGTTCCGAAAATGTCTAACCTATCGTCAACTTCGTACTTATATCGTTTTAAGAAAATGAAACGTTTGCTACGATTCGGGAACACACGTGTGAGCTGATCGACGCGAGGAAATTCGCGGTGTATCGTCGACGTGACACGAGGGGACACACCGAAAATCTCGGCGAGAATCTCTCGCGAGAAGCGCTCGAACCGAAGGAAATTAATATATCTGGTACAGTCGTTCCACCGAGGAGGGAAAAGATCGACGACCCGGGGAACGTATCTGGGTTAGTAGTCGTCGGCGATTCACGCGGAAACTTCTCTCGCTAGGAGGCCTCGGCGGCGTGGAAATCCGCGAGAGGTGAATCGGTGTGTACAACCGAGCGAGCGTGTGTCCCTCGAAAAGTGAAATTTCGGCCGAGCCGAGACTCGGTCCGGGCCGGGCCGGGCCGGACCGGGCTGGGCCACGCCGCGTGGCGACGAAATTTCGTCACACGGTTTCGGTCGGGTCGTCGACCTCGCCCACATAGCGGGTCCACTCTCTTTCGGTGGTCGTATCGCGAAATCACGGAGAGCTCTCGGAGCGGCGGCCCAATGGGCGAAAAAAGGCTTTCCGCCGATTGAAATGAAAATATTTTGCAAGTCTCAGCGCACACGGGATTCGAGGTGGCTCGGGCACGATCGTTTCTCGAGTCTACGGAGATGCCATGTTTACGAGCGAGCGCGCGCGGTCAAATTGAATTATTTTCGAATTTTCGGGGAAAGTAGTCGCTGCTCCGGTCGAATTAAAAGCGACCCGCTGCCGTTAAATTTCGCACGCGCGACGGGATTAAACGAAATTATTTTGTTCCCGACGGCGCACAGTGGGCAAAAACGGCCTTTTTCGATTCAAAATCAAAGAACTTTCGATAGGAATGAGGCAGAGCGATGAATTTTTTTTTAAATGAAAGCTGAAACTTTGTAGAATAGGGGAAAAATAGGGAGATTACGGTACGAACGTTTTTTAACCTTGATAAAATTCGTTAAAGTTGCACAATTTCAAGAAAATTTTGTTTTTGCCGCTAATACGCGCGGAAAATTTTTTTTTAACATGCTACATATCGTTTCCCATAGATTTTTTCACGCTGATTTCAAATCTGTTTTCAACATTTGTCTACGACCTCTGGTTTATGAAAAAAATAGATTTTTGTGACACAAATTAATGAAAGTTTTTCGTTAAAATGACTTGATAACACACAAGTTTGAAAGTATATCGTATTCTCATATATAAAACGCAATAAAAATAATAAAAGTATTTTAACGTTTCGAGTTACTTACGAAACATGAAGCACTTCACAGCTCGTCATCGCTTGACGTATCGCTGTCATTACTACAGGCACTTTCTTGAAATTGTGCAACTTTAACGAATTTTCTCAAAGTTAAAAAACGTTGGTACCGTAATCTCCCTATTTTTCCTATATTCTACAAAGTTTCAGCTTTCATTTAAAAAAAATTTCATCGCTCTACCGCATTCCTATCGAAAGTTCTTTGATTTTGAATCGAAAAAGGTCGTTTTTGCCCACTGTGCGGCGCGGCACGGCGAGAAGGAGGCGGGACACGCGAACGCGCGAACAGAGGCTGGCCACCGATAAAGCGCAATTACCACTATAAATTTGATTCCACCAGCGGAGGCATTTCCATGGAATTACGAATAAATCACCGCTCCGGCCCCCCGTGATATTCTATTAATTTCAGGAACACCGCCGAGTGAATTATCGAGAGTCGATACACACCGATCCCGGCCACGTCGCAGCATCGCGTCGCATCCCAAACGAGTCCCGACGAATATCGCGACGGGTCGAATAGCATCTCGCGACCCGTCGTTCGCGGTAAATATTTTTCTTCGGGTCATCGAACGGGCCGTAGAAAATTTCCATGGTACGCGCATCTTGTTCTACTTCCGTCGGGGTCTATCGTTACTTTTTTTTTATTTCTTTCGTTGCTGCGCGGACCGAGACCCACGTTTCTTTCTACCGAATTTGTTTTTTTCTTTCTTTTTTGAAGAGGCAACTTTTACTCGGGCATAACAAGTGCGAATGAACGCGGAGATATACGGGCTGTTTCGTTTATCTGAAAACGGAAATATCTCGTGACGCACTGAAGTTGCGAAAAAAATTTGTTCACAAAAATTGTTCGGTGTGAAGGGAACGATCATATGGTGTAATTGTTTTTTTTTTCAATAAGCGTGGTATTAAAAGAGCAAAGATGTAAACGTGTTGAAAAATATCAAATAAACACGGCAGAGTTGGAGAGGCATCGCAAGAATTTACACGTGTATAGACAAGTTCCGAGAAATTGCACTAATCTGGTATCGAACTCGTTCAATTCTATCGATTCTTGCACGTTTTGAAAGGTTTCGAAGATCTTTATACGCTTCGGACAATCGTCGCTGGAAATAAATATTACCTCAAAACGCCCATCGCCGATTAACCCCCCTAGCACTATGATTTATGATACCGGTAAATTGATTTCAGTCTCATTGTCGTCCAAATATCGACAGGAAAATAATGCGTGTTCAGAATTTGTTTCTGTTGGAGATCTTTGAGATCCTGAATTTTATAAGTAGATCTCTACGAAAAATAAAGATTTTCTGCTTCAATTGCAATAATGTGGAACAAAATAAAAATTCATTTCTCTTCGTACAATAGGTCTAGCAGGTTGATAATAATTTGTTTATCTGTTTCGTGTCTGTTCCAATACATTATAAAATCTGCAGTCTACTTACAAGACAAGGGGTTGAAAGTACTCGCAGAGAACAGTCTCGCAACGAACGGCGTGTCGGTATTATCTCGAGACGGGAATCGGTGGTTCGCGCGCGTGCGCGAGGCAGATTTCGTTCACGTAACCTTGCAGATGGAATCGAGACCGGTCTTCGGGATTAGGATCCGAGTAGGTTCGTCGAACTGCGTCGCTCGACTGATTGCGAGAGTGGAGCCCGCGTCTAGGTGGACGAAAAAAAGAGTCGCGCGCGCATCGATCGACATTTTCGTCGTTTTGTTTGGCGAACGTTACCGATCTCGGGCCTCTCTGGTCCAAGTTCGACGGTCGATTCCGTGAACTGGGTGTTCCCCAAACAAAAGAAACAATTGCCTCGGCGATCGGGGGTAGGGGTGAGAGAGAAAGGGACTCCGCTGGTTGAAAAGCGATGGGATTCGCGGAAGCACGTAACGAGAGAATTTTTATTATACCGACTATTCTTATCGGATTATCGGCTCGACTCGGCCCGAGAATCGACGGCTATTGTCGCCGGCGGTTTACGCGCGCTGTGGGGAAAAACGTTTCGGAAAGAAAATCGTTAGAGCTTTAGATTCCAGACCAGTCTCGATCGATTTCGGCCGATTTACATTCACGCGGCTCGTACGTGATCGGTGTATGCACCGACCCGTGAATGGGAAGAGAGCGTGTCGGGGGTGGGCAAAGGGTGGCGCTGGGGTTAAATGCACGTCCCCGTAAAGGGGTTGCTGGAGGACAACGGACGACGGACGAGGAGAGACCGTGCGAGAGGGACGCGCCATAGAAAAACCGCTCGCTCGAGCACACGGCGAACAAGGACGGAGAGAAAAACACCGTAGAATTTTTGTAGACGGACGTCTGGCTTGAAAATTTACCAGACCAGAAGGGATTTGTACTTCGATCCCGCAACGATCGCTTATTCGCTGACGCGATCGAGCTTACCCGAAGCGTACGATTTCAATTTTCGAGAAGAACGTTAACGCGACGACTCTTTGTACGCGAACCGATTAAACTTGCAACGGCGATCGTTTCAGCTAGACTTTCCAGTGCGAAGGGTTGCTAGATAAATGCTATTTCATTCGGTGTGTCTCTCGAGAACGCTGGCCTGCTCGTCGATCGGTGCACGAGGCTCCGTCGGTTCTTAGATCATTCGCCCACTCTTGCTCGCCGTATCGATTTCCGAGCGTTACATAAACCACCCCGGCGTTACAAAACCGAATCCTCTTACGGTGCTCCATTCCGAATTCTCCTCGAAACCGGGGATGTACGAAGACTGCTCGCACTCTACTCTCGAAAGTACCTTTGCCGAATCGTTAGAGGAACGCGAGATCAACGTGTCGAGACGCGTCGATGGCTGACGGATCCGGAGGATCCATGGTGCACGGCGTCGATCCGCGCGTCTTGGGTTTCATTAGGGAATGCATCGGTACGAGCGAGTGTGTTACGGTCGCGAGAGAAGTTATCCGAAGAATTAAACTTAGCAGCGGCGATCGGCGCATGCACCTTGTCGGCATCGACGAACAGAGACACAGAGCCGACAGAATGGAAAATCCGAGGACGAGGGAAAAAGCGAGAGACCGAGGGTGGGAGGAGGGAGTGAGGGTTAACGATAGACAGATAGGGAAAAGAAGCGGCAGTTCTAGGAAAAAGAAAAGGAGAGAGAAAGCGAGCGAGCGAGCGAGAGAGAGAGAGAGAGAGAGGGTGGGAGGGAGAGAGACACGGTTGCACGCGCTGAAGTAGAGCTGGAGGGGTTGAAAGGGGTAACGAGAGCGCGTTCGACGAAGAGGGGATGAAACGCGCGCGGTGCACCGAGCAGGACAGAAGAGGGAAATGCACGAGAGAGGCACGGCGGGTAAAGGAGGGTGGGAGGACAAAGAGGAACAAAGATAGAACGGGAAGGGGAACGAGGGCGGAATGATCGAACGGAGAAAGGGAACGAGACGGAGAAAGAGACCGGGACAGCAGAGAGCGACAGAAAAAGAAAGAGTGAAAGAGAGAAAGAGTGAGGGAGGTTGGAGCGGAAGAGAAGGAAAAGACCGAGAGAACGGTAGCACAGCAGGGTGGGTGAGGGAGGGTGGGTGAGTGAGTGAGTGAGTGAGAGAGGGGCGGGGGGAGAACCTCTGGCAACGGGTCGATCGAAAGCGCAGCGCAGAGAAATGCACCACCTCTGCTCTGGTCTGGCAGCTTTGCTGGCACACCACCGCGTCCGCGTTCGAGAGAGAGAGAAAGAGAGAGAAACGAGCGCGAGAGAAACGGAGAACGATGTAGCGGAGAGGGAGCGAGGGAGAGAGAAACAGAGAGAGGGATAGCCAGCGACCAATACCGACGCAGGGGGAGGACGAGCCAAGCCGACTCGCGTTGGGCTAGGTCAGGTCTACCCGAGTTCCACACACTGCTCTCTGCGTGTGCCATCCAAAGAGAGACCCCGAAGGCGGAGACCACCCTCGAAAAAAAGGGTTGAAACGCGACGGTACTCACGGGGAAAACGCGTGTCCGGTTATCCTCGTCGGTTCGTTATTGTGCGCGCCGGTTCCGCGGTGTAATTCTGTCCTTGGTGCTCGACGGAAATCTGCGTCGCGAGCCGAGTTTTGTGTCCGGCGTTATCGGCGCAAAGCGTGGCGTGTGCTCGCGGATCTCGCTCGCCCTCGGCTTCGCGAGAAATATCGCCGTGGTTCCGTGTCTCCCGTTCGACGAGAAAAACAACGTCGCCGATCGACGACGACCGACTCACCGATTTACTCCGTTTCCGGTACATGGTTCGCGTTGCTCGTGAACTGCGTTCGCGAACCCGATCGACCGGCTCACCCCCGTACGAGTTCGAGCGGTTTCCCGTCCCGGTTGTTACACCTGGGAAAGTAAAATAGGGTCGGAGGAGGGGGTGCGAGACGGAAAGAGGTGAAGCACGTCCAAGTGGTTGGTTCTCTCTCGCGCGTGTGTGTGCGCGAGTGTGTGCATTCGTAAAGAGAAGGAGAGTGGTGAGAGGAAGAAGCGTGTGCCACCCCGGACGATTTTCTCTCCGTAACCCGAAGAAGATCCCGACGATCTTCGTACGATCTCGACCGGGTCGACTCGAAGAGAGACGCAAAGAAGAGATTCGCGGAGAGTAGGATCGAAGGGGTGCGATCGCCGCCCCGGAGTCCTTCCGAGCATAGTTGTTGACAAACAACGAGAACGGAGAGAGTGCGAGTGGTTGATCGAGAGTCGGGTGCAACGGCAGCACCGATCCCAACAACTTCTTTTCCTCGATGTCCTGATAATCGATAAGCGTCGTATAGGTGGCAGAGGACCGCCTAGGTCGGCAGCGATCGGCCTTATCGACGTCGAGAGAGATTTCGCCTTGGCTTCGGACATTTTCAAATAAATGTTGAACAACACCGGCGCGTTTCGTCCCTCGACGCGAGGCCGCTGCTACTCCAGGCTCCCGAGTCTGCCCAGAGTCGTCGGGATGCCGATCTCCCTTAAGAATCACAGGATCACGTAAAGATACCGGGCGCCAGGAGTGTTTGGTCTCTCCTCTGTACTAAGCGGCACACCGATCCGAGACCGAGATCGGAAACGCGACGAGAGCACAGCATAGCAGAGCCACAGGCCCCAGGGCAGGGATCGCAGGGGATTCGTCGACTCTCGCAGGTCGCGAACCGATGCGTCAAAAGGCGTGAGTAACGTGCGTAACGGTGCACCGCACTCTCCGAGCATCGGCCACCACCACCGTGATCGTCTCTTCCTGTAAATCGCATTCCTAACGACGAAACTTCGGTGGAAAGCGCAGAGGGATCGTGCGCCTTCGAACTCGAAAATTCGATCTCGAAGCAACAAACGATCCTTCCGAGGCTATTCCGAGATTTTCCATCGGGAACGGGTTGGGTCGTTCACCAAAAAAGTTGATGCAACGTTCGCCGCGGTTACAGGGATTCGCAACGGCTCGATCGTCGCCGAGCTAGGAACATTGATCGGTGGAACACCGTCGATGCGTTTTGCAAAGACGCGAGAAAGAAAGGGAACGCGTCCTAAGGGCAAAGTGAACGTGGGAGTAATAGAGAGGGAGACAAGGAGAGAGAGAGAGAGAGGGAGGAGAAGGAGGAGGAACGACGCTTCGTCGTTCGCGGAAAAGAACGTCGAGACTCTAGAGAGCGAAGGGTAAAAGATCCGTTGTGCGAAAGGGTTGAAACGACGGGGTCGGGTATGAGGGGGATGGAGGCACGAGGGAGGCAAAAAGTTACGCGGAAAGTTAACGAATAGTGAACGGGCTGATAGTGCGCGATTTCCACGGAAATGGAAATTCAACGAGTAGCGAAAACCCCCGACCGCGCGGGCGTGCGGGGTCGCGCGAGGGGTTGAAAGGGGGGTGAAACGGGGCGAAAGGAGGGGACGGGGCAGGGGGCGGACTTCGGAGTTTATGCCCCGTCCCGGCCCCCTCCCTCTCACCCCTGCAGTCGATCAATGCGTGGACGGATTTCACTTTCGCGGTGTTAAAGTGTTGCACCGCCGCCGATTCAGTAGAAGGAAAAAAATGCGATTTTCGCGCAGCACGTGACTACATCTCAATGGGACAGGATTCGCGGGGTGTTTTTTCGGTAGGCCGCAACGTTCCCCGATGCGTTTCTTCTTTTAAACGACTATCCTCGCGGGGAACGCGCGTTATCAACCGGGTGACACTTTCGAAACGTTTCGAGGATTATCGATCGAATCGATTCACCGGGGGCGGGGCGGTGGAGGGGCGGAATCGAAACTATTTATAACGGGCAGCGTTCGTTATTACGCGCGGTACCTTCTAATAATACGTCGCAATTTCCGCGTCTCTTTTTTGCCACGCGATAATCGACGCCCGACACACGGAAAACAGCGAGAGATCGACCGCTACTGTCGACGACCCTCATGGACGAAGCTTGCAAATCGGCGAAACAGCGTGTCTCTGTTTTTTTCTTTCTTTCTCTCTCTCTCTCTCTCTCTCTCTCTCTCTCTCTGTCTATCTCTCCGATCTATGCGTACCAGTCGCGTTTGTTCGTCGGAACAAGCGAGAAAGTCGATCGAAGACACTCGCGCCGGGACTGGAACATAACGGCGCCTGGATATGTGCTAAACTTTTAGTAAACAACTCGCGGTTATAACGGTACCTAGATGCGTATCGAATCGCCGGGTTCCCGAGGTGTACGGTCGAACAACCGCGCCGGTCGATCACGAACTTTGCTCGGTACACCGCCGCTTCACAAAGAGTATACATACGTCCATACATACATCGAACACATACACACACCGTTTCTCCGCTCGTTTCTTCTGTTTTTAGCCGGCGTTGTAGCCAAGAGTCCAACGAACCCAAACTAACGTCACCTTTTTTTCTTGTGTGTTTCTCTGTGCAGTGAAGGATGGAGGCCAGCGAGTGGGATCACGCGACCTTGAGGGAAGAGGAATTCGAGCAGCATGCCGTGTATTTGGTACCGGACGTGGGGGCGTCGCCAGGCGACGCGAACCGCGCGGAAGCGTCCCTGCCGAGAAATTTGGTCCTCAAGCCTTCTCAGGCCCTCCACGATGTACGTTCCTCCGCCAAAGAATCATTTCTCGAGACCTCCTCGGTGAGAGTCGCGAGACCCTCTACACGATCACGCACGAATCTCCCTTTCCTCGATCGATTTCGGCTCGATTACGATCGACGCGTCCGTAGGAAACCTTTGGAAAACTGTTTTGCTCGCGTCGCGTCGCGTCGCGTCGGGTCGGTCAAGTTGAACGATTCGGATACCGATCCGGCTCTGTCGAGCTAATTAACTTAGCGAGCGTCGTGACCTACAGTCCAAGTCAATCGTCACACTTTCCTCGGTGACAGCGATCGAGCGAGGAAGAGAGAGGACGATAGCTGCACGATTCTCGCACATATCGGGCTCGGACGTAACTGATACGCGCCCGATACCCGCTACCGGTTCAATGTCTCCGATCGCTTCGCGGAAGCGCGATTTTCCAGTCGATGGTTCACCTTGGACCGGCGTTTTTCCATTGAAATTTCCATTACTCTCGTCAACTTTTGCACACGACAAACGTGGAACATTTTCAAAATTATATCCACGCGATTCGGAGGAGAAGGTTCGCTTCGAACTGGAATAAGGTGTAATCATTTTTCCCGGCTTTTGATGCCTCGTAAGCGATATTTCGCTTCCGATAACCGGCGTTTTTCCAATTAAATTTTTAATACTTTCACTCGATGAACGTTTGCTCGAATCGGGAGAAGGTGTAACAGTCCGATAGAGTTCTCCGCGCACCTTTTCCCCCGCTTTTGATTCCTCGTAGGCGCGAGCAATCCTTTGCGCCGCGGAAATAGACGGTCGCGGGTCTCTAAAAATATTCCTTGGATAAAACTGTTGAATATGACGTCTATTCCGACGACGACCCGAATCGACGATCGTTCCTCGCGAGTATTTCGGTTCGGTAGTCTGCTGGAAGCTCGACGTTTCGAGCTCAGGAGAAAGCATTCCGTTTTTATCCGACTGTCCGGATTATTATTAACCCTCCGAAGGCGGACGTTTTTGACGATTTTATGCTAGCCGGTGGCCAAGCCCATTCAGATCCTCGCTTATCAATTCTTCGGGATCTATCCTCGAGCTACACCGGGACGCATCGATCCCTTCGTTACACCCTCTATAGAGCGACGACCAACGATATTTTATCGTCGAACGGACCGGACGGTATCTTGGTCCCGTGAGGGTCAGACGAAAGATTCGTGTGCGAGAATTCGTGGCAGCGGTCCTAACAAATCGAAACGAGTCCGATGCTTCGAAAGATCGATCCTTGCGTCGATACTCAAAATCGTAATAACTAAACTGCGTTTAACCCATTTGCATCGTAAGGAAATACGAAAAGGAGGCGTTTATCGCCAAACTTTTTTTCTATTATATTTAAGTACAAAAATGACTACAAGTAAAAGAACTTCGTATTTCATCATTATAAGAAAAAATAAATTGAGCATATATATATATACGCTCCGGTGATAGTGACCAGGAAAATTGTGCGTATATATACGCTAATGATGCAAATGCGTTGAGAACAGTACACCACGCCGATTCTGATGAATATTTAAAAATTGATTACACGTGGGTAAATTTTTAGACACGATGAGCTGTATCGTTTGCTTCCTAGAATTTGAACTTGGCCGTGAAAAATATTAAAAAGTCTATGATCACCAGCAAATTACGGTGGAAAGAAATTAACGATCGTGGACGTGGACACGTATAGAGGCATCGACGTAGTCGAGCTTGCCGCGTAGCTTGTCGACGAAATCTAAACGGAAGGTTCCGTGTGTGCGCAGGTGTTGGGAGTTTGGAGCACAAGTTACATACCGAAGGGGACCCGGTTCGGTCCGCTGGTGGGCCAAGTGTACACCAAGGACTCGGTGCCGGCCGACGCGAACCGGAAATACTTCTGGAGGGTAAGGACACCAATTCTCTGACCGGACACGAAAATACTCGGTGATCCGAGCACGCGAGCGGTGGAGGCCGGTCTCTCGCGGGATCGGTAATCGGAAAAAAAGCGCAGAGGGAACGGAAAGGGAAACGAGGAGGATAGAGAGAGAGAGAGAGAGAGAGAAGCCGGCAAAGACCAGAAACTGGTTTCAACCGATCTAAGCGAGCCTTAAAGCGAAACCCGCGAAGCCATTGATGCCTCGTAACGAATTGATGAGTTACGATAGAGAACTCGGATTCCCTCTCGATCCTCCCTGCTAAATCGTCGACGTTTCCCAGCCGCGTCGCTCTGCGATAACCACCGCGAGAATCAACTTCGGCGTGTTCGCGAGGAGAGCCATGTACCTCGTTTTGCACGGCGTGTTCGCGGACCCATAAAACCGTGGAATAAAGTCTCTGAAAGTCGCTGTTTTTCATCGACAGGTGTACAAGAACAACGAGCTGTTCTATTACATCGACGGTTATGACGTCCAGAAATCAAATTGGATGCGTTACGTAAACCCGGCTTATTCGTCCGAATCGCAGAACCTAATAGCATGCCAGTATAAGGTGAGTCGATCTACGCTCCGTCGTCCTGATGAATCTACGCCGCCTCGAGACCGACACCGAAGGCCTTGTTCTTTCTCGTTACAGATGAACATTTATTTTTACACGATCAAGCCGATACTACCGAACCAAGAGCTGTTGGTCTGGTACTGCAGAGAGTTCGCGGAGAGGCTGAATTACCCGTTAACTGGCGAGCTGATGCTTCAAAGAATACGTGAGTATGCTCGAGAAATTGTCACCGATGTACACAGGTTTTGCGCTACAAATTAATCCTTCTGGTAGGTCTCGTTCAACCTTTTACAACTCAAAGCTTTTTACAAATTTGGCAAACGGCAACACGGACACCGTACGACTTTTGAATCGTCTACCGGATGAGTTTGATTCGCAAAAATGCGAACGAACCCTGCAAAAGGATTAATTTGTAGCGAAGACAACCTGCGCGAGAGGATCTCGCGGAGAATGACACGACACGATTTCTCTCGGTTTCAGGACAACAAGTACAACAATCGGCGTTGCCGAACGAGCTGCCGCCGAGCGTGGACACGGTCTCGCCGCTGAAGGACCCGTCGATCTACGAGAGACGATCGCAGATGACGCCGACCGATGGATCGGTGCGATCCGACGAGGGCTACCACTCGAACGGCTACCACGACGAGGTGCTCACGCCGCCGGAGGAGAGCAGCGAGTCCGACTCGGAGAACAACTACGTGCTGGACTTCAGCAAGAACTCGAAGACGTCGGTGTGCAGCAACGAGGTGCTCGACAAGCAGGACAACGCGGCCGCGAAGAACGAGTACAGGAAGGTCAAGATCAAGATCACCAAGACCTACGGGAACTTCCAGGCGTCGAAGACCGGGCTGGACGGCGGCGCCGGGAAGGACAAGGACCAGCAGGAGTTGTCGAGCAGAGCGGCGACGCCCGAGTTGCAGAAATCGGTAACGCCGCCGACGATGCTGTTGCAGAAGAACGCGGTGGTGCTCTCGACGGTGAACGAGGACGAGATCCACGAGAAGAACGCGAAACCGTTCTACGAGCCCGAGGTCAAAGGCAACATGCCCGGTTCCGGGAGGCCGGCCTACCTGGCCAGTCCCAGCAGTTCCATCCTCGAGAACATCCTGCTGCGCAGCAGCACCGACAACAACAACAACCACAGCCACGGTCACGGACATCACCATAACGGCGCGGCTATGCAGCATCATCAGCAACAACAACAGCAACAACAACAGCAGCAACAACAGCAACAACAACACCAGCAACATCATCAGATCCACCATCAGACCCACGTGGACTCGGTGACTCCGCCTCCGTCCAGTCCAACGGAGATGGCCTACTCGTACAAGAAGTCTCATCGTTACGGGAACATTCTCCCGTGCAGCCCGGACTCGAGCTCGAACCTGCCGATGCAAGCGGACACGTGCGTGAACTCGACCACCAGCGGGAACAGCGCGCTGCCGATGCAGAGTCCGACGAGCAACTTGCACTCGAGCACCGGCCCGGGGAACACGGGCCTGCAGTCCCATCCGGGGAGCATCCATTCGTCCAGCAACCCGAGCAATCACCACTCGAGCGGGAGCGTGTTGTCCTCGAGCACGATACTGACGTCGAGCACCGGCATACACGCGTCCCCGGTCCCGACCAGTAGCGGCGGCGGTGGCAGTGGCGGTGGTGCTGGTAGCAGCTGTCCGACCAAGAGGAAGAGCAAATCTCCGTCGCCGTCGGGGACGGTCCAGGGTGCCGCCACGACCTCCACGATCCTCTACTCGAGCTCGGGCGGCTGTCAGATCGAGTCGAGCCCGGTCTATCCGAACTCCGCCGCCAGCGCCAACCAGAGCGTGTCCATCTCGCCGATCCAGTCGCCGTCCTCCTACCCGTACGGCATCTACCATCAGAACAGCTCGTTGCACCACAACGTCGCCCCGTTGTCGATAAACTGCACCGCCTACTCGCCGACCCCGAGTGGGAACGTCGTCTACGAGAGGCCGGACGGCAGGAGGCTCGAGGCGGTGACCAGCAGTCATCAGCTACCGACCTCCTCCACCATGCAGATCGACACCAATCAGGCGTTGATCGCCGGCACGCACAACCTACACCTCGGACACCATCCCGGCCTCACCATACACGCGAACTCCTCCTCGTTGAACCGGTACTCGCCCGCGAGCTCGCTGTCCCCGGACGACCACGGCTGCTCACAGAGCGGCTCCCTCAGCCCGAACTCCCAGGGCTCCAGGGGATACAGATCCCTGCCCTACCCGCTCAAGAAGAAGGACGGCAAGATGCACTACGAATGCAACGTCTGTTGCAAGACCTTCGGCCAGCTGTCCAACCTCAAGGTACACCTGAGGACGCACTCCGGCGAAAGGCCGTTCAAGTGCAACGTCTGCACCAAGAGCTTCACGCAACTGGCGCATCTGCAGAAGCACCATCTCGTCCACACCGGTGAGTCTTTCGAACGATGCTACTTTGCTATCCGAGAGCCTGCTCTGAGCTGTTGTTGTTGTTGTTATCGTTGAAGACAACGGTCGTGGACCTTTACGCTAATTGTCGCAGAAAGATTCGAACGAGAGAATTTGTTTCGTTGATTCAACCAAGTATAATTACCATATGAAGTAGAATGTCCTTGCGAGGAAAGGTAGCCTAAGATAGACCTGTGCCTACTTTGAGCCTGTATCTTACGGAAGAAGAGCACTTGCGGTATCGTTTATGCTACTAGTTGATTAAGAATTCTGCTTTGGAAGAACATTTACAATATTATCACCAGTACCGATTGGTCATTATATTAGGTCGCCCCATAAGTTCGTGCCGTCTACTCTTGTACCGTTCAAATTCTAAAAATAAAATATGTAATCACTAGACAGCGGATCTTTATGCATTTATCTAGAAAGGCTGTTCCCATTAAAAATAGGATTTTATTTCATTCCACTTTCTTAAAATGTTTCTATAAAAATTGGAAATTGCATAAACATCCGATGTCTAGTAATCACCCTTCTATTCCACAACCTCTTCTGACCTTTTTGGCAAAGACATCGTACCGTCGCTATAAAATTTTTGCGGTTTTTCATTAAAATACTTTTCAATGGAGAATAATATAAACATATCCACGGCACAAACTTATGGGACGACCTAATAAATTGGATACAACCTAGGAGCTGGTCCATATGTTCGGACTGGGATTCTTTGTGCAAAATAAAAATTCCAGAGTCGATTGTCAGAACCAAAAATTCGATAGAAATGTATTTTTCTTTTTAATCGTTTTAATACGTCCAAAATAATGTGGTAACAGAAGTACTTCTACCGTCTTCGCAATCGTGTATTTCAACGATTCATTCTCGTCGTAAATATAATCATAAAATCGTACATAAAATCCTCAATCTAAAAATGTGAATCCCTAAAGATGTACCGTCGACGATCGACAACGAGTAGCGCGGTTGGGTATATCTATAAGAAAACAGGTGACGATTTAACGACGAATCTTGTCGCCGCAGGTGAGAAACCGCACCAATGCGAGATCTGCAAGAAGAGGTTCAGCTCGACCTCGAACCTGAAGACGCACCTGAGACTGCACTCGGGTCAAAAGCCGTACGCCTGCGACCTATGCCCCGCAAAGTTCACTCAATTCGTTCACCTGAAGCTGCATAAGAGGCTACACACGAACGAGAGGCCCTACACCTGCCAGGGCTGCGACAAGAAGTACATAAGCGCGAGCGGCCTTAGGACCCACTGGAAGACGACCAGCTGCAGGCCGAACAACATCGAGGACGAGCTCGCTCTGGCCGCGGCCGTTGGCTCGCCGACCTACTACGAGTACGGGCCTGACATGAATGTCGGTGAGTGAACGATACCTACAAATATTAACCCCCGAAACAATCGAACCCCTTCTCCACGAATCTGAAAATTGCCAATTTTGGTCAATCGTCGAAAACAAAGGCTCCTTTTCTATTCCTTTTTTACAATAAAACTTTTTGCTTCTCGTATGAAACTAGCGTTTCAACTCCCTTATGACGTTTCGTCAAGGTTAAACTCGTCGATCTTATGAATGGGTGCTCGGTTAAATGGGATCAGAGATCGTTAGTTAGGTTCTCCGTTTTGAACAAGCTTTCGTTTAAGCATACGCAAGCTCGCTTTCATGTAACTTTCTCGGTAAGCTGATAGAGCGTCGGATCGATCGGCGAGACGCTTTAGGTTCGGAAGATCCCGGACGATCGATCGATTCGCACAAAAGAAATGCGAAGAGTAAGAGAATCGTTGTTGATTTTGAAACTGTCCTTGACGCGAGCCTCGTTCGGAGGTGTTCGCTGTAGAGGAGGAGCAGAGGCTAGTTTGATAGGAGAACGTTTGTTCGATTTCGGTTGCAGGAAACATGCCGAAGGAATGCGAACTGGAGCACATCGAGAACTACGAGAGGCACGGGTCGACGCACGGGCCGCACTCCACGTCCCTCCACAATCTGGAGAACTCCGTGGGCAGACCGAGCGTCATAGAGACCTCCCAGCCTCACATAATCGAGTGCACCTAAGAACGGGGGTATGAGCCCTTTCGCTCCAGCGCAGAACCTAGCCGTGGAATAGTAAACGAGTTGCTCACGACAGACGAAACGTACTCGTACCCCTGCTTCCCTTTCGAGAGCTATTCCCGGAACTGTAATAATTTCCTGAAATTTCATTCGTTGTAAGCAGCAGCGTGTGCAATGATCACGAACTCTGTGTGTATAAAGTACGGGTGAGGGTGGGTGTGGGAATTTTTGTTGGGGGTAGGAAGGGAGGGGAGGGGGGGTTATACGAGAAAAACGTGTGGGAGAGACGCTTCGAGATCGAGAAAGGGAGAGAGAGAGAGAGAGAGAGAGAGAGAAAAAACGAGCGGCGTTCACGCGTAACGAGAAGCGACCCGAGATTGTTGAATATACATTGTTGCTTGAATCGAAGCTTTTAGTAAACACACTGCATTCCCGAAAGCTGATTATACTTTGTCGGTGGGACGGCGTTGTCTTATTCGGGATAGGACGAGTCGACGGGATTCCCATCTGCATACACGAGCGTAACAAAGTTCCTTCCTTGTAAATACTCGTTTCTATATTTTTTCTATGGTAGCGCCCGACCAACGAACACGAATCTGAATCCGAATCCGATTCACGACGAACGCGGTATACCGGGGGTCGACACGAAAAAGAACCGATATAGGATTGTTGATCGCGAACTCGATATATATTCTCGAGTGCGTTGCACGCTGCCATTCGCGGGGCAAAATCGAGAAAGAGAGAGAGAGAGAGAGAGAGAGAGAGAGAGAGAGAAGGGAAATGAATGCAACAAAAGTCGTTCGAGCTTCTCGATTATCCTTCCACGGTCCATGCTTCAGCGATGCATAGAAATGGGTACCGTTACCGCAAGGATGAATCCGTGCCGTTCCCTTTTTCTACTCGTATACAAATACAAATCGCTACGCTTCCACGAATACTTCCGTCGTCCAGCCGAAACTCGATTTTGGAATCGCTCGGTCACGGGGAAATCGAGCATTCTCGAGACTCTACAAATTTTCTCCCTCGATGGGCCGACATGCTCTTCGAAAACACTCTCGCTCTCACCTCGCGCGCAATTCACCGAAATAATCGATCGGAGCGATTCCAAAGTTTCGGACGCCGGCACTCGAGTCGGCAACCCCCTTTCCATCCGAGACGCACGCGGTCCCGCAACGATCATGCTGCGCGATACTGTCTCCGCGATCCACCAGTTTGTTGACACTTTCAGGACCGATTCTTCAACTTTTTTTTATCATTTTTATCTCGAACCTCTGTTCGACGCGTCGAAGATGTCCTGAACGCGTCAACGAACGGTAGTTGTGTATCGCACAATTTAAAAATACTAGATCATCTCATAAGTCGTGTCGTTTTCCGACGCGCTAACACGCTTCCATGTACCGATCAACTTTTTGATTCTGAATTTGGAGACACGTTCTCCGTATACATTACTGGGCTGTGGATTTTTATGCAAAATAAACATTTTCCACGTGCATTTCTTTTCTTAATCATTTTAATCGGTTGAGAAAGAGTACCGTAGAATTTTTACATTCTTGAAATGGTTCTCCCGCATCGATCGATCGAAACGTTTTCGTTGTAAACGCATCACATCCGCAGTTTCTACAAATATTTCCGTGCGTTTCAATTGGAAATTCTAGACTTACGAGAATAAGAAATAGTTCCTGTAAATATGGCATAAACGGAACGCAAAGTTGAGAAACGACACGACGTATGACCTAACGAGAACTACATTGTATCGCGCAGTGTCACGATACGAGACCGCGGCGATCGTGTACTGTCGGTGGCCGAGAAAATGGCAGTCGACCGTGATTGGCTCAAGTTTGGTAGAGCAAGCTTGTAGGACAGAGACGAAATAAAACACGCGCGCTCCCCTATTGGGGAAAGGGTGGTGGAAAGGCGGGGCGAGCAGAATGATATTTCTCTCTCTCTCTCTGTCTCTCTTTCTTTCTCTCTCTCTCTCTCTCTCTCTCTCTCTCTCTCTCTCTCTCTCTCTCTCGCCCCTCCGTAACATCTCGACTGCGAATTTCTCGGCTCTGAATGGCACAGGCGGGGTCCGAGCCGCGTTATCGCGACGCGGGACGCGATGGTCCAGATGATCGAAACCGGCCTCCGTCCTCGTCGATGGTCGATAACGCGAACTACAATTTATTTGTCCCAGACGCGACGTCTTCGGTCCGACGGCGTGACGGTACCATTTTCTACGCGTCCCGTGCTAGAAAACGGCGGCGGACTTGGTCGGCGTCCGCTCGCCAAAACAAATTCAAGAACCACAACGAGCGAGAGCGACGCGACGATCGAACGAACAGCAAACCAGTGACGACACGACTGCAAACTATACGAGACCTGTACCTGTATATACTAACATTACTATTAATTATTCGATCTAATTTAAAAGGTAAATTATAAGGAGCTCTAATTTATGAATACCTTTATATAATTATGTATATGTATACATCGTCGTCGGTTGGCGGGAAACGGTAGGCTGCGCTCTACGACACCCCCGATACGAAACGGGACGAAACAACCCTTCTTTTTCTTTCTTTTTTTTTCTCGGACACGTTCGATCATTTATCGCTCGCGCAAAACGTTTTCGGTACAAGACAAGGAAAACAAGCTTTCGATTACTCTTATACAACTGTATTTATACGCGCTCCTTTATAGGTGTTTATACACACACACACACATATATATATATATATTTTTTAGGCGCCCTTTTTGTCGTGAAATTTTCGCAAACGGAAAGCATCGTCTTTCGGTCCACGCGAACCGATCCTTTTCATTTTCAGATCCCTGGCGGCCGTGATCTTTTCTTTTTTGTCGTGATCGCGCGCGCACAAACAATCTCCCCGGCCAATCAACGACGAACGATCCACGATCGCGCGTCGTTAGGCGGTTTTTCTCTGTTCTTCTCGCGAACGAACTTAATTCCTCGTTCGGGAGGAAGACTCGGCGGCGATCTGGCTAATCCGGGAACAAATCGAAAGCGCACATTAACACGGGGCAGCACATTCTCTCGCGCTACGCGGGAGAGTAAATTTAAACGATCGCGTGTAACCAGGGGCGGGAGGAAAAATTCTAGTCAAAAAGATACGAACGTACCGTTGCGTCCCACGGCTATTTCGTAACGTAATTTAAACGAGATCAGGCCGAGCCTTCCCTCAAACGCCGGATTCGAAACGATCGGATCGAATTTGTGTTTCCGGGGAGAGTCATCGCGATCGACGCGAGAAAAGCAATACGAGGAGAAGAGGAATCGATATCCTGATCGGAAGGGATCGTCCCCGATTGTGTTCTCCCTTGTTCTTCTCATCTTCCATTGGTTCTCGCGGGTATATGGTTCGTCGTCGCGTTTTCGGTACTTCCACTCTGATTTTGTCGCGCGCCGAGAAAGCGCAGCCTACCATTAAATGCGAAACGATAATGGTCGTCGTCGGTCGGTGATTCACGCGCGCGCGCGCGCGCCTTCCAAGCGGGATTTTTATCGGAACGAAACACTGACCGATCGTGACAGCACATCACGATGTATCGCAGACTGATATACGCACGGTTATCGATTGTCTACGAGCGCGAGACAGAGAGACAGAGAGACAGAGAGAGAGAGAGAGAGAGAGAGAGAGTGAGAGTATGCGTGTGTGAGAGAGGCAACGAATGTTCGAGCGAGAGGCAAAGCGTGTGCGAAAGAGAGCGAGCTAGAAGGAGAGAAAGAGGGAGAGTGTTTTAGCGAAATTACGTGCGAAATTACTAGACACAGAGACACCGCGTTCTAGGAAAGATATCGGCGAACTTCTTCCGTTTATTGAAGCTCTTCAGCTTCTCGACGATTAAAGCCTCGTAAAAAGCTCCCGTTCGTCGGCCGATCGCAAATCAATAACGTGCACACGCATCCACCGTCTATCCGTTTAGCTTGGAACGCGTCAACTCCAATGGTTCCTGCAAATGTTCATGGTGCTCGTCGTAAAATTTCTTACAGACAGGGGAACTGAAATATCGCGTTTAGTTGTGGTCTCTTCCGTTTCGCTGCGCCCCTCTTTACCGCTTTCGCGCGCCCTTATCGAGAAACGATACTTCGCCGGCGTCGTACGTTTAAGGCAGCTTTAAACAGAGCAAGAGAGAGAGAGAAAGGGAGAGAAAGAGAGAGAGAGAGAGAGAGAGAGAGAGTGCGCAACTTTTTCTTTACACACCGCGGCAGCAGGTACAGCGAAAAGATTCGACGAGAAATGGCAAGAGGAGATAGGAAATCGAAGACGATACGATTCGTGTTCACGCTGATCTTTCCGCGGAAGAGAATACAATCTTCACGAAGTTCGCGCGCAATTATTAAATTCAAAGCATCGCGAATTTATTACAACGCTCAGAGAGAGTCTCGATCTGTTCATTTTATTCGAAATTTGGTGGACGCACGTGGAGCTTCGTGACCGGTTCTACGTGAAAAGGTTCGACTGCTAATGTCAAGGTCGCCACACACGCGCCATCTTGTAGTCTCTTTTGTATGCGCAGCCATAAGTTGCAACGCAAAGACGGAGCGTGTACGCGGTGAAATAGTCCAATTTAGCGTGCGCTGGCACTTTTTCTCCGTCTTGCGTTGCAAAACTAATGGTTGAACGATCAAAAGGGACGCGACAAGATGGGGCGTGTGCGGCCGGGAACGACACTCTGCGCCGCGAAAACGACACTGGAAACGCGGACCTGCGGGACGACAGGAAATTCAGAACAGTTCGTTCGTACGATGCACAACCGCCCAGGCAACGCATTCGTTTTTTCTAACGGAGAGGACAGATCGGAAGGGAATTTTCCGACGGTCGAGCTTGAATGCTTTTCCCCGCGAGTCGAAACCGAGAACCGAGAACCGAGAACTGAAACCGAGAACCGAGAAATGAAACCGAGAACCGAAAACGAAACCGAAACCGAACCACACAGGGCGTCGCCGAGACGAACGTCGTCAATCGTCGCGAAAGCGTTAAACGGCCGGATCGATCGACGCCGGATATATTTTTTTATAATGCTATTTGCAATCTGGAATCGCGGGCGATAGTTTCCAGTGACGTTTCGTCGATCGACATTCCGTACGTTGCCTCGATTCCCTACCTTGCCTGCATTAAACGCACTTTAATTAGAGATAACGAGACGAAGAGATCGCGTGAGAAAGACAGTGAAAAAGATTGAGCGAGAGAATGAGAGAGCGAACGAATGAGTATACGTGGCAAAAAGGAGAGAAAGGGTGAAAGAAAGGGAGAGAATGAGTTACACCTAGCAAGTAAGAATTAAACCGCGAAGGAAAGAACAGAAACATGAACGAATAGTAACGGTGTAAAGAAAGGGAGAAGAGGGGTAAAACCAGAGAGAAAGAGAGAGAGAGGGGGTGGAGAAGATCGTGTAAATACCGCTGAAAGTAGAATGATCGAAGGAAGCAAGCGACTAACCGCCTCGACAACAAACAACAAGCAATATTTAGTTCTTACCATCTCGTAATAATTAAACGATAACTCCAAACTCTGTACTGTACACGCGTGTACAACGCTCGTAAACGTATTTAAACGACTATAAATTAAATGTTAATTATCCTTACACTTCGTATATAGTAAAATTGTTACGCATTTATTATCATTACAATTATTGAATAGGTAATGCTCAATTAGCATTTGTTTCTTAAAATAAAGAATAAATATATGGCTGTTGGATATTTATATTGCACATATCACTACCTATCATTTCGCACCTCGCCGCTGCGGCGCGCGGACCCGTAGAACACGTACACGGTTATCATTTCGATTTTCAAAACCAGTTGCTTTCTACGAAACCAGTTCATATTCGGCGACTGCTCGCGGAACGATGGGACGGGAGATCCAGGGGTACGACGCGTTTCCGTTCCGTCCGTTAAGGAGCTACGGGACTATTGGATCGCAAAAATCAATGGTTCGAGTCGAGTTGGATCGCTTTGCTAATATTTTCGTATAGATTGAACAGAATGTTCTCAGAAACGTGGAAGGACGAAGATGTCTCGGCCTCACTCCGTGGAGAATAGTGCACTCTACATTTGGCAGTTAACATTTCAAGCGAAAGTGATTCCTCCTTTCGCAAAGCGTCGATGCACACTATGCTCGAGAGTCCAGTTTTCGGATAAACAGAGCTTTAACCTCTTAAGCACTGTACGCCACTTATAGTGGCTTCCGTGGAAAGCATCGGTTCGAACGGTAACGCCGCTATAGTGGCTTTTGTGCCATAAGGGACTAAAGTTTGAAGCGATGTTTCTTCCAACATATAACTTAAAAAATCTGTAAATGATCTTTACACGATTCCTGGTTCGCGCAAATCTTTCTTCAGCTTACGAAACCTCGTTTTTCTCTTATCTCCTACGAGGCCTAATCCATAGATACACAACTGTCATACCTATGTGTAACGTCCGTAACTGTTCAAGTATCTTTATGATTTTCTACCTGAACATTCTTGAAGAACCAAGTCTCCACAATCGATTTCCCTAAGTCTCAATAGTCCTGTGCACCCTTAAAAGCGACAACGTTGTCCTCGCGTCTACCCGCGTTATCGTGATAAAATAGAGACCGATAACGTGTGGACAGGGGAAACGGAATCCCACTGGCAGGATGTGAGTCCAAGGATATGTTTGAAACTTAGAAGGCGAGGCATGTCGTTTTCAACCTTTTATTGTAAATTGATCTACAATCACCATTCGTTTACATCTTCGTCGTTTATAAATAAGAAAAAGAAATGAATGACATGTTACAGCAGCACTGTTGCTCAATTATCATAGTGTGTGTATGTTCGTGTACGTGTCTGCACATACGCAAAAGTCTGTTCGTTTGCCTCACGGATATCGAGGTTCGTGTCCGTAAGTTTTCAATTGATCAAATTTTTCACTTTATCAGACTTCTCGTCAAATTGATTAGTTTTCTTTTTCGGATTGAACGGCATGATCACCGATTCTTAGTTTATTGTACAATTCAAAGGACACTTCGAAACGAATTTCCTCGGTTGCTCGCGGCCCATGGAAATCGAGACGAATCCGCGAATCGAATCGAATCGAAACGATACAGCGGGGATAGTGGGAGAAGCTACCTAACTTACGAGATAATTAACAGTTAGTGTGTGTGTGTGTTTCGTTTTTCCTTGTTCTGTTTTCTTTTTCTTTTGTTTTCTCTGTTTGTTTTCTCAGCCACTCGCATCCTCATCCCCCGGACGTAAGAAAAATGCGTAAGATCACACGTCTACACGCGTTGAGAACAATATACATATTCCTATATTAATTAGAAAAATAATACAGATTTTGCCTTGTTAATGGAAACAATTAGCTATACGTAATGTACCACATGATTTATGCGGGTAATGGACATTCGAGTATGTTGTCACAGCTAACCAAGTCCCTGAAAACAATTTTAAGAAAAAGTCTTTCATCTCCCGGACAAATCTCACACGTTCATCAATTACTTTCTTTTGGTGTCTCGTTTTTTTCTTTCTCTCATAGGAACAGACACTCGTTTAGAATATGCGCCGCGCGCAGGATCTCATCAAGTTGAAAATCGCGTAGCACCGATAACGTGGAAGAAAGACAGAGACGAATAAAGCTGAAACCCGAATGAAACTTTCGAAAACCACTTTGGCGCTCGCGGATCGCCGTCGCTTTCCCCCGAAAACTTCGGAAGGTCTCGTCCTTCCCGAATAGAATATAGCATCGAGGTAGCAAAAATAATATATATATATATATATATATATATATATATATATACTGTTGCGTACGCGTACTTGCAAAACGCTGGATCGCGACTAAAAGCAGAACAAATCTACAACGGAATCGTTCTCGATAAGTTTCTTTCTTCTTTTTTTTTTTGCTCCGGAACGAAAGATCGTCGAGTCAAGAACACCGAATCGCAAATCAAATACCGTATGTCAAACGCTAAATACTCGTACAAGTCGATTGTAAAACATTTTATTATTATCGTAAAGTATATGTTACGGCGATCAATTGAAAAATGATAAATGTAATATAGATATCGTCCGGACATTAATCGGCGAACAAATAAATTAGGATTGTGAAATAATGTCCTACCTTATCAAGGTACAGGACTGTCTGTTCCGCTTCCGCTGTTGGTCCCAGCTTCCGTTTTCGTCGCGGCCACTCTGTCGCCTCGCTTTGAACTTTTCGACAAGGAAGCGACTTCTTTCAATAAGCTAGAGATCTTGAGCTGCATCGTCGAGATTTTCGTCTCGTACTCTTTCTCCGTTGCCTTCATCTTGTTGCGCAGCTCCGTCTCCGACGTGAAGTTCTTCGCCTTCAACTCGGTAATCTGCCGACAGAAACGGTCGTTCTCATTATTTTCCAGAGGCTGACTTCGCAGAAAGATCATATTACAGCTTTATAATGACATCGTTTAGAAAACCGTTCCCAATAATATCTTCCCTCTTAGGCTCAAGACATTTGCGTCTGAAGACAATCTTTCAAAAATATGAAAGCAACTTTACGTTACTTACACAATGATCTTACAGTCCTGACTGTTCAGGCTTTCAGGCATGTCCTTTTGGAATTATTTCCCAACGCTTCGATGGATCAGTGTATCTTCCAACCACTGATCTAGCTGCGAAGCTTGCAAAATGTTGTGAAAGTAATTCCAAAAAGACCGGTGCACATCCTCGTATATCTTACGAAGGATCAAATTACCTGTCTATCCTTGGCGAGTAGTTGGCTATCCTTGATAGAGATTTGCTTCTGAAGGTGGGCTATCTTCTCTTTGAGTTGCGTGACCGCGACCACGTGATCCGAGCTGTTTGGATCGTGGGGATCGTGAACGCCGACCATCCTGGCTGCTTTGACCGGCGCAGGTCCATTCGTGTCACCACCCTCGGACTGAGGCGGTGGCAGCTTCGTCACGTCTACTCTGTGCGGTCTCTTATTGTGACCTTTCAGTCTGAAGCAGAACGAACGAAATAAGCGCGCTGAAATTAAACAGAGTCAAGAGGTTCGCACGTGGAAACGTTACCGGTTCTTCGCTTTTCATCGAAGCGATACTGAAATTGTGCAGAAACACAATTAAAGCTACCAAGCACAAAGTTACCTTGTCACACGCAGTACGTATATGGATAATTACTTTTGTTCTTTGTGCTTCGCTGCCCGCTGCTGTGCCAATTTTAAATGCGCCCTCCTTTCCGCGTCCGACTGTTTTGTTTTCGCCAGTGCTCGTTTGTAAGACAACGTGCACAGCCAACATAATAATTTTCCATCGACCTTGAACAAAATCAAGACTTCGTTATCTTAGATAAATGAAGAGGTTATGGGTTTCTTTCGCGTTACCTTTTTATCTTCGTCCTGTCTATCAAAGGCACACTTCTGTTTGCATTGCTCGCAAGTAACCGGTGGTCCATATCGTTTCTCGGAATTGGTACATCGTTGGCATTTGCTGCCGATAAACGCAGCTATCGTGTTGCAGTATTCGCAGGCTGATGGCTTACCGTAGGATTTCACGTTCTGCTCGCATTTTTTACATATAGTGCTCGTGTTACCCTTTCTGCAAAAAGAGAAACAAAGTTATTCGACACGAGCTCACCGATCCGATCGTAATAAATACAAAGCAAGAGTTAAGGGTGCTTACATTGTTTGCTGGAATTCTGACCTACAATACGTACATTTCACCACTGGAAATGCACCTCTGCACTCCTAAATAAGCAACACAATATAGAGAAAGTTTCTAAAGAAAATGTACACATAAAAGTCTCAGTGTTCGCACAATGTGTGGGTGCTATTATACAAAATGCATAGTGTAAAGGAAGAAGAGATCGAGAAAACCGTGTTTGAAAAATTTTGTTGCGACAGATAGTGTATGTAAACATTAAACAGACTACAGAGTTTAGGTGCTTGTAGCGTAGACATAATTCTCTACAGCGAATAAAATAAAAACGATACTTGTGTGAGATGCACAAAATTCGAGCCCCGTACGCGACGCGTTAGCAAAGCGAACAAATTTCCGGTTCCTGTAAATTAGTCCTGGAATGTATATTCTGTGCTCGGTCCGGCGATTAATAAGAATTCCCAGGATTAATTTCTTTCCCGGAGTTTCGTACGTGACGGAAAGAGCATCGGTTAAGGGCGAAACGCGCGTTTCAATTGAAAGTTCTATTATTAGCGTGGTGTTTCGCGAACGAGAAAAACGACGCTCGCGGGGGAATTGTTGGTGTATCGTGTAAAGAAAATTTTTCGGTTGGGTAAAAGCACGGGGAAGACACGGAGAACGATACCTTGCACAACTGCTGTCCCGGGGATAGCTCCTCGAACGGATGCCTCGAAAAGCATCTGGAGCACGCGAACATTGCCTGCACGTTGTTCGCGCTCATCGTCGTGCGTCGACTCGTGTTTGGCCTCGGCACTTAAAAAAACCGTACGTCACCGATGAGATAAATATCGATTCGTGAAGTTCTCGCAACCAGAAGCCGAGCGGACGTTTTTCGTTTTCGATGCTAACGGCGGAACAAAAAGGAACGGAAAATTTGAAGGCGACGGCAGCACTGACAGGTAACAACTCCTTACATGTTTCAGGAGGTTTTGAGCGTTCGACGCGATTGTTTTGCGTACATAACCGCGTCACTTCACTCTCGTTCACCTGCACCGGTTGTTGATTTTAGACGGCTATCCGTAACTTCGTACGGGAGAAACGTTTTTAGCTGGTGAGCGACACCGACCAGATGTCGCTTCCGTTCGCGTCCAGTGCAACGATGCACGCGCCACAAACCAATCGGCATTTTTCAAACCGAAAGGATCAAGCGACAATTGGTTAAACCGTTATCGCCACTACGATACCGCGAGTATTCGTAGAACTTGTCCTTTTTGACCTTTACAGGTTGCCACTGGCCAATCAACGGTCGTCGTTCGCGATTCGTTGAAAGAACCTTCGCCACGGAATATTCTTACAAAGACGAAACTCTGAAGACTAGTTTTCACTGCGCATGCGTCCTTAAGTTCGCTCGCCATAAACATCCACTTTTCTTCACTAATTTTTAAATAAATAAACGCTTTTAATTAAAAAGAACGCTGATTCTGTGGGACAATGTAAGACCATTACTTGTTCTGATCCAGAAAAGACTTCCCGGTTCTGTGCCATGCTAAGGCTGAGCAGATGTCAGCACTATATCGGGACCATCGGGACACAGCGAAGTATAGGAGTAGACCAATCACTCAATGTATTTTTTTGTCTCACGTTCGCGGGGCTCTAAAGCCCCTATACCTCGTCTGTGTCGCCAGGTTGAGACATGTAAAAACATTTTTCGCCTAATTTTGTCGGTAATGTGGTTACACTACCTTATCGCGAATCTACGGAGTCTTGGCCCTTTTTGCGTTCTGTTCTATGCTAAAAATTGCTCAGATCAGAGTAGGGGGCAGCACTGTATCGGGAACACTGAAACCCCGGGCACGAGCACTCTCATATTGTCTCATATCCTCTCTGTACCTATACATACATGGTAACATAACAAATTTGTTAAAAAGAAAATGGGTGGTGGAGATTTGGTAAGTTAAATTATAATACAGTTTTCTTTGCTGGTGGTATGATAGAAGTTTTATGGATATGTTTTTAATAAAGTTTAAATTTTATTAAGGTAGAATTTGAAAAAATCATGGCACCCATCTACCATAAAAAATATAGAAAAAGTTTGGAAGGCGGAGCAACAACAAAGCCAAGAAAAGAAAAAGATAGCCGAATTGAAGAAAGAAATCGAAATGGAAAAAGACCGGGAGGACATAAAAAAGTATGCAATGGAACAAGGTGTAATAGAAAAAAAGGATAATAAAAAGTTGGATTGGATGTACAAAGGACCGAATCAAATGATTAATCGAGAAGAATATTTACTCGGCCGACCGATCGACAAGTCTTTCGAACAAATGGCTCAAGCAGATAAGGATAATGATGTAAATCAAGTACCCAGAAATCATGTTGAACATGGTATTTTATTTTATACTCCTTACATAGGGTGGTTTATCTAAAAATAAGCACCTAAATATTTCCTTCAGTTGTATCGGTAGAAAATTAATTTTGTATGCGATTCGTTGGAAATGAATTTCACATACATATAATTTATTATTTACTTTTCTTTTTCTACAGAACATTTCAGTTGTAAGAGCACCTTATCTATATTTTCAGAATGCATTCCACCTTCACTACGTTTCTTTTCCGGTAATGAACAAGTTGATCTAGCAAGAAAAATGCAAGAAGATCCTTTATATGCTATAAAGAAAAAAGAAATGGATACAAGAAATCAATTGTTAAAAAATCCTGTTAAATTAAAGCAACTGAGACAATTGGTATGTATACATACCAATAACGATCACAATCCAATTTTATTAAATATTCAATAAATCATTTCTTTGTTAGTTGGAGCAACAGTCAAAAAAAAGTAAAATTGAAAAGAAACAGAAAAAAAGGAAAAAACATAAACAAGATTTAGACAGTGATGATGAAACGCAATTAGATATATTGTTAGCTGCTAAATACAAAAAGTTGAAAGACAAGATTAATGATAAAGATTTAATGAAGTCAATGAAAAAGGTCAAACATAAACGAAAGAAAAAGAAGAAGGGAAGTGAAAGTAGTTCGAGTAGCGAACCTGAAAGCGATAGCGAAGATGATTCGAGCGACGAAAGTACAGACAAACAACGTATAAAGGAAAAGAGAAGCAGAAGCAAGGAAAATAGTACTTATTCTAAGAAGAATGATAGAGAAAGGTATGCAGAGAGATCTGATAAGTGTGAAGACAAAAGAGAAAGGATACCCGAGAAACGATCGAGAAATCGTAGTTTCAGCAAAGAAAGGAGCAACAGTTCGAATAGAAAAAATAAATACAAAGAATATAAAAGAGATGTCGATAAAAGTAGGGACAAAGAGTTTAACTCCAGGACTTTTCGAGAACATAAAGAACATAATTCACATAGAAGCGGATACAGTAATAAAAATTATGTTGATGATAAATATACTGCAAACAAATTAAGTTATAAAGAAAGTATTAATTTATATGCTGATAGTGCTCAAGAGAAATATAGAGATGGAAATCGGCATAAAGATCAGAAGAATCCTAAAAAGAAACACAATCTTACGGAAGAAGAAAAGGAAAGGCGTAGACAGGAAATGATGGCTAATGCAACATGGAGAGATAAAGAAAGGGAAAAAAATGTTAAAAAGTATACGGAAGAAGAGACAAAGGAAATCGTCAGCAGCAGAGGATACAATCAAGATTTTGTTAGGAAACATCTAGCAGCTGCTGCAGAATTGGGGTCGGTGGCATCTAGGATTAAATCAAATATAAATAATATACAGCGAAGTGGACGAGCAATGGACACAAATTTTGCTAAAAGATGATTTTCAACGCTGTAGTTACATTTGTACAGTTGCATAAAGATATCATTATATGCGTTCTTGAATGTGTTTGAAAAATTTCTTTTCTAACACGCATACATTCTAATTCGTATACAAATATAAATTTTAAATAAAATTATATAGTTTTTTTTTATAACTTTAGTGATATTTACGTATTTATGTAAAACACGTTCTCCTATTGAAGAAATATAATATATTTAGAAAATCGGTCACTATTCTTATATAAATATACATTCTTAACTCATTTACAAACAATATTTACTACATAACTATGTAATCTTACACGTTTCTCGATTTTCAATTGCATCATTAATATCATGGATAGTTGCAAAACATCCTCCAGTGAGCACATTATTAACTACAGCTCTTGCAAGGTATCCAGTAGTTATTGAATAGTTGGCGGAAAAAAATGGTGACAAATCTTTAGTCTCTTCTATATTATGGTCCTGAAGAAATTAATTTATATTTACACTTATTTCTGTATTTTATAGAGGAGTACGAGAACCCAAAATTGTCAGGTCTGGACGAGTCGAGAATGTTTTTCGGGAATGGGGCAGATACTTGAAAATTTCGGGATTCCCGAGAATAATTTTAAAGGTTCTAGAGAACCCAAATGAGCTCGTGAATCCCGAATATTCTCGGAAACTCGACTCGTCTAGACCATCGGGTTCTCGCACATCTCTAGTATTTTATTTTTACACACGTCCTGTGGAATGTACATACCTTACAGTACATTTGAAAACTGTCTTCAACAAGTTTATTAAGATTCAGTTGCTTTTGGAAGCTCAACTCTGGATTTCGAAGTAAAATTGTCGAGACCGTAGTAAGCAGCTGTGAAAAATAATAATTTGATTTATTAAATTTGATCTTTATAATTGGGAACGCTCTACGTGAGATTTCTCATCAGAATAAGAATTAAGTAATACCTCTACAATAATTTGACGATACTCTGGTAACTGAATATGGTGAAGCAATGATTCTACGAGTAATGCAAATGTCAGTTCGGAACGAGTCATATTAGAAAGTGTAGGTTGCTGAGGTAGCTCTTGCTCATTAACGCAAATACCACCCGGACATCGCAGTAATACTTCCCAAACGTGATTATAAAAATGTGAAGGTACTCTACAGAGACATCCTTCGAGCCTTCTGCGACCCAGAACTGTAAGTCTGTAACAACACGTACATTAATTTCTACGAAAACGGATATTTGTTAAATATCAAATGTAAAAGCTAGAATTTTACCTTTCACTGCTTGCCCAATCCTTAACCGTTAATACCTTTATTAAAAATCTGCGAATTTCAAAAGGACTATAATTTTCGATCGGTTTCGGGTTTTTAACAAACATTTTTAAATAAAGCTTTATTGCTTCTAAAACCCATCTGTAAATAAATAAATATATATATATAAAACAATGATTATTGAAAATATTTTTATAAATATGTATGTTTGGAATATAAGTCTTGTTATATACCCGATACGAATCTTCAATATTCCTTTAAACATTTCTGGGTTTCTTCCGATAAGTCTACCACAGTATAATAAAACTTCTTGTTGAAGTACGGCTTGTACAACATTATGTGGCTGAATTGTGGAGTACATGACCGATTGAATTTCTGTTGGTGTCATTGGTTTATCAAATACTGTTTCTTCTTGGCCAATAACTCCAACCGTTATCTGTTATTAGCAATCAAATAAGAATTTTAAAGTTAATAAAATATAAATACAGTTTTTGGTAAACGAAAAATTTCAAAATTACCTGCTTTCCTTTAACAAGGACACCTGTTATAAAAGGACTGATACTATCAACTGTATGATTCAATAAGCTGCTGCAGTAACGGACAACCATCCAGAATCTAAGACAGCCTGCTTGTTGATATAACGATCTTAAATGATCACCAACTAAAATGATACACTACATAAAGTAAAGAACAAAATAACACATGTTATGTTGAAACGTATAAATCAGTACCTGTTATTCCATTAATTTCGTAATCAATACCCTCTCGTTTTAATAAAATACCATACAGTTGACACAGAGTATAAAGACTCTTATTACTACGGATCTCTGTTAATATATTGTACAATGGCTCGTTCATATAATTCTGAAACACGAAATAATTGAAATAAATCTATATTTACGTAACTGTCTACTGAAAAGACTTACAGAATAATCTCTTATATCTTCAGCATAAGTTAAAGCTTTAGGAACATCCGTGAGACTTTGGTATCCAATATAATCATGTTCCAATTGTTTGAATTGTGTAAGTTCAAGATTCGTTTCGATCGTGTTTATAAAATCCAAGTGTTCTACATAACGTTAAAACAAATTATTAATACCCAATAAACAAGAAGTTATAACTGATTAGAGGTGTGTGAGAACCCGACGTATTCGGGAATCCTAAAATTTTCGAAAACACGTCCCAATACCAAAATTCGATATCAAATTCCCGACCTGACCCGACCCAACATTTCGAGTTCTCATACACCTCTACTTGTTATGCAGTATTCACCAATGCACGAAGATGAAATAAGATTTTGCAAACGACCAATTCGTACTTTTGTTTTATCACAGTATCCCTTTTTTAGCATTGCAAAGAGATCAAGCATTTCTTTAAATTGTGGATCTCTAAAATAAACAAAATTATAAATGGTGGTAATTGATGGTGTGGCAAAAACGTATAATTACCTCATATGCTCTTCCCGTATTAGTAGGCACACTGTAGGCCGACCAGAAAGTCGCCAATATTTACCCACAAATTGAAGTTCCGTTTTAATATCATCAATTAATAATGCCATGTCTCTATAAAGATAAAATTCTGATACTTCGAATATCAAAGGATAACAGAGCACTGTCATGCCACATACTCTATAAACCTAAAAACAAGCTAAGGATCAATTTTTTTGTTTAAAGTCATTGTTTGATATACTAAACATACCTTACTAGTACCCAAAGAACCAATAGGTCTAGCTGGTCGGCCTTGCAAATTTAGTTTACTGTTAACACCTAGTTTTTCATAAACTTTTACCAATTGCATAGACGACAATATCTGAACAGGTTCTACTTCATGTGGAGTTTGCGTCTGTATACCATAAGTTGCCATCATAGCTTGTAGTCGCATAGACTCAGCAATAAGAACGATTTGCACTACAAGATCAGTATGAGTACCCTGATGTACAAAAATTTTGTAATAGATAAATCATGCACCATTATAATGTAGTAAAAAGGTTTATAAAACAGTAAATGACTAATGTATAATTAATGCAGTAAAATGATCAAAATAGAAGTGTTAAAAGGAATGATAAAAATAGAAACATGTACTATGATTAGAGATGTGCGAAAACCTGAAAATATCGGGACAGGACGAGTCGAGTACATTATTCGAGAACTCGACCTATCTCGACCATTGGGTTCTTGCACACCTCAAACCATGGTACGTTAAGAGTAATCACTGAAAAAGAAAAATGAGATAGTTGAAACAAGCATCATAAAAAGGAGTATAACTTAAATCATGCCTTGACTCAAACTTCATGCACTATTACGATACTACAATATAAAGCTTTATATATTAAATTATAATATAAAAACTACGAAAGAATAAATGAAACAGTAAAAAAAGTAATAGTGACTGAGAAATAGAATAAAACCATTAGAAAATATTCTACTAGGCATGTTTTATCATGTAGCTCTTTTGGAAGCTTCAAATATGTATGCAACATTCAGAAATTAGTAAACAATCAATCTAATTTTCAGATTTCAAAAGAAAATGTATGCAAGAAGACTGAACTACACATACAAATATTATCATTTACTTACAATACTGGGTTTAGCCTGTATGGAATAAACATAAGCAAAATAATTTATACAAATGATAATTTAATAGAAATAAAGATTGCATATTTTAACTTACTTGAAAAGCTGAATACCTTCCAGCTTTCCGTGGCCTATTATATGAAGGAAGATATCGTCGGATTGGATCTAATTCGTTGATATGCAGTAGATTAGCAGTAAGTAATTGTGCGATTACAAACATAGCTTGATTCCATAAATAAATTGGTGCAGGCTCAGAATCTCCAGAACCTCTTCGTCCTCTTCCCTCGTTGCTTGCTATGCGATAAGTGCTACCAGGATCATTTCTTTCTGCTTCCAAGTTTTCTTCAGATACATAATAATACATAGGTATCACAGGATCTATTTAATTTGAAAAAGTTTAATAATATTCTTATCCTATTCTGTTTACTTAAATGTATTCTCATAGCAGTATACCTCCATTGATATCTTTATGTATTCTGTCTTTCAGTAAATTCTGATATATTTCAACTTGCTCTGGCAGACTTTTAAAAACGCCATCTATTATCATGAAAATGTAAAATAGAGGCCACTCACATTCAATATTATCGAAATCCTGCAACAAAAAGGAATGTTTTTTAGTATTAAATTAATGGTATTTCGAGGTATACGACAACTCGAAAATGTCAGTTCTCGAAATTTTCGAGAACCCGTCTCGATCCCGAATCAAATTTTCAACTCGTCCCGACCCGACATTTTCGGGTTCTTGTACACTTCTAATGGTATTATAAAAAAGTAACATAATTTTTCAAAACGGAATTACAAATGTAACAAATTCACTTTAATGAATTTTTCAAAAATAACATACTAACGATCAAATACATCAGAGACCTTGATTTCACCAGATTTATAATAGCGGCGATCTTTGCTTTCTAAAATTGTTTTATATCCGTCCCTTCCGAATCTCTTAAAACCATAATTGCCTTTCAATCTGCCGACTATGTTAGCCTTTGTCTCAGTGTACAATACTTCTTCATGAGTAGCAAATGCAGGAAAAGATATTGTTGGCAATAAAGCTGCATCTACACTCTATAAATACATACATACACACACCAACACACATATATATATATAAGTATAGCAATGATAAATACTTTATATGAAAAAGTTTTTTATCAACATTACCTTCGAACTTGATTCTCTTGGAAGCATTGTTTCAAAAATACTACGATTTCGATTATGTGCATCAATATCAACATATATAACTGACCAAGAAGCTCCTTTTTCTCCAAATAAATTACACCCGTTAATAGCTTCAAGAGCACTTTTTGCTATACCAATAGAACTTGCATGAATTTCAGGTGTACCATCATTATATCTACTACCGCGTTCCCACATGCCATAGTCTGGTGTACGATATGCTCTTTCCACATAATACACAAGATTTTGTACAAAAGCTACTTCATCTTGGGTATATATAATTTGTAACCCAGAAGAAATCATTTGTACAAGAAATATTAAATATAAAGAAACAATATCAATCTATAAAAAATAAAGTTTCATATAATAATTATATAATACGAGCTGCTGTAGGTAAGTTTTATATTGTATGTTATAATTACTTGTAAGTGATTATAAGCAATATCATTGAATATTTCATCACCAGTATCTAAGTGAAATTTACAATGTAATGCAAAGCGATTGCATTGATTGCGCTTGAATAGTTCTATCCTGGAAGACTGCTTCACCCAAGACTCTAAAATCCCACGCATACACTTTACAGCTGACTGACCAAGTTCATATGATTTTCCCCGATCATCGTCTATACGTCTAAAATATCAATTATACACATAGTACTATAATTGTTGTAAAAACTACAATAATATATGATATAAACATTATAATTACTAATGTAATAAATACTAATAGTGTAAATAATGCAGTTACCTATATGCTTGATATAAACTCCATATAGCAGCAGCACAATAAATACTTTCTCGTACGCTTCCTACTACTTTATCACTTGAAACTTGTGGAAATAATCCTGTGATGCAGCTCTGATAACGTAATAATTGCCTTTTAACTAAAAAATACATTAAAATTATATATGAAGGAACAATATAGAATTAATGGCAATATAAATAAAAAATCATATTCATACCAATTCCATAATAAATGTCAAGTTGTCGAACAGTATCTTCATAGTTTGTAATTTTAAGAAACATATCAATATCCAGATCAATAATGCTACCTTGTCGTACATTTCTAATTTGAGAAAACCTGGTAAATCAAACACAAGCATATTTATTTAAAATAATTGTTTTGCAATAAAAAGTAATTAATTGTTTTGCATGCTCTATAAAGTATAAGAAATATTAAACCTTTTTATGTTTGTAGGTGTTGTAACAAGAGATGTCATTTTGTTTAAAATAATAAATTTAGATTTTTCTTGAATTATATTTCTAGTAGATAACACTGCACATAATCATATCACGAACATTAATCTTATTTACTTCTTTGTCAACAATAACATATTTTTTTTAAATGAAGTATCAAAATATTGTACCCTTTAATATAATAAGAGATCCGTTCGAAGACGGAGACTAAAATAGTAAATACTCTTTTTCGGTATATCATATATGCATATTAACCTTGACTGCCCACTTTTCGACGATTGTTTTGCTCATACTGTAACCAAATGTAATTGGCACAGAAGATCTTACGTATTATCTCAGATTTATAAATAGAAATAAAAAATCTTTCTCTAGAATTATTTCTGACTTATTTTACGTTTATATGACAAATGAATAATATAGTTTCATTAATTATTATTACGAGATTGCCCTGATAATTTTATAATTATAATCACTTGAAAAAAATGACACGAAAATCTAAACAGTGTGCCATAATTGAAATTTCCCGGTAACTAACTTTTTTTAAATTCTTTTGATAGATCACGTGTAATTATTTACATAAAACTATGTAATGTATATATATATATACGTGTGTGTGTGTGTGTGTGTGGGCGCGCGCACGTTGTTTGCAGTGTGTGTACACTCTAATACGTATTTATGTTACTCATGGCACGAGTGTGACGCCACACATAGAACGTTCTTCAGAAATTGTTAGAGGCCAGAGCCAGAGAGGAAATCCTCTCTGCCAGAGCATATTGCGTTCTGTGAAAATCTTATATGTATTCCAAAGAAGCACAAAAAATATAGATTCAAAATAAGAATATGAACATATATTATATTTGACTATACTATTTTTTAATTTCCGATAATTATTTTAGATGAGAATATATAATTTTTTATGTATTACATTTGTTTATACCTTTAAATTGAATAATCAATATCTATTTTTAAATTAATTAAATATAATATTAGGAAATCTTTACAACAAGGGAAGTCTATAATATAAGAAATTATTAAATTAACATTACACATTTAATAATTATTGTTGTTATTGGAACTTATTTCAATACAATTTTCCGTTTGATATAAAGTATTCTTTATGATATTCTTTCTTTATATATACACATATATGTATATGAGAGTGCTCGCGCCCGGGGTTTCGGCGTTCCCGATACAGTGTTGCTCCAGTCAGATTTTTAGCATTGAACAGAACCATGTCTACTTATCAGCATGGAATAAAACCATGTCTACTTTTTAGCATGATACAGAACCATATCTACTTTTTGCATAGAACAGAACCACATGATTTTTTTTTTGCATGGAAAAGAACCCACATCATCTTTTTAACCAGGATCAGAACGTACAGTTTAATTGTTTTATATAAAATATGTAACTATAACATAACATACAATATCAATTGTGATGATAAGTATTTTAATTTTTTCCAATTTTTTAGTTGCAAACTCTAGTTGTAAAAAATGAAAAACCCGGAAAAATTCGAACAAATACAGATTTCATATCGAAGTTTAAACGCGACCATCCCGAACATTAATTTAATAATGAGGTATTGTCATCAACACTATTTAAAATTTTTTTCATATTTTTTAACTACAATAGCTCATTATTAATTTTCAAACAGTCTACAATTATTAAAAGATTGGTTAAAAACCCATCTGAGCATATTTATGTAAATTAATTTCTAACAAAGTAAACTATAGGAAATTCCTTCGTGATTTGTTTTAAAATATCTGGATTTCCGCTTCTTTTCCGATCACTCCTGAAAAACCGACCAATGAATTTCAACGTTTTGATATCAAAATGTTTGACGAATGAAAATTCGCCTTGAAAAATTGTTGCGAACTTGATTTACGTTTGATCCGTTTTCTCGAGAAACATTTTTAGAATGTGTTACGGAACACGCACGATTGTCGTGACAGAAAATTGAGTCAGTTCCGCAAGCAGACCGCGAAAGGAGTCGTGTCTCTGTCCCGTTTAGAATTACAAAGTATCTTCATACATGATGGCTTCTGCGAAGAGAAAGCAAGACGAGAAAAATTTGAAAATACTACGCGAGCTGGTCTCGCAACCCGGTAACAAAGAATGTTTCGACTGCCATCAACGAGGTCCAACTTACGTCAACATGACAATCGGTTCGTTTGTCTGTACTTCTTGTTCTGGTATGCTGTAAGTACTTTGTTATTTGTAAGAATCCAATAAAGTGTATCAACAGCCTTCTTCGTTGTCTAAATCGATGCGACGATTATTTTACTTGTTGTGTTCTCGTGTCAAAAGCAAGGGTGTCTTTGCACTTTTCTCGCGTGATACTCGAGATCATATAGATCCAAGATTAATACTAACTAAATGTCAACAGTTGAAACACATTAGGTAGGTCATCTCATTGTGCATGAGAAAGTATAATATTACCAATCCTACCTAAAGCAATTATATTTCGTTGAAACACGTGCTACAAACGCATTTTACTATTACTCTGTATCAAAGATTATGAGTCATTGTAAAACATTCGCGTTCGCGTTCGTACTCAGGAAGTTAATATACTATCAGCATCAGTATTTTCTTTGTGCGTAGTTCATGTTACCAATGGTCAAAATGTTACATTCATACACGATGAAGAAAATTAGTAGTGTGTATCATAAATTTTACAGAGCAAGTCTGATTGCGACATAGGGATGCGTATTGATCATGGATCAGTTTATGAAAAATTGTACGATACTATAAATGTATTCTGTAATAATTGCAAGCATGATTTAACTCTACACCATTTAATAATTAAATTATTCATCTTAATCAATTATAAATTTCATACTTTATAGAACAGAAAATACATATTAAGCTCATAAGATCATAATCAAATATTATGGCATTTCAAATAGCAGATCTTAATAACAGAATATCTTAACTGATGTTGAAAAAGCTTTGTGTTGATAAATTAAATACTTACATATGTATGTAATGTAATTTACATACTCCTTTTTATAGGTGAATAAATTTTATACCTTTTATACTGTAACACCACTTCCTGTCTTTTAATTAAGTTTTTAATCTTATGTATCCTATTTTTTGTCTAAACTCTTTAATTGATTAGTAATTCTAACCGGACTTTGTTTAAGAACAGTATTTAATTTATTTTTTTCAAATGGTAGAATATAAAATATACTAATATATTTAGTTTCATTTAATATTATAGGAGGGGCTTGACACCACCACATAGAGTAAAATCTATTTCTATGGCAACATTTACTCAAGAAGAAATAGATTTTATAAAGGAACACGGTAACGAATACTGCAGAAGGATATGGTTGGGGTTAATGAATCCAAATTCCCCTCAAACCTTAGATACAAAAGACGAACAAAAAATGAAAGAACTAATGAGTGCAAAATATGAATTTAAAAGATACTATTTGGAACCGTCCATGGCAAATCAAAAGTCGCAATCATCGAATCAAACTAACATTCCAAGGGTTCCAAACTCTGGGACATCCAATTTATCTCCTACATCTGCGACAAAATCGAACAACTCTGAGTCAGTTAATTCTAATAACTTTCCGGCAGATTTTGTAGCTGATTTCAGCAAAGTTCCTGATCCTTTTATTACTACTACAGCACCTGCAAACAAACTCAGTCAACCAATTGTACCTCAGCCATTTTTTGCCAATTTTGACAACAATCCTATTTTTAATAGTTCAAAAAATACAAGTAAATTAAAAATTTATTTTACCATTTTATTCAGGGAAATTCCAAAGTAACAAATTTTAACAACTGTTTTAATTTTTATTTAGATATCGAATTGTCCAGTTCATTTAATCAATCTACAACAAATTCAACAAATGTAATGAATGCAAATGGAACAAACATGCCTCCATCAGAAGATCGTTATGCAGCCTTGAAAGATTTAGATTCCTTAATGAAACAAACTCAACTGAAAGATGAAACTGTAACAACACTAAATACATCTAATACATGGAATGCTAATAATGGTATATGTATGTTTTTTATGGAATTAATCTAATTTATCAGTATATTTGACATTTATTTTATTATATTCACATTTTTAGCTTCAAATTCAATTTGGAACGTCGGAAATCAAACTACTCACGTAATCTCAAATCCTTTTGCTACTGGTGATTTATGGCGACCATCGGCCAATGTAGTAAATAATAATAATAATAATAATAATACACAATCAATTGATACCTCTCTATGCAACCCTATTAATCCATTTAAGCCAGTACAATTTCCTATGAATAACGGTGAGTTCTTGCCTGAATAACATGGAATAATTATATTAGGAATTAAAACTTATTAATCAATTGTGAACATTTTAGATCCACAATGGGTAGGTATCGGACCTTCCAGTAACAGAGATGTAATTCAATTTAGTCAATTAATGACGAATAAAGTATGGCAACCTACTCTTCCAGCATATCATGCAAATCCTTTTATGGTATATATGTATATTTAATGTTCTTTTTATGTTGTATTTATAAAACACATGGCAGTACATAGAAACTTTTTCAGGTTGGATCCGGTGTGAGCAACATGACAAGAAATTCGAACAATCCTTTCTTATGATTAAGTAAGCATAAGTTTTTAATGGAATTAAGAACAAATAATGCAGACCTAAAGTATGTTTAGATTAGGGCAATTGTTTATATATGTGACCTTATTGGCAATTAGTGCCATTAACTTTTATCCCCAGGAGCACCAATCTCTAATTCATATAACTAAAATAATACTTTTATTTATGAATATAATATACACGTTAAATAAAGATTAATATTTGTTACCAATTGTGTGAGTATTGCATCCATTTACAACTACTTTTGGTTACTGCAAACAGATCGTTTTTTATAGAAATTTTGAAAAAAATTAATATTCTAAGAAATCTAATCTGAAATTATTAATTTATTTTTAAAAGAAATTAATATTATAGTCATAAATATCAAATCTACACATTATAGATATATAATACATATAAATCAGAGAAACAAAATATTTTCACTTTAAAAACACATTCACACAAAAATATTGCAATGTTTTCATGTTAAAAGTACACAAAATTTATTTTTATAAAATGTGTATAATATTAATCGTACAATGCATAAGGTCTGAAAAAAAAAGATATTTTACCTGATGCACACTTAAATACAGTTTATTTACTTAAAATTTCTAATAAATACAAAATCACAAATGAACACTTAGTCTTTGTCATAATTCAATACCAATAGACTCAGAGTAGAGATCCCACTTAATCGGTCATAATTGCATGATAATTAATCATTATTTCATCATTACACTTGCAGTCTACATTACGTGTAGTTGTAAATATATTATTAATCGTAATAACATGGTCGGTTGTGTTTTACAATTACATATGGATATAAAGAGAAGCCTTGTGTGTGTCACTAGTCGAATGTCGTATAGCTGCCGTACAAATGTTTTATTTGTTTCTCTTAACTTTGTAGTTTCGTTTGCTAAATAGTTTGGAAGCTCCAATGAATGGTAAGAATTGCCGGTGGCAATTACTTAGAGTAATAAATTATTTATCAGTGTAAATGGACAAACAATCAAGAAACACTAATATATGAGTTCACCAATTATGTTAATTGTTATGTATAAACATACGAGATGTGTGATATTGATATTACTAGGCAGGCGTCAAGTATCTTAAAGATACGTTTCAAAGCGCATGGACCGTTTCATGGCACGAATTCACCTAGCAACCATTGCTACTGGGGTTGCCTTTTGGCAATGGGCGCACCAAGTATAACTTCTCACCCTGCTTGTTAGTATAAATAGGCGCTCGTTGATAATGGTCTACCAACAGATCTAGTGTATGGAATTTTCTTTGACCAATACAATATTGTGCTCCTTCCACGTGTACCCTAAAATGCTTATTACGTCCTGGAGCTTTTAAAGATACTGAGTAATCTCCCACCTGCAAATTATAATGTTCGCAATTAGACTATTAGTTTACTATTATATGTTTGATTGAAGTCGTACAAATGAATAAGATTCATTAAATAGGTATAAATACTAGAGGTGTGCGATCCCGGAAAAAATTCTTGATCCGATCTCGCATACCTCTAATAAATACATAGTTATTTATATTTAATAAAATATTCAGCAGTTTCAGTTGTACTTACATTAGTTTCACTATCTCTAATTAAAAAGTCGCCATCATGACCGTGTTGGTTCAACAGTGTGTCGCACTGTGAACGTGAAATGCTACCATAGTACCAGGGTTTTCCGACAAGATGTGGTCTATCGCCAGGGTCTGGCCTTCTTTCAAGGGAATCACCCGTACTAATCTCATTACTTGTCATTCCTCGTTCACGATATGGTTGCGTCAAATACTCGCTGAGTTCTTGGAGATAATTACGCGGTACAAGACCTATCTGCCCTTGGCTATTTCTTGCTTTATACCATTCTGGATCCGCTGGTGGACGGTCAAGAATTTCTAAACGATCACCTTTCTCGAAGGACAACTCTTGGTCGTTGTTTGAGGAAAATGAATAAAGTGCCACAACAATATCAAGAACATTTTCTGCCATTGCGTACGTGTGAAGAGTATCGTCTGCATCTCCTTCTTCTTGAGTATAATTTGACGGAAACCAGCCAGCATGGGTACCACTTTGACCTCTCCACCATCCATCGTTACTCTTTTCTAATATTAGAATTCTAGTGCCTTTGACAAGTGCCAGTTCATCTGCCTGTTGTGCCTGGTAATTATATTTGACAACTGCTGTACCTATCGCTTCGCTTGGGTCAGCAGGCAAGCGCCTCGCCATAATTGGAGATTCTACTGCTCTAGATGGTGAATTGCTAGATGGTAGAGTTTTCGAGCCAGAGCCCTTTTTGACTTTCTTTTTGATACTATCGAAAAGAGATGGCTTTTCTTTTTTAACATAATTACTTGGCACATAGCCGGCCTGGCCTCTTGCACTTTGCACTCTCCACCAATGCTTGGAGTCATCGAGTAACAAGTAACGCTCGTTCTTACGTAGATCTAACTCTTGAGCACCTTGTGCTCCATAGTCATATTTAGCGACAACATAACACACGTCGTCTTGACTTGTCTTGCCTGAAAATGATTATACAATCACATATTTTTCTAAATCATTATATCGTTTAAATACTACTAATTCAATAACAATCTTCTTAGTGTAATGTGTTATATTATAATTTGTTAATGCATATATTATTATACAGGGTGATCCACGTAACTTGCACACCTTGAATATTTGCGTTATTTGTGATAGTATGAAAAAATGATATATACAAAAGTTGCATGATAAAGAGGAAAATATTGTGATGTAAACATTCTTTATGTGCGTGAAGGCGTTCCGAAAATTTCAGTCACTTCGGTTTCTTTAAATGGAAAGACCTACCTTCTGTATCACTATAGATATAGTATCAAATTCTGTGTAAAATTATATTAACCATCATATATCCTAGATCTAATAGTCAACGAGATATTTCCATTTAAAGAAATCAAAGTGACCTTGAAATTTTTACCTCGAAAATGTTTACATCACAATATTTCCCCCCTCTATACCACGCAACTTTTGTGTATATATCTTTTTCTCATATTATTACAAATAACGCAAATATTCAAGGTGTGCAAGTTAAGTGGTTCACCCTATACATATAACGATTTTAATTATAACAACAATTTTGATTTTAAATTTATTATGCTAGATAACATTGAAATTTGAATAACTAAGGAAATAAAATTAAAATCTAAGTGTTGTTTAAAGGTACTAAGAACATTGAATGAAATTAAAAATTGGGTACAGGACAAACTCTATAGCATCATTTAACTGTCACAATACAATACAATTACTGACGACATGAACTGTTATGATCAAAGAGAAAATTTAATAACATTTTCAACCATAATTGCATAAATAAAAGAAAGAAATCTAGAAGATCTAGAAAAGAAAGAACATCTAGAGTATAATACAATTAAAAGATTTATAATCTCTCAAAGATTTTGAAACATAAAAATGAATTGTTACTATAAAATATTTATGCAGAGTATGATAGAAGTAGATGCATGATGATAAGAAATGTAGTTTGCTCGTCTAAAAGAATGAAGAGATGTCATATAAATATGGATTCAGAAGCACTTCCTTGCCAAAATATAAACACTTTTCATTAATTTCCTTTTCTTAAAAAAAAAATGACTAAATGTAATTTTCTTCTGCAAAAATTCCTAGAATGTTAAAAATTTTGTTACACAAAGTATCAAAACAGAAAAAATACAATGGTGCCATTTAAAATTGTACATTTGACACATTGATCAAACTCTATCCATAAAATATGTTTATATATCCTGGAAAGGAAGTTTTTATCGAATCTATATTTTGATGCTCTTCCTTCATTATTAAAACAAATAGAACATATTCGTAAAATTGATTTTCCTATGTTTATTACATCTTCTACTACAGTATTATAGCATGCATGTTCACAATATATACTTATCTTATTAAGATTGCACTTAAGAGGAGATGTATTTAAATAATTAGCTTTTAATTAAAAATATAATGATGAAAAATTTATTTAAAATATTATACACAACAGTTTCATGTCAATCATAAACTACAATTAAATTATGTTGAACTTTAAGTACATATAAACATAGAAGGCAGGAACATATGCGTTTAACATAAAAAGGTCATTGTTTATAATCGTCAATTCTTTCATAGCAATTTGATAATGTACAGTTTGAATTTTATATACATATAAAATAGATACTCGACAATACAATGCATATTGTAAGAAAGATGTATGAATAAACTATTCTTTTCTCGACAAACTATACAGAAATAGCTATTGAAATAAATTTACATACAAAGCAAAGCATACAAGAAAAAACGTACCATGCTTCATGGCTGCCATGTGCGAAAACAGATATATATGTCTGAGTGGGGCGTGAGTAGCTGCTACTCACACACTACTTGCACAAATCTTAAGTCTGCTTGTACTGTGTCGGCGGCGTGAGTGCAGCAGGCATTCATTCTTTAGCTTTTTGTTTAGTGTTGATACACCTCCTGATTTCTTTGCTCAGAGTCCATCGTTCTCAAGGGTAGGGCAAGCATATGCATTACCAACACTTTAGGGAAAATGAAATAACAATCATTAACATGATATAATAAATACTATAACACTAAACATTTAAATGTACCATCATATTTAAAAGATGCTACCTTATTGTCTTTTTATTTGATTTTATCTTAGATTTGTTTGCAATTAAAATATATACTACCAGCCAAAAGTACAAGACCAGATCTTTTTGTGAATACATTATGAATCAGTGTAGTAGTCGCATGGAAAACTGTCTCGAACCAATGACAGTGTATTGTAAAATTTTTCAGTACAAAAATATCAACATTAACATGTATAATTCTAATATCTAACATTAAGTTATTAGCATAGTATGTAGAATATATTAGACATCTATTTATCACTGACTATTACATATGCATTCAGAGGAAATCATACTTTTAAATGTCTGGGCTAAAATTTTAACAAAGAAAAAATATATTATTGCACAAAGGTTTAATCGAAATACCAAAATATAACAAGCTTAATGGATCTTATACAATAAAATACAATGAAAGAACTAATGAAATTTGCATACTAAAATTAAACTAGTTTCATCGGATCATATGCACAATGATGTTATACTTTTGACTGATAGTATATACATTTTACCCTTGGCAAAATTAATAAATTATTTCAACATTTGTTGTGAAACTGTTATTGATAAGTTTCATTTATGATGTAAGACTTTCTATGTTGTTTAAAAATATTACTTGGAAGCTTCATATTACATTACTATTTTTAGCATAATAATTAAAAAATATTTAAAAATCATGTTATGTATGCAAATATGTGTATAAAATTACAGACCTATGCTTAGTAGAACAAAACAGCAAAATAAAACTATTAAGATATCTAAAGGAAATTAATTATAATTCTGTAGATAATAAACTGCTTTCAAATAGTCGAAAACACATGTGACAGCTTGTACTTAATAAGCAAAGTATTTAAGAAGTCGTCTAATTTAAAAAAATCATAACATTTGTGTCAGTTTCATACATAAATACGGCATACAAAGCTCTTTGAAAATGTTAAGTTTCAATACTAAATAAAACGCTATGATATATGTTCAAGTTTACAGAAATTCAGGAGCAATAATAAATTTTGTAACAATAAATGTAAATTTTGTTAAATGAGAGTAAAATAATTTAAAATGAAATTAAAATTTCATTTAAAAAATGTTACTTATCACAGAAGCAGGTTTCACTTTTTAGTGAAAAAATTCTATAAAACACAAAAACAAAATAATCTAAATATAGCTACAAATATGTAGTCGTTATCTTGTTATCTTAATCGACAAATGTACATTAAAATTATATAAAACATAAATAGTTTACGCATTATAAATAATGAAAAGCAAATACCAGGCATATGAAAATTTGAATCAACCTCGATTTTTTTACAAAAGTTCATTACTAATTAAAAAATACTGAAGGAATGCATTAAGTGCTAGATTTTAAATGAAATCATTAAAGAAAAACAAACAAATTCTTACAACATTTTGCAACCAATGACTGCAAAGACTAAAATCGTCGAAAACAAAAACATCAGCGAAACAAGCAATCGCAGGTATCATTCAAATATCTACATAACTCAAGAAAATACCCCAAAAGTTGATACAAAAAATAAGAATGAATTCTACACACATTGTGCCGTTTTAACTACGTTTATACTCTATAAGATTCGGTAAACGTCATACGTGATGGTACGATAAAAGACGCGAACGTATCGGATAGTATAAAATATTTACAGCAGAGTGTACAGCGCGTAGATAAGAATCAAACGATTGTTTTCTGATCCCTTTCGCGCAAACCTCAAATGGGAATCAGTGACTTTCGAAGCACGTATATAGAGTATAGAGTACGTTCATTGCCTTACTGCCTACCATACTATGAAAGCAGAGTAGAAGCGTGTTGAATGCAAGGGGACAATGACTAACGCGAGTCAATTTAGCCGCTTAATTCAATATCCATTAAATATGATTACCTATTGTTTTTATCTCTTAGAAGAATAAGTAAACACTAACTTACCGATTTTTAAACTTGACATATTTCTGCATGCAAGCTTCGAAATTTTACGTCGTTATACAGCTTGTTTTCCCCCACCCCAGGCCGCAGCCATGAACGGTAGCGACTAGAACGTATGTATAGGGGATTGAATCTTTATGGGGAATCGGGTCGAACGAAGGGGGGAAGTAGAAATTAGGGAAAGACAGCACGAGTCGTAGAGAACTCCATCCAGTAATAGCTTTTATCCACCGCTGCGCTGTCAATAAGCACTAAACACAAAAGTACGATATCGCCACTGTTATCCACTGCATTGATCCTCGAATCCGAACAATGTGTAATACTATCTCTATGTGAATATTGCTTGTATTTTTTATTTTTTTTCACTTGTATTCGTTTGTACGACCCCTCCCGCAAAAGGAGTAGACCCACCCTTAATCCAAAGACATCGAACAACCATGCACGCTACTCAGACTATCGCCTCTGTTAAACTTGTATCTAATGCGATGCTGGCGCCATATTATGGTGCAATGTATAAATAGTATCTCTGATACAGTACATACCAGAGGCGAAACTCTTGTCGGAATTTTGATCTTCGTGTCTCCAAATTGAGTGACCCTACCAACATTCTACCACCGACGAGGTATAGGATAGACCTATCATCTTATGGGACTTCGTGTCTCACGTTCTGAAATACCGACTCTTCAAAAAATCAGAGGTTTTGGTATGCCCTCTACGATTTAGAGTGGTGAGTTTAGGAATTATATTGAATTACAGGCATCGAAGGCGTAGTTGCCAAATCACATCGGAGAATATTCGTCGCATAGTTGCCAATTTACTGTTACTGACGTGTAATGCACAGCGCGTATTTCAGCTACTTTCCAAGTTACAGTCGCATTCTGGAAAACTAAACCAAACGAGCCATTACATGATTAATTCAACCTGAATATTTCATCTCTGTTTAAATACAATGCTTTTTGTTTCTATACTCATTTTAAAGCTGAATAAGTGCTTTTTCAATTTACATAAATAAATTTTTATTTATCGATAGTAAACATAATAATAATTGTTGTTGAAAATTGAAATACCTATTTAGCGCTATTTTAACCTTGAAATTGATTCATATAAACTGTTGTTGGCTTCTTTGAACGTTCTGCTACGAAATTGTAAAAATATTTAAAAGATTGTCAACAAAAATCTAAATGACAGTTGTTATGCGAGATTCCATATTCGTTACAAGTTGCGACGTGTCTATTATTATATATTGACATTACATATTGAATCATTAGTTATTTTCTCCAAATATTTTCATAAATTGTGCAAGAATTTATTAATTATAAACAATAAATTTGTATAAAATTCTGTTTACTGCTAACTTGACTTATCGTTATATCGTAAAAGCATACAGGAGTTCAGATTTAGCTGATCTTTTACCATTATTGCTATCAGTTTTGAAACAATTGCTTATCAATAATAACAATATCGATAATAATAGACATGCTGCAACTTGTAACGAATATGGAACCTCGCACAACAGTCATTAAAATTTTTGTTGACAATCTTTTGAATATTTTTCCGTCTGTTTTGAAAATTGTATTTGATAGCAAAAGGTTCAAAGAAGCCAAGAACTGTTTATATGAATCAAATAAAAGATAAAAATAGCGCTAAATAGGTATTTCAATTTCCAACAACAATTACTAATATTTTGTTTACTATCAATAAATAAAAGCTTATTTATATAAATTGAAAAAGCATTTATTCTGTTTATTAAACAGAAAGCATTGTATTTAAACGGAGGAATTTTAATACATTGTATTTAATTCCACAAAATAATACAGTGATTATTAATAATCACATTTTTATTAATTGTCTGCAATTAGAATATCAGTACCTAATATGAAACACAGGATGTAATAAATAGTACCATTTTATGTATTTAATAAATTAATTAAAAAGTCATACGTAATACATGTAGGATTCAGAATGTAGACAGTCTCAAGGAAAGAAATGATATATTGATACACATTATATGTGTACGTCGGTCTGTTCGTTCTCACTTGTCCCTCGCAATTATACTTTTCTGATAGGGACTGAAAATGTTCTGCAAATAGCTGTTTCAAACTGTTACATATATAACAGTTCTGACTGAAACAGTTATTGGGGATCTCATTTACATATTTTACCTAAACTGTTGTTAGGGTGTTGTGCACTCCGAGTGTACAGTAAAGGTAATGCAATCCATAGTACAAAGGACATTGGTTCTTCCAAGCCTGCCGGTGAATAGGGGTCGATCAGTCGGTGCACTTGCAATTAGCTACCTGAATCGCCGAACGCCGCATCCTTCGCCGGTCTTACCTGACCGCAATTTTTTAGGCTCCGCAAAATTAAAAAACGAAATTTCGAAGGGGAAGTATCGAAGTAACACTTTTTAACAATTATTGAAAAAACTATTATATATAACTATAACATTCAGTTATTATTCGCTATCCGACTCATTCTCAGTGTTTTCAATGTGATCCCCATTCACGTTCTTGGAAGAACAATCTCGATCTATCTTTACATTCATATTACTTTTCGAATAGGTATAAAACATATAGTAAAAGCAAATTGGGAATAAATAAAAATGATTGACATATAATTATTGCAAAATTGTATTATGCATGGAAATGATTATTATATAATTATTAATAACAATTTCCATCCTCATACGCATTCTATGGAAAAGGAATGTATTTCATATCGTGATATACACGAATATTGAATTTTTTCATTAAATTCTGCACCGTGACTGCGTCCGTGTTGGCAGAGATTTCTAACTTTTGTCTGTGGCCTGTTACCTGCCCGTGGCCGACACGCTCCAGCATTGGCATCTTAGGGGTGTAGAGGGGAGTGGACGGTTCTGGGGTTCTGTTAGCAAATGAGACGATTTTCGGCACTTGGCCTTTGTTGCGAGCACATCGAGTACCTCTCAAGCGACCAACGGATACGCTCAGCCCTTATGGGTGACGATTTTGGGCACCCAAACAACTTCGGCATCTTGCCTGTCTTGTCTGGGGCGACCCTAAATCTTCGGATAACTTTTGTCAGCTCGACGACACGGCCGACAACACCCGTTGGGTGCCGAACGTCGGAGACCCAGAGACTGACAAACAGCCTACAATGTAAACAGATGGAGAATCGAGCATTATTGGCAATTTGAACTTTTATATTTTTAATCAAAATAATATTGTTAATACGAATAAGTTGTAGAACTTATCCGGATGAAAATGAGTCCAAACACGACATCGTTTGGACCGTCTTCAATAAGATAGTAATTTTTATCGTAACATTACGTATCAATGCAAATAATTTTTTATCTAAATAATGCACAGCTCTGTTGGGCCTATCTTCAGCGACCCAAAAGAAGGCATCTACGGATGTTTTAAAAATTTCGGATAATCTGGTGGGAAAATGTTTTTAACAACAGTTAATCGATACTCAGTCATCTATAAATTCCAATAGAAAAAAATTACAAAATATTTTGTTTTAATAAAAAATTATGGTCATCTTAATTTTTTAAGTAAATATAGAACTAAGTATTTTTTATTACATATTGTTGTAGTTGATGTTAAGACGAATCTTTTATTTATTGTTAACATATATAGTAATAATTGGTGTTCAAATTTCAAATATAAATATAAAGCTTGGCTTAGTAGTTTTTAGTAAGTTATTAAAACATTCGTTTTGTAATGTTCATGAAAATTTTCATAATAACCACATGCTATATAATGCACATATGATTTATATAACAACACTCTTATTTATTTCTTTTCTTATTGTTCAAAGCAATGAAGATAATTAATAATAGGAACAAAATTATGTCACCCTATAACATGAAATTTATAAAGTACATATTAATATTTGGCTGTTTACAACATTTCGAATTTTGCAGTTAAACATATTCTTTATTGTACGTACGTGTTTATTGAAATCGTTGAAGCGTTTTAGAAAACAATATTCTATTGTATTCGCGAGACTGTAGTGACTATATATATAGCTATATATATAGCTATTTTTAATTTCAATTTCTACCACTAAGGACGCTGTCAGCAAATTTTAGTTCCAGTTGGTAATACAGGATGTGACACGGAAATGGTAAGGGGGTTACGTGACCCCCGAAAACGTGGCCACGAAAATGCATTGGGTGATAGGTCTATCCTATACCTCGTCGGTGATTCTACCAACATACAATGTTGTCGTTTCTTTGAAATGGCACCTCTTATATCCCTTTTTCTGTGCCCCTGAATGGAAGAAGAAAAGACTGCATATACAACACATCAGAAATGTTGAAAAACGCAGTAACATTTGAACCATAAAATTATTTTTATTGTACTGCATGTGTAACTGCATGTGTTTTTACACATTTAAAAGTAATTTTACGTCTAATTCGTATAGGTATTAAAGAATTCGAAACACTTAATTTTCCTTCAGTTTGAACAATTCAAATTTACCGCCATAGTTCATATATATAGTTCTGAAACTATGTTCATAGCGTAACAACTTATGAAAAATGTCAGAGCAAAGAGGAATTTCCTTTTTGACTAGAGTTTCGCATCTATAAAAATGTTTGTTATGCCTTAGGTGTTTCCAATCGAGTAATCGATGTATCACCGATATTAATTTCAATTAATGATTACCAGATATAATTGTTAGTAAAATTAAAATAGTTTGGAGGGCAAACACGATAACACTTGTTTTAGCATAAGTTTCAAAATCATCTTTTGCTTCGACTGATTTTAGTACGATATTTATGGGCATGAAACTACACCATAATAATTAAGCTCTATTCACATATAGGTACCTGAGGAATTTGAGATTATCTTCCGCAAGAAGTTAACACACTAATACTCTTAAAGTGCAAGTGCAAGGCAGTGTAAGCGAATACATAGTAAGTGACATATGAACGATTAAAGGCGTTTAATTCTAGAGTGCTTAACATATGTTCTTTGTAATTTGATTTAATACTCTTTAATGCAATCACATTAAAGAAATTCGAAGACTTCGCAAAGTACAACATGTAAAACAAATGCAATTTATAAAAAAATTACGAACAAATACCTAAAACTGATGCTAAGAATGAATTAGTATTATTTGGCACTGTATAATAGTATTTTCTTAATTTCTACATATAATTAATAATAATATGCTGCATTTAGTACAAAAAGATTTCGTGTGTTGATAATATATACATATAATATTGAAGTTTCACTTAATTCGAAATAATGGACAACTTATCTGATTCATTTAAAGGAGATGTAGATTCTTTCACATCAACAGATTCTTTGCAATTAATAACAGATGAATTTCGCATTAGACATTTATCAACACCTGATGTATCCAACACAGAATTGTCAAAACGTGTTGCATTATTGGAATTAGAAAATGAACGGCTTAGAGTAGATTTGGAAAATCTACGCATTGAACTAAATGCTAGAATTGCAGCAAATGAAGGCCTTAAAGGAAAAATTATAGAGTTATATGTAGAAATGCAATCGGTACTTCAAGAGAAGCAAAAAGTACAAAACACTTTAACTGACACATATAATCGTTTACAAGCAGCAGAAATGTCTGCAAAATGGTATCAATCTCAAGTGCATGGATTACAAGCAAGTAAAAAAACTTTGCAATTAGAGATAGACACCTATCAAGGAATATTGCAACAAAGGCAACAAACTATAGTAAGCATAAATGCAACGTATAAGCAATTGAATATGGATTATACCGAACTCCTTCAAAAATATCAAAAAGAAAAACAAGGTTTAGAGCGTGAAGTACAGTGCTTAAAAACACAAAATCATTCGAACAATCAACTGCAAACTATTGCGCAAACCATAGATAACAATGCATTGAGTACTCCTCCAGATACATCTACAAAGTTAGAGCTGGCAGAAGATGAACTACGAGAAACAAAAGCAGAGCTTAAGTCTCTAGAAAAACGCCTTTTAGGCAACGAAGTATCTAAAATGTTAATGGAGAATGCCTTGACCAAGCAACGTATATTAATTACAACAATGGAAGAAAATATACAGAAATGTGAAACTGAGAAAAATCAAACTGCTGATACATTGCGCAAAACTGAATTTGAAATTGAAAAATTGAAATCAGAAAATGAGACATTGCAGACTACTCTACTTTCTTCCAAACAGGAACAAAGCCAGATAGAAGATGCAATTTTCCAGTTAAGATTGCAATTGACAAAAATGATTGCACAATATAAGCTTCTAAAATCAAAAAATGTAGAAGCGGAAGAAAAATTGAATTCAATGCAAGATGTAATAAATGAAAATAAACGCTTAAAAACCTTATCGTATGAGGCCAACTCTGCGCTTATCAGAAAACTTCGACAAGAAAAACGTAAACTTAAAAATTTGGAGAACAAAGTATATGGTGCAGAAGTAAAAGGACGAATAGATGATATGGTAATGAATGTTATTCTACAACTGGTTAAAGTTTAAAATTAGTTATAATGATTGTATCATTATTATGTTTCAGCAAAATAAAACTGAAGTTTCCTTACGTGAATGTCTTAAGCAAATTTTAATAAGAAATAAGGTAGTGTTCATAATTCTGTATATATATAGTTATAAATGAAAAATGTATAATTTAGTTTTAAGTGTTGTGTGATAATATGGACTATTTTATTTTCTAGGATTTAAAAGAGCAATTGAAGACACTGAGAAAAACTTCAGATGAAAGTATTGATGAGGGGTATGGCGATATTAGTATAGTTAGTTCCATTTCTGTAGACATTCCATCTCCAAGTTCCATTAATCCAGTATTATTAAATAAAGCTTCTAGTATTCTCTTAAAAAGTAAAGATTTTTGTAAACCAGTGCAAACAGAACTTGATCATTTACAACTAAAACTGCATAAACTAAGAGAACAATGCATTGCATAATATTAAGTTATTAATTGCATAAAAAGTGATGATTTTAAAGGTATTATTTTGAATTGTATATTTAAATAGTAGAATAATATAAAATATATAACAAATGGTGATTGGACAAGACAAATATATATGTTAAAATATTTTAAACACATTATTTAAAATTATTTAATTAATAATAAGAGATTTATTAAAAAGTATTTAAATTGTAAATATGTTATCTTACATCGAACCACTGAATGGAAAATAT